>OX451737.1:789280234-790480234 GCA_948472305.1 Vicia faba
TATAAAAAAAAGTATTTTTTATACAAAATCAAAATGTTTCAAAAGAGAAAAATGAAATAAAAATCAGAAATACAATATGTTTACATTATTAATAATATTTCTAAATAATAGTATATATATATTTATGTATAATAGTATATATAAACAAATAAATACTTAAAAAATGCAAAAATGGTGTAAAAATGATTTTTCAGGTTTTAAACATTATTAGAAAAAATAAATGAGTCAAAATGAAAAAAGAAAAATAAAAAAAAAAATTAAATCAAGCAAATGGGCTCAGGGGGGTATGAATCAAAAAGTATGGTGTAAGAAGCAAACAAAAGCTGGCCCAGCCCATGAGGCACCTTCTTCAACCTCTGAAAAACATTATTCAAAAAACGCGCGCCCTGTTCTTCCATCCAAACATCCTGATTCCTGGCTTATTAATGAAAACTCATAACATAAAAAATGTTCAGCATCAAGAGACGAATCCAACCATATGCAGAACTTGATCTAACTCTCTAAGATGAGAGAGAATTTCTTCTCCCCAAATCCTGACCTAGATTTTCTGCCATTTTCAACCTTAAATTCTCACAGCTCAGGCAAAAGAAATGAAAAGTAAAAGCATGTACAGGTTCAGTGGCATGAGTAGAACATTGCTTATTCACAAACTTAGAGCTAATGATGCCTAATAAGAGAGATAGAAGTTCACCAAAATACCTGTTCAGTTGAAGTTCTATCTGGAAATGGGGGAGCTTTCAGTGCAAGATAATGGTTGGTATAACTTCCTTGAGGTGTGGTGATGCTGTTCCAATATTTACTTTGCCTTGAGACACCTTGAATTGAGCTGTAGAACTTCAACTGCAAAATGAAAAAGTGAAAATGGTGGAACTTGTTAGAGGAATTACAGGTCGTGTTTCAAGTCATGGTTAGCTTGCATAGATGCTAGGGAATGTGTGTGAACTGGTTTGGGCAAGAAAGCTTGAGAGAAATGGGAGATGGCACTCAAACTGCAGGCCTGGCCCTGTTCTTGCAGTTTGAAGGTGGTTCTGGGATTGGGAGTGTATGAGGGTTGTTAGGGTCTTGTACTAGCTTGGTTGGGATGTCTTGGATGTGTTTTACAAGTTTTCTTAAGTGTTTGTAAGCTGATATGAGAGTTCTCTTACAAAATGCCAAGTTACTTACACTTTAAGCAACAAATGCCCAAGTTGTGTTCTAGGTCAGTAGAGGCCCCCTAATGAGCTGCATAATCTCTCCTTGATAAGAGTGTTTTTCTCATAATCTTGTGTCAATTAGATTTCATTTGTACCTCTTGGATTTTCAATTGGACATAAAGCTTAACTTTTCAAAAATGGTTATTTTGCTTTTTCCATAAATGGATTAAACTTGTATGTAATGCTTGAACTCAAAGAACAATGCTTTAGCACAATGAACATGCATTAAATTATTGAGTGTTGGATGGTTTAAGGACCTGTAATCAAGGGGCATGCTGGTTTGTGAAGTTTGCACAAATTATGAACATGAAAAATAGCCAATTCAAAAGTGAGTTTTTGCCATATTGTGAAATTTGATTCTCTCAAGTTATGAGGTTTTTTGAGAAGTTCTTGGACATTTTAGAAAGCTTGGAATGTGTACTACAATCCATCTTTGAAATGCAAATTAAAATTCCAAGTGGAAGTGTATGGAAAATTGCCTTGAAGTTGGGTAGAAAACCTTGTCAAAATAGGTTAAATTTTCACTAAGTTAAGAATGGTTTAGTGCCCTTATTCAAAAATTTGTAACTTGAGATACAAGCCTCATTTGGGAAAACTTTGTGATTCAAAATTGTAGATTATGCAACAAGCTACAACTTTCATGTTTTGACTTTTGTTTGAATCAAATGAATCTTGATGAGAAAGTGGGGCAAAGTTGGGGAAAAATTAGGGTTTTTCATAACTTAGAAAAATTCTAAGTTATGAAAAATTCTAATTTCTAACCCTAATTTGCATTTTGTGATTTCTTGATGAACAAGTTTCATGATTTGGCATGTTTTGATGAAAAATGAATTTTGACTCTTGATTTTGACCAAAAAGTCAAAGTTTGACTTTTCAGTATACAGTCAAAATTGATCAATTGACTGGGAAATTCAACTGTCAATCTTGTGTACTTGGGATCTTTTGAGTTTGTTGAGCATGTCAAGATAATTCCATGGGGTCCTTGAGTCCATATGTGAGCTTGGTTTGCCATTGGTTGGGTCAAACAGTCAAAAATTTCCTTTGTGCAGTCAAAACCCTAAAAATGACCATTTTGCCCTTTTAGTGATCTGATCAAATTTCTTGTGGAATTGTGATCCAAACTTGATCAAATGGTCCATGTGAGTTCATAATGTTGATGGGGGTCAATTTTCATGAGGTTTGACTGTCAATTGGCCACAGTTGACTTTTTCCCCAATACAGATGATTTCTAGGTCAACTGTCCAATTGACTGGGCAAAACTTGGAATCAAGGCTTGAAACTTGGTATGGATAAACTTGGGAGTCCAATATGAAGCATGAAAGTCATCTTAGGCATTTTAGGTCAAAACATCTTTGTGCAAACACAAACCCTAATTTGGGTCAACAGTGCAAGGAGAAGTCTTGAGCAGATGAAACCCTAACTGGATCTTGAGCTTCAAGGGCTTTGTGGTGAGAAATCAATGAGAAATGGGAGGGAAAATTTTGGGGTACAACACAATCTATATCCTCAGGTTTAAGAAGATTGAACAGGGGCATCTGTTGCACCCCAAAATTTGCCCTCCCATATTTCTCAAGACATTGCAAGGAAGATCCCCAAGTGGCTCAAGATTGCTCAAGAGTTGGACAGTTAATTCATCTCCTAAGGCAGTCAACCTCAAATTAGGGTTTTGTGTTGCATCAAGGTCCTCACATCCAAATGATATCAAGTACTTCCCAATGTCCTAATATGGTCTCAAGTTCATCCATGTCGAATTTCAAGCCTTGCAGAGGAAGTTTGGTCAGCCAATTGCTCAAAGGGTCCAAAAATCAACTATGCTAGGGCAAAAGTCAACTGTGACCTATATACAGTCAAAATTCAATATTTTTTGTCAACATTCTCATTTTGAAGGTGAATTCATCATTTTATCAAGGGTTGATCATGATTCATCAAGGATTGCTCAAGATTCATCAAGATTCATAAGTTGCTAAATTAGAGTTTTGCAGGAAAAGTCAACTCAACTTTGACCAAGCATAACTTTCTCATACTTTATGAGAAATTACCCATCAAAATCTCATTTTGAAGAGGATGTAATTTCATAAAATCCATGTTCACACCCCAAGATCAAGAAATTCACTCACAAAAAGTTACAAATTTGGACATTATAGGTCATTTTAGAAAGTCAACAAAAACACCTTTTTTTTCCAAAGCTTATAACTTGAGAATGGAATATCAAAATGATATGAGACCAAAGGGGTTAGTTAGAGGACATCTCAAGGTTCCTAAAAAGTCTAATAACACCTCCAAAAGTTCAAAATTGAAGAAGTTATGCATTGTTGAAGTTGGGCATTTTTCCAAAATTGCCAAAAGTCAACTATCCCCAAAATTTTAAATTTTGTCAAATGGGCCCACTTTTTTCCACCTGATTTGATCTTGTCACACTACGCACATGTCCTATCTTCAGTCTTGTGTCCAATTATTAATTTTTCTATTTTATTTGATTTTTATTGAATTAATTCATTTTTAATCAATTTAAATCCAAATAAAATCTAAAAATTGATCACTTGGTATCTTTTTGATTGATATAGGTCTTAAATATCATCATGGACACAATCAAATCCGAATCAAGCCATATCATGAACAAAATATTGGATTTGGAATGAAATTGGAAGCTTTTTAATGGAGGCTCATATCACATCTTCAATCATCAATGCACAAAGATTCAAAGCCCAAAATTTGACCTAATGCATTCCATAATACTTATACAAGCTAAAGAGGCACGAATCAGGACCAAGAGGTTGCAAAATCAGAAAAGCCAAACTTTAAAAAAACTTGAAAAAGCTTGGATCTGAAAACGTACTTAGAGGTGTTTTCAAGGCCAAAACTCAATGCTATTCAATTGCTAGACATCCACTGAGTGAGAAGGAACAAAAGCAAGCTCTCTCTCCCTGAATCGCGCTGTATGTCTCCTGAAAAACGCCCCTGTACTCGAAAACACATCCTCTTATTCTTGCAATTTTTTCCAAAATCTTTGCATATTCATGTTTGTCGTTTGATTTAAAAGCTTTTGGCATTATTTGATTGCATTTTCATAGCCTGTAGCCCCTAGCCGATTCTAGGGTTCTTAGATTGTTTTTTGGGCATTTTCTCTACAGGTAAATTCAGGACAAACAATGTACATAGATGAAATCAGGAGGAAGAGACGATCATGACTATGGTCTTGGTTTGCATTTTTATGGCTTAGAGCTCATTTTAGGATGAACCCATGGATTTAGCTACGGATAAAAATCCGCAGGTAAATAACCAGGGCTGGGCGAAGAAGATAATTACGTGCCCCATCCCCATTCGTTGGTTCAAATCTCGCGCGTTTTCTTTTTTTAATTCCAGCATATTATTTGTTTTTTACTTATAATAGTTTTTATCCATTATACTAACAATAAAAGCATAGTGGCGCAGTGGCCATGCGAGCGTGTGAAATCCAATGGGACCTGGGTTCGAATCCCAGGTCCCCCATATATTTGCTATTATTTTCTTTCAGGCGTTCCAGGGTGCCTCATGCCTTGCTACGCACCATACACCCTCATGCAATCAATTGCCAGATGGCCTCAGGCCAGATCTGGTGGCCAGGAATGAAGGTCCATCATAAGATCTAGTCAATGCACACACGTGGAATTACCAAAGTCAAAGCAGGCTTGTATTGGGCCACAAAATTTGCTGATCTCACATCCAAATCAGGCCCACACCCCATTGGTTATTTCTATTTATTTCTTTCTTTTTATTTTGTTTCTTTATTTTTATTAATTATTTTCATTATTATTTTAATCACTAACCAATTAAAACTTTTCCTCATAAAATCAAAAATCAAAAATATTTTATTTATTAAAATTAAATTCATCACTTTTATTTTTGTAAATAAATACTAATTTAATTAACTTAGTTTTAATTAGGGATAATTCCAATATTTTTGCAATAATTAAAATTAATGTAGAAAATTAGGTTTTTATTAACTTTGAACAAATTTTTTTTATTTCTTTAAATATCCAAAAATCCAAAAATATCTTTTTTTAATTAATTAATTTAATTTAATTTAATTAACCTAATTTAATTTCTTCTTAATTCAAAAATAAACAAAAAAGGCTTTCTTTCAATAAAAGGGTCAAAACCCTAAAAAACTCGCATTCGGTTTAATTTTTCGCGCGCGATACATTTATCATATTATTGTACTTGCTTCCGGAATGTAATAGCTTTTAATTAGGACTTTAATTATTTTATCGCTTTATTTTACTTTCCGCAATTTAATTTCAAGGGTTGTCTTTGGTGATGTAAATACTCGACGCCTTGTAATAGTTTAGATTTAATTTCTGCAAATTTAAATTCCGCAACTTATAAACTGCTAGATGTTTGATAAATAGGGAATGCATGACAAGATCGAATGTATGAACCTAAAATCAACGTAGCTCACCCATAACATGTACAAAGATAATATTAACCAAAATAACACACTCGCACATGCGCACTCTTAGGGTACACCTCACTTGGTTGCCTTCGAACGTGGTCATTGAGTATAGGAAGTTTTAGAGGTCGTCCTCTTGTCCAAAGATCATAGTTGCCTCGAAACGGTTGCCTCGGAAAAATGATCTAAGACATTAGGGTTACCGCTAAGGCGTTCTAACATTGCTTTAGTGACCACACGTCCCTTAATCGAATTGACCCCTAAAACTCCAACGACGATGCTACCTACTCCTCAATAGTGGGATAACATTGTCTAAAGGACACTTGTACAAATTAATTCCTTTTTCGAGTAGGTAGATGGTTCTTAAGTACTTGCTCCTTTCAAAAACAAAAACATTTCGCACTTTCACCTTTCAAATAAAAAAAACTCTTTCAAACCCACAAACACAAAGAAAAGCAAAATTTTGAAAACATTTTGAGCAAGTACTTAAGAGCCCGTGGATAACCACGTATAGAAAGGGTGCTAACACCTTCCCTTTCTATAACCTACCCCCCGAACCCGAGAAACATCTCGAAAAAAGGAATTTTTCTGTGCTTTTTTCCTTTCCTTGTTGGATAAAATAAGACGGTGGCAACTCTTGCTTACTGCGACATTTTGCGAAAAGAAACGCAAAACGCGAACCAGCATTCCAAAAACAGTCAGTTCTTTCCCACTGTATCACATTGTGGATTGCTTCTGATGTTGAGAGATTTTTCTGTAATCTTTGGAACAGATTTTAAGCTTTGAAAGAAGAGAGTGGTTGGAAAAGTGAAACTTTATGCAAATGGAAATGTTGCTTTTGCATTTTTAAACATAAATGGTATCAAGACTTGGACAAAGCTTCAACTGCTTGTGTAATACACTTAGGGTTTGTGTAATTGTTTGATTATGCATGGATTTGGAGATAACATAGCCTGAAAAGAGATATTTTGTAGCTTTGGTTGGAGTTTTAGTCAAGTGTTCATCACAAATTCTGCTTTGTAATTCAAGAATGAAGCCCCAACTTTATCTCTTTGATCCTCTCAGCTCAAGAATGATCTCGATGAGTTCTTGGAATTTTTGGAAAGATTGGAACCTCCCCTACAACTTTCATGTTGACCACTTTTGTTTAGTCAAACTGGAACTTGATGAAAATTGGCCAAGAAGTTGGGATAAAACTTGACCAAAACTGTTGAAAATTTCTCTAAGTGTTAAATGAAAATGTCATGACTTTATGAATTTATAACTTAAAATCCCAGCATATTTAGGAGAAGTTGTGTAAAGAAATGTTGTAGATATCATGGAGATCTACAACTTTCATGTTGAAAGTTTCCCTTGAACTGTATTGCATCTTAGTGACAGAATGGCATGAAGTGATGAAATTATCATGTATAAAGACACTTAGAAAATTTCTAAGTCTTGGAAATCTTGACTTTTCAAGTTGACTTTTGACTTTCTTGATTTCTTAATGATCAAGTTTCATATTTTTGAATGTCTTGATTAAATTTGATCCTTGGAATGTAATATTGACCAAAAAGTCAAAGTTTGACTTTCTAGTATGCAATTAACCATTTTGCCCTTTTGCCAATTCCAAGCCTAAATTGATATATCAGTGCTGCAAACTTGACGTCTTAGAATATCTTATGAGCAAATACTTGACAAATGAGAGGGAAAATTTTGGGGTACAACAGAACCCATAGTTGTATTTTCGGAAGCATCACGACTACAGACCATAGTTTAGCCTAATAAACCTTAGATGTCATACAGAAATAAACCGGAAATGTACTTACGGAAGAGACCCATAAATGCATTTTATGTTCGTGTTAACACAAATACGCGCATTATATCTTCCCGTTCCTCATTTCAAAATGTTTTTTGAAATCAAACACATAATCCAAAAACAAAACCCTCTCAAACCCCCCATTGTGTGAAAATCATCCCATTGTTCGAAAATCTCATCAGAAATCAACAAGGAACAGACAAACCTCATTGTTCAAGTTTCATCAACCAATAAAGATAAAAAAAATTATAAGTTATTTTTGAGCTTTTTGAGTTAATGTAATTTCACCTAGAAATTGTGTTTTAGGTTAGATAATCCAAGTATTTTAGTGTTTGCAAGCTTAGAAGTAGGAATAAATATTTTAGTATGGTTGTTTTTACAATCAACGAAAGTTTTTTAAGGTTTTAGCAATTGAGATTCACAATTGACAAAGCAGAAAAGTTACAGGTTGTATCAGAGATACATATCCGGTTTTGTTTAAAGTTTACATATAAAATCGAAAATGCATCTCCAATTTAGCTTGTCTGTATTTTCCCCTTTTTTTGAACATGAGTCTTTTTGGTAACGGTTGTTTCATACTTTTATAGCAGTTATGGATGAAAGCCCATCTAGATTGAGACACAGCAGGCTTGCACAACATGATTTGATTCGAAGGGAAAAGAGTCATACACCCCATGTTTCTTCTATCTTTGGAAAAGTTGTGGCCAATGCGGCCACATGTTCTGGTGTTCACGTTTCTCCACCAACTTCATCGTCCTCCTGCAGTAGGCAAGGTTCTACAGGTCATCCCTCCCTATCTCCATCTTTTTGTAGACGCTCTGGATCACCTATGGTATTTGAGGAAGGAGAGACATCACACTGTCAACCAAAACCTAAGGCCACACACTCAATTCCTGATGCATCTCAGCCTCAGTCTCAACCACAACCTGCATCATAGTCTCAGTAACATGCGGCATCTGAGGCCCAAGAAGATAAGCCTGCACTTGCGTAACCTCAGGGGTTTGGAGGAGGGCCTTTTGATTTATCATTACTACCACTATACCCGGAGTATGTTGCCATACATGTCTGAGACGAAGAGGTAAATATTGCATTTAACTAATAGTTTTTGTAGTGTTTATTTTATTATTAAGTTTTGTTTGGTTGAATAACTTTTGTTAAACCGTGTATGAAATAATGTGATCCACAAAAGATCATTAATCAAGCACGGAAGATCACTCTCCTGGTAGCTCCCCCTGAGCCATGGTTTTGGGAGCTTTTGCTGCTTTTAGGGTTGAAAGATTTAACCCTCTGCGAATATATGATCAGTTGTTTTTAGATAGTTATTTACCATTGATTTCAGTTATCTTTTATTTTTATTGTCGAGTGTTTTATTTCATTTTACCACTTTTATACGTTGGTTATGTGTTTTACTGTTTTTAGGTTCAAAGGAATAAATCAGGACAAAGCAAGGAAAAACTCAGAGTTTCATAAGAAATGCAAAAATCATGTTTCAGGAGGCCTGACACGGGTAGTCGTGTCACCTGACATGGGCCGTGTCAGGAGGAAGGCCTAGATGCATTAAAGAATAATGGAAGTTAGGGGTGTAACACGGGTGGTGTAACACCCAAACTCTACCCCCAAGCAATTATACAATTAAATCAGAGTTATAAAATTTCAATCATACAAATGAATCAGGACGTCACAAATTCTTTTAACAATTTCATTGCATTCATCATGGATATATAACACTTTTTCAAAACATCGGATGAACCATCAACATAACATCTTTCATTAAATAATTCAACAACTACGCAGCGGAATTCTCAATAACTTCTTTAATCAAAACAACAACTTCAAAACATCTCATATTTAATAATAATCAATTTAAAATTCAGCAACTGAAAATCAATAATAAAAAATCAGCAGACGTTCATTCCCCTGAGTGTTACATATCAGAGCAATGACACTGACTCGAACTATTGAAGGTATACAACCTTCACTCTTGATTACCTACACGTTACCAACATAAGGGCAACATTCAAACAGAAGGGGTGAGATATCTAACAATATAATAAAGCGCATGATAATTAATATATTAAATTAGATCAATAACATCACCACTTCTCATCTCATAATCAACAACAATTACAGCATATATACACATTCATCAACATCAAAATACACTTCATCATTCACTCAAATAATGTGACTCAATACTATGCAAATGCATGTGGTACCATTGGAGCAGAACTCCCATCTCAAAAATTTGCCAATTAATAGAGGCATCAACAAGGCATAGCCTTCATCTCAAAATTCGCCAATACAGGCCATCTCAACGAGCATAAGCTCCATCTCAAAAAAATGAAATGTATGCGACACAACCATGAATGTAATAACAACACCCAAGTTAACAACATCTCAAATCATCTCAAAACATCTCAATTAACATCTCAAAATAACAACATCTCAATCATCTCAATTAACATCTCAAAATAACATCTCAAATCATCAAAAATTTTCATTACACATCACTCATCTATTATAAATCATCAAACAGAACATCATGAGTAACTTCTCGCTAAACAACTCAGCTGTATATTAATACTACAGTAATCCATACTGTTATTATGAAATTTTACATCGTTATTGTCACTAATCCTACTGTCATGATTCTAACAGCAGTCTCTAAACATCTCCTATTCATCATTCTATCCAAAAACCAGCACAACAACCAACGCGGGAATTAATTCTAAATCCTGAATTAGTTACTAGGATTACACTTCTTATCCATCATTTTAATCACCTAGAATAAAGTTCATCGCGTTAGTTAATCAACGCTTTAAATGGCATCTCAAACAGCATCCTAAAACTCAAGTTACAACAATTTAAAACTGAATCTATCAAAAATCAGTCATCATGGGTCGACGCAAAACCCTTTGGATCGACGCGTACTGCTTCATCTGTACAACATGAGTCGACACATCTTCCTTATGGATCGACTCATCCTGGCCTTATACACAGCATGTATCGACACATGCCTCTCACCGATCGACTTATCCTGAGTCTTGCAACTATCATGTATCGATGCAAGCCCTTTTTGTATTACCTCATCCTGAGTCTAACATCGCCCATGTATCAACGCATCAAGCTTGAGGTAAACACATACTGGTTCCTCCTGCATAATTCTGTGATTTCCTCTGTATTTTCACTACGGGAATTCATATTACAACCCTACAAACCTTATTATAATAATGGTAATTCATCACCTAACATTAACCTATAATACTACATCGATTACACAACATCATGACATTATTACTCATCTAAAATTCATCAAATCTTCATCATACATCATCATAAATATCCAATTCAAGAACAAAACAACAATCACCTCTAACCCCACATATCAAACATCATGAACCCAATTATAAAGTCAGAACCCCACCCTTACCTTGGATTGAAGGTCGCTTTATAATCTTCCGGGTTGAATCTTCGTTCTTGTCGTTTTTCACTTTTTCCAGCAGCTTCACGTTCTTCTCAAATCCTTATTTCCTTCTACTGCTTCTTTCTTCTATTCCTTCTCACAAATAATAAAATAATCCTATTATTCTATTATTCCTTATTTCTTAATGGGCTCAAAACCTACACCCCCTTATTACTTCTACTCTCTCAAAATAAGCCCACATTAAATAATATTACACTTCTAATGTTATTTCACCACATAATAATATAATACCTCTAATATATTATTTCTCCACTTAATAAAATAAATCCAATTATATTATAACACATCTTCACAAATATTCCAAAAATAATTTAATTAAAAAATTAATTAAATTACGGGCGTTACAACTCTCCCCCACTTAGAATATTTTCGTCCTCGAAAACTTACCTTAATCAAACAATTCAGGATAGGAGTCTCGCATCTTGCTCTCCAACTCCCAAGTCATTCCTTCACCAGCAGCTCCTAGCCAAACCACTTTAACCAAGGAAATCTCTTTGCCTCTCAGAGTCTTCATTTCATGATCTGTGATCCGTACAGGCATCGTCTCCACCGTAAGATTATCCCGTACTTGCACATCGTCCATATGAATCACATGAGATGGATTTGAAATATACTCCTGAAGTTGCGACACATGAAACACATCATGCAAATTTGAAAGATTAGGCGGTAAAGCTACTCTATAAGAAACATTCCCCACTCTCTCTGAAATCTGATACGGTCCAATAAAATGAGAAGTGAGCTTCTTAGACTTCAATGCTTGCCCAACACCAGTCACAGGTGTAACTCTCAAAAACACATGATCACCAGCTTGAAATTCTAAATCTTTCCTTCGCTTGTCATGATAACTCTTCTGTCTACTCTGTGAAGCTTTCATCTTTTCTGGAATCAACTTCACCTTCTCAGTAGTCTCACGAACAAGTTCAGGTCCAAGTACTACACTTTCTCAAGATTCATGCCAACATAACGGAGTTCTACATCTTCGACCATACAACGCCTCAAAAGGTGACATCCCAATACTGAAATGTTAACTATTATTATACGTGAACTCTATCAATGAAAGATAAGTATCCCATGAACCTCCTTGTTCAAGAACACATGCCCTCAGCAAATCTTCCAACAATTGAATCGTTCGTTCAATCTGACCATCTGTCTGAGGATGATACGCTGAACTCAACCTCAACTTATAACCCAACGCTCCTTGCAAACTCTTCCAAAAATCAGAAGTAAATCTTGGATCTCTATCTGACACAATGCATAAAGGAACACCATGCAGCTTCACGATCACACTGATATAAATCTCAGCCAACTTCGACACTGGAAAACTGATGTTAATAGGAATAAAATGAGCTGACTTCGTAAGCCTATTGTTGTACCCTAAAATTTTCCCTCCCATATTTCTTAATACATGTCAAGTAAGGTCCTCAAATTGCTCAAGGAAGTCCAAGAGTTGACCAGATAAACTCTCTCCTAAGGCAGTCTACCCCAAATTAGGGTTTCATTGTGCACCAAGATGTTTGAGTCCAAAGGATCCCAAATGCTCACCATTGTCCTAATATGTTCTCAAGATCATCCATGTCAAGTTTCAAGCCTTGCAGAGGAAGTTTGCTCAGTCAATTGCCCAAAAGCCTGAAAATCGACTATGCTAGGGTTAAAGTCAATTGTGGCCCACATATAGTCAAACTTCAAAAATTTTGGTCAACATTCTAATTTTGAAGTATTATTCATCATTTGATCAAGGGTTGATCATGATTCCTCAAGGATTGCTCACAATTCATCAAAACCCAAAAGTTGCTAAATTAGGGTTTTGTAGGAAAAGTCAACTCAACTTTAACCAAGCATAACTTTCTCATACTTTATCATAAATGACCCATCCAAAGCTCATTTTAAATAGGATGAAATTACCTACAATTCATCTTCAGCTCCAAAGTTCAAAACATGCACTCACAAGAAGATATGAATTTGGACATTATAGGTCATTTTGAAAAGTCAACAAAACACCTTTTTTGTCAAAGCTTCATACATGAACATGGAAGACTCAATTGAGATGAGATTAAAAGGGTTTCTTAGAGGACATCTTAATATTTCTAAAAAGTCCAAGAACACATCTCTAGGGTCAAAATTGAAGGAGTTATGCATTGGCAAAGTTGACCTTTTTTGCAAAATTGCCAAACGTCAAATGTGTCTCAAATTGGAATTTTTGTCAAATGGGCCAAATTTTTTATACTTGCATTGAGTTTGTAACATGACCCATGCCCCATGATCCTTCCCACTTGGCTTTATTTTATTTTTTTTCATTTATTTGGATTTTATTTCAATTAAATCAAATAAAATCAAAATAAAATCATGAAAAATATCAAAACTAATTAAAGCTTGAGATTTTGTGCATGTTTAGGCCTTTTATGCAGCTGGAAGAAGATTAAAATCGTGCAAAGTTCAAATGGACACAATAAGATTGGATTTTCTCAATTTGGAAAGATTTGAATAAAGGATCAAATCTTGAATCAATGATCATTATTGGTAAAGATTTGAAGCCAAATTGTAACCTAATTCATTCTAGGGTACATATAGGACAAGTGCAGATCAAAAACCAAGGGATTGGAGGCGTGAAAAGAAAAGAACAACTTTAAAAAAATCAAGAAAAGGTGCAATCCGATTTCTCAATTCCAGGCTTCTTCAAGCCATTCCAAGCATACCATTCGTCTGCTGGGCATCCAAGGACTCTATCCCAATCATTAGCAAGCATTTTCGTGCCCATATACGCGTTGTAAGTCCCCCACGACCTCTATGATTTTTTGAAATCGTATCTCATAAATCTGGCATTGTTAGCATATTTTATGGACATATTCTGAATCCTTGAAACATTTGCAAGCTAATGATAATACTCAATTGTGTTTTTGTTAACCATACAAGAAGTTGCCATGATTAGGGTTTAGGTTTCCTTTTTAGGGGTTTTGCTTGCAGGAACAATTGGCCATGGAAAGTGGTGCCATGATACTCGTGAGGTTGCAACGAGTTGATTGGTACCACTGGAATTAATTTATGATGCTTGCATGAGATTTTGGAGAATCACAGGGTTGTACCTACGCCCTGATGTCCGTAGGTAAAAGTTTCCATACTTTTAGCAACGAAAGGAGGTAGAAGATGATGGTGTGGCGTGGTGTGATTTGCCCATTCAAATTTCGCGCATTTTATAATCCATTATTTCACTTTCCATTATAATAATTATTGGTTGTTTCAGATACAAAAGAACCAGCCAGCCCAGCTGGCAAGCACGCTATGGCCAAGAGCTAAAGGGCCTGGGTTCGATCCCCAGGTCCCCTTGTTTCTTCAATACTATTTTGCTTTGTATAATTCCATGCACATGCTTCTCATAAATCCACCATGAGTCACCAGCTTTCAACCATTGGATCCATAGCAAACCAAATCCAACGCCTGTCACATGAAGGTCTACCATAGGCCTAGTCAAGCTTGCAACATGGAACCTGAAGAGTCAATGTGGGCCATGGAATTTTGGGCTCATAAAAGGCAATTAACACCCCCTCTATTGCTAGCATAACCAGGCCCATTCCAATTTATTTTCTTTTCTATTCTTTAATTTATTTTGTTTAAATTTATTTTCTAAATCATTAATTAAATTCTTTTTATTTTTATATAAAATCATAAAAGCAATTTCATCAAATAAGAATTTAGGTTTTTTTTATTTATTTTGTCAAAATTAATTTAGTATTAGTTTAATTAACTTTAGGGTAATTTTAACTTCTTTTTTTGTAAATAATTTAAAATCAATTAGAAAATTAGGTTTTGTTCTTGATTATATTTTTATTTCTTTTCATAAAATAAAAAAATTACAAAAATAGGTCAAAATTAATTATTTTTCTTAATTTAAATTAATTAGTAATTAGGTTTGTATTTTATTCAATTAAAACCTTATTTTCTCAAAAAAATAATCAAAAACAACAAAAGATAATTTTTCTTCTTCTTTCAATTAGGTTTAGACGGGGTCAAAAACCCTAATTTTTCTCATTCTCGATTCATCGCGCACGTTTATAATTTTTACGATATTAATGTAACTGCTCATGGTATGTAATAGTTTTATTAGGATTTTTCTTTTATTTATCGTTTTTGTGGGTTTTTGGCTATGTAATTAATCCCCCTCCCCGAAGCCTTGTAATAGCGTAGTTTTATTTCTCGCATTTTAATTTTCGCAAATATTAACTGTTAGATGCATGATAATAGGATTGCATGACAAGATTGTATGTTAATTTTAAAATGGTTAGCAAACCCTAAATGAGCAAAGATAATAACTGAAATCAAATCACTCTCACATGCGCACTCCTAGGGTATACTCTCACTTCGGTTGCCTTCGGTAAATGATCATTAAGTATAGGGTGTTTTAGTGGTTGCCCTCCTGTCTAAACAAAGATCAAAAGTCCCGTTCGGAAAGGTTGCCTCGGAAATGTTGCCTCGAATATGATCTTAAGACATTAGGGTTATTACTAAGACGTCCTAACATTGCTTTAGTGATCGTACGTCCCTTTCAAATTGACCCTTACAACTCCAATGACGGTGCTACCTACTCATCAATAGTGGGATAGCATTGTCTAAAGGAAATAAGAACATAAACATTCTTTTTTCGAGTAGGTAGATGCTAGTAGATACTTGCTCAAATCAAACTCTTTCAAACACTTTTCAAACAAAGTTTTCAAAAACACTTCGTAACACTCTTGAGGACTGATACAAGGGTTAAAACGAAGTAAAACAAAAACTTTTCAAAACACACAAACACAGAAGCAATTTTTAAAATGATGAGCAAGTACCTAAGAGCCCGTGGAAAACCACGGATAGAAAGGGTGCCAATACCTTCCCTTTCTATAATCTACCCCCCGTACTCAAAATCTCGAAAAAGGAATTTTTCTGTGCTTTTTTCCTTTCCAGTTGGATAAAATAAAAGTCGATGGTGACTCTTGCTTACCGCGACATTTTGCAAACACAAACGCAAAATGCAAACTAGCATTTTCCTATAAACAGTCAGTTCTGCCACCGTATCACAGAACTGGCGACTCTGCTGGGGACTTGAAAATAAGTGGGGTATGCCTTAGGATTAGTTCATCATAAATTGCTTCTCTTGTTTGTTTTGGTTGCTTTACTATTAAAAGGTTTTGTATTGGGAGTTACTATAGATCCTAACCCAGATCTGGGGACACCTTTTAGGTAAGTAGAAATAAACTGTGAGGGAACTGTACGACGTAGACCGATACGGTTGAAGCAGTAGCTACGTTGATGTGGCACATTGGTTGGTACCGGTATCCCTTATGGAGAAACGAGGAGAATACGGGGCTGCTATGTGTGTCGTTAAGCATCAACTGACCTTAGAACCCTTAATCGACCAACTTGGCCATTAGAAAGTAGTGAGATAGGCGGCCTCGGTGTAAAGCTGAGAACTGGTTGATACTCGATGCTACACTCATTGAGACCATACTCTCGAAATAGTTTCAGCCACAAGAAAAGATTGTGTGAGCTGAAACCATAACCGGTGGAGGATGGCCAGTGATATTGAGATCCTCTAGAACCCGGTTACTTTTCTAGGACAAGTTGAACCAACTGAACTTCAAAAGGGTAATACCTTTGACTCCATGCAAGCCTTAAACTTAAGGGCTTTTGTGTGACTTGTTTTCCTTTACCATGTTTGTTATCTGCTATACTTGTTGTTTGTTTTACCATGACATCATGCATCATAACATAGCATGCATACTTCATTACACTAACCATTTCAAAGGCCGAGGGGATTTATCTTTGTTCTGTTTTGCAGATAATGGCTTCCATGCGCAGAAACACCATCCGAGTTAACTTTGTGCAAATACCTGCTCAACTCAAAGATTTATCCTCGAGAGTTTCTTATACTTCTTCATTCATTAGGAGACATGGTCAGCTTCTTAGCTTGGTTACCTCAAAGCTTGATGAGCAGATGATGAGTGTGCTTTTCCAGTTCTTCGATCTTGTGCATCAATGCTTTACCTTTCCGGATTATCAGCTGGTTCCTACTTTGGAAGAGTTCTATCACTTATTGGGCATATCCATCCTTGAGCAGATGCCCTTCACAGGTTTGGAAGAGACTCCTAGACCAGAAGACATTTCCTCAGCTCTGCACCTGAAACGGGATGATGTAGTATCTAATTGGGAAACACGAAGCGGGGTTGAAGGTTTCTTAGCCAAGTTTCTGATAGATCAAGCTCAGTTATTCTGGGATAGTTTGGATTTTCAGGCTTTCGAAGACATTTTGGCTCTCCTTATCTATGGTTTGGTTCTCTTCCCGAATCCAGATTCTTTTGTGGATGTAAATGCTGTCAAGATATTCCTATCTCGCAATCCTGTGCCTACCCTACTAGGTGACATCTTGCATGCCCTCTACACCCGTACTGTGCGAAGAAGAGGGACTCTTATGTGTTGTATGTCGTTTCTATCGAGGTGGTTTATTTCGCACCTCCCTAAGTCCGTGCTGAAGAACGAAGAAGGTTTAGGTTGGTCCTACATAATAATGTCACTTGCCCATGCAGACATTCTTTGGAGTTCCCAAGTTATAGAGGACATTGTTGTCATTGATCGTTGTGGGGGATACCCTAATGTCCCATTGCTTGGAATCAGAGGAGGTATAACCTACATTCCATGTTTAGCTTTGCGACAATTTGGTCGTGCTCGGAGAGACGGTCCCCATGAGCTACTTCTTGAGGATATTACCTTTGACTACAAGGAAGACATTAAGGAGCATCGCCGAAGGTTCATACGAGCTTGAGGCATGGTGAACAGATCTGACCTCCAAGATTTGGGACCAAAGACTTCTCTTCTTATGCAGCCTTATCTCCAATGGGTCCGAGCTCGTGCTCAGAAGCTTGGGATGCCTTATGAAGCCGTATTGCCTGTGATCATGGAGCCCACTAATGAAGAAGGCATTCCTTACACGGTTCTTTATCCTTACATGCCAACTGACCTTGAGGCATTGAAGAGGTCTTGGATTCAACTAAAAGAGGAAAGGGATACTTACCGGGAGAAGTACCATGAGAAAGAAAGGAAGATTTTGAAGCTCACTAGGCAGCTCGAGAACGAAAGAATGATTAATGACTATGTCAGCACGAAGGGGAAGCGTCCGTGGGATTTTTGATTTTTGCTTTTCTAGTTTTAGATTTGTTTTTCATTTACTTCTTTGTAACGCCTCGAAGGCTTTGTTGAACCTTTTACAAGTTATTCTAATAAAGTTTGTTTAATTTTTGGTTTGCAAATTTAAATCTCCCAAAGTCTTTGAAATCATTACATACGCATCCCATCATCATACACATCATTACAGGTATCATTATAGGTTTCTCATCTCCTTCGCTGTTTATTTCAGCAGAAATGTCTTCTGAAACATCTTCCAATTAAGCCATCAAAGCTCTTGAGGCACAGAATGCCCAATTCCAAGAGATGTTCTTGAGCTTGGCTAAAGGGCAAGAGGATTTGAAGACTCTCATTCTGAAGGAAAAGAAGAAAAAGAAGAAGAAAGTGGTTCTTCTGAGTATGGGTAAAAGATTTGGGAATAGGTTGCGACAGGAAGCTGATATGATCTCTTTGTCCAAAGATGGGGAAAACCAAGAAGAAGAAAAAGGCTTCATCCATATAGTCTCTGATAATGATACTGACTTTGATGATGAGCAATATCCTCCTGCCGAGGATAGGTACAAACAACTAGAAGACCGAATGAGTGCTATGGAGGTTCAGAAGATCCCTGGTTTGGATTTTGGAGATCTAGGAATGGTATCAGGAGTGGTGATCCCTCACAAGTTCAAAGCTCCAGTTTTTGCCAAGTACGATGGAGTGTCTTGTCCAAAACTCCATCTCCGCTTGTATGTCAGGAAAATCCAACCCCACACTGCTGATAGAAATTTTTGGGTGCATTTCTTTCAAGATAGTCTGTCAGGGACTCAACTTGAATGGTTTTATCAGTTGGAAGGAGCCAACGTCCGAAACTGGGAAGACCTTGCTGCTGCTTTTTACAAACAGTACCAGTATAATGTCGACCTCGCTCCCACGCGTACTCAACTTCAGAGTATGTCCATGGGTGCAAGTGAAGGTTTTAAGGACTATGCTCAAAAGTAGAGAGATTTGGCTGGAAGGGTTCAAACCCCTTTATCTGATCGAGAGTTAGTTGATATGTTCTTGGGGACGCTATCTGGTCCATTTTTCAATCATTTGATCGGCAGTTTGTTATCTGGGTTTACTGAATTGATTCTGACTGGAGAGAGAGTGGAAGCTGGTATCCAAAGTGGTAAGATACAGAAGGATGCTTCATCAAATGCAGTAAAGAAGCCTTTCACCGGTAAAAAAGAAGCTAGTGCAGTCTATGGTCCGAGGGGCCAAAGCAGACCTGAACATCGTCAAGCAGTAAATGCGGTAGTGATATCAAGATCCACAGTTGCTCCACAATGCAACCATCAACCAAGGATGGAAAGACCATAAAGACAGTACACTCGGCTCAATATTCCCTTGTCTCAAATTCTACCACAATTATTGAAGACCAACCTGATAACTCTGAGGGAGGCCTCGAAGAACCCCGACACCACTTCTCCTCAATATAACCTGAATGCCCGCTGCGCCTATCACTCCGATAGCCCAGGTCATGATACCAACAACTGTTGGGCTTTGAAAAAAAAATTACAAGACTTGATCGAAGCCAAATAAATTGAGTTTGATGCTCCAGAGAAGCCCAACGTCATGACTTCTCCCATGCCCAAGCATGGTCATGGAGTAAATGTTGTGGACGATTATTTATTTGTGACCTCCGTGGAAGAGATTTCTACTCCTTTGATGACAGTTAATAAGAATCTATTGTTGTCCGGTTTATTTCCGAGTTGTGGTGAAGGTTTCCACATGTGTTCAATTCTGCCTGCTGGTTGCCACTTATTAAAATCAGGTGTTCAGCGCTTGATGGATAACAAAGAGATCCTGTTCGAAAAGACTTTGACTCCATTAGTTCCAATTCAAGATGTTGCTATCATAACAATTTGCGCAAATCCTTCCAAGGCTTCCTCGAGAAAGCCTGTTAGGATTACACCCGTTCCAAGACTCGCTCTGTTAATCATTACTATCCCTGGTCCTGTCCCATACACTTCGAATAAGGCTGTCCCATGGCACTATGGGGCCGATGTGTATTACCATGGAGTTAAACAAGACTTTAAAAATGAGGAAGTTGATATTGATGTCAGCAATATCGTCAGGGCCAGCAAGGTCACCAGAAGTGGAAGACTCTTTTCTCCCGAGATTTCCCCTCCGACTGTTCAAAAACCTGTTGTCATTCCATCTGCTAGTACATCAACTATTGTCCCAGTTCTTACTCCAGTTATCACTCCCATCGCCGAGCCATCTGAGACTCGGGGCAAAGAAATCACAGGTGAGCCTGCCCGGACGGAGGCACCTAGAAAGGTTGTGTTGGAAGCCTCTAAACAAGAGATAGAAGAAATTTTGAAGATTATCAAGAAGAGCGACTACAACGTAGTCGAGAAGCTGGGGCATACCCCGTTAAAAATCTCCATGTTGTCCTTATTGTTGTGTTCTGAAGCCCACGCAAAGGCTCTAATTGCATTCCTAAAGACTGCGCATGTGCCGCAGGAAACTTCTGTCGATTAATTCAAAGACTGTGTAGCTAGTATGACTGCCGACAATGGGTTGGGTTTCTCAGGTGCAGATCTGACTGCTAAAGGAAGAAATCACAATGATGCTCTGCACGTCTCGATCGAGTGCATGGGCACTACTATGGCCCATGTACTGGTGGATACTGGGTCCTCCTTGAATGTTTTGCCAAAGAAAGCATTAGACCGTCTGGACTGTGAAGGTTTGATTCTAAAGCCGAGTAATATTATGGTCAGGGCTTTCGACGGGTCAAAAAGGATGGTACACGGGGAAGTGTACATCCCTGTTAAAGTTGGCTCTCAAACTTTTGGATCCACCTTCTATGTAATGGACATCAGACCATCATATTCTTGCTTGTTGGGTCGTCCTTGGATTCCTAAGGCTGGGGCAGTGACTTCAACGCTCCATCAAAAGCTAAAATATCCGGCAAAGGGGAAGATTGTCACGGTACAAGGTGAAGAGGAGTATATGGTGAGTCATCTCAATTCCTTTCGCTATGTGGAGATGGATTGGGAGTTCATCGAAACCCCTTGTCAGAACTTTGAAGAGGTCCCCCAGACTTTAGCGTCGACTGAAGTTGCTACTGACAAACCTCCGATGAAGATGGCTTCCCTCAAGGATGCCAGAGCTGTAATTGGAAAAGGTGGGTGTGCAAATTGGGGTAAGCTCCCTGATTTCGCACACAAAGCTGACAAGTTTGGTTTGGGCTTTACTGTAGAGGCTCAAAGGGTTGTTCGGCGCGCACGGATTGGAAGACCCCCTCTGCACATCAGTAATCAGGAAGTGAATGCAATTGAAGATGATGAAGAAGGTTCAGATATCGACGGCTGGATCTACCCTACAACCGATGGTGGCTTGAACAACTGGACAACGAAAGACTTCATACCTGTTTCTTTTATTCCACAGTAATTGACTTTTGTTTTAAGAGTTGTAATAAACAGTTTAAAACTTTACGGCCCGGTGCCTTGCCCGAGGAACCTTGGCTTTGTTTGTGAGGGCTTATTATTTGTCATTTTCATATATCATCAATAAAGCATTGGACGTTTCTTGCATTACAAATTTTGTGCTCCTTGTTTTTTTCTTTCTGTCTCTCACTCTATTAAAACAGCGATTGTCTTACACACACTCACGTATCATAATGCAGATTCATATCCACTCTGGATCCCATTGATAATAGCTCTGCTACTGCCACTTATGACTTCGAAAATCCAATCAACCAAGCTGAGGACGAAGGTGAGGATAATTGTGAGGTTCCTGGAGAAATTGCTAGACTGTTACTGCAGGAAGAGAGGGCCATACAGCCTCATGAAGAGCTAGTTGAATCAGTAAATTTGGGTACAGATGAAGACATGAAAGAGGTTAAGATAGGTGCGAATCTGGAGCCTAGTGTCAAACAGAGGTTAATACAAATGCTACGCGACTATGTTGAGATCTTCGCTTGGTCTTATGAAGATATGCCTGGTTTGGACACTGATATTGTGGTACACCGCCTACCAACTAAAGAAGACTTCCCTCCGGTAAAGCAGAAGGTTCGCCGGATGCTCCCTGAGATGTCTGATAAAATCAAAGCTGAAGTCATGAAGCAATTTGACGTAGGATTCTTAGCTGTCACTTCTTATCCGCAGTGGGTTATCAACGTTGTTCCAATACCTAAGAAAGATGGTAAGGTATGGATGTGTGTGGACTATAGACATCTGAACAGGGCAAGCCCCAAAGATGACTTCCCACTTCCTCACATCGATGTTCTGGTCGACAACACTGCGCAGCATAAGATCTTCTCCTTCATGGATGGTTTTTCTGGTTACAATTAGATCAAGATGGCTCCCGAAGACATGGAGAAGACAACCTTCATTACGCAGTGGGGCACCTTCTGTTATAAGGTAATGCCTTTCGGGTTGAAGAATGCTGGGGAAACTTATCAGCGCGCCATGGTCGCTTTGTTCCACGACATGATTCACCATGAGATCGAGGTTTATGTTGATGAATGCAAGGTCCCAGACTGAGGAAGAGCACCTTGACCATCTCCAGAAACTGTTCGACAGGTTGAGGACGTACAAGCTGAGGTTGAACCCAAACAAGTTCACCTTCGGAGTAAGGTCTGGTAAGCTGCTGGGTTTTATTGTCAGTGACAAAGGTATTCAAGTAGATCCTACAAAGGTAAAGGCTATACAGGAGATATCGGCTCCCCGGACGGAAAAGGAAGTTAGAGGCTTTTTGGGACGTCTAAATTACATTGCAAGATTCATTTCACATCTGACTGCTACTTGTGAGCCAATCTTCAAGCTACTGAAGAAAGATCAAGTAGTAAAATGGAATGATGAATGTCAGACCGCTTTCGAAATTATCAAAGAATATATCCAAGAGCCACCAATTCTGATGCCTCCAGTGGAACGAAGACCTTTTATCTTATACTTGACAGTGCTGGATAATTCAATGGGGTGCGTGCTGGGGCAGCATGACGAGTCTGGCCGAAAAGAGAATGCTATTTACTACCTTAGATAAAGGTTTACCGACTGCGAGACCCTTGCTGTGCTTTGGCATGGGTTGCTCGTCGGCTGAGCCAGTATATGCTAACTCACACTACCCTATTGATATCAAAAATGGATCCAATCAAGTATATCTTCGAAAAGCATGCCTTGTCCGGAAGAATAGCAAGATGGAAGATGATCTTAACTGAGTATGACATCTAATACATAACCCAGAAAGCAATCAAGGGGAGTGTATTGGCAGATCATTTGGCGCATCAGGCCATGGATGATTATCAGTCCATGAATTTCGAGTTCTCGAATGAGAACATCATGTTGGTGACCGACTGTGAAGAACCTGGACCGAATGGAGGACCTGAGGAAGGATCCCGATGGTCTATGTATTTTGATGGAGAATCAAACGCGTTGGGTAATGGTATTGGCGTTGTGATCATATCTCCTGAAGGCTGTCATACTCCATTTACCGCCCGATTATGTTTTAACTGCACCAACAATATGGCAGAGTACGAGGCATGCATCCTGGGTCTTCGAGCTGCTATTGACCTGAGGATTAAGTTCTTGAGTGTATTAAGAGATTCTTCTCTGGTGATCAGCTAGATCAAAGGCGAGTAGGATACGAAGCACCCAAATCTTATTCCTTACAAAGAGTATGTACTGATGTTGCTCCCGCACTTCGAGGAGATAACCTTTGAACATTTCCCCAAAGAGGAGAATTAGTTAGCGGACGCGCTAGCTGCCATGTCTTTTATGTTCAAGGTAAGGTGGGACAATGAAGCTCCCCAGATTACCATCGAGAGGTTGGACAAACCCGCACATTGTTGTGACATTGAGACGGAAGAGGTAGCAGATAAACCCTGGTTTCACGAGGTAAAGAGACATCTTGAGGCTCAAGAATACCCCGAGGGTGCATCTGTTAATGATAAGAAGTTTCTGAGAAGGTTCGCTGTGAAGTTTTTCATTAGAAATGGGATTCTTTATAAGCGTAACCATGATTCAACCTTACTGCGGTGTGTAGACAAAAACGAGGCGGAAAGGATCATGGCAGAGTTACATGAAGGTACCTTCGGAACTCATTCCAGTGGGCATACCATGGCAAAGAAAATCCTACAGGCAAGATATTATTGGTCCACTATGGAAGCTGATTGTTATCAACACTCTCGGACCTGTCATAAATGTCAAGTCTATGCTGATAAGGTGCATGTACCTCCAGTTCCTCTGAACATTTTAATAGCTCCTTGGCCTTTTGCAATGTGGGGTATCGATATGATTGGCGAGATCAGACCTATTGTGTCCAACGGGCATCGTTTCATTCTGGTAGCTATTGATTATTTCATGAAATGGGTTGAGGCAGCTTCTTTCGCTACAGTAACCAAGAACGTCGTGGCGCGGTTTATCCGACACAACTTGATCTGTCGATATAGTGTACCATAGAGGATCGTTACAGACAATGGTACAAATCTCAACAATACAATGATCACCGAGCCTTGCAAATAGTTCAAGATACAACATCATAACTCTTCTCCCTACCGGCCGTAGATGAATGGGGCTGTTGAAGCAGCTAATAAGAACATCAAGAAAATTATGCAGAAGATGACGGTGACATACAAAGACTGGCATGAGATGTTACCATTCGCTCTTCATGGGTACCGTACCTCAGCACGGACATCAACAGGGGAAACACCCTACTCTTTGGTGTATGGCATGGAGGAAATCCTACCCATCGAAGTCCAGATACCCTCTCTCCGGATTATGAAGGATGCGGGTTTGAACGAATACGACTAGATCCAGACCCGGCTTGATCAGCTGAACTTAATCGACGAGAAGAGACTTACTGCTATTTGTCATGGTCAGACGTATCAAAAGCGAATGATCAAGGCTTTTAACAAGAAAGTTATGCGTCAGGAATATCAAGTCGGGGATCTGGTGATCAAACGCATCATTCTGCCACAAGGTGATCCTAAGGGCAAATGGACCCCCACATACGAAGGGCCGTTTGTGGTTAAGAACATTTTCTCGGGAGGAGCTATGATTCTAACCACCATGGATGGTGACGACCTTTCTTACCCCGTCAATGCATACATAGTGAAAAAAATACTACGCATAATTAAAAGACCCGCTAGGTTGACCGGCCTAGGAAAAAATAAGGGCTTCCCGGCGGACCAAAAGGGTTCGGGAAAAAGTAAGGGATAAAAATGAAGAAAAAAACTGTACACCCGGCAAGTCGAAAACCTAAAAAGGCGGCTTGGGAAAAAAAGGGTGTCCCAGTGGACTAAAAACCCGAAAGGGAGGTCCAGGAAAAAATTAGGGATCAAAGCGTAACACTATGTCTCATGGGATCACCTTGCAACTAGACTTCGGTGTCGACTATCAATCTCAGACGGCGCCAATCAATCTGATTTACCTTCAACCAGAATGGGATCGTTCACATGGCTGTTTTTCTTTGTTTTTCACAAATTGTATAATTTCTATCTTTCAGTGGTGTTCTCTTACTAGGACGTCAACCTCTTGTACAAAACGCCTATTATAGGCTAACTTCAAGGATCAATACAATTCATTTTACAATGAATTTCAAAAAAAAAATGTTTTTCTGTTTTGTCTTGCAAGAACGTCCAATGACTCATTTTTGATATATGTATTTGAGAATAATTGCTGCTCATAAATACTTACATGTGAAACAAGAGACAATTACTCGTAATTCCAGGAACAGGGGCAAACAAGAAATGTCCAAACCTTACAGTTACTCTACCCACCAGGTACAGGGACAGAGCCAGCTTGAGAATATGACTAAAGATACATACACTTCCCATAGGGTAAAAGGTATCTAAAGACAGTGGTGTTAGTTCTCCCCAGCCGAAGTTAATCAATCGCGAGTGAGTCGGAAAAATTCTCCCCAAGCATAGTTTATCTATCACCAACACTAAAAGATTATCCCCAGTGGAGTTTATTTCTTCCACAAGCAGAAACTCAGTCCCCAAAGAGTATTCATTATCACCAGCAACAATAATTCATTACTCAATACATGTCATACATCATGACATTACATACGACTAACTCTTTACCTTTCAGGGAAATATACGATCAAATTCTCATAAGTTTTCTCTAGCTCAGTCGAATCGTTGCTAAGATTTTTATCTCAAATTCAAGCTATGAAGCCCGGATTCAACCGGATAGTATCTTGATCTCTACAAAACACCATGAAGCTTGGAATCAACCAGATAGTGGTACATCTTAAATTCAAGCTATGAAGCCCGAATTCGACCAGATAATATCTTGATTTCTCCAAATACCATGAAGCCTAGAATCGACCAGATAATGGTATAAGACATTGTGAAGCCTGGATTACGACCAGATAACAGCAAAGAATACTACGAAGCCTAGAATCAACCAGATAGTGGTATATCTTTAATGCAAGTTATGAAGCCCGGATTCGACCGGATAATATCTTGATTTCTCCAAATACCATGAAGCCTATAATCGACCAGATAATGGTATAGGACGCTGCGAAGCCCGAGTCACGACCAGATAACAACAAAAGACACTGAAGCCTGGACTCGACCAGATGACAATATAAGACACTTCGAAGCTTGGATTTCGACCAAATAGCAGTTTACTTGGCCAATTACTAAGAATCCCAGAATCGACCGGATATTAGTGTGCCTTAAATTTAAGTTGAAGCCCGGAGGCGACCGGATAACAACTTAATTCCTTCTGAAGCCTGGATTACGACCAGATAAGAATTAAGAAATGGCGAAGCTTGGATTTCGACCAAATAGCGGTTTACTTGGCCAATTACTAAGAAGCCCGGAATCGACCGGATATTAGTGTGCCTTAAATTCAATTTGAAGCCCGGAGGAGACCAGATAACAACTTAATTCCTTCTAAAGCCTAGATTACGACCAGATAAGAATTAAGAAATTGTGAAGCCTGGAGAATGACCAGATAGCAAGTTTAATCTCACCCCCCCAGTAAGTCACTGTGAAGCCTGGAATCGACCAGATAACAGTCAGTCTTATTTTCCTTAGCAAAACATTGTAAAGCCTGGAGTACGACCAGATAGCAGTTCATTTTCACCTCTTCAACCAAGAGATGATTCCCCAGTAGAATAACGGACGACTGAAGCTCCTAAAATTCTATTTCAACCACGACAGAGACCAACATTCCCCAGCGTAGTCCTCCTCAACAACAGGTATACGGGCTCTCGCAAAGGAATCTCTTATGAGATCGACACTTCTCCTGATGGCATCTTTAAGCCCATCTTCCGACTTCAACTTCCAAATGGCATCTATAAGCCCATTCCCGACATCGCAAGACAGATACCACTTCATGTGAGTGCAAATTTCTAGGCACTCTAATATTCAATCATCTCCCACCCTCGGATTACGAAAGGCAGACAAGCCAATCTACATCCCCAGGTTTAAGAAGATTGAACAGGGGCAGATGTTGTACCCCAAAATTTTCCCTCCCATATTTCTTAATACATGTCAAGTAAGGTCCTCAAATTGCTCAAGGAAGTCCAAGAGTTGACCAAATAAACTCTCTCCTAAGGCAGTCTACCCCAAATTAGGGTTTCATTGTGCACCAAGATGTTTGAGTCTAAAGGATCCCAAATGCTCACCATTGTCCTAATATGTTCTCAAGATCATCCATGTCAAGTTTCAAGATTTGTAGAGGAAGTTTGCTCATTCAATTGCCCAAAAGCCTAAAAATCGACTGTGCTAGGGTTAAAGTCAAATGTGGCCCACATACAGTCAAACTTCAATATTTTTGGTCAACATTCTCATTTTGAAGTATTATTCATCATTTTATCAAGGGTTGATCATGATTCCTCAAGGATTGCTCACAATTCATCAAAACCCAAAAGTTGCTAAATTAGGGTTTTGTAGGAAAAGTCAACTCAACTTTGACCAAACATAACTTTCTCATACTTTATCAGAAATGACCCATCCAAATCTCATTTTAAAGAGGATGAAATTCCCTACGATTCATCTTCAGCTCCCAAGTTCAAAATATTCACTCACAAGAAGATATGAATTTGGACATCATAGGTCATTTTGAAAAGTCAACAAAAACACCTTTTTTGTCAAAGCTTCATACATGAACATGGAGGACTCAATTAAGATGAGACGAAAAGGGTTGCTTAGAGGATATCGTAAGATTTCTAAAAATCAAAGAACACATCTCTAGGGTCAAAATTAAAGGAGTTATGCATTGGAAAAGTTGACCTTTTTTGCAAAATTGCCAAAAGTCAAATGTGTCTCAAATTGCAATTTTTGTCAAATGGGCCCAATTTTTTATACTTGCATTGAGTTTGTAACATGACCCATGACCCATGATCTTTCCCACTTGGCTTTATTTTATTTTTTCAATTTATTTTGATTTTATTTCAATTAAATCAAATAAAATCAAAATAAAATCATGAAAAATATCAAAACTAATCAAAGCTTGAGATTTTGTGCATGTTTAGGCCTCTTATACAGCTAGAAGAAGATTCAAATCGTGCAAAGTTCAAATGGACACAAAAAGATTGGATTTTCTCAATTTGGAAAGATTTGAATAAAGGATCAAATCTTGAATCAATAATCATTATTGGTAAATATTTGAAGCCAAATTGTAACCTAATTCATTCTAGGGTACATATAGGACAAGTGTAGATCAAAAAACAAGGGATTGGAGGCGTTAAAAGAGAAGAACAACTTTAAAAAAAATCAAGAAAAGATGCAATCCGATTTCTCAGTTCCAGGCTTCTTCAAGCCATTCCAAGCATACCATTCGTCTGCTGGGCATCCAAGGACTCTATCCCAATCATTAGCAAGCATTTTTGTGCCCATATACGCGTTGTAAGTCCCCCACGACCTCTATGATTTTTTGAAATCGTATCTCATAAATCTGGCATTGTTAGCATATTTTATGGACATATTCTGAATCCTTGAAACATTTGCAAGCTAATGATAATACTCAATTGCGTTTTTGTTAACCATACAAGAAGTTGCTATGATTAGGGTTTAGGTTTCATTTTTAGGGGTTTTGCTTGCAGGAACAATTGGCCATGGAAAGTGGTACCATGATACTCGTGAGGTTGCAACGAGTTGATTGGTACCACTGGAATTGATTTATGATGCTTGCATGAGATTTTAGAGAATCACAGGGCTGTACCTACGCCCTGATGTCCGTAGGTAAAAGTTTCCAGACTTTTAGCAACGGAAGGAGGTAGAAGATGATGGTGTGGCGTAGTATGATTTGCCCATTCAAATTTCGCACGTTTTATAATCCATTATTTCACTTTCCATTATAATAATTATTGGTTGTTTCAGATACAAAAGAACCAGCCAGCCCAGCTGGCAAGAACGCTATGGCCAAGTGCTAAAGGGCCTGGGTTCGATCCCCAAGTCCCCTTGTTTCTTCAATACTATTTTGCTTTGTATAATTCCATGCGCAGGCTTCTCATAAATCCACCATGAGTAATCAGCTTTCAACCATTGGATCCATAGCAAACCAAATCCAACGCTTGTCACATGAAGGCCTACCATAGGCCTAGTCAAGCTTGCAACATGGAACCTGAAGAGTCAACATGGGCCAAGGAATTTTGGGCTCAGAAAAGGCAATTAACACCCCCTCTATTGCTAGCATAACCAGGCCCATTCCAATTTCTTTTCTTTTCTATTCTTTAATTTATTTTGTTTGAATTTATTTTCTAAATCACAAATTAAATTCTTTTTTTATATAAAATCATAAAATCAATTTCATCAAATTAGAATTTAGGTTTTTCTTTAAATTTATTTTGTCAAAATTAATTTAGTATTAGTTTAATTAACTTTAGGGTAATTTTAACTTTTTTTTTGTAAATAATTTAAAATCAATTAGAAAATTAGGTTTTGTTCTTGATTATATTTTTATTTCTTTTCATAAAATAACAAAATACAAAAATAGGTCAAAATTAATTATTTTCTTAATTTAAATTAATTAGTAATTAGGTTTGTATTTTATTCAATTAAAACCTTATTTTCTCAAAAAAATAATCAAAAACAACAAAAGATAATTTTTTTCTTTCAATTAGGTTTAGACGGGGTCAAAAACCCTAATTTTTCTCATTATCGATTCATCGCGCATGTTTATTATTTTTACGATATTAATGTAACTGATCATAGTATGTAATATTTTAATTAGGATTTTTCTTTTATTTATCGTTTTTGCGGGTTTTTGGCTATGTAATTAATCCCCCTCCCCGAAGCCTTGTAATAGCGTAGTTTTATTTCTCGCATTTTAATTTTCGCAAATATTAACTGTTAGATGTATGATAATAAGATTGCATGACAAGATTGTATGTTAATTTTAAAATGGTTAGCAAACCCTAAATGTGCAAAGATAATAACTGAAATCAAATCACTCGCACATGCGCACTCCTAGGGTATACTCTCACTTCGGTTGCCTTCGGTAAACGATCATTAAGTATAGGGTGTTTTAGTGGTCGCCCTCCTGTCTAAACAAAGATCAAAAGTCCCGTTCGGAAAGGTTGCCTCGAATATGATCTTAAGACATTAGGGTTATTACTAAGACGTCCTAACATTGCTTTAGTGATCGTACGTCCCTTTCGAATTGACCCTTACAACTCCAACGACGGTGCTACCTACTCATCAATAGTGGGATAGTGTTGTCTAAAGGAAACAAGAACATAAACATTCTTTTTTCGAGTAGGTAGATGCTAGTAGATACTTGCTCAAATCAAACTCTTTCACACCAAACACTTTTCGAACAAAGTTTTCAAAAACACTTCGTAACACTCTTGAGGACTGATACAAGGGTTAAAACGAAGTAAAACAAAAACTTTTCAAAACACACAAACACGAAAGCAATTTTTAATATGATGATCAAGTACCTAAGAGCCCGTGGAAAACCACGGATAGAAAGGGTGCTAATACCTTCCCTTTCTATAATCTACCCCCCGTACTCAAAATCTCGAAAAAGGAATTTTTCTATGCTTTTTTCCTTTCCAGTTGGATAAAATAAAAGTCGGTGGCAAATCTTGCTTACCGCGACATTTTGTGAACACAAACGTAAAACGCAAACCAGCATTTTCTTATAAACAGTCAGTTCTGCCACCATATCACACCTATAAACAATCACCCAAATTGAATCATGTCCTCTTAAAGTATTAGGCAACCCCGTCACAAAGTCCATTGAAATACTATCCTATTTCCATTCTGGAACTTCCAACTGTTGCATCAATCCTACAGGCTTCTGATGTTCAACTTTCGACTTCTGACAAGTCAAACATGCATACACAAACCGAGCGACATTACCCTTCATCCCAGGCCACCAATACAAACCTTTAAAATCTTGATACATCTTTGTAGCCCCTAGATGAATACTCAACTTACTTCTATGACTCTCTTCAAGTATCACTTTCTTCATCTCAGCATCATCAGGAATACATATTTGGTTACGAAACCTCAACACACCTTGCTCATCTAGCTTAAAATCACTATTCTCAGATTGATCAATCCCAACCATCAAATCTACCAGTTTCACATCCAACTTCTGAGCTTCTCTGATACTGTCTAAAAACTCATTATTAATCTTCAACATACCCAACATAACGCTCTACGGAGTAACCTTGCAAACTAAGCTCATATCTCTGAACTGCTCAATCAATTCCAAATCTTTAATCATCATTGCCGACATATGTAAAGTCTTTTGACTCAACGCATCAGCCTCTAAATCTTCAACATAAAAACAACTGCAGCAAGTTCTAAATCATGCGTAGGGTAGTTCTTCTCATGAGTCCTCAACTTCCTTGACGCATAAGCAACTACCTTACCATTCTGCATAAGCACACCTCCTAAACCCATGTTAGAAGCATCACAATAAACCACAAAAGGCTCTCCTGGATTAGGCAACATCAAAATCGGAGCCAACGTCAACCTCTTCTTCAGTTCTGTAAAACTTTCTTTGCAATGAACATCCCATACAAACGCTCTACCTTTACAAGTCAACTTAGTCAACGGAAGTGACAACTTAGAAAATCCTTCAATAAACCTTCTATAATAACCAGCTAATCCCAAGAAGCTTCTAATCTCAGTAGCTGACTTTAGAGTTTCCAATTGCAACACAACATCAACCTTCGATAGATCTACAACAATGCCACTACCTGAAATCACATGACCAAGAAAACTAACCTCTTTTAACCAAAACTCACACTTGGACAGCTTTGCATACAACTTCTTCTCTTTCAAGACTTGCAATACTACTCTTAAATGTTCAGCATGCTCTTCTTCTGACATAGAGTAAATCAAAATATCATCAATGAACACCACTACGAACCGATCCAAATAAGTATGAAAGATACGATTCATATATTCCATGAATACTCCTGGCGCATTAGTAACACCGAAAGGCATCACCGAATACTAGTAATGTCCATAACGCATTCTGAAAGTCGTCTTCTAAATATCTCCATCCTTCACTTTAATCTGATGGTAACCCAACCTCAAATCAATCTTACTAAACACACGGGCATCCACCAATTGGTCCATCAAGTCATCTATTCTATGAAGCAGATACTTATTCTTAATCACCATTTTATTCAGTTGTCTATAATCAACACAAAGCCTCATACTCCCATCTTTCTTCTTTACTACCAACTCTGGAGCTCCCCACGACAATACACTTGGTCTTACAAACTTCTTCTCAAGTAACTCTTCCAATTGCTTCTTCAACTCAGACAACTCAGATGCAGGCATCCTGTATGGTGCCATAAACACAGGTCTGGTACCAGGTACAAGATCAATTGCAAATTCAACTTCCCTCTCAGGCGGTACATCAGGAATCTCATCAGGGAAAACTTCAGGAAATTCACACACCACCTGCAATTCCTCAATTATAGCTTGAGTCTCTACAGATAGCGACGCCATCAACGAGAACATCTGTGCCTCCTCTTGCATCAACTTCCTCAGCTGTCTAGCAGACAACATACCCTCTTCCTCTTCTTCAGGAGTAGAAAACTTCACAGACTTGTCATAACATTTAATATGAACACAATTATGCTCTAACCAGTTCATACCCAAAATTACATCCAAACCTCTTAACGGTAAACAAACCAAATCAACAACAAAGTCTCTGTCGAAGATCGACAAGGGACACTTAGCACACACAAAATAAGTAGTCACTGACCCCTTGGCTGGAGTATCGACGACCATTTCTCCATTCATAGAAGACAACATAAGACCCAATCTTTCAACACAATCAGCAGCAATAAAACAATGCGTAACACCGGTATCAATAATAGTAATTAAAGGAGTACTATTAATGAAACATGTACCTCTGATAAGTCTGTCCTCATCAGCTGTTTGATCCTCCACTAAAGAAAACACTTTACCACTTGACTGAGCCCTCTTCGGTTTCAGACATTGACTACTAATGTGCCCTTCCTCTCTACAGTTGAAACATATCACATTCTTGTGTTCACACTCAGATACAACATGTCCGTTCTTACCACAACGGTAACACCTCTTCACTTCAGCAGTGCACACATTACTCTTGTGCCCAGGTTTCCCACACTTAAAGCAAACCACACCAGCAGGAGCATCTCCCCCACTAGTCCTCTGTCCATGAGAAACTTTCTGTTTACCTTTAACAGCTGGGGCATCATAAGGCTTACCACGATTCTGTTGGTGCTTACCCCTCTTCTCACTGATAATCTTGTAATGAGTATTATTATCTTCTTCATAAATCCAGAAGCTATCAACCAAATCAGCAAAGACACAGATTTTCTGGTAACCAACTGCCTTCTTAATCTTCGGGCGCAACCCGTTCTCAAACTTAATACATTTTGAAAACTTAGCATTTTCCTCAGCGTAATGTGGATAAAACTTAGCCAACTTAGCAAACTTGGCAGCATACTCAACAACTGACATACTCCCCTGCTTCAGCTCAAGAAACTCAATTTCCTTCTTACCACGGACATCTTCAGGAAAATACTTTCTCAAAAATTCCCTATGGAACACCGCCCAAGTGACATTCTCACCTACAGCTTTTAACTTCTGACAAGTCTCTAGCCACCAGTCATCAGCCTGGACTGCTAGCATATGAGTCCTATAACGAACCTTCTGCGCTAGAGTGCAGTTCATCATGCAAAAGATTCTCTTAATCACTTTCAACCACTCCAATTCTCCGTCAGGATCATACTTTCCCTTGAACGTAGGTGGATTCTCTCTCTGGAAAGTCACCAAGCTACGAGATCCAGCATTCCTGTCAGCATTCGGCTGATTTTCCATCGCATGAGCCATTACTTCTAAAGCAGCAGCAAGTGCATCATCATTCCTTCCAACCATCTCAACTTCTCATACAACACAAACAACGGTTAGAACTCAAAATAACAATACTCGATTGTTAGACAACTAAGACTCAACGACAAGGTTGGACCAACCTTTTGCTCTGATACCAACTTTGTAACACCCCAATTCTACCCCAAGCAGTTATACAATTAAATCAGAGTTATAAAATTTCAATCATACAAATGAATTGGGATGTCACAAATTCTTCTAACACTTTCATTGCATTCATCATGGATATATAACACTTTTTCAAAACATCAGATGAACCATCAACATAACATCTTTCATTAAATAATTCAACAACTACGCAGCAGAATTCTCAATAACTTCTTTAATCAAAATAGCAACTTCGAAACATCTCATATTTAATAATAATCAATTTAAAATTCAGCGACTAAAAATCAACAATCAAAAATCATTAGACGTTCATCCCCTCGAGTGTTACATGTTAGAGCAATGACACCGACTCGAACTATTGAAGGTATACAACCTTCACTCTCGATTACCTGCACGTTACCAACATAAGGGCAACATTCAAATAGAAGGGGTGAGATATCTAACAATATAATAAAGCGCATGATAATTAATATATTAAATTAGATCAATAACATCACCACTTCTCATCTCATAATCAACAACAATTACAGCATATATACACATTCATCAACATCAAATACACTTCATCATTCACTCATATAATACGACTCAATACTATGCAAATGCATATGGTACCATTGGAGCAGAACTCTCATCTCAAAAATCTGTCAATTAATAGAGGCATCAACAAGGCATAGCCTTCATCTCAAAATTCGCCAATACAGACCATCTCAACGAGCATAAGCTCCATCTCAAAAAATACAATGTATGCGACACAACCATGAATGTAATAACAACACCCAAGTTAACAACATCTCAAATCATCTCAAAACATCTCAATTAACTTCTCAAAATAACAACATCTCAATCATATCAAAACATCTCAATTAACATCTCAAAATAACAACATCTCAAATCATCAAAAAATTTCATTACACATCACTCATCTATTATAAATCATCAAACAGAACATCATGAGTAACTTCTCGCTAAACAACTCAACTGTATATTAATACTACATTAATCCATACTGTTATTCTGAAATTTTACGTCATTACTGTCATTAATCCTACTATCATGATTCTAACAGCAGTCTCTAAACATCTCCTATTCATCATTCTATCCAAAAACCAACACAACGACCAACGCGGGAATTAATTCTAAATCCTGAATTAGTTACTAGGATTACACTTCTTATCCATCATTTTAATCACCTAGAATAAAGTTCACCGCGTTAGTTAATCAACGCTTCGAACATCATCTCAAACAGCACCCTAAAACTCAAGTTACAACAATTTAAAATTGAATCTGTCAAAAATCAGTCATCATGGGTCGACACAAAACCATTTGGATCGACGCGTACTGCTTCATTTGTACAACATGAGTCGACACATCCTCCTTATGGATCGACTCATCCTGGCCTTATACACAGCATGTATCGACACATGCCTCTTACCAATCGACTCATCCTGAGTTTTGCAACTATCATGTATCGACGCAAGCCCTTTTTGTATCGACTCATCCTGAGTCTAACATCGCCCATGTATCGATGCATCAAGCTTGAGATCGACACATCCTGGTTCCTCCTGCATAATTCCGCGATTTCCTCTGTATTTTCACTACAGGAATTCATATTACAGCCATACCTACCTTATTATAATCATGGCAATTCATCACCTAACATTAACCTATAATACTACATCGATTACACAACATCATGACATCATTATTCATCTAAAATTCATCAAATTGTCATCATATATCATCATACATATCCAATTCAAGAACAAAACAACAATCACCTCTAACCCCACATATCAAACATCATGAACCCAATTATAAAGTCAGAACCCCACCCTTACCTTGGATTGAAGGTCGCTCTATAATCTTCCGGGTTGAATCTTCGTTCTTGCCGTTTTCCACTTTTTCCAGCAGCTTCACGTTCTTCTCAAATCCTTATTTCCTTCTACTGCTTCTTTCTTCTATTCCTTCTCACAAATGATAAAATAACCCTATTATTCTATTATTCCTTATTTCTTATTGGGCTCAAAACCTACACCCCCTTATTACTTCTACTCTCTCAAAATAAGCCCACATTAAATAATATTACACTTCTAATATTATTTCACCACATAATAATATAATACCTCTAATATATTATTCATCCACTTAATAAAATAAATACAATTATATTATAACACATCTTTACAAAAATTCCAAAAAAAATTAATTAAATAATTAATTAAATTACGGGCGTTACAACTGCCTTTCTATATAACAGCCCGAGCCTTCAGCATTCTCGACACTATTACTTCATGATCTTCTCTACCCCCTCACTAGTAGAGTTTTTTCCTTTCATGGGAATCGAACCCTGTACCCAGGGGTTCAAGTACATGCTCAATGCATTCCCACTACAAACTGAGCTACGTAGCTCAATTGGTAGTGGGAATGCATTGAGCATGTACTTGAACCACAGGGTACAGGGTTCGATTCCCATGAAAGGAAAAAACCCTACTAGTGAGGGGGGTAGAGAAGATCGTGAGGTAATAGTGTCGGGAATGCTGAAGGCTCGGGCTGTTACAGGCGGCCGTGTTGCCCCTCCTGAGACTAAAAATAGAAAATTAGGAGGTTGAGGGGCCAACATGGGAGACCGTGTTTCCTGACAAGGACCGTGTTGGCTTGTGACACGGATTTCCCGACTTTTTCCTATTTTTTCCATATGTTAAGTTATGGGGGCGTTTTGGGTACTTCCAACCGACCTAAGTGAGTTTTTTCCATTTAGATGAGTTTCCATGATAAGTTAGGAGACTATTTGCCAGCAAAGAATAGTTTACATGCTTGAAGATTGGAGAGATCAAGGTTCTTGAGCAGCGGAAGATTCTCATGAGCAGAAGTAATTGAAGATCGAAGTTATCCCACTACCTGTAATGTCTAGTTTTTATCTTGTAGTTGTTTTAAGCAATATGAGTATCTAAACCCCCCAATGCTAGGGGGCGTCCCTGTTTTGCAATTGTAATGATTTTTAGTTCTTGTTTTTAATACAATAGTTTCTTTTCAATTTAATCGTGCCATGTTCTTATACTTTTCCTATCATACAAATAGGGATTGATTCACAGTTAACAATTAGGGTTGGACCGCCATTGTTAAGGTTTTTGTACGATTAAACTATAATAGATATCACCTAGGACTAGAGATACCCTATAGTTACCGGTAAAATATTGAGAAAATAAATGTTTGGTTTCATCATAATTCTCTAAGGACCTAGGTATTAGGATGAATGACCAATTGTTTTCCCACTAAGGACTTAGGGGAAAATGAACTAAATATTTGGTAATTGAAGGTTATGAACTTGTTGAAGAAATCAAAAGTCAAGGTTATTACACGGGTAAATCACACACTTACCCCTAGCACGCTCCTCATATTAGTGAAAAGCCAATCTATATTTCTGCTTATTATTAAGTGACAATTTCCAAACCAAAACCCCAATTCAAGTTTTTGTTTAATTGAACCACAAATTGAACTCGACACTGATACACAATCCTTGAGATTGACACTTTGATATTCCCCATTATTACTACATCAGAGAATTAGTATACTTGTTAATTGACCGATCAAGTTTTTCGCTCTGTTTCCGGGGACTGCCGAAATATAGAGTTTAATTATAGTTCAATTAAAATTTTGTTACTCTGACTAAAATTTTAGTTTTCTGTTATTTTTATATTTTGTTATTACTTCTAACCTTTGTATGAGAGGAAAACCCTCAGCTGAATTTCCTTTTGACGCAGAAATTGAAAGAACTTTTCGCACAAGGCGCACAAAAGCTCGATTGGCTAGACTAGAATCAGAAGAAGAAGTTACCTCATATCACTCAGGTTCAGAATTAGAACCCAAAACTATGGGTAAAAATCCACCACCACCAGAGATACTTCTTGGCGATTATAGAGGAACAAATGCTCCAATAGGTTGGTTGACTATTGTGAATCAACCGGTTACTATTGCAAATTTTCAACTGCACCCTTCAACAATTCGACAGGTTGAGAACAAATCTTTCACCGGAAAGATAAATGAAGATTCTAATAAGCAAAGGTTTCTCACTATGAGCACTACTTTGAAGATTGGGGGGCACTCTAAAGAAGCAAACAAATTAAGAATGTTTATGTTCATGCTTTCTGAAGATGCTGAAGAGTGGTTTTACTCATTACTTGCTGGAAGTATTACCACTTGGGAAGAGATAGAGAAAACTTTTCTTGACGAATACTTTCCTGCTTCTGTTTACATTCGCAAAAAATATGATATTGTGAATTTTAAGCAAAAAGAAGGAGACTTACTAGGTGATGCTTATAAGAGGTTATTGGTAGCTTGTCCCACTCACAGTATAAATCAAACTGAGAAAATGCATATGTTTGTGAATGGCCTCCGAATGAAGATAAAGCAGCTTATTGATACAGAAGCCGATGGCTCATCAAATTTAACAACAACCACTGGCGTAAAGAAGATTATTGAAGCCATTGCTGAAAATCAGCATTTGGAGCTATATGACAGGATTGTAAGTAAACCAGAAGGGGTGATTGATCTGAAGTTAGAAGTTAACAAGCAACTGAAAATTGAAGAGGCAATTGGTGCAGAAGTGGAGAAAAAGCTGAAAGCAATGAATATGGGTACTCAATAGGTAGCTCAGGTTCAACAAGTATAAAATGTTGTTTGTGAAATTTGCAGTGGACGACACATTACTGTGCAATGTATTGCAACTCCACAGCAAATTGAGGAGATAAAATTCTTGAAGCAGAATAACCTATATTCTAACACCTATAATCCTGAGTGGAAGAATCATCCTAACTTCTCATGGAAATATCAGCAGCAACGAGCTCCTCAAAAGGCAGAGTGGAAGATGGATATTGAAAAGATGGATGCCCACACCTCTCAATTTCAAGAAGAGACAAGGAGCAATCATAGGAATACCATAACTGCAATAAAAAATTTGGAAGTTCAAATGGGGCAGATTGCACAACAATTATCTCTGTAAGCACAAGGAAATAAAAAACTCATGAGAATATGAATGTTGTCACCAACAAGAACGAAAAAGTTTATAAAGGAAAAGAAGAGGAGGTAATATTTGATGATAATATAATAGAAGTAGAGTTGGAAGTGAGAGATAACAAGAAAAAATAGGAAGGAGTGGTATCACCTGCGAAGCCAACTGAATAGAAGACTAAACTAGTGATTAAGTTGTCGTATCCCTCTTGAGTGGAAAATAAGGACATAAAAGATAAAGACTTTGATAAATTTGTCAAATTGTTCAAAAAGTTGGAGATCAACATACTGTTCTTTGAAGCACTCGAGAAAATTTTTGTGTACCAGAAATTAATGAAGGAGGTACTATCAAAAAAGAGACCAACAGAAGATGGATAGGTACCCGTTGATGAGAAATTATGTGCAATCACACCGAGAGAAGAATCCCTATCAAGCAGAAGGATCCAGGGTCTGTTGCAATATCGTGCACAATAAAAGACGCAAAATTCAAGAGGGTTCTAATTGATTCTGGTTCTAGTCTGACCTTAATGCCATTATCTATCTTCAAAAAGCTTGGTATTGAAAAGATAAGCGGGAGTGGGACAAAATTAAAATTTGATTATCATACCATCAAGCAGTCATACGGGATAGCGGAAGATGTATTGGTGGAAATTGACAATTTTTTCTTTCCAGTTGATTTCCAGATCATGGATATTCCTGAAGATGAAGATACTCCTTCATTCTTGGTCGACCATTTCTGTTGACTAGTCATTGTAATTTTGATATCGAGACACGTAATCTTACATTAAAATCATTTGATGACAAGATAACCTTGAAGGTGTTAGAAACCAAGAAGCAATGTGCAGGTGGAAAGAATAAATCTTTAATCGGTATGATCAAAGTAGAAGGAGAAATAAATTTTTTTAAAAACTCCTAGAAGAAGTCTCAGGCATAATCTCTCAGGTGGCATCAATAAAAGTTCCCAAGTTCAGTTAAGAAGTCAAGAAGAAGAAGAAGAAGAAGAAGGAACACTGAAGTGAGAAGATGGAAGTTAGAAGTGACCTGAAGGATAAAGTTGATCATACTTTTAATCTAGATGAGTTATGGGTTGGGGAAAGGACAAGCAACAAGGTGTGGAATAGGAAGTACCCCCACAATAAGGGGATGAACCGTCGAGCCATGCAATATTAAATGAAGCGCTTCGTGGGAGGCAACCCACACTTTTACTGACTTAGTTTTTATTTTTGTTGTTTGTTTTGTTTGTAGGTGTTGTACCCCAAAATTTTCCCTCCCATTTTTAGGATAAATGAAGGTCTCAATTTCTCAAGATTACTCAAGGGTTGACCAGACAAACTCTCCTCCTAAGCAATTGAACTACAACTAGGGTTTTGCTTTTCTCAAAGGAAATTGGACTTATAATGCCTCAAGTTAACTTCATGGTTTCTCATATGTCTCAAGGCACCCTCATGTCAAGTTTCAAGCCTTGCGGTACAAGTTTGCTCAGTCAATTGCTCAGATGATTGAAAATCAACTGTATCGGACAAAAAATTAACTTTGACCAATTTAGAGTCAAACTTCAAGATTTTTGGTAAACATCAATATTTTTAAGTCAATTTCATCATTTTATCATGGTTTGATGATGATTCATCAAGAAAACTCAAGATTCATCAAAAGTCAAAAGTTACTAAATTATGGTTTTCTTTAGGAGAAGTCAGTTGAACTTTGACCAAGCATAACTTTTACATACTTCAACAGAAATTTCTCAACCAAAGGCTAACTTGAAGGAAATTTAATTCTCTACAACTGTCTCTCTAAGCTCAAGGCCAAAAATGCTTCATTTGAGAGATATGGGCCAAAATATTACAAGTCATTTTAAAATTCAACAAAAAGACATCTTTTGTCAAAGAAATTTATATCAAGTTAAAGACTTCAAATGAAAAAAATGACCAGTAAGAGAGTTGTAAGAGACTTCTTGAGGTTTCCAAAAAGTCCAAGATCATCCTCATATGACAAAAGTTGAGAGAGTTATGATTGGTGCAAGTTGGACAATTTTGAGAAAATGCATAAACCTAAATTGAGCAAAATTTGATTTTTGGGCTAATGGGCCTAGAATTTTAGGTTCAAATGTGGTAATGACCTCATATTAGACCTCTAAATCCATTCATAAATTTTTGTGATTTTTATTTCTTTTTATTTTGATTTTATTCATTTAAATTCAAAATAAATCAAATAAAATATAAAACTCATGGACTTAGGCGCATGGACTTTTGTTTTGATCAGATTTAAAGCCCAAAAATCACATAAACAACTAGAAAGAACGCATGGGATTGATTGGTACATGATTGGACTAAAAAAGAGAGACTTCATACAAAACTTCAATCAAATATTTGATCATGAAATACAAAATATTTGATTCACTTTTCTTGACCTAAATCTTCCACTATAAACACATAACATGTTCAGATCATCAAGGACACGAAAATTTCCTCAAGAACACACTCTCAAAATCTCACTTTTTCTCAAAACTAGGGCATATAGAAATTCTTATCTCCAACATCTATCAATAAATTTCAAGCATTCCATCGTGTTCCTGAAGTTCCCAGGAGTTCATTCCATCCATCCTTGAAGCTTGAAGCGCGATAGATCATCACATCTCAACATCACCTGTTTGGAATGAGGATTTGTCATTGCTAGGGCATTTTGAGATGTTTTCTTTGAAACTCACTTTACAAGTGTTTTCACGCCAAACTAACATCACCATTGGATTCAGGATGTCCAAATTAGGGGGGCACGACCCCTCTTGATTTTCAAATCTTGCTATTTTTGCAGGTTGAATATTTGATTGATCGAAGAAGACGACCGGAGCTAGGGCTCTGACGCTTCTCTGATCTAACATTTTATTATTTATTTATTTATTTATATCCTATGACACCAAGCCAAAACAGCGCAGATGGTGAGAAGCGTGATTGTTAATGTAAGGGGTGTGGGTTTGATCCCAATATTTTGCAATTATTTTGTTTCTTTTCAGTTTTTAACGCAGGCTTATAATATAATGATTGATTCCTATTCTTTATCACAACAAACATCATGGAGCAATGATAGAAGGGCTTAATTGTGGCTTCAAGGGCATAGGTTCAACACCCACCTCATGTTTTCTTTTCTTTTTTTCCTTTTTTTCAAACCCTATTTTCATTCTTTTTTTTCCTTAAGTAATTTTTAATTAATCATTAACTAACCTAATTTTTTTAAGAAAACATAACAAATTAGGTTTAGGATTTTTTTAAATAATAATTAAAATTTTTAATATATTTACTAATTAATTAATTAACCTTTTTTCTTAATATTAAAATTAATTAGAAAAAATTAGGTTTTAATTAATTATTATCACTTAAATTATTTTCTACAAAATATCAAAAATATTAACATTTAGATATTAGGTTTTTTTTAAATATTGTTCTAACATTTTTCTTATTTTATTTCTTTACTATTTAATTTTCTTAGACAAAATGTATAAGTCGCATTATCGATTGTAATAGCGTAGATTTACATTTCTGCACCTTTTTCTAATTATGTATCTGCTCCGAGGATGTAATAGCATAGATTTACTTTCCCACAAATTTCTATACTTATATATATGCCGCAAAGCCATGTAATAGCTTAGGTCTTTACATTCCGCCCTTTAATTTTCTATACATATTTAATTGCTAGTGATTAGGATTGTATGGAAAGACTAAAAACAAACGTAGAAAACCCTAATTATCAAGATAAACAACTGAAATCAATACACTATTCACACTTGCACCTCTAGGGTATCCTCTCTTATTGCCTTATGATATTGGTCATGTCCCTCGAAAGTATGGATACTTTATAAAAAGACCCTCGATCAAATCATCATGTCCCTTTTGAATAAAGATCATAGTCCCTCGATGACCCTTCGAAGTTGCCAACAAAATGATCTAGTCCCTCCGATACAATTGCTAAAGTATCTTTACATGTTGCCTTCGATGACCATACGATGATGCTACAACTGTCCCTTCACATCCAATAGATGGGGTTACCTACCAACTAATGGTATGGATAGTACTATCTCTAAAGGAGAAGGAAAAGAATAAGAAAGACCATACTTAATGGGTAAAAACTCTTAATCGCTTGATCACAACCTTTTCAAAACATTTTTCACACATTATTTTCAAACAAATATGTTAAAAAAAACACTTTGTGTACATTCTTGAGGACTGATACAAGAATCATTACAAAGTTAGACTTACATTGGCAATTTCAAAATATTTTCAAACAAATCGCGCACACACAAAGCAAGTTTTTAAAGTGAGCTAAGCAATTAATAGCCCATAGATAACTACGGATGAAAAGGGTGTTAACACCCTCCCTTTTCATAACTTACCCCGCGAACTCAAAATATATCAAAGGTATTTCCTGTTCTTTTCACCTTTCCTAAATATTAGATAAAATAAAGTCGGTGGAGACTCTTGCTATCCGCACATTTGGATAAAACCAAAAAGTCAGTTCTTCCACTGTATTATAGAACTGGCGACTCTGCTGGGGACTTACTTAAAAAAGAGGGGTTATCTTAGAGTTTAGATCACTTTTACTTTCTTTAATTGTTTGAGTTGTTTGCTTTAAATTTAAGGGCTTGTATGGGTATTATTGCTTGTAAAAGATCTTACACCTGAATCTAAGGTTTCCTTAGGTAAGTAGCAATAGATCATAAAGACGGTACGAATTAGATCGATATAGTTAACATTATAGCTATAGTTAGTGTGACACTTTGGTTTGTATTGATGTTCCTTGAGTCAATCAAGGATAACATTAGGCTTCCACGTGGTATCATTAACACTAACTTACTTTTAGGACCTTATTTGACCCATCTTGGCCATTAGAAAGTAGTGAGATAACTGACTTTGGTGCAGTCCAAAGTTGGTTGATACTCGAGGCTACACTCATTGAGATTTGAATTTTGGGATGTTTTTGTGGCAAGCCAGTTGCCGTGCTAAAATAAATCCTGCTAGAAAGATCCATGATATGAGATTCCTAGAACCCGGTTACTATTTTAGGACATGTTGAGACAACTTAACTTCAGTAGGGAAAGGTATTTACCTATGGACTTCATGCAAGCCTTTAAAACTAAGGCTCTTGTATGACTTGTTTGTGTTTTCTACTTATTTAACATGTACATAACATCATATCATCATAACATAACATTTTCACTAACCATTTCAAGGACCTATGGATTTATCTTTGTTCCTTGTTGCAGGTTATGGCCTCCGCTCGTAAAAATACTATCCGGATCAACTTTGTGAGGATACTTTACAAGATTAAGGAGTTAGTCTCAAAGGTTCTCGAAAACTCTCAATTCACCAAGAGGCATGGCTATCTACTCAGTTTGGTCACCTCGGGTTTTTAAGAAGACATGATGAGCATTTTGTTCCAATTCCTTGATCCTAAGCATCACTGTTTTACCTTCCCAGATTATCAGTTGGTATCCATAATGGAAGAGTTGTCTAAGCTACTTGGAGTACATATTCTTGATCAAACACCATTCACTGGTTTAGAGAAATTTCCAAGAGCTGAAGTTATTGCAGCAGCCTTACATATGAAGCAGTCAGACATTGTGTCTAATTGTGAAATAAGAAGTGGAATTAAAGGTCTTCTTGCTAAATTTCTGATAGAGAAGGCTCACTTATTTCTATATGCTATGAGTTTTCATGCTTTTGAGGAAATCTTGGCCCTGTTTTTCTACAGTTTGGTACTATTCCCTAATCCATACCAATTCATAGATGTGAACGCCATTAAATATTTCTTACTCATAATCTTGTGCCTACTTTGCTTGGAGATATTTTTCACTCTTTTCACACTCGTACTATGAGTAAGCGAGGAATTATCATGTGTTGCATACCTTCATTATCCAGGTGGTTTATTTCACACCTTCCCTGATCAGTGATGAAGAATGAACAAGGCTTAAGGTGGTCTCGAAGGATGATGTCACTCTCTCATTTAGATATCTGTTAGTGTTCCCGACCTCAGGAGGACATCACTATTATAGACCAATATGGGGAATTCCCTAATGTGCGACTCCTTGGCATAAGGGGAGGTATTACTTACAACCCTTCTCTAGCTCTACGTCAATTTAGTTATGCTCAAAGAGACGGTCCTTATGATATGCTTATCTAGGGTATTGTATTCGATTACGAGAATAATCCTCAAGGTTACCGTAAAAAGTTTATACATGCTTGGGGCATGGTGAATAAGATTGATAGCAAGACTTTGGGACACAAAAAACCCATACCTTTGGAGTCATACCTCATATGAGTTTGATCTCACGCTCAAAATCTTATAATGCCATATCCTGCTGTCCTACCGGTAATTGTGGAGCCTGTTGTTGAAGGAAATATTCCTCATACCATTTTTCATCCAGATATGCCTACTCACCTTGAAGAACTACAGAAGTCTTCGATTCACTTGAAAGAAGAAAGGGACACCTTTGAGACTTAGTTCTATGCTAGTGAGGAGAAAGTGTTAGAGCTGACAAAACGACTTCACGAAAAGCATATCCTTAATGCATATGTCAACACAAAGAGGAAACATTCGTGGGAGACTTGAGTTTTGAGTCTTAGGAGTTTATAATCTATTTCCTTGTAACCTTTTTGTTTTCATTGTAAGCCTAAGAGTCATTTATAATTTGAACTTACTAATAAGAATATTTGTTTCTGTTCTTCTTTTAATTAACAAATTTAAATCCCACGAGGTCCTTGAAAACATTGCATATGCATTTACATGCCATACATAGCATTGCATAACAGGTTTCCAAGACAGGTTTCTCATCTTCTCTCTATTTATTTCAGAAAAGATGGATCTCAAAGAGACAGTCAAAGAGCTACAGGCTCAGAATGCTCAGTTCCAATAGATGTTCCTAAACTTAGCCAAGGGGCAAGAAAAACTAAAGGCACTTGTCACCAACAAGAAGAAGAAGAAGACAAAGAAACTAATCAGCATCCTTAACATGGGGAGAAGGTTCAAAGGTCTAGTCAAGCAAGCTCAAGATCTTAATATCCCATTGGACGAAGATGATGAACGGGATAAAGATGGTAAGAGTGTTAAAACTGAAAAAAGCAATCATGGTTCTGAAAAATTTTCTTTTGAAGAGGAAGAGGATTATTTGGATGAACAATATCCCCCTAATGACGAGAAGTACAAGTTGTTAGAAGAGCATCTGAAAGCCATGGAGATCTAGAAGGTGCCTGGATTGAACTTAGAAGAATTGGGCTTAGTCTCAGGAGTCGTCATTCCTCCTAAACTCAAAACTCCTACCTTTGCTAAGTATGACGGTGTTTCTTGCCCGAAGCTGCATTTGAGATCACATGTTTGGAAAATTCAACCGCACATTACTGACAAGAAATTATGGTTGCATTTCTTTCAAGAGAGTCTGTCTGGAACACAATTGGAATGGTATTATCAACTCGAAGGTACAAATATCCATACCTAGGAAGATTTGGCTGCAACTATCTATAGATAGTATCAGTATAATTCTGATTTTGCACCAACCCGCATGCAACTATAGAGTATGTCCATGGGTTCTAAGGAAGACTTTAAAGAGTACGCATAGAAATGGAGAGATCTTGCAGGCATAGTTCAACATCCTTTGGCTGATAGGGAGTTGGTTGACATTGAAATTATGGTATCAGATATGTGATGTCAAAGGAGATGTCACGATACAAACATCTGAGGACAATATAAAATGCAACAATATAAAAGCAGTAAAAACACAAGGGATTGTTAACCCAGTTTGGTGTACAACGACACCTACTCTAGGGGCTACCAAGCCAGGAATAAGTCCACTAAATAGTATCAATTCACATACCCTCAGTAAACAACCAATTTACGACCTAATCACTTAATCACTACCCGTGTTATACTTCTACCTAAGACACACCTATGTATGAGGCCCTCCTCAAATCCCTTCAATCACTAACAGTGAAAAACAACAGAACTATTAAGTTTGAAAAACCTCAATCATTCAATACTTAAAAGCTTATAAATGATCCATAATTTACAACTAAACTAACAAATTACAACTCAAGTATTGAAACAATACTAGAGTGTATTACAATTAAAAAATTCAGACTTTTTAAACACAAGGAATATATATTTTTCTTCAATTGTTACAATTGTACGAATAAGGATGCAAGTCCTTATAAAGGCGCATCCGCTTCTTTATGGTCTTGGGTTGAAAAACAAATATTGCAATATATTGTATCCCTTGAATATCTCCATGAAAGAAGGCCAAGATATAAACTATAAAGATAAGACAGGTCGAAAAATATTCCTCCATATTTTTCGCAAGTTATAAACCACAAAACCTGAATAAGGCACACTTAAAAACAAGAAACAGAAAATCTGAAAACTGGTTCAGATCAGAAGGCAGATGTCAAGACATCTGCTTTGACATCATTCAAAGTTAGTTGAGATGATTTACTTCAAATGTCAAGACATTAAGCAAAACATTGCCAAAGCAGTGTTTTACCAAAATTGTTGCCAACAAACACTTACAAACTCCCACTTTGGCAAATTTTGGATAAAACATTATTTGAGCATATTATCAGAGCAACAGCACAAGCAAAAGAGCCTCAGTTAGCAGGTAGCAGTGGAAGATGTCAGAACATCTTCTGAGAAATGAAGCTCCCCCTCAAACTTACCAGTCAGTCAGTCAGCTTCTCTCCCCCTTTTTAGACATAATATGCCAAATAAACATGCATTCAAGAGAGTAGTAGAAAAGGAAGTACATACCAGAATATCTAAGTGTCAAGCACATACAAGTGCCAAAAACAACATAGGGATTAAAACACAAAAGAAAAACAAAAAAGGCACCAGCACAAAGTCTTACTGTCTTCAGGACCAGTAGACTTGGCAACTTCGGAACTTCCTTCATTATTAGAATATCCTCCTTCAATACCCTTACTATTGTTATCCTTCTGCAACTCCTTGATCAACTTTTCAAATTTTAGCTTTCTTGTTGTGCTAACTCTGACTACTTCATCAAATTCTTTGCAGGCTTACATTAACTCAGTAATTATATCATCCTTGCTTGAGGTCATGTTTTCAGAGGATGGAGATGTCAAAACAATGTTTGGGACATGTTTACCTGAAAATAACTTGAAGTGAAGGGACATGGCTGTCTCTCTTTTGCAAACTACATCAGTGCCACACAGAATTCCAGGATGTTAATTTAGAATAATTCCACAAATAAGAGATGGAAAGGCAATAGGCATCTTGATAGCACAGGTTCCTTCATGCTTTACAGTCTGTTAAAAAATGTAAGCACCATAATCAAACAATTTTTTATTTACAACATCATAGATAAAATTTCCTAAACCAACTGTAATGGTTGAGGTATAATTGGTAGGGACCCAGTTAACAACTCCAGTTCTATGCAGGATAGCATATTTCACACTTAACTTACTAATAGGGAGCTTATTCTTCATGGGCCAATCACTCACTTGGTTTGTAGTGATGGCTTTACACACCTGATTATCAGTCACTTCCAACTCACAGTAATCATCTTCAGACCTTCCCATATATCTATTGATGACAGCAGGGGAAAATTCAACACTTCTACCTCTAACAAACACCTTCCTATATTCCTTACTTTTGTGATCAGCACAATCTATAGGAATATTAACAATAAATTCCTTAACAAGAGTCTCATAACATTTTGCAAACCTGGTGACAGTCTTCATCAAGCCAGCAAAGGAAATCATCTCCATAATCTCTTTGTACTCCAGTGCACCTTCTCCCAATTCTCTTTCAAGAGCAATCCTTCTTTGGAAACAATATTTCCATTTTTCAACATTTCCAACAGAATGGAAGGAAATGTTGTCAAGAGGAGCATCAGGAACCCTGACAAAAAGCTTCTTGCTTGTAGACTTCTTCATAGGAGAGATTTCCTGGACATCATCTTCATCATGATCTGAGGAGCTACCAGGTCTAACTTTTATTTTGTTGGAGGGAGGAACCACTTTACTCCAGGGCTTTAGGGGACCATACATAGTCTTCTTCTTGATACTCTTGGAAGGGGATGTGACATCCATAGCCTTAACTTTTTTAGACTTGAGCCTTTTAGAAATTCCAGGCACCACATTGGTAATAAGGTCATTGTCAGACAACTCATCAATATTCATCACATTCTCAGCATTTGGATTATTTGCAGTTTTGGAGCCAACGACATCTTCCTTAGCAGAAGAGTCCTTCTCTGCAGACGATGTCTCAATATCTTGTTCAACATCAGCTTCCACTTCTTCTAGAACAGATGTAGCAAACTTGCCAAGTTCACTTTCAACAACATCTTTCTTTAAGCTAGATGATTCAACAGCATTTTGAGGATTAGTACCTTTGTCAGCCTGAGCAGGCATTCGGGAAAGAGGAGTAGAAATCTCAGGCACAACAAAACCCTCATTTAACACCCTATCTACCAGCCTTCTAATACTCTTATCAACATTAACAATGTCTTATTCTGACCTATCATCAGTAGTATTAGGAGCATTACCTTTAGGAGTGTCAAACACGTCTTTGGATTTCTTTGCATGGGACGATCTGGGTTTCTTGAACTTCTTCTCAGGAGGTGAAACAGTTGTCAGAGGAGCGATGACCAGGACTTTATCAAGAGATAGATCCTCAGGATGGTTGACTGACTTTGACCTAGAAGCATTGGCTTCATCAAAAGAGCACTTTGAGGGAGACGAAGCATGATGTTGCGACATCTTTGAATATTTTTAAAAAGTGAGATGAAAAATAACAAGGATTCTTTTTCTGTAAAGTAGAACGAAGAGTTTGTGAAAATATAAAGAGATAATGTTGTAGCGTATGGGAGAGTAGTTGAGATAATCTTGAAATGATTGCTTAAGATACTTAATTTGTTGGAAACATAATAAATGATATAATATCACTTTAATGATATTCCCATACACCCTTAATTGCTACAAATCCTCATATATGCAGATCCCTAGTTTTCCTCTTAAGTTCTCAAACTGGTTTGCATCCAAAGCCTTAGTGAAAATTTCAGCCAGTTGTAATTCAGTAGCTACATGTTCTAAGGCAACAATCTTTTGTTCAACAAGCTCTTTTATGAAGTGATGACGGATATCAATGTGTTTGGTCCTGCTGTGTTGAATAGGATTTTTTGATATATTTATGGCACTTATATTGTCACAAAATAATGTCATAACATCTTATTTGACATTATATTCTGTCAACATTTGTTTCATCCAAACCAACTGAGAATAACTGCTTCCTGCAGCAATATACCCAGCCTCAGCAGTGGACAGAGACACACAATTTTTATTCTTACTGAACCAAGATATGAGATTATTTCCCAGAAAGAAACATCCTTCTGATGTACTTTTCTATCATCAACACTTCCTGCCCAATCAGCATTACAATAACTACTTAAGAAGAGCCAGATCCATGAGAATATAGCATACCATAATCACTTGTCCCATTCATATATTTAAGAATTCTTTTCACATGGTTGGCATGGCTAACTTTAGGATCAACTTGATATCTAGCACACACACCTATAACAAAGGCAATGTCAGGTCTTCTAGCTGTGTGATATAGAAGATTGCCTATCATACTTCTGTAAAGAATTTTATCCACACTTACTCCTTTTTCATCTTTAGACAACTTCAGATGTGTGGGAGCATGTGTTCTCTTGTGACTGCCAATTTCCATCCCAAATTTATTTACAATATTCTTTGCATATTTACTCTAAGATAAGAATATGGAATCTTCCATTTGTTTAACTTGCAGACCAAGAAACTAGGTTAACTCTCCAACAAGGCTCATCTCAAATTCTGACTGCATTTGCTTGACAAAATGTTGAACCATCTCATTTGACATCCCTCCAAACACAATATCATCAACATAAATCTGTGGAATCATGATCTTCCCTTCTTCTTCCTTGACAAAAAGAGTTTTGTCTATGCCTCATTTCCTATATCCATTCTCACCAAGAAATTCTGTCAATCTCTCATACCAAGCTCTTGGAGCCTGCTTTAATCCATACAGAGCTTTCTTCAGTTTGTACACATGGTTAGAAAAGCTTGGATCAACAAATCCATTAGACTGTTCCATATAAACTTCCTCATTCAGATATCCATTTAAGAAGGCACTCTTTACATCCATTTGAAACAACTTAAATCTCAGAATGCAAGCAACTCCTAAGAGTAGTCTGATTGATTCAAGTCTGGCCACAGTGTAACACCCCTTCTAAAATATCCCGAATAATATTAATTATATCAATGATTAAAGACATATTCCATCAGAGTTAACACGGAACAAGGGATGTCACAATTATGAAATAAATAAAACTTCCAATAAAACAGTAGTCATGCTACACTGAGGGTCATTATTCAAATAATTCAATCAAATTAAGACCATGTCTTGCACAGCGGAAAAACACCATAACCAAAACGGAATAAACCAAAACATAATTATTCCCAATGAAATTCAAAGAAACAATTGAATAATAACTAATTCCTCAACTAAACGTTCCCCAGTGTTACAACCTATCAGAGCACGACACTGACACGCGGACTTAAAGTAACATAGCTCTAGAGCCATCCTCACCAACTCCTGAGCTGCTAACTTTAATCTAAAATTGTTAAAGTAAGGGTGAGATTTCTCATAATTAACATGCATTATAAGCTTCTCAATCAACATTATATCACAAGCATATTATTTCACCCATTTTAGCATAAATTTAGATTCAACACGCAGTTCCAATCATACAAGTCATTATGCACAAATCAATAATCAACCAAAGAATTGTAACACTGGAAGACATCCTAACATGTTACAATTCCATGCAAACACAAATACAGACACAATGCATGTGGTACCAACACGTGACCAAGTCACCCAACACTGATCCATCATCAACCGGATACAGCAACCATCGATTCGTCCATAAACACCTGGATACGAATCCAGCCTAACCAACCATCATCACCCGGGTATCGGTTAACGGCAATACAAGTCAAATTCCACACAATGGGAATTAACTTCACCAAAACAATGCATATGCACGCACATCACTAGCATGCAACATCAAATCAGTCTATGAAATACATCAATTTATCATAACTGAACCAAAACCAAAAACATGATATCTCAACAATCATGCACACCATCATTAGCAACATAAACATTCCTTTCATTCATACAATACTAATACATCCATCCATCACAGGTTCACTACTACATACACACCCATGTGCGTTAGCCAATAATCACTTATTTCGGGATTTGACTCATTTTCAAAATAATTTCAGGTTTTAGGAAATATTTTCATTTTATAAAATAGAGCATTAAATTTAAGAAATAACGTCTAAAACGGCACTCAAAACGGACTTACGGTTTGAAAGTTATGAATTTTCAAAGTTTAATATTTTTTAAAAAGTTACAACAGAACCCGGTTCCTACATATGCAGGAACCGGTTCCTGCGAAGTTCAAAAATCACACTTCTGGAAAAATGTATGGGAACCCGGTTCCTACCTATACAGGAACCGGTTCCTACGTGCATTTTTGCCAGTTTTTATAAATTCACATAGTGGAACCCGGTTCCTCCCCACTGGGAACCGGTTCCCACGACCTACAGAGTCAAATTCTGCACTTTTGACAACATTTATTCATTCTAAACCAATTCCAAACATACCCATACGAATTGCAACATGAGAAACACCAAAACACATCCATTTTGCACCATTATAACATCAAACAACATTATTTCATCATTCCTTTTTATCATCTGACACCCTAATGGTTTTCAACCTACAATTCGACGCAATAGGGACAATTCTACGGAACCCTAGAATTCCAAACTGGGATTCCCTAACATACTATGATCCATACTATTGAATATCTAAACTGATAATACGAATTAACTAATTGAAATCACCCCTTAACTTGTGAGTTCTTCAAATTCTGACGCTTCCCGTTTTCTCCTTCTTTTTCCTCTTCTCAAATGCACGTATGATGAATATTCCAAAATAACTCTCTTTCTCTTCTTTTTCCTTTTAATACTCCTTTTATTATTCCAATAAAATAATTAAATTAGTAATTAGTAAGAGTAGAGTATTTTACCCCTCACACCCTCTAATCACTCTTCACACCACCAATACTTCTTTCCTTTAATTAACTAAATTAATTCCAATAATCCAAAAATACCAATAATTAAATTTCCAATTAAATTAATAATTAAAAATTCTAATTATTTAATAATCGGATTATTTGGGGTGTCACAACTCTCCCCAACTAAAAGAGTTTTCGTCCTCGAAAACATACCTTAGACGAACAGTTCGGGATACGAGTCCTTCATCTGACTCTCCAGCTCCCAAGTGACATTTCCATCTGCTGGTCCTCCCCAAGCCACTCTTACCAACGCGATCTCCTTGCCTCGCAACTGTTTCAACTTCCGATCCTCAATTCTCGCAGGTACCGCTTCCATAGTCAAATTCTCTCGTACCTGTATATCGTCTACCCGAATCTCATGAGACAGATCAGCAATGTACTTCCTTAGCTGAGATACATGAAAAACATCATGCAAATTTGCAAGTGACGGCGGCAAAGCAATCTGATAAGCAACTTTCCCAACTCTCTTGGTAATCTGAAACGGACCAATAAAACATGGAGTCAACTTCTTTGACTTCAAAGCTCGACCAATACCAGTCATCGGAGTAACTCGCATAAAAACATGTTCTCCTTCGCTAAACTCAAGATCTTTCCTCCTCTTATCGTGATAACTTTTCTAACGACTCTGAGAAGTCCTCATCTTCTCCTGAATCATCTTAATCTTTTCCGAAGTCTGTTGGACAATTTCCGGCCCAATCACAACACTCTCTCCAGATTCATACCAACACAACGGTGTCCGACACCTCCTACCATACAATGCCTCAAACAGAACCATACCAATGTTCGAATGAAAACTATTGTTGTAGGTAAACTCAATCAATGGTAGATAACTATCCCAAGCTCCACCTTTCTCCAACACACAAGCTCTTAACAAATCTTCCAACGACTGAATCGTTCTCTCCGTTTGACCATCTGTCTGTGGATGATAAGCGGAACTCAAACGCAACTTAGTACCCAAAGCTTCTTGCAATCCCGTCCAGAATTTAGATGTAAACCTCGGATCTCAATCCGACACAATACTAGAAGGAATACCGTGCAAACTCACAATCTTCTCAACATACAATTCTGCCAACCTTTCCATCGGATAATACATTCTTATCGGAATAAAGTGAGCAGATTTCGTCAACCGATCAACAATAACCCAGATAGAATCACAATTCTTCGATGTCCTTGGCAAACCAGACACAAAATCCATAGAGATTCCATCCCATTTCCATTCTGGAACAAACAACGGTTCCATCAATCCTGGCGGTTTCTGATGCTCAATCTTCGACTTCTGACAAACTAAACAAGCATACACAAACTCAGCAATTTCCTTTTTCATTCCCGGCCACCAAAACAACTTCTTCAAATCATGGTACATTTTAGTAGCACCAGGATGAATACTCAATCCACTACGATGTCCTTCTTCCAAAATACTCTTCCTAATCTCTGCAACATCCGGAACACACACCCTATTACCAAATCTCATAACACCATTCTCATCAATCCGGAACTCGCCTCCTTGACCTTGGTTGACAAATGTCAATTTATCAACTAACCCAACATCAGACTTCTATCCATTCCGAATTTCTTCCAGAATACCACTAGTCAGTTTCAACATACCCAATTTCACACTATTCGGAGTAGTTCACATACCAAACTTAAATCTCTGAACTGCTCAGCCAAATCTAACTCACGGACCATTAACATCGACATATGCAAGGACTTCCTACTCAAGGCATCCGCAACAACGTTTGCCTTACCAGGATGGTAATTCAAACCGAAATCATAATCCTTTAGAAATTCTAACCATCTCCTCTGCCTCATATTCAACTCTTTCTGATCAAAGAGATACCTCAGACTTTTGTGATCACTGAACACCTCAAACTGAGAACCATATATATAATGCCTCCACAACTTCAAAACAAACACAACATCTGCCAACTCCAAATCATGAGTCGGATAATTCCTTTCATGTACTTTCAATTGTCTCGAAGCATAAGCCACCACATGCTTATCTTGCATCAACACACCACCTAATCCCATTAATGATGCGTCACAATACACAACAAAAGACTTAGTCGGATTTGGAAAAATCAAGATCAGAGCACTTATCAACCTCCTCTTCAGCTCTTGAAATCCTTTCTCACATTCAACATCCCAAACAAACATCTGACCCTTCCTGGTCAACTTAGTCAACGGTAACGCTAATTTGGAAAATCCTTCTATAAACTTCCTGTAATAACCTGCAAGACCCAGAAAACTACGGACTTCAGAAGCATTCTTCGGCGCTTCCCACTGAGATACTGCTTCTACCTTCGTAGGATCCACAGCAATTCCATTCTTGGAAATTACATGGCCAAGAAAACTTACTTCACTTAACCAGAATTCACACTTGGAAAACTTCGCATAAAGCTTCTTCTCTTTCAACAATTCCAACACAACTCTGAGATGTTCTGCATGCTCTTCATTGCTCTTCGAATAAATTAGAATATCATTAATGAACACCACCACAAACTTATCAAGATACGGATGAAATATCCTGTTCATATACTCCATGAAAACACCAGGTGCATTAGTAACTCTAAACGGCATAACAGAATACTCGTAATGTCCATACCTCGTTCTAAATGCAGTTTTCTGAATATCTTCCGACTTCACACGAATTTGATGATATCCAGATGTCAGATCAATCTTACTAAATACACAAGCTCCAACTAGTTGATCCATCAAATCATCGATCCTCGGCAAAGGATACCGATTCTTGATTGTAACTTTATTCAACTGTCTGTAATCAACACATAATCTCATTGAACCTTTTTTCTTCTTAACCAACAACACCGGAGCACCCCACGGCGAAACACTCGGACGAATAAACTTCTTCTCAAGTAACTCCTCTAACTGTTTCTTTAACTCTGCTAATTCAGATGCCGACATACGGTAAGGCGCCATCGACACCGGACTAGTTCCAGGAATCAAATCTATAGTAAATTCTACCTCCCTCTCAGGTGGCAATTCATTAACGTCTTCCGGAAACACCTCTGGAAATTCATTCACCACTGGAAATCCATCACTCTTTGCTTTTCCCTCCGCTTCTATTGCAGAATACAACATAAATACCACAGCACCATCTTTCACAGCTAGGTTCATCTGTTTAACCGACATAGTCACATCTTCGACACCAACCTCTTCAGGAAAAATAACCATCTTTGCAAAACAGTTGATATGAACCTGGTTGAATTCCAACCAGTTCATTCCAAGGATGATATCAAGTTGTTCTAACGGTAGGCACACTAAATCCATACCGAAACCCCTACCAAAAATCACAATAGGACAATTCCTACAAACATACGAAGTAGTCACTGAACCCGACGCAGGAGTATCAATAACCATACTTCCATCCATATTAGAAATTTCCAAATTCAATCTTTTAGCACAATCCAAAGCAATAAAAGAATGCGTAGCTCCAGTATCAATAATCGCAATCAAAGGTATGTCATTAATAAAACATGTACCTTTAATCAGACAATCATCTGGCTTAGTCTCTGACCCAGACAATGCAAACACTTTACCACCAGCTTGCTCCTTCTTAGGTTTTGTACACTGAGGACGAGTATGACCTTCTTCACCACAGTTGTAACAAGTCACCACTCTTACTCTGCAATCATTGGCCACATGGCCGAGTTTCCCACACTTGAAACACTTCTTATCATTACTTTTGCAATCCACCATACGATGTCCTGTCTCACCATACTTGTAGCACTTAATGGAAGAACTAGAATCTCCTCCACCAAACTTCTTCCAACCACCGGGTCTCTGATTACTTCTATCATAAGGCTTACCACGATCCATCTGTTGCTTAACCTTCCTATCAACATACCCTCGAGCATTCGACTTAGTGCTAGCAAGATCCTCCTCTAAAATCCTACTACAGTCAACCAGATCAGGAAATCTTCGGATACGCTGATATCGAATACCCTGCTTAATCTCATCACGAAGACCATTCTCAAACTTGATACATTTGGAAAATTCTCCATCTGCATCGTTAGTATAATGAGCATAATACTTCGCTAACTCAGTAAACTTCGAAGCATACTCACTGACAGTCTTGTTACCCTGCTTGAGTTCCAGAAACTCAATCTCCTTCTTGCCTCTGATGTCCTCAGGAAAGTACCTCCTCAGAAAAGCCCTCTTGAACATAGCCCAAGTCAACGCAATACCATCTTCTTCCATTTCAGTTCTGGTAGCAACCCACCAGTCATCAGCTTCCTCTGCTAACATGTGAGTTCCGTATCTCACCTTCAGCCCTTCAGCACAGTCAATTACTCTGAAGATCCTCTCGATCTCCTTCAACCACTTCTGAGCACCTTCGGGATCATGTGCACCCTTGAACAACGGAGGATTATTCCTCTGAAAATTCCCCAATTGTCGGTCAGCACCAATCACAGCTCCCTGCTGGTTCCCTCCGAGTACTCCAGCCAACATTCCTAATGCTTCAGCAATAGCATCGTCGTTTCTTCCGTTACCTCTTCCGGCCGTTGTTCTTGTAACATTACAAAACAACCTCATCAGCACACAAGTATCGACAGTGTCATCTTACACTAGTCGCATACAAAAGGGATAACGACACAAGACAAGACCGACTATGCTCTGATACCACTATTGTAACACCCCTTCTAAAATACCCCGAATAATATTAATTATATCAATGATTAAATACATATTCCATCAGAGTTAACACGGAACAAGGGATGTCACAATTATGAAATAAATAAAACTTCCAATAAAACAGTAGTCATGCTACACTGAGGGTCATTATTCAAATAATTCAATCAAATTGAGACCATGTCTTGCACAGCGGAAAAATACCATAACCAAAATGGAATAAACTAAAACATAATTATTCCCAATGAAATTCAAAGAAACAATTGAATAATAACTAATTCCTCAACTAAACGTTCCCTAGTGTTACAACCTATCAGAGCACGACACTGACACGCAGACTTAAAGTAACATAGCTCTAGAGCCATCCTCACCAACTCCTGAGCTGCTAACTTTAATCTGAAATTGTTAAAGTAAGGGTGAGATTTCTCATAATTAACATGCATTATAAGCTTCTCAATCAACATTATATCACAAGCATATTATTTCACCCATTTTAGCATAAATTCAGATTCAACACGCAGTTCCAATCATACAAGTCATTATGCACAAATCAATAATCAACCAAAGAATTGTAACACTGGAAGACATCCTAACATGTTACAATTCCATGCAAACACAAATGCAGACACAATGCATGTGGTACCAACACGTGACCAAGTCACCCAACACTGATCCATCATCAACCGGATACAGCAACGATCGATTCATCCATAAACACCCGGACACGAATCCAGCCTAACCACCCATCATCACCCGGGTATCGGTTAACAACAATACAAGTCAAATTCCATACAATGGGAATTAACTTCACCAAAACAATGCATATGCACGCACATCACTAGCATGCAACATCAAATCAGTCTATGAAATACATCAATTTATCATAACTGAAACAAAACCAAAAACATGATATCTCAATGATCATGCACACCATCATTAGCAACATAAACATGCCTTTCATTCACACAATACTAATACATCCATCCATCACAGGTTCACTGCTACATACACACCCATGTGCGTTAGCCAATAATCACTTATTCCGGGATTTGACTCATTTTCAAAATAATTTCAGGTTTTAGGAAATCTTTTCATTTTATAAAATAGAGCATTAAATTTAATAAATAACGTCCAAAACGGCACTCAAAATGGACTTACGGTTTGAAAGTTATGAATTTTCAAAGTTTAATATTTTTCAAAAAGTTACAGCAGAACCCGGTTCCTACATATGAAGGAACCGGTTCATGCGAAGTTCAAAAATCACGCTTCTGGAAAAATGTATGGGAACCCGGTTCCTACCTATACAGGAACCGGTTCTTACGTGCATTTTTGCCAGTTTTTATAAATTCACACAGTGGAACCCGGTTCCTCCCCACTGGGAACCGGTTCCCACGACCTGCAGAGTCAAATTCTGCATTTTTGACAGCATTTATTCATTCTAAACTAATTCCAAACATACCCGTACGAATTGCAACATGAGAAACACCAAAACACATCCATTTTGCACCATTATAACATCAAACAACATTATTTCATCATTCCTTTTTATCATCTGACACCGTAATGGTTTTCAACCTACAATTCGACACAATAGGGACAATTCTACGGAACCCTAGAATTCCAAACCGGGATTCCCTAACATACTATGATCCATACTATTGAATATCTAAACCGATAATACGAATTAACTAATCGAAATCGCCCCTTACCTTGTGGGTTCTTCGAATTCTGACGCTTACGGTTTTCTCCTTCTTTTTCCTCTTCTCAAATGCACGTATGATGAATATTCCAAAATAACTCTCTTTCTCTTCTTTTTCCTTTTAATACTCCTTTTATTATTCCAATAAAATAATTAAATTAGTAATTCGTAAGAGTAGAGTATTTTACCCCTCACACCCTATAATCACTCTTCACACCACCAATACTTCTTTCCTTTAATTAATTAAATTAATTTCAATAATCCAAAAATACCAATAATTAAATTTCCAATTAAATTAATAATTAAAAATTCTAATTATTTAATAATCGGATTATTTGGGGTGTCACACACAGCGGCAAAGGTTTCATCAAAATCAACTCCTTCAATTTGAGTGCATCCTTATGCAACTAATCTTGTCTTATTTCTAGTAACCACCCCTTTTTCATCGGATTTATTCTTGTACACCCATTTAGTGCCAATCACATTTGTCCCGTCAGGTCTTGGAACCAGATCCCAAACTTCATTTCTTCTAAATTATTCATACTCTTCTTGCATATCATTAATCCAAAACTCATCAGTTAAGGCTTCTTTGACATTCTTAGGCTCGATTTTTGAAACAAAGCAAGAGTTTGACGTCCCTTCTCTTGATCTAGTAGTAACTCCTTTATTTAGATCTCCTATAATAAGTTCCTTAGGATGATCTCTCTGAGTTCTGATTAAAGGCCCTTTATTGAGTTGACTAAGCTCAAGATCTTCTTAAGTTAGATTAGGATCAATACTTCTATCATTAGATTCTATTGGAATGTCTGACAAAGATGTTCCAACATCTTCTAAGACATCTTCTTCATCATTATGTCCTCTATCATCAATAATAACATTTATGGATTCCATCAAAACCTTGTTTTTGGAGTTAAAGACTCTGTAAGCTCTTCTATTTGTAGAGTAACCTAGGAATATTCCCTCATCACTCTTGGGATCCATCTTCCTTCTCTGTTCACGATCAGCTAAGATGTAACATTTACTTCCAAAAATATGAAAGTATTTGACAATAAGTTTTCTTCCCTTCCATATTTCATACAAGGTGGTTGAGGTGCCTTTTCTTAGAGTGACTCTATTATGGATATAGAAAGCAGTATTCATAGCTTCATCCCAAAAGTGGTAGGGTAACTTCTTAGCATGAATCATAGCTCTGGCAGATTCCCGAAGAGTTCTATTTTTGCGTTCCACAATCCCATTTTGGTGAGGAGTAATGGGAGAGGAAAATTCATGACTGATTCCTTCAGAAGAACAAAAATAAGAAAATTTATTATTCTCAAATTCCTTTCCATGATAACTTCTGATTCTGATGACATGACTATCCTTTTCTCTTTGAAGTTTTTGACAGAGATCTTTAAAGACTTCAAAAGTTTCTGATTTTTTCTCTGATAAAACTTATCCATGTGTACCTAGAGAAGTCGTCTACAACAACATAGGCATACTTCTTTTTGCCAAGACTTTTGACATGCATAGGTCCCATTAAGTCCATGTGAAGAAGTTCTAAAACTTTTGATGTGGTGAGATGTTGGATCTTTTGATGTGACATCTTAGTTTGCTTTCCAATCTGGCATTCACCATGTACTCTCCCTTCTTCTATCTTGATCTTAGGAATCCCTCTCACGGCTTCTATAAATATGATTCTTTTCTTTCCTTTCAGATGCAAGTGTCCCATCTTTTGATGCCATAGTTTAACTTCATTTTCTTTGGCTAAAGTACACGTTGAGAACAAGTTCAACTCTTGGGGAACCCATAAATAACAATTGTCTTAAGATCTGATTCCTTTCATAATAACTTCATTCTTTTCATTGCAAACGAGACATTTTGTCTTGGTGAAGTTTACTTTGAACCCTTGATCACACACTTGACTTCTACTTATTAGGTTAGCTGTTAACCCTTTAACAAGTAACACATTATCAAGTTTCAGGACTCCTGAACATTCCATCTTTCCAACTCCTTGGATTTCACCTTTGGCTCCATCACCAAAAGTCATATAACTGGTGGAGTGAGATTTGATATCTACCAATACATTCTTAACACCTGTCATGTGTCTAGAGCAACCACTTTCAAAGTACCAGTCATCTTTGGTTGAGACTCTGAGAGAGGTATGAGCTATGAGACTAGCAACAATAGTCTTGGGAACCCACTGTTTCTTCTTTTTGCTATTTTGAGAGATCTGGTTAGTCTTGGGAAGAGGAGCAGTTTTATGGTACCCATACAACTTGAAATAGAAAGGTATTATGTGACCAAACCTTCCACAGTGGTGACACCTCCAGGGCTGAAATTTCTCTCTAGTGTGATTAAATTTTTTCTTACCATGATGTTTTCCATGATGTCTTTTCTTGCCATAATGTTTGCCATGATGTTGAGACATTTTATTCGACATATTTGGTTTAGACTTGGCATGAGTGGAATCTGATGAAGGTTCTTCTGAATAAGGTTCAATTTTCTCATTAAACCCTAGACCACTATTGTCTCTTGACACTCTTCCTACTTGAAGAATTTCATCAAATGTGTCAGACTCATTATTCAGCATCTTGAATAATTTGACCATTCTGTCAAGATTCAAATTTAGAGAAGTCACTTCACTTTCCAGACTAGATATAGTTTTCAGTTGCTCTTTCCTTTGTGCCTTCAGCTAAGTTATGAGAGCTTTCTGTTTCTCCCCTTCTTAGTAAAATTTTGCACTTCTGAGACATAGTTTTCTGTACGAGGCAGCTAACTCATCAAAGGTTAGTTCACCATCACTAGAATCCTCATCAGAAACATATTTTCCTATCAATGCTTTAACATACTTGGCAGATTCCTCTTCAAGATCACTCCCAGAGTCCTCTTTAGACCAAGTAACAAATAGATTCTTCTTCTGTTTCTTAAGATATGTAGGACATTAAGCTCTATTGTAACCAAAAACTTCACATCCATGACATTGTATTTGCTTCCCTTGAGTGGATTTTTCTTTAGCCCTTTTTCTTCCAAACTCATTTGATTTATGGATGTCAGATGAGATGTTCTTGACATTTGATCTTGGGCTCCTATCCATCTTCTTTATCACTTTGTTAAACTATCTTCCAAGTAGAACTAAAGCATTAGATATTCCTTCATCTGTATCCAGATCACAATCCTCCTCTTCATCTTCAGTGTTGGTTACACAAGTTATGCTTTTGTTCTTCTTTTCAGATCTTTCATTGATGCTTAATTCAAATGTCTGAAGGGATCCAACAAGTTCATCCACTCTAATCTTGTCAATGTTTTGTGCTTCTTCTATGGCAATCACTTTCATATCAAATCTCTTGGGGAGAGACCTAAGAATTATTCTCATTAATTTGTCTTCGGGTATTTTTTTCCTCCTAAAGCACTAGATGCATTAGCAATCTCAAGAATGTTCATATGGAAGTCATTAATACTTTCATCATCCTTCATTATCATATTTTCAAATATGGTGGTGAGCAATTGAAGTCTTGACATCTTAACTTTGGATGTGCCTTCATGGGTAGATTGAAGAATCCCCCAGATATCCTTAGCTACTTCACATGTGTTTACTAATCTGAAAATGTTCTTGTCAATTCCATTAAATATAGCATGAGGCTTTAGAATTTCCAAGTGAAATTTCATCCTCTTCTTTAGACAAATCTTCTTCTGGCTTTAACTCAGAAGTAGGTTCTCCATCTTCTCCCAATTTGATAGGGTGTTTCCATCCTTTTAAGAGAACTTTCTAATCCCTGTTGTCCATAGATTTTAGAAAGTGTGATACGGTGGGAGAACTGACTTGAGGTTTTGCGTTTGTGTTTGCAAATGTTGTGGTTTAGCAAGAGTCGCCACCGAATTTTCTTTTATCCAAAAAGGAAAGGTGAAAAAGCACAGGAAAGACCTTTAGAGATGTTTTTGTGTTCGGGGGGTAGATTATGAAAAAGGAAGGTGTTAGCACCCTTTTCATCCATGGTTTTCCATGGTCTCTTAGTTACTCGCTAGATCACTTGCTTTTGTTCGAATGTGTTTGTGGTGTGGGTTTTTGAAAATATTTGAAAATGGAACTTCGTAATGGTTCTCGTTTCTATAAGAACGCATACAAAGTGTTTTTTTTTAAAATAGTTCAAAGAGGTGTTTGTGAGATGTATTTTTTGAAAGTGATTTTGAAAAGGTGTCTTTTGTAATGGTTCTCGTCTCTATCAGAACGCGTATAAAGTGTTGTCTTTAAAAAATGTTTCAAAGTGAGAGTGTAGGTGTATGAAATGTTTTTGTTGTGAGCAAGCGAGTGACTAAGAGCGAATCTACCTACTCGAAAGGTCTTAAATATGCTTTTCCTCCTCCTTTAGATGTGGCTATCTTACCATTGATTTGGTAAGAAGCCCCATAGTTGGATGTGAGGGGACGGGTGTGGGACGTTTGTATAGTCATAGAAGGCAGCTTATGAGACGTTTTAGCAATGTCGTTTAGGGACTATATCATTTACCGAAGGCAGCATCGAGGGTCATCGAGGGACTACGATTTTTTATATCGAAGGGTCTTTGCTAAAACGTCCCATATTCGAGGGACATGATTATTTTCCGAAAGGCAACCAAATGAGATTACCCTAGAGGTGCTAGTGTGCAAGTGTGCTAGTTTGCATGCATTTTGTCTTGTTTTTGAAAGTCATCTATTTGTTGATTTTTATCTTGCCATGTATCCTACTTACTAGAAATATATGAAAAGCAAGTAAAAAGCAAAAAAAATAAAATCTAAGCTATTAAATCACTTTAGGGGGATGGGGATACAATTTAATCAATGGGGATGAAGTAAAAACTAAAATATTACAACCATATCGAATGATAATGAAAACAATGTAAAAAACAGTGTAAAATAAAGGGAAAATGCATTTTGAACTGCTATGTGTCGACCTATGCTGCTATGCATCGACACATAGCTTTTCCTTTCTCCCGTAAAACAAAATCAATTAAGTATGAGTCGACACATAATGGGATGTGTCGACTTATACACCTTCTTGCATCGACGCTAAACGCGTATGTATCGACTCATAGACTTTTCCAGCTTCTGTTTTGTCACCTGAAATCAGTATGGGTCGATGCATGGGGGTTATGTGTCGACTCATACCCTGTTTTTTCACTAGGGTGAGTCGACACATGAGGATGTGTGTCGATACATGCTGTATTTTCCTGCCTTAAACATTGTTTTGCTGTCCATACATGTCAGTTTATAGGATATGATCGATAAACATGAATAACAAATGATTGAATAAGCCTAAACCATAAGAAAATGACTAGTTCAAAAGGGTAATAAAGTACTACATCTTGTCTTCAAAACAAACAAATCATTAATGATGTATGAAGAGATATCAAGTCAAGAAGACTTACCTCTGGGTTTCACTGGCTATTTTAAATCTGAATGCTTTTCCAAATGTTATGATGACCTCAATGAATCTCCAGAAAGCTGCTCCGGACTGTTGAAACTGAGTTAGACTGTACTGTAATGTTTCTGGTGTTTTGAGGATGGAGATAGTAGCACTACAAGGACTTTTTTTATGCCTGGACCCTCTTTATATGTGATGAGTTGTTCGGTTTATGGGAGAGTTTGTATGATGGAATAGTGGATTGGGTTTCTGTTTTGAACAAGAACAAATTTGATTTTGAAAAATCAGTCAAGGTTAACAAGAATACTGTTTTTCTGCTTAACAAAACTCTCTATTGTCTCTCTCAATCCTCTCTTTAAAATCCAACCCCTTTGTCTTATGAGACAGTCCCCTTTTGTAGACCCTTTGACTGTGGTTTAGGGGGGAAACCACATAAGTTATTTGAATTGTTTTTGCCTACTGTTTTGACACTTTCTTCCCATAATTTTCCTTTGCCATTTTGGTGCAATTTTGGGGCTGTTATGATGTAGGCTTGGGCAGACTGCATAGAGCAGTTTTGGACTGTATTGGGCAGCACGCATACTTGGGGCGCAACATAGCACAAGCTTTTTTTGAAGGGCAGCATGAGGTGTTGTGGCAATATGGCACATCACATTTTGTTTAATATTGGACAATATGATTTGTAGCATGTCACAAATTTGGTCTTGTGGAATATTTCATGCACACTATGTCAAGGGAAAAAACATTGTGACAAGGTCTTTTGAGAGAATTCAATCAAGACATAGTTTTAGAATTTGTAATTTTTCCAAAATGCCACTTTGTAATAACTTGAATTACTTGCATAATTTTGAATTATTTGGAATTGTAGCAAAATGCCATGAAGCAAATGAAATTAACCAAGTAGAGAAAATACTTAGAAAAATTTCAAAGTCTTGCAAAATTGGATTTTTGATTCTCTTGATTTTGATGATCAAATTTCATTTCTTGGATGTCTTGACATAATGTGATTTTTGGGACCCAAATTTGATCAAAAATTCAAAGTTTGACTTTTTAGCGTCCGGTTGACTCTTTCCAGCTAAAACTCTGATTTTGCTCATTTTTCCCCCTTTTGATAATTTGAATGATTCTTCTTAGCAAGTATGGTCTAAGGCTTGAAACTTGACTGAAGTCATTCTAAAAGTCCTTGAGACATGAGAGGGCAAATTTTGGGGTACAACAGCTGCCCCTGTTCAATCTTCTTAAGCCTGAGGATGTAGATTGGCTGGTCCGCCTTTCGTGATCTGAAGGCGGAAGATGATTGAACACTAGGGTGTCCAGAAATTTGCACTCGACGATGTGGTGGTTGATTGTGTAGGGAATGGGCTTAAAGTATGCCATTTGGAGAAATGATGGGAAATTGTCGGAGATGGGCTTGCAGATGCCATCCAGAAAAGATTGGTTGCATAAGGGATTCCTTGGCGAGAAGTCTTGTTCCTGATGTCGAGGAGGACTTTTCCAGGGAATGTTGGTTTATATCCTTGGAAGTAAAGTCTAGGAGTTTCGGTTGTCCGTTACTCCACTGGGGAATTATCTCGTATACTTAATCAGGGTCCATGCAGTATAGTGACTTGCTGGGGTATGTGAAATTGACCGTTTCTGGTCGGGTCCAGGCCTTGCAGTGTTGTAAACTGTTGTCTGGAGATAAGGGGGAAGGAACGTGGATAATAGGGTTATTTCGAAATGAAAGCCTGGGTAGTAGGGCTGTGAGAAGGAACCTGTATAGTAGGGTTACTTCGTGATGAAAGCCTGGGTAGTAGGGTTGTGAGAAGGAACCTGGATAGTAGGGTTACTTCGTGATGAAAGCCTGGGTAGTAGGGTTGTAAGAAAGAACCTGGATAGTAGGGTTACTTCGTGATGAAAGCTTGGGTAGTAGGGCTGTGAGAAGGAACCTGGGTAGTAGGGTTACTTCGTGATGAAAGCCTGGGTAGTATGGCTGTGAGAAGGAACCTGGATAGTAGGGTTACTTCGTGATGAAATCCTGGGTAGTAGGGTTGTGAGAAGGAACCTGGATAGTAGGGTTACTTCGTGATGAAAGCCTGGGTAGTAGGGCTGTGAGAAGGAACCTGGGTAGTAGGGTTACTTCGTGATGAAAGCCAGGGTAGTAGGGTTGTGAGAAGGAACCTGGATAGTAGGGTTACTTCGTGATGAAAGCCTGGGTAGTAGGGCTGTGAGAAGGAACCTGGATAGTAGGGTTACTTCGTGATGAAAGCCTGGGTAGTAGGGCTGTGAGAAGGAACCTGGATAGTAGGGTTACTTCGTGATCATGTAGATTGGTTGACCCGTTTGGTTTTGGGAACTAATTTTCCTTGGTTGCCTGCAGATATGACATGTATAACTGCTGGAATTGTTGGTGATAATTGTCTTTCCTGAAAAGATAACAGGGTTAGTTATATGTGATGCATGAAATGAATTGTGTGATTATGTTCTCAAGATAAATGAGATTAAGCTGTATGAAATATTTTTGTACCCTGAAATTTTCCCTCCCATATTTCTCAACACATGGCAAGTGAGGTCCCCAAATTGCTCAAGGAAGTTCAAGAATTGACCAGACAAGCTCTCTCCTAAGGCAGTATACCTCAAATTAGGGTTTACATCTTCATAAAGATGTGTGAACCACAAAGGACTCAAATGCTCACCATTGTCCTAATATGTTCTCAAGATCATCCATGTCAAGTTTCAAGCCTTGCAGAAGAAGTTTGCTCAGTTAATTGCTCAAATGCCTGAAAATCAACTATACTAGGTCAAAAGTCAACTGTGACCCACATATAGTCAAACTTCAAGATTTTTGGTCAACATCCTCATTTTGAAGTATTATCCATAATTTGATCAAGTTTTGATCATGGTTCCTTAAGGATTGCTCACAATTCATCAAAACCCATAAGTTGCTAAATTAGGGTTTTATAGGAAAAGTAAACTCAACTTTGACCAAGCATAACTTTCTCATACTTTATCATAAATGACCCATCCAAATCTCATTTTTAAGAGGATGAAATTCCATACAATTCATCTTCATCTCCCAAGTTCATAATATGCAATCACAAAAAGATATGAATTTTGACATTATAGGTCCTTTTGAAAAGTCAACAAAAACACCTTTTGGGTCAAAGCTTCATACATGAACATGGAAGACTCAATTGAGATGATACAAAACTGATTGTTTATAGGACATCCAAAGCTTTCTAAAAAGTCCAAGAACACCTCTCTAGGGTCAAAATTGAGAGAGTTATGCATTGGCCAAGTTGACCATTTTTGCAAAATTGCCAAAAGTAAAATGTGCTCAAATTTGCATTTTTTGCTAAATGGGCCCAACTTTTTATGCTTGCACCTCAATTATAATGTGGTCCACGACTCAAATGTTCATTCACCCATTATGTGCTTCATTTTTCAATTTATTTTGATTTTTCATTGATTAAAAAGTGAATTAAATCAAATAAATGATGAAAATTAATAAAGATATGATTTGATTTGTTTTTTTGACAGTTTGGCAATCAAGATATGCTGAGTTTACAAGATCAATTCGAATCAAGGCCAATTGGTACAAGAAAGGCATGATTTGGCTCAAATAGGAACATGTCATACAACTTGAAAATCAAATCAAATCTTGGATAAATGCAAAGATTCATTCTAAGTGAACGTCTGTAGGTAAAAGTCTTGTTTTCTAAGGCGACGATCCAAGGAAGAAGATGAGGCGTGGCAGTCCATGGATGGCTGGTTTGAATTTTGCATGCATTTTATAATATATTGTTTGATTTGCTTATATTATTTTGTTTCTATTATATGAACAAATAGAACGCGTAGCACAGCTGGCAAGGGATTACTGGAAGCGAGCATAAGGACCTGGGTGACCACCATATGCCATCAACATGCATCCACTGGATGCCCAGCTAGCCAGATCCCACGCCTATCCAATGAAGGTCTACCATGCTCCTCAATTCAACACCCACATCAGGTCAAGCGTGGTCAAACAGGCTTGGAGTATTTAGGCCAGAAAATCCAGATTTGCACCCCCTGCATTTGCTAACACACAGGCCCATTCTCATTCTTTTACATTTTTTTATTTCCTTATTTAATTATTTTGCTTAATTTATTTTTCTCATAAAAATTAATAATTTTTTTTATTTAATCATAAAAATCCACAAATCACAAAATACCAAAAAAAAAAACATTTTTAAATAAGTTATTTAATTTAATTAGGAATCTAGGTTAATTTAATTTCTTTTCTTACAATTAAAATCAATTAGAAAAAACTAGGTTTAAATTCTTGATTTAATTATTTTCTTTTTAAACAAAAAAAATACAAAAATAGGTTGTTTAGAATTAATTAATTAATTTTCAAAAATTAACATTAATTCGAACTTATGATTTTCTTTTAATTCAATTATTCCATTATTTTCTCAAATAACAAAACATGACAAAAAACATTTTTTCTTCAATCAATTGCAAATAGGACTAGTCAAAGGGTCAAAACCCTGATCTCCTCGCATTTAATTCTCTGCGTGCTTGATAATTATTTCACCATTATTTTGTAACTGTTCAGGGTTTGTAATAGTTAATTTAGGGTTTTTATTTGCTGTTTAAATCTTCGTTTTTTGGTTATGTAATTAATCCCCCTCCCCGAAGCCTTGTAATAGCGTAGGTTTATTTTCTCACATTTTTAATTCCTGCAAATATTTAACTGTGTAGATGTATGGCTAATAGGATTGTATGGCAAGAATGCATGACAAAAATTAAAATGGTTAGAAAGACCTAATGTGCAAAGATTAAATAACTGAAATAAATCACTCGCACATATCACTCTTAGGGTATGCTCTCACTTCAGTTGCCTTCGATAAACGATCATTAAGCATAGGGTGTCTTAGTGGTAGCCCTCCAATCTAAAAGATCAAATTGTCCCATTCGAATGTTGCCTCGAAAATGTTGCCTCAGAAATATTGCCTTGAAAGATCTTAAGATTCTAGGGTTATTACTAAGGTATCCTAATATTGCTTTAGTGACCATACGTCCCTTTTTGAATTGACCCTTACAAATTCCAACGAAGGGGCTACCTATTTCTCAGTAGTCAGATAGCGTTGTCTAAAGGAAACAAGAACAGAAACAATCTTTTTCTCGAGTAGGTAGATGCTAGTAGGTACTTGCTCAAATCAAAACTTTTCACACTTACACTTTTCAAACGAATTTTCAGAACAACTTCGTCACACCCTTGAGGACTGATACAAGGGTTATCACGAAGTAAAACATTTTCAAAAACAAGCACGCAAACACAAGCAAATTATAAAATGAGCAAGTACCTAAGAGCCCATGGAAAACCATGGATGGAAAGGGTGCTAACACCTTCCCTTTCTATAATCTACCCCCCGTACTCAAAATCTCGAAAAAGGATTTTTTTTCTGTACTTTTTTCCTTTCCGATTGGATGAAATAAAAGTCGATGGCGACTCTTGCTTACCGCGAAATTTTGCAAACAAAAATGCAAAATGCAAACCATTATTAACAGTCGGTTCTACCACCGTATCACAGAACTGGCGACTCTGCTGGGGAGTTTATAAGTGGGGTATACCTTAGGATCTAGGTCATTTAAATTGCTTCTCTTGATTGCTTTGTTTACTTTATTTTTTTAGGGTTCTGTTTGGGGTTACTATAGATCCTACACCCGGATCTGGGGAATACCTTTTAGGTAAGTAGCAATAGACTGTGAGGGAACTGTACGACGTATACTGATACGGTTGAAGCAGTAGCTACGTTGGTGTGGCACTTTGGTTGGTACCGGTATCCCTTGTGGTTAAACGAGGAGAATACGGGGCCGCTGCATGGTGTCGTGAAGCATCAACTGACCTTAGAACCTTTAATTTCCCAACTTGGCCATTAGAAAGTAGCGAGATAGTCGGCCTCGGTGTAGAGCTGAGAACTGGTTGATACTCAATGCTACACTCATTGAGATCATACTTTCATAATATTTTGGCCGCAAGAAAAGATTGCGTAAGCTGAAACCATGACCGATGAAGGATGGTCAGTGATATTGAGATCCTCTAGAACCTGGTTACTTTTCTAGGACAGGTTTGAAACCAACTTAACTTCAAGAGGGTATTTCCTTTGACCTCATGCAAGCCTTAAACCTAAGGGTTTTGTGTGATTTGATTGTGTTTGCAATACTTGTGTTTTCTATACCTATGATTTATCATGACATCATGCATCATGACATGGAGTTCATGCTTCATTACACTAACCATTTCAAAGACCAAGAGAATTTATCTTTGTTCTGTTTTGTAGATCATGGCTTCCATGTGTAAAAATACTATTCGAATTAGCTTTGTAGAGATACCTTCCCAACTCAAAGAGCTAGTATCAAGAGTTTCTGAAACTTTTATTTTCATTAAGAGACACGGTCAACTTCTCAGCCTGGTTACTTCAAACCCTGATGAGCAGATGATGAGCGTACTTTTTCAGTTCTTCAATCCCAAGCATCACTGATTCACCTTTCCATATTATCAGTTGGTACCCACTGTTGTACCCCAAAATTTGCCCTCTCATTTATCAAGATCTTCTCACAAGATCTCTTTGACTCAAGACTGGATTAGGGTTTGACCTGCTCAAGACATCTCATCATGCACTGATAACCTAAAATTAGGGTTTGGGATTGCACAAGTATTTTTGTACTATCAATGCTTCATATGACTTTCAATTATCATTATAGACCCCTAAGAATACTCATGTCAAGTTTCAAGCCTTGAATCACATTTTTGATCAGTCAGTTGGATAGTTGACCTAAAAATCAGTTGTATTAGGGAAAAAGTTGACCATGGCCAATTTACAGTCAAACTTCATAATTTGTTATCCACATCAACATTTTAAACTCATATGTATCATTTGATCAAGTTTGGACCACAATTCCTCAAGAAATTTGATCAAATCATCAAAAGGGCAAAATGGTCAAAATTAGGGTTTTGACTTAGAAAGGGCAATTTCTGCTTTTTGACCTAGTAAATGACCAATTGGTTTGAAGCATGATTTCAAGAGTTCAATTGCATCATTTTTGACCTAATTACATGGTTCAAAACATTGCAAATCCATTGGATTGACAGATGAAATTTACAGTCAACTGATCAAAAGTCAATTGTATACTGAAAAGTCAAACTTTGACTTTTTGATCAAAATCAAGTGCCAAGGATCACAATTCATAAAAACATGTCAAAATGTGAAACTTGATCATCAAGAAACCAAAGTTTGAAGATTTTGTTTTGAAATTTGAAATTTTCTTAACTTAGAAATTTTTCTAAGTATAGAAAATTTCTTATTTTTTCTCAACTTTAAGCCAAATTTCCACCATGATACAAGATGATTCAAAGAAAGTTCCCAACATGAAAGTTGTAGACCTCCATGAAATATACAACTTTGCTTCACACATTTTTCCCTAAAGATGCTTGGATCACAAGATATAATTTTGTGAATACATTCCCATGAACTAAAATAACTTAGTGAAATTTTGCCCTAATTTAGGCAGTTTTTGACCTAACTTCATGGCAATTTTTTCACCTAGTTCCAAGAGGAATATTGAAATGCAATTAAAAGATGAGTTATAGAGAACATTGCAAGCTTTCCAAAATTTCCAAGAACTCCTTGAGATCATTTTTGATTAGGGAGAATCGAAGAGATGAAGTTGGCAATTTCTCACTTTGATTTCAAGCCATTTCATGAAGAACAAAATTCAAATATGAACCTATGTTGCCTAATATTTGATTTACAGATCTCAAACTTGTTTCTCACTTCATAATTTAATGCTTACATAGATGATAAATCCTTAATCCAAGCACAAGAGTCTTTGTCCAAGCTTTAATTCCATAAATGACACAAAGTTGCCATTGCCATTTTGGAAAAGCATAACTTTTGCCACTTTTCACTTCTTGAGCATTGGACCTGTTTTCTCTGCACACACAAGTCATATAAACAAAAAGCAAGTTGTCTAGAACTTGTACCAACTCCAAGCAGGCATGTACAATCATGTAGGGAATGGTCTCTTCACCTTTCTTAAAAAGCAAGCAAGAGTGCAAAAAGAAGAGAACTCAAAAATATGTTGTAAAGCTGACTTGAAACCTTCTCTATTCTTATACACAAACATATTACAACTTATAACATGATTGCTCAAGGCCTAAAACGCTCCAAAACTCCCTATCACCAAAAACCTATCAAAACTTGCAGTTTGTGGCTAAGCATAGCAATCCACAAATTGACTCGTGCGTTTCAAGTTTTAATCACTCAAACACTTTACCTACCTCATATGTAAGTGTTCCAGACCATCATCCCGGTACTGTAACCCCTTTTTCTCCATCTACCATTTTTGTTTTTCAACCTTGCAGGTTGACTTGGATAGAGAGATTCGGGCACTTCCAAAGCAAGGCAAGGATTGGAACACACTCAGGGAGGTTCAGGTAAGCTAAAGGAAACTCCAGGACTTCATAAATCTCACTCAAACTCCATTCACGATCTCAGCTGAAAGAGGTAAGAACTCCAACTTTTATCTCTTCATACAGGCATCCATTGGCCATGATTTGTGAAAGGAAAATGTAGATATTATAGTGTTGAAGCCAACCATGTGCATAGATTTCATTTCTGTTCATTATGTATAGAGAATTTTGGAGTTCAAATTTATGTAAAAATTAGGTTTAAAATTAGGGCCTTTAAAATTCGTTTTGATCTTTGATTGTTAGTTTCCATAAGTTACATGTTTGAAATCGTGGGAAAGAGTACTATCATGTTCATATTGGAAGTTTCCATTTTCATGGAGAAATGAGAAAGATACAGGGGTTCTAGCCAGCTTGAGGAAGAAGATGAAGTACAGGGCAAGGAGGCTTTATATGTTATGTTTTTCTTGTTTCATTTAAACTAACGGATGTACAGCCACCCCAGTGGCAAGGCAACGCGCTGAGAATGCCAAGGTCATTGGTTCGAGCCTTGGTGCATGCCTTTTTGCATTTTTCACACTTTTGTTCATTTTTTGATTTCTGGGCACCGCTGGGCCTCTCATTCTTGGGCCTTTTTGTTTTTTCTAACATACTACCCCTTGTTTGCTTGCAGCACCCCTGGCCCATATATTTTTATTATTCATTTTATTTTTATTTCTATGTTGTTAAATATATTTTCCTTAATATTAAAAATCATAAAAAGTATAAAAATGCTAAATTTATATTTTGGTCCATTTTATTTTATTTTTTCTCATAGAAAATATCTTATTTTAGTTACATATCATATATATACTTTTTTTTAACTTGTAAATAAAAAATAGAATTAGGTTAATTATTCATTCTTTTTCTCACACTTGTAAATATTTATTTTGACATATAAAAAGACTAAATATCTTCAACAAATATTATTTATTATTTTAAGACAAGAAATACACAAAAATAATACTTAAAGAGCTTTATTTTCTTTTTACCTTAGAAATTAGGGTTAACCATTTTTCAAGAATTAATTTCTTTTTCTTAAGATACTAGGATTAGGTCAAAATTCTTTTGCATATGAAAAATAAAACAATTTCTTTTCCTTGCATATATATAACATTGCATATTTAAATTATATTGTATATTGTTTATTCAAATATTTGTACAAATTTGATTTGGTTGTAATAGTTTAAATTAGGTTTACATTATTGCAAATCCCCATTCACAATTTGTATTCCCCCCTCCCGTACAATGTTGTAATAGCGTAGTAATCTTTAAAATTATGCAATTTATCGCTTTTATATACCATGCTAGTAATTAGGGCTTGTATGGCAAGATCAAAACAAATCAAATAGAAAACCCTAAATCCAAGACAAAATCAAGCATGAAAATAACACACTTGCACACAAGCATCCTTAGGGTTTCTCCACTTGGTTGCCTTATACAAAAAATAGCCATATTACGCATGCGAAGTATCTTGGCAACACAAACAAATATAAGATCATAGTCCCTCGATGACGCTATTCTAAGTTGCCTTACAAAATGATCTTGGTCCCTCAAAAATGCTAAGATACTTTGAAACATTGCTAATCATGGTTATACGATGACCCACTCCCGTCCCGTTTACATCCAAATATAAGGTTGCTTACCAAACCAATAGTAAGACAACAATGTCAAAGGAATAGAAAATGGACAAGAAAGACATTTGAGTAGGTAGATTACTTCTAGTTACTTGCTCCATTTCAAAACAACTATCCTTGCTATTTTCCAAAACAAACACACACATTTCAAAAACATCTTACAAACATTAAAAACATTTTCAAAAGAACAAACATCTTTGTATACATTCTTACGAACGAGAATCATTACAAAGATCGCCTAAACAATGGCCTCTTTTACAAAATACTTTCAAAACCACACAAAGCACAATTTCAAAACAAAAAGCAAGTGATCTAGCAAGTAACTAAGAGCCCATGGAAAACCATGGATGAAAAGGGTGCTAATACCTTCCCTTTTCTAATCTACCCCCGAACTCAAGAAAACATCTCAAAGGTCTTTCCTGTGCTTTTTCACCTTTCCTTTTGGATAAATGAAAAGTCGGTGGCGACTCTTGCTAACTGTAACATTTGCGATAAAACGCAAAACCCTCAAGTCAGTTCTCCCACCGTATCACACCCACCTTGGAAGAATTCTCTCAGCTATTGGGCATATCCATTCTTGAACAGGTACCCTTCACAGGTATGAAAGAAGTTCCTAAGACAGAAGTCATTGCCTCAGCTTTACATTTGAAGCAGGCCGACGTGGTATCCAATTGGGAAACTCGAAGCGGAGTCGAGGGTTTTCTAGCCAAATTTATGATAGACCAGGCTTAACTATTTTTGGATGATATGGATTTTCAGGCTTTTGAGGATGTCTTGGCTCTTCTTATCTATGGTTTAGTTCTCTTCCCTAATCCGGACTCCTTCGTAGATGTGAATGCTATCAAGATTTTCCTTTCTCGCAACCCTGTGCCTACCTTACTTGGAGATATTTTGCATGCTCTCCATACTCGTACCATGAAGAGAAGAGGGACTCTTATGTGTTGCATGCCATTGTTGTCGAGGTGGTTTATTTCTCACCTCTCTAGGTCTGTACTGAAGAACGAAGAAGGTTTGGGTTGGTCGCACAGAATAATGTCACTCGCTCATACGGATATTCTTTGGTGTTCTCGAGCTATGGAAGACATTGCTATTATTGACCGCTGTGGGGGGTACCCTAATGTCCCATTACTTGGTATTAGAGGGGGTATAACTTACAATCCTTGTCTAGTTTTGCGACAATTTGGTCATGCTCAAAGGGATGGTCCCCATGAGTTACTTATTGAGAGCATTATATTCAACCCTGAGGACGATGTTAAAGAGTATCGCTGGAGGTTCATACGAGCTTAGGGCATGGTAAACAGATCTGACCCAAAAGACTTGGGACCAAGGACTTCCATTCCTATGCAGCCTTACCTCCAATGGGTACGAGCTCGTGCCCAGAAGCTTATGATGCCTTATGTGGCTGTATTACCAGTGATTATGGAGCCCACTACTGAAGAAGGCATTCCTTACACAGTTCTCTATCCTTACATGCCCACTAATCTTGGGGAGTTACAGAGATCTTAGATTCAACTGAAGAATGAGCGGGATACTTACAGGGAACAATTCCATGATCAAGAGAGGAAGGTTTTAAAGCTCACGAGGCAGCTCTAGGAAGAAAGAGTGCTCAATGATTATATCAGCGCAAAGAGGAAGCGTCCATGGGACTTTTGATTTTTCTTTTCTAGTTTTATATTTGTTTTATTTACTTATTTGTAACGCCTTAAAGGCATTTTGAACCTTCAAATTTAAGCTAATAAAGTTTTTGTTTATTTTGGTTTGCAAATTTAAAGTTCCCGAAGTCTTTGAAATCATTACATACGCATCCCATTATCATACACATCATTACAGGTACCACTACAGGTTTCTCATCTTCTTCGCTGTTTATTTTAGCAGAAATGTCTTCCGATTAACTCATCCAAGATCTTCAGGCACAGAATGCCCAATTCCAACAGATGTTCATCAGTCTTGTAAAAGGGCAAGAGGATCTGAAATCCCTCATTCTGAAAGAGAAGAAGAAAAAGAAGAAGACTGGTATTCTGAATATGGGCAGAAGATTTGGAGAAAGGTTGAAGCATCAAACTGATCTGACCTCTTCATCCAAGGAAGGGGAGAACCAAGAAGGGGAAAAGGACCCTAGTCCTGCAGCCTCTGATAATGATACTGATTATGATGATGAGCAATATCCTCCTGTTGAGGACAGATACAAGCAGTTAGAAGACCGTCTGAGTGCCATGGAAGTTTAGAGGATACCTAGACTAGATTTTGAAGAATTGGGATTGGTATCGGGAGTGGTCATCCCGCAGAAGTTCAAAGCTCCAGCTTTTTCCAAGTATGATGGGGTGTCCTATCTAAAACTCCATCTTCGCTCGTATGTCAGGAAGATTCAACCCCACACCGCTAATATAAATTTGTGGGTGCACTTCTTTCAAGATAGTCTGTCAGGGACTCAGCTTGAATGGTTCTACCAGTTGGAGGGAGCCAGTGTTCGAAACTGGGAAGATCTTGTTGCTGCTTTCTACAAGCAGTATCAGTATAATTCCGACCTTGCTCCCACTCGCACTCAACTCCAGAGTATGTCCATGGGTGCAGGTGATGGTTTTAAAGATTATGCTCAAAAATGGAGAGACATGGCTGGGAGAGTTCAACCCCCTTTGTCTGATAGGGAGTTGGTTGATATGTTTCTGGGGACGCTGTCTGGTCCGTTCTTCAATCACTTAATCGGCAACTTGTCATATGGTTTCACCGAGCTGATTTTAACTGGAGAAAGAATAGAAGCTAGAATTTAGAGTGGTAAAATACATAAAGATGCCTCCTCGAGTTCAAAAAAGAAGCCTTTCACTGGTAAGAAGGAAGCCAGTGCGGTCTATAGCCCGAGGGGCCAAAGTAGATCTGAACACCGTCAAATGGTACATGATGTAGTGATATCAAGACCCACAGTTGCTCCATAATGCAATAATCAACAAAGAGCGGAAAGACCATATAGGCAGTTCACCCGGATCAATATGACTCTATCTCAAATTTTACCACAATTGTTGAAGACCAATCTGGTAACTCTGAGGGAAGCCCCGAAGAACCCCAATACCACATCTCCCCGCTATAACCCGAATGCCCGCTGCGCCTATCACTCTAAAAGTCCAGGTCATGATACAAACGACTGTTGGGCCCTGAAAAATAAGGTGCAGGACCTGATCGAAGCCAAAGAGATTGAGTTTGACGCTCCAGAGAAGCCCGATGACATAAATGCACCCATGCCCAAGCATGGCTCGGGAATCAATACTATTGAGGTTGTCTCCGCCACAAAGGATGCTGATGATGAGAACCCGGATGTTCACAGCTGGATCTACCCAACAACCAACGGTGGACCGAATAACTGGACGGCTAGGGACTTCGTACCTGTTTATTTTATTCTGCAGTAATTGACTCATTTGTTTTAAGATTTTTAATAAACAGTTTGAAACTTTATGGCCCGGTGCCTTGCCCGAGGCACCTTGGCTTTGCTTGTGAGGGCTATTATTTGTCATTTCATATATCATTAATAAAGCATTGGACGTTTCTTGCATACAAATTTTGCGCTCCTTGTTTTTTCTTTTTTTTCTCTCATTTTATCAAAACACCTATTCTCTTACACACACTCACGTATCATACTGCAGATCTATATCCACTCTGGATCCCATTGATAATAGCTCTGCTAATTCCAGTTATGAAATCAAAAATCCGATCAACCAAGCCGAGGACGAAGGTGAGGATGATTCTAAGGTGCCCGGAGAACTTGCTAGACTATTACAGCAGGAAGAAAGGGCCATACAGCCTCATGAAGAGCCAGTTGAGTCAGTGAATTTGGGTACAGAGAAAGACAAGAAAGAGGTTAAAATAGGTGCGAATATGGAGCCTAGTTTCAAACAACGATTAATACATATGCTACACGACTATGTTGAGATCTTCACCTGTTCCTATGAAGACATGACTGGTTTGGACACTGATATTGTGGTACATCGCCTGCCGAATAAAGAAGACTGCCCTCTAGTAAAGCAGAAGGTCCGCCGTGTACGCCATAAAATGTTAGAGAAAATCAAGGCAGAGGTCATGAAATAGTTCGATGCGGGACTCTTAGTTGTCACTTCTTATCCGCAGTGGGTTTCCAACGTCGTTTCGGTACCTAAGAAGGACGGTAAGGTACAGATGTGTGAGGACTATAGAGATCTGAACAGGGAAAGCCCCAAAGATGACTTCCCACTTCCTCACATTGATGTTCTAGCCGACAACACCGTGCAACACAAGATCTTCTCCTTCATGGATGGTTTTTCTGGCTACAACCAGATCAAGATGGCTCCTGAGGACATGGAGAAGACAACCTTCGTTACACAGTGGGGCACCTTCTGTTACAATGTAATGCCTTTTGGGTTGAAGAATGTTGGGGAAACTTAGCAGCGCGCCATGGTCGCTTTGTTCCACGATATGATTCACCACGAGATCAAGGTTTATGTTGATGACATGATCGCCAGGTCCTAGACTGAGGAAGAGTACCTTGATCATCTCCAGAAACTGTTTGACAGGTTGAAGACGTACAAGCTGAGGTTGAATCCGAACAAGTGTAACTTCGGGGTAAGGTCTGGTAAGCTTCTGGGTTTTATTGTCAGTGACAAAGGTATTCAGGTAGACCCTGCAAAGGTAAAGGCCATACAAGATATGCCGGCTCCTCGCACAGAAAAAGAAGTTAGAGGTTTCTTGGGACGTCTGAATTACATCGCCAGGTTCATTTCCCATCTGACTGCTACTTGTGAGCCAATCTTCAAGCCGCTGAAGAAAGATCAAGTGGTAAAGTGGAATGATGAATGTCAGACCGCTTTCGAAAGAATTAAGGAATACCTTCAAGAACCACCTATTCTGATGCCTCCAGTTGAAGGAAGACCTTTGATATTATACTTGACAGTGCTAGACAATTTAATGGGGTTTGTGTTGGGGCAGCATGACGAGTCCGGTCGAAAAGAGCACACCATTTATTACCTTAGCAAAAAGTTTACCGACTATGAGACTCGATACTCATTGCTCGAGAAAACTTGTTGCGCTTTGGCATGGGTTGCTCGCCGACTGAGACAGTATATGCTGACTCACACTACCTTGTTAATATCAAAGATGGATCCGATCAAGTATATTTTCGAGAAGCCCGCCCTATCCGGAAGAATAGCAAGATGGCAGATGATCTTAATCGAGTACAAAATCCAACACACAACCCAAAAAGAAATCAAGGGGAGTGTATGGGAGGATCATTTGGTGCATCAGGCCGTGGATGACTACCAGTCCATGAATTTCGAGTTCCCAGATGAGAATATCATGTTGGTAACCGACTGCGAAGAACCTGGACCGGATGAAGGACCCGAGGAGGGATCCCTATGGTCTATGTATTTTGATGGAGCCTTAAATGCATTGGGTAACGGCATTGGCGCTGTAATTATATCTCCCGAGGGCTGTTATACTTCGTTCACCGCCCGATTATATTTTAACTGCACCAACAATATGAAGGAGTATGAAGCATGTATCATGGGGTCTTCGAGCTACTATTGACCTGAGGATTAAGTTCTTGAGTGTATTTGGAGATTTCGCTTTGGTAATAAATCAGATCAAAGGCGAGTGGGATACGAAGCACCAGAATCTTATTCCTTACAGAGAGTATGTATGACATTGCTCCCACACTTTGAGGAGATAACTTTTGAACATTTCCCACGAGAAGAGAACTAGTTGGCGGACGCGCTAGCTACCATGTCTTCTATGTTAAAAGTTAGGTGGGACAATGAAGATCCCCATATTACCATTGAGAGGTTGGATGAACCCGCACACTGCTGTGACATTGAGACTGAAGAGGTAGCAGATAAACCCTGGTTTCACGTGGTAAAGAGGTATCTTGAGGCTCAAGAATACCCCGAGGGGGCATCTATTAATGATAAGAAGTTTCTGAGAAGGTTCGCTGCGAAGTTCTTCATCAGTAATGGAATCCTCTATAAGCGTAACCATGATTCAACCTTACTGTGGTGTGTAGACAAGAGCGAGGCAGAAAGGATCATGGCAGAGTTACATGAAGGTACCTTCGGAACTCATTCCAGTGGATATACCATGGCAAAGAAAATCCTACGGACAAGATATTACTGGTCCACTATGGAAGCCCATTGTTATCAGCACTCTCGAACCTGTCATAAGTGCCAAGTCTATGCTGATAAGGTGCATGTACCTCCGGTTCCCCTGAATGTTTTGACGGCTCCCTGGACCTTTACAATGTGGGGAATTGACATGATCAGCGAGATCAGACCTACTGTGTCTAACGGGCATCGGTTCATTCTGGTAGCAATTGATTACTTCATAAAGTGGGTTGAGGCAGCTTCCTTTGCTACAGTAACCAAGAACGTCGTGGTGCGGTTTACCCGACACAATCTAATTTGTTGATATGGTGTCCCAGAGAGGATTATTATTGATAATGGTATAAATCTCAATAACACAATGATCACCGAGCTCTGCAAACAGTTCAAGATCCAGCATCATAACTCTTCTCCCTACCGGCCGAAGATGAATGGCGTTGTTGGAGCAGCTAACAAGAACATCAAAAAGATTATACAGAAGATGACGGTGACATATAAAGACTGGCATGAGATGTTACCATTCACTCTTCATGGGTACCATACCTCAGCACGGACATCGACAAGGGCAACACCCTACTCTTTAGTGTATGGCATGGAGGCAGTCCTACCCATCGAAGTCCAGATACCCACTCTCAGGATTATGAAGGATGCGGGTTTGAACGAAAACGACTGGATCCAAACCCGGCTTAATCAACTGAATCTAATCGATGAAAAGAGACTTACTGCTATCTGTCATGGTCAGACGTATCAAAAGCGAATAATCAAGGATTTTAATAAGAAAGTCAGACGTCAAGAATATCATGTCGGGGATCTAGTGATCAAACGCATCATACTACCGCAGGTGATCCCAGGGGCAAATGGACCCCCACATACGAAGGGCCGTTTGTGGTTAAGAACATTTTCTCAGGCGGAGCTATGATTCTAACCACCATGGATGGTGACGACCTTCCTCACCTCTTCAATGCAGACATAGTTAAAAGATACTACGCATAATCAAAGATCTGGTAGGTTGATTGGCCTAGGAAAAAATATGGGCTTCTCGGCGAATCAAAAGGGTTCGGGCAAAAGTAAGGGATGAAAATAAAAAAAAAACTGTACACCCGGAAAGTCGAAAACCTGAAAAGGCGAATTGGGAAAAAAAGGGTATCCCGGTGGACTGAAAACCCGAAAGGGTGGTCCAGGAAAAAGTTAGGGATCGAAACGTAACACTATGTCTCATTGGATCATCTCGCAACCAGACTTTGGTATCGACTATCAAGCTCATACGGCACCAATCAATCTGATCCACCTTCGACCAAGCAGCAAATTGATGAGACCCTTGAAGATATAAAGGCAATAGCAGAGTTGGAACTTAATGGGATCGTTCCACGTAGCTGTTTTTCTTTCTTTAACACAAATTGTAATTTCCATCTTTCGGCAGCGTTCTCTTACTAGGACGTCAGCCTCCTTGTACAAAACGCCTATTACAGGCCAACTTCAAAAATCAATACAATTCATTTTTACAAGAAATTTCCATTTGTTTTTCTTTTTCTGTTTTGTTTTGCAAGAACGTCCAATGATTCATTTTTGATATATGCATTTGAAAATAATGGCTGCTCACAAATATTTACACAAGAAACAAAAGACGATTACTCGTAATGCTAGAAACAGGGAAAACAAGAAGTGCCCAAACCTTACAGTTACTCTGCCCATCAGGTACTGGGATAGAGCCAACTTGAGAACAGGAGTAATGGTACATACACTCCCAACAGAGCAAAAAGTATCCAAAGATAGTGATGTTAGCTTTCTCGAACAGGACATAACTCTCCCCAGCTGAGGTTCACAATCGCGAGTGAGTTAGTAAATTTTCCCCCAAGCAGAGTTTATTTCTCTCACAAGCAAAAACTCAATCTCCAACAGAATTCATTATCACCAGCAACGGAAATTCATCCCAAATTGAGTTTATTTCTCCAAATTAGCGATCTATCAACAGAGTATCTCCTCTCCAACAGAGTTATTCCCCGCAGAGTTATCCTCAGACAGGGTCTCTTCCGGCAGAATATTCACTAGCTGAATGGATGTGAATCCCCAACTAGTCATCTTTGTTCACCATCCCCAACAGAAGTAGAGGAACTATGGTTTTTCACAGCAGTCAAGAATACCATTTCCCATACTCTCCAAACAGCAGTCAGGGATTTATTTTCCCAGACTCTAATTATTACGTCAGCATTTCATCTTCATACATCATGACATGTGCATACATTACATAATCTCATTTATTTTGAGAACCTCATCACAATGCATCTCATGCATCGCACATAACTAACCCTGTATTTATTTCAGGAAAGACAATTATTATCAACAATTTCCAGCAGGTCCATGATCAACACTCGAAGCTAAACAGAGTAATCATCGGTGCGACAAATGCAACCTTACCCAGGTTCCTCCTAAAGTCCCACACCGACTCATCACAAAGCAACCTCACCCATGTTCCCTCTACAGTTTTACCCAAACTCATTTAGAAGTAACCCTACTAACCAGGTTCCTTCTCACAACCCTATTATCACGGCTTTCATATCGAAGTAACCGTACTATCCAGGTTCCTTCTCACATCCCTACTATCCCGACTTTCATATTGAAGTAATCCTACTATTCATGTTCCTTCTCATAGCCCTACTATCCCGGCTTTCATATTGAAGTAACCCTGCTATCCAGGTTCCTTCTCACAATCCTACTATCCAGACTTTCATGTCAAAGTAACCCTACTATCCAAGTTCCTTCTCACAGCCCTACTATCCAGGCTTTCATGTCGAAGTAACCCTATTATCCAGGTTCCTTCTCACAACCCTACTATCCTGACTTTCATATCGAAGTAACCCTACTATCCAGGTTCCTTCTCACAACCCTACTATCCCGACTTTAATATCGAAGTAACCCTGCTATCCAGGTTCCTTCTCACAGTCCTACTATCCAAGCTTTCATGTCAAAGTAACCCTACTATCCAGGTTCCTTCTCACAGCCCTACTATCCAGGCTTTCATGTCGAAGTAACCCTACTATCCAGGTTCCTTCTCACAGCCCTACTATCTCGGCTTTGATATCGAAGTAACCCTATTATTCAGGTTCCTTCTCACAGCCCTACTATCCTGGCTTTCATATTGAAGTAACTCTACTATCCATGTTCCTTCTCATAGCCCTACTATCCAGGCTTTCATGTCGAAGTAACCCTATTATCCAGGTTCCTTCTCACAGCCCTACTATCCCGGCTTTCATATCGAAGTAACCCTACTATCCAGGTTCCTTCTCACAATCCTGCTATCCAGGTTCCTTCTCATAACCTTACTATTCGGGTTCTTCCTCTCTTATCCCCAGACGGCAGTCCACAACACTGTAAGACCGGGGCCCGATCAAACACGATTGTTTTCGTATCTCTCCAGTAAGTCGCGGTGCAACATATACCTCGATCAGATACGCAGTTCAATTCCGTGTTCCCAAACCGGAGTTGTTTCCCCAGTAGAGTAACGGACAACTGAAGCTCCTAAAACTCTATTTCTCCCAAGACAGAGACCAGTATTCCCCGGTAAAGTCCTCCGTAATAATAGGTATACGAGTTCTCGCAAAGGATTCTTTTATGCGATCGACATCTCTTCGGATGGCATCTTTTAAGCCCATCCCCAACAATCTTCAATCCTCGACCTCCAAATGGCATCTGTAAGCCCATTCCCGATATCACAAATCAAGTGCCACTTCATGCGAGTGCAAATTTCTGGGCACTCTAGTGTTCAATCATCTTCCACCTTCAGATCACGAAAGGCAGAGCAGCCAATCTACATCCTCAGGTTTAAGAAGATTGAACAGGGGCAGCTGTTGTACCCCAAAATTTGTCCTCCCATATTTCTCAACACATGGCAAGTGAGGTCCCCAAATTGCTCAAGGAAGTTCAAGAATTGACCAGACAAGCTCTCTCATAAGGCAGTATACCTCAAATTAGGGTTTCCATCTTCATCAAGATGTGTGAACCACAAAGGACTCAAATGCTCACAATTGTCCTAATATGTTCTCAAGATCATCCATGTCAAGTTTCAAGCCTTGCAGAAGAAGTTTTCTCAGTCAATTGCTCAAAAGCCTGAAAATCAACTTTACTAGGTCAAAAGTCAATTGTGGCCCACGTACAGTCAAATTTCAAGATTTTTGGTGAAAATCCTAATTTTGAAGTAGAATCCATCATTTGATCAAGGGTTGATCATGGTTCCTCAAAGATTGCTCACAATTCATCAAAACCCAAAAGTTGCTAAATTAGGGTTTTATAGGAAAAGTCAACTCAACTTTGACCAAGCATAACTTTATCACACTTTATCAGAAATGAACCATCCAAAGCTCATTTTGAAGAGGATGCAATTCCCTACAATTAATATTCAGTTCCCAAGTTCATAATATGCACTCACAAAAAGATATGAATTTTGACATTATAGGTCCTTTTGAAAAGTCAACAAAAACACCTTTTGGGTCAAAGCTTCATACATGAAAATGGAAGACTCAATTGAGATGAGACTAAAAGGTTTGTTTATAGGACACCCTAAGCTTTCTAAAAAGTCTAAGAACATCTCTCTAGGGTCAAAATTCAGAGTTATGCATTGGCCAAGTTGACCATTTTTGCAAAATTGCCAAAAGTCAAATGTGCTCAAATTTGCATTATTTGCTAAATGGGCCCAACTTTTTATGCTTGCACCTCAATTATAATATGATCCACGACTCAAATGTTCATTCACCCATTATGTGATTCATTTTTCAATTTATTTTGATTTTTCATTGATTAAAAAGTGAATTAAATAAAATAAATGATGAAAATTAATAAAGATATGATTTGATTTGTTTTTTTTACAGTTTGGCAATCAAGATATGCTGAGTTTACAAGATCAATTCGAATCAAGGCCAATTGGTACAAGAAAGGCATGATTTGGCTCAAAATAGGAACATATCATACAACTTGAAAATCAAATCAATTCTTGGATAAATGCAAAGATTCATTCCAAGTTTGTTAACCTAATTCACTCTAGGTTATATAATGAAGCTTTCCAGATCAAAAAACAGGGGTTAGAGGTCGTGAGAGGCATATAATAAAACTCAAAAATCATGATAAAAAGTAAGGATCGGTTTGCAGGTTAGAGGACCTTTGAGAGAAATTCAAGGCCAACTGTGATGCGGTGGGAGAACTGACTTGAGGTTTTGCGTTTGTGTTTGCAAATGTTTCAGTTTAGCAAGAGTCGCCACCAACTTTTATTTTATCCAAAAGGAAAGGTAAAAAAGCACAGGAAAGACCTTTGAGATTGTTTTTGGGTTCGGGGGGTAGATTATGAAAAGGGAAGGTGCTAGCACCCTTTTCATCCATGGTTTTCCATGGGCTCTTAGTTACTTGTTTTAGATCACTTGATTTGCTTTTTCAATTGTTTGAAATGGTACTTTTGTGTGTGGTTTTGAAATTATTTTGAAAAGAGGCCTTTGTTTAGGAAACCTTTGTAATGATTCTTGTTTGAATGTATACAAAGGTGTTTGTCTTTTGAAAAATGTTTCAATGTTTGAAAGTTGTTTGGAAATTGTTTTGAAATTGTGTATGTGTTTGTTTGAAAATAGCAAGGATGGTTTGCAAATTGATCAAGTAACTAGGAGTTGTCTACCCTACTCAAAAGTATTTCCTACACATTTTTATTCCTTTGATGTTGTTGTTTTACCATTGTATTTGGTAAACAACCCTATCTTTGGATGTTAAACGGTACGGGCGTGGGTCATCGTATGACCATGATAGAAATGGTGGCAAGTATCTTAGCAAGTTTTAGGGACTAAGATCATTTGTTTTTAGGCAACATTTTGATAGCGTCATCGAGGGACTATGATCTTTTTGTTTTGTTTGATTTTGCCAAGATACCTAGCATGCATACCATGGTCATTTTAAGGCAACAAAGTGGATGAAACCTTAGAGGTGCTTGTGTGCAAGGTGTTGTCATTTTTCATGCATTTTTGTCTTGTATTAAGTCTTGTTATTTGTTTGATTTTTGGTCTTTGCATACAAAACCCTAATTTACTATCATGGCATATGAAAGCAATAAAATGCGTAAAGTAAATCTAGACTATTACAACAATATTATGGGGAGGAGGATACAAGTTTTGAATAGGGGATATTGCTCAAAATAAAGCCCTAAAATATTATTACAACCAAATTGAAATATTGCACAAATAAATAAATAAGCAAATATTTAAATATGCAATTAAATATAAATATGCAAGAAATGTTTTTTGTATTAATTTTTATGTATGAGAAAATAAGTTTATTTATGTCCTAAAAATAAGAAAATAAAAATGATTATTTTTGAAAGGGTGAAAACCCTAATTTTGGTTTAAAAGAAAATATATATTCTATTAATATTTATTTCATTTATGTACAAGAAAAAATAATAACAATATATACAAAATGTTAAAAAATTAAATATTGTACGAAAATATTATTTTAAGTGTACAAATAATAAAAATAAAAATAAATAATATTTTTATATCATTTAAAAGTTTTATTTAGAAAAATATGTTATATTCTTATTAATAAACTATTTTTATGCCCAAAAAATAATAAAAATAATAAAATAAAATGCAAAAAATTAAGAAAATATTTTTGAGATTTTTCAATGTTTAGAAAAAATAAACAAAGTCAGAAAATATAAAAAAAATATGCAAAATAAAGAAAATTGGCCAAGGGGGTGCAGAAAGTAAACAGGGGGTGTCAAAAGAAACAAGCCCAAGCGCCATGCCCACATCACTTCGTCCCTGGCCTTGAGACAGCAACTATGTGCACGTTTGCCTTCAACCTGTATCTCTCACATACATGCACAAAAGCAAAATCTTGCAACATGAAACTTGTAGCATGTTAACTCACGATTCTAATGATATAAAAAACATGACCTAACTCTAAAAGATCAAGGAGAATTTTGTCACCCCTAATTTCTGACCTAAAATTTTCAGCATGTTCAACATCCAAATTCTCCTAGCTCAGTTAATATAAATGGAAGCTATGCATATGTACAACTCAAGCACATTTGAGGCTACATTTTTGCTTCACAAACCTAAGCTTAATGATGCCTAAACAAGGAGTTAGAATCTTGACAAATACCTATTTCAATTAAGTTTGGATATGGAAATGTAGGAGTTGTGAGTGAGGCCTGAAGGTCGTGTTAGCTTGCCTGAAGTTCCCTCAACCTTTCCCAATGCTCAGCTTGCTTTGAACTTGCCTGAATCTTCTTGTAGAAGTCAACCTGCAAACTCAGAAAATGAAAATGGTGAAGTGTGAAAATGAGCTCACAGTTGCTGGACATGGGCCTGGACAGTTCAAGTGTGTTGTATGGAATGTGTTTGAAGTGGTTCAAAGCAAAACGCACGAGGAAATTTCAAAATGGCTAAGGTTCTGCAGAGGTTGCCCTGTTTTGGGCAGAAATGGGTTTTTTGGTGTATTTGGGTGTTTGAGAGGTTGTAAACTCGTGATTTTGGCTTGCTACAATATTCTGAGCTTCATTGAAATGTTACCAATACTTGGTTTTATCAGATAGTTGAGATATGGACTTTTTGCAAGCTTACTTGCTTTTGAAGCAAAAGTTGAAGTGACAAAGGCAAAGGTTGTACTTGCTAGCTCGTGGGATGTAGAGGGTTGGTACAATTTTCCTGATGTTCATGGATCTTGTTTACAACCAAAGATCAGGTTCAATGCTCAAGATAAACAAAATTGCTAAAAGTATTCTTTATCAAAGTAGCATTGTAACCTTTATGCCATTTTTGGAATAAATCAATGTACAATGCTCCAAAGCTCAAAATAAAGACATTGTCCAATATATTTGCATTAAATTAAGGAGTGTGGAAAGGTTTAAGACCTGTAAAACAAGTACAAGCATGCTTAGGGAAGATTTGCAACTTGTAACAATGTGAAAAATGCCATGGACAAAAGTGAGAAATGGCCATTTTCATTTCTTCGATTCTCCCTAACCATAAATGATTTTGGAGAGTTCTTGGACATTTTGGAAAGCTTGTAACATGCTCTACAATCCATATTTGAAATTCATTTTGAGATTCCACTTGGAACTGAGTGAAAAGTTGCCATGAAGTTAGGTCAAAAATCTGCCTAAACTAGGGCAAAATTTCACTAAGTTAAAAAGTTTTTGGACCCCTATTCACAAAATCATAACTTGAGATCTAAGCATATTTTGGGAAAACTTTTTGAATAAAAGTTATATCTTTCATGGAGGACTAAAACTTTCATGTTGGAAGTTTTCTTTGAATCCAATTTCATCATGGTGAAAAAGTTGGGAAAAGTTGGGAAAAAATAAGAAATTTTCATAACTTAGAAAATTTCTAAGTTATGAAAATTTTCAAACTTAAACCCTAATTTTCTAAATTAGGTTTCTTGGTGAACAAGTTTCATATTTTGACACATCTTGATGAAAAATGACCCTTGGTACTTGATTTTGACCAAAAAGTCAAAGTTTGACTTTTCAGTGTATAGTTGATTTTTAATCAGTTGACTGGAAAATTCATCTGCCAATCTAATGCATTTGAGATCTTTTGAACCTTGTGATTAGGTCAAGATGATTCCATTGAGTCCTTGAAACCATGCTTGAACCCAATTTGCCATTGGCTAGGTGAAAAATCAGAAATTGCCCTTCCTCAGTCAAAACCCTAAAAATGACCATTTTGCCCTTTTGAAGATCTGATCAAATTTCTTGAGGAGTTGTGGTCCAAACTTGATCAAATGGTTCATATGAGTCTATAATGTTGATGTGGATAAAAAATTATGAAGTTTGACTGTAAATTGGCCATGGTTGACTTATCCCCCAATACAGTTGATTTTTAGGTCAAGTGTCCAATTTACTAGGCAAAAATGTGATTCAAGGTTTGAAACTTGGAATGAGCAATCTTATAGGTCAAACATGAAGTATGAAAGTCACATGAGGCATTATAAGTCCAAAAATCACTGTGCAGTCTCAAACCCTAATTTCAGGTCATCAGTACAAGGAGATGTCTTGAGCTGAGCAAACCCTAATCTGGTCTTGAGTCCAAAGAGTCTTGTGAGGAGAATCTTGATAAAATGAGAGGGCAAATTTTGGGGTACAACAGCTGCCCCTGTTCAATCTTCTTGAACCTGAAGAGTTAGATTGGTGAATTTTGTCGTTCGTGACTCGAAGGTAAAAGATGATTGGACACTAGAGTGCCCGTAAATTTGCACTCGTCAAAATGTAGTTGAGGGAATGGGCTTAAAGATTCCATTTGGATATGTGATAGAATCTTGTTGGAGATGGGCTTGTAGATGCCATCCAAGACTGTTTGTTGTAAATCAGGAGAATGAACATCAGAATGGTATCCGTATCTGGAACGTATCTGAGTTGTATCTGGAGATTGAATCTGTATGAGCAATGGAATGGAGTCCGTGTCTGAAGTGTATCCGAGCTGTAACTGTATTTGATTCTTGAATGAATAACAAAATGACTTCCGTGTATGGAGTGTATCTGTATTTTATCTGAATCTGAAATATGAATGGGCGACATAATGGCATCTGTGTCTGGAGCATCTCTAGGCTGGGGAAAAAGTCAGAATAAGTGACAGAATGGCAACCGTGTATGGAGCGTATCTGGAATGTATCTGAAGTTGAGATCTGTATGAGTAGCAGAATGACTTCCGTGTCCGGAGTGTATCTGAACTGTAACTGGGATCTGAATAAGTGACAGAATGACTTCCGTGTCTGGTGTGTATCTGAACTTGAAATTGATAGGTGAATCAAAATGAGAAATAGAGTGGCTTCCGTATCTGGAGCGTATCTAATCTGTATCTGATTGTTGAAGTCTGAATGAGTAACAGAATGACTTCCATGTCTGGAGTGTATCCTTACTGTATCTGACTTTGAATTCTGAATGAGTAACAAAATGACTTCCATGTCTGAAGTGTATTTGTACTGTATCTGAATAAGAGATCTAAATGAGTAACAGAATGACTTCCGTGTCTGGAGTGTATCTGTACTGTACCTGAAATCTTTGAATATTTGTTAAAGATAGTTGTTAATCTTATCCTGAAAAGAGTAAAATGTTAGCTAAAACACTAAGTTATGTTGCATGAAATGTATGATGCAATAAAATGTGTTTTATCCATGTTTATGATATATGGATGTAATGTATGCGCATGTAAGCTGATTTGTTGTACTGCTGAGGAAAATAAATCCTTGATAGCTGGAGATAATAAAACCCTTGACTGCTGCCGAGGAAAATAAATCCTTGACCACTGTTGGAGATTCAAAGTCTTTGATTGCTGAGGATGAGAAATCCTTGGTAGCTGTTCGGGATGATAAAATCTTTGACTACTTCTGGGGATTCAAAATATTTGACAACTTCTGTGGGGATGTGAGAATCCTTCATGTCTTGAAGTTGGAGTGTTGACAAAATCTGTTGTGAGAGTAATGTCAAACTGCTTGAGAAATCTGCTTGGGAAATCCAGAGAACTTTGAATACTTCTACTGGGGGTTAAATAATGGGAATCCTTACTCGGCTGGAGAGTAGGGAAAATTCTGATGATTTTTATGGGGAACCAAGAATGAGAATCTTCGACCTGCAGGGGAATAAAATTCTGACGAATTCATGTTGGGGAGTGATGAAGACTTTGGCAACTTCACTGGGGAATCAAGAATGAGAATCTTCATTCTGCTGGGGAATTTGAATTCTTGGAGACTTCATGCTGGGGAGTTAAGAATGAGAATCTTCATTCTGTTGGGGAGTAAAAACTCTGTGGGGGAAGAAGGCTTCTTGCTGGAGAGTAAGTGAAAACTCTAGAGGAGTAGCTATACTACTGGGGAGATCAGGATTTTGGGTTGTATGCCAATCTACTGGGGAATTATCCTAGGTTGGGGATAAAAGTTAACTGTTATCTGGTTGATTCTCAGACTTTAAGACAACTTGCTGCGGAATTTGGGGAAAACTGGATGGTTCCCGCTGGGGGTTGATAGTTGGAAATTTGACTTGATAGGGGAAGAAGGTTTCATCTCCGCTGAGGATCTGTAGTTCAAAGTTTTTACTCCGTTGGGCATTGGGAGTTTGAAGTTTTAACTCTGATGGGAATTAAGGATTTTGAAATTATAACTCCGCTGGGGATATGTATTTTAAGGTTTTAGCTCCGCTGGGGACCTAGATGATGTACTGCAGGGGATTTCTCCTGGAATAGCCTAAGGACGTTTCCCTATCCTTTTAACCTGTTAGTAATTATTCTTTCCCATTTCGTTTATTTGTAAATAGTGATTATATCCAAATGCATATGCTCATTAATAAATCATTGGACGTTTTCAAATAAAACACAAGTGTAAAAAAGAAAAAAAAGGAAAATAGTTTTCTGCGCTTTGAAGTATCTTTGTATTAACTTTGTGTAAGTATTTTGTACAAAGGAGACAGACATCCTAGTAAGAGAAAGTTGTCATAAAAATGAGAAAAATTTATACAAAGAAAGATGGCTATGTGTAAAAATTTCATCGGGTTCCCATTCTGCTATAGCCTTCGTAACTCTGGATATCTTATCCATTCGCTGCTTCGTCCGGAGATGATTGAGTTGATAAGAAGCCCGGAGCTTGTCTGTGAAGAGATTGTCCTTAAAGTGATCCGAAGAGACATAGTCATACGCTTTAATTCCCTAACTTTTTCCTGGACCGCCCTTTCTGGTTTTCGATCCACCGGGAAACCTTTTTTTGCCCAAGTCGCCTTTTCGGGTTTTCAACTTGCCGGGTGTACAAATTTTTTTATTTATCCCTAACTTTTTCCTGAACCGCCCTTTCGGGTTTTCGATTCACCGGGATGCCCTTTTTTTGCCTAGGTGTGTCAACCTAGCGGGTCGTTTATGCATAGTATCTTTTGACTATGTCTGCGTTCGCAGGGTGCGGCAGGTCTTCACTGTCCATGGTGGTTAAGATCATTTCCCCACCAGAAAAGAGGTTTTTGATTACAAATGGTCCTTCATAGGTAGGAGTCCATTTGCCCCGGGGATCACTTTGTGGCAAGATGATGCGCTTGATTACAAGATCCCCGACTTGATATGTCTGGCGTCTGACTTTCTTGTTGAAAGCCTTAATCATCTGTTTCTGATACGTCTGACCATGGCAAACAGCAGTAAGTCGCTTCTCGTCAATCAAGTTTAGCTGATCAATCCGGGTATGAATCCAATCGTCTTCACTCAAACCAGCATCTTTCATGATTATCAAGAAGGGAATCTGAACCTCGATAGGTAAAACAGCCTCCATGCCATATACCAAAGAATAGGGTGTTGCCCCAGTTGACGTACGCGCCGTGGTACGGTACCCATGGAGAGAAAACGGTAACATCTCATGCCAGTCCTTGTAGGTGACTGTCATCTTTTGTATGATCTTCTTGATATTTTTGTTTGCAGCTTCGACATCACCGTTCATCTTTGGCCGATAGGGAGAAGAATGGTGATGTTAAATCTAGAACTGCTCGCACAAGGCGGTGATCATAGTATTGTTAAGGTTTGTACTGTTGTCAGTGATGATCCTTTCGGGGATGCCGTACTGGCAAATAAGGTTCTGCTTGATGAAGCGGGCAACAACATTCTTTGTGACGGATGCGAAGGAAGCTGCTTCGACCCACTTGGTAAAATAATCAATGGCCACCAGAATGAAGCGATGTCCATTGGATGTTGTAGGCTTGATCTCTCCAATCATGTCGATTCCCCACATAGCGAATGGCCAAGGAGCTGTTAAGACATTGAGAGGAACTGGAGGTATATGTACCTTGTCCGCGTAGATTTGACATTTGTGACAAGTCCTGGAAGGTTGATAGCAGTCAGCTTCCATGGTAGACCAATAATAGCTTGCCCATAGGATCTTCTTAGCCATCGTATGTCTGCTAGAGTGAGTGCCAAAGGTATCATTGTGCAGTTCAGCCATGATTTGTTCAGCCTCAATATTGTCCACACAATGGAGCAGAATGCAATCATGATTGCGCTTGTATAGGATACCATTGCTCAGGAAGAACTTGGCATAGAATCTCCTCAAGAACTTTTTGTCGTTGACTGAAGCTCCTTCAGGATATTCCGGCGCCTCAAGATACCTTTTGACTTCATGAAACCAAGGTCGGTCCACTACTTCTTCGGTATTAATGTGCAGGTTCGTCCATCCGTTCAATGGTGATTTGGGGAGCCTCATTATCCCAGCTAAGTTTAAACATGGATGACATTGTAGCTAGAGCATCTGCTAGCTGATTTTCTTCTCGCGGGAAGTGCTCGAAGGTAATCTGCTCGAAATGTGGTAACTATGTCAAGACATGTTCTTTGTAAGGGATGAGGTTTGGATGCTTAGTGTCCCACTCTCCTTTGATCCGACTGATGACCAAAGCTGAGTCCCTAAACACAATCAACGATTTGATTCCCAAGTCTATGGCAGCCTTAAGTCCAAAGATGCAAGCTTCATACTCGGCCATGTTGTTGGTGCAGTTGAAGCAGAGTCGGGCAGTGAAAGGTGTATGGCAACCTTCTGGAGATATAAGTACCGCGACGATACCATTGCCAAGTGCATTAGAGGCACCATCAAAGTAAAGGGTCCATCGGGATCCCTGTTCAGGTCCGTCATATGGTATGAAATCTTCAATGTTATCCAATGTCATAATGTCTTCGTCGGGAAAGTCAAACCTCATGGATTGGTAATCTTCGATAGCTTGATGGGCCAGATGATCGGCTAGCACACTCCCCTTTATAGCTTTTTGGGTTGTGTACTGTATATCGTATTCCGTTAGGATCATCTGTCACCTAGCTATTCTTCCAGATAAAGCAAGCTTCTCAAAGATGTACTTGATTGGATCTATCTTAGATATCAGCAAAGTGGTATGAGTCAACATATACTGCCTTACCCGACGAGCAGCCCATACCAAAGTGCAGCAAGTTTTCTCGAGCAGTGAATATCGGGTCTCACAGTCGGTAAACTTTTTGCTAAGGTAATAAATGGCATGCTTTTTTCGGCCAGACTCGTCATATTGGCCCAGTACGCACCCCATTGAATTCTCTAGGACAGTCAGATACATGATTAGAGGTCTTCCTTCGAAGAGAGGCATCAAGATAGGAGGCTCTAGAAAATACTCCTTGATTTTATTGAAAGCAACTTGACAGTCATCATTCCATTTAACTACCTGATCTTTCTTCAACAGCTTGAAGATTAGTTCACAGGTAGATGTTAGGTGAGAAATGAACCTTGCAATGTAGTTTAGGCGTCCTAAGAAACCTCTGACCTCCTTCTCAGTGTGAGGAGCGGGCATTTCTTTTATAGCTTTGACTTTGGTACGATCAACCTCGATGCCTTTGTTGTTGACAATGAAACCCAAGAGTTTACCGGACCGGACTCCGAAAGTGCACTTGTTAGGGTTCAGTCTGAGCTTGTACTCCTTCAACTTGACAAACAGCTTTTGCAAATGGTCGAGGTGTTCTTCTTCCGTTTGTGATCAGGCTATCATGTCATCTACGTAGACATCTATTTCATGATTTATCATATCATGAAACAAAGCTACCATGGCGCGTTGATAGGTTGCCCCGACATTCTTCAGTCCAAATGGCATCACTTTGTAGTAGAACGTACCCCACTGTGTAACAAAAGTAGTTTTCTCCATGTCTTTAGGTGCCATTTTGATCTGGTTGTAACCTGAAAATCCGTCCATGAAATAAAATACCTTGTGCTGAGCTATATTGTCAACCAAGATGTCAATGTGCGGAAGTGGAAAGTCATCTTTAGGGCTGGCCCTGTTTAAGTCTCTGTAATCCATGCATATTCTCACTTTTCCGTCCTTCTTGGGCACGGGCAAAAATGTTAGCAACCCATTGTGGATAGGAAGTAACAGCAAGAAATCCAGCATTGAACTGCTTCATAACTTCTGCTTTGATCTTGTCTGACATGTCGGGCCTCATGCGGAGGACTTTCTGTTTAACTGGTGGACAGTCTTCTCTTGTGGGTAGACGGTGAACCACAATATCTGTATCGAGTCCCGGCATGTCTTCGTAAGACCAGGTGAAGATCTCAACATATTCATGTAACAAATGAAATAGGAGTTCTTTGACACTTGGATCTAGATTGGCACCCACTCTGACTTCTTTTCAGTCTTCCTTAGTACCCAAGTTAATTGTCTCTAACAGCTCCTCATGAGGTAGAATATCCCTTTCTTCCTGTTGTAGCAGTCTAGCCAATTCTCCCGGCACCTCACAATCTTCCTCACCTTCGTATTCGGCATGGTAGACCAGATCTTCAGAGTCACTGAAGGCCATAGCAGAATTGTTACCCATGGAATCCGGAATGGAAGGGTACCTACATTTGTGAGTGTGGGTGTGTGTAGGGGATAACCACCTTTAAACAAATAAAATGTAAAAAGAAATACAATGAACACAAAAGTTTATATGTGAAAACGTCCATGATTCATTAAAATGCCATATGAAGATGAAAAAATCAAACCCTTACAAATGGACCTATGTGCCTCGGGTAAGGCACAAGGTTAAAAGTGTACGAATTGTTTGAGAATTATTACAAACCAACATAAATGTTTGAAAGATAAATTACTAATTTATGAAAGTAATGGGAACAGTCTTTTGCTTCCCAATTGCACAGTCCTCCGTCAACAGTAGGGAAAATCCAGTCTTCCAAGTTGCTCTCCTCTTCACTATCCTCCAAAGCATTGACTCCATGATGGGTCATCTTCACTGGTGGCCCTCCAGCCCGGGAGCGGCGTACAACCTTTTGAGCAGAAGAAGTGAACCCCAATCCGAATTTATCTAATTTGTAAGGAAAATCTGGAAGTTTCCCCCAGATTGTGCTTCCTTCTTCTTCAATCACAACCTTTGCATCTTTGAGAGACGACATCCAAGGAGGAGGTCTAGTAATCAAGGGTACAGAAGGCATTGTCTTGGTTGCCGCAATCTCCTGAGCTACCTCTTCAAAATGATGAAAAGGGGTTTCGATGAATTCGCCATCCAATTCAACATAGCGGAAAGAATTTAGATGGCTTATCATGTACTCCTCTTCGCCATGAACAATTATGATTTTCCCCTGGACAGGGTACTTGAGCATTTGATGCAGAGTGGAAGCGATCGCTCCAGCATTGTGAATCCAAGGTCTTCCCAACAAGAAAGAATAGGAAGGACAAATGTCCATCACATAGAATATGGAATTGAAGGTTTCAATTCCCACTTTAATCGGGATGTCCACCTCCCCGTGGACCATCCTTTTAGAACCATCAAAGGCTCTGACAATGATGTTGCTGGGCTTCAAGGTTAAACCTTCATAATCCAACCTATCCAAGGCTTTCTTCGGCAAGACATTTAAAGACGAACCAGTGTCTACCAAAACGTGTGCTAGGGTAGTCCCTCTGCATTCCACCGAAACATGCAAAGCGTCATTATGTTTTCTCCCTTTAGATGTTAAATCGGTATCAGAGAATCCTAGACCATTGTCAGTTGTTAGGCTAGCGACACATTCCTGGAACTGACCCGCAGAGGTTTCTTGTGGTACATGGTCCGTCTTAAAGAATCTTATCAAAGCTTTAGCATGAGCTTCTGAACAAAGCAGCAGGGCCAACATAGAGATCTTTGAGGGGGTTTGCCCTAGTTGTTCCACAACATCATAATCGCTTTTCTTGATTATTTTCAAAATCTCTTCCATTTCGTTTTGAGAGGTCTCAGGGATGACCAATGGCTGAGCCCTCGTCCTGACGGGCTCTTCTTGGATCCCTTTCCCTCTATCATCAGTAGAAGCAGAGGGTACAACCACAAAAGTTACAACTTCTTCAATAATTGGAGTTCTCGCAGATATGTTTACCGATGCAGGGGTAACCTTAGGAGCAGCTGAGGGTCCAAAGATTGCCTTTGGAGGCGTAATCTCTGGAGAGAAAAGTCTTCCACTGCGGGTGATTTTGCTCGTTCCAGCTATGTTTCCAATGTCGAAAGTCTCTTCATCAGAACTTTCTTAAGTTGATTCAATTTGTTTAATACCGTGGTAGTAGATTTCTCCACCATAGTTCCACGGTATTGATTTGTCGGACTTGTACGGGACGAGCCCGAGCATGGTTATCTTCAAAGGTACAATCTTCGGAGCGGATGTAATCTTAACAGGTCTTTTGGAGACCTTGGAAAGATTGGCGGATATGGTAATTATTGAAACATAATTGACAGGAGTCGGTGTAACAGGAGTCTTTTCAAAAAGGATTTCTTGGTTATCCATTAGGCGTTGGATGCCTAACTTCAACAATGGACAGTCGGTTGGTAAGAATGAACAAAGGCAACAATCTTCTTCACAACCTGGGAAAATCCCAGCCTTCAACAAATTCAACTTGATTACCGGTAGCGGAGTCATCAAATCATCAACAGTAGCAACAAAAAGATCATCTTCAACAGCATGGGCATTGTGGCCATGCTTTGGCATTGGAGCAGAGATTACATTCGGCTTTTCAGGGGCGTCAAATTCAACTTCTTTAGCATCTATCAAATCCTGAATCTTACTCTTGAGGGCCTGTTGTACCCCAAAATTTGCCCTCCCATATTCTTCAAGATTTGGCAAGATCAAGCTTCAAATGGATTAAGGATTGCACAGTGCAAACACCCTCCTAACACAGTCAAAATTAGGGTTTTGGTTCTTGCAAAGAAATTGAGGTTTTCAAGGGTCCAATAAAGTCCCATATGCCTATATACATTGTCAAGCATCCATATGCCAAGTTTCAAGACTCACAGCATCAAGTTGCACAGTCAAAAAGCCCTAATTGCTTCATAGTCAACTACAGGGGCAAAATGGTCATTTGACATTCAAAAGTAAAAATTCTTGGTCAACATCTTATTTTGAAGCCACAATCATCACTTGATAAATTCTTGATCATGATTCCTCAAGCATGACTCAAAAAGTCTCAAGATGCAAAAGCTTCTATTTTAGGACAGTTGAAAAGTCAACTGCAAATTGACCAGGGCATAACTTTTTCATGGTTCATCAGAAAAATCTCATCCAATGCTCATTTTGAAGGGGATGACATTTCCTACAACTCATCTTCACATTCCAAGTCCAAGAAATGCTCTCACAAAAAGTTATCAATTTCTACATTATAGGTCATTTTCAAAAGTCAACAAAAAGGCACTTTAAGTCAAAGACCATAACTTGAGATTGGTAAGTCAAAATGAAATGGAACCAAAGGCATTGGTTAGAGGACTTCAAGACCTTTCCAAAATATCCAAGAACATGTTCATAGCTTCAAAATTGAGCAAGATATGCATTGGAGAAGTTGGGAAATATTTGGGAACTTTCAAAAGTCAACTTTGCCTAAAACATTTCATTTTTGCTAATGGGCCTCAAATTCCTTCTTGAATCTTTTCCCAAAGCCTATGCACGACCCATTGAACTCAAAATGATTTATTTTATTATTTTTAATTAATTAATTGAATTTTTATTAATATTAATTCATTTAATTGATTTTAATTGTAGGAAAATTAAAAAGATATGGTTTTTGGATCTTTTGTGAAGCAAATCTGATCAGGGCAAGCTGGCAAACTCGTTTCTCAATCAAAAAGGCAAAATCATCCATGTTTGGCAAGTTTTGGCAATAAAAAAAGTTGGAAAAGATTTGATTAAAATCAAATATTGAAAACATAATTTCATGGACTTTTGGGCCAAGATCTTAACCTAATTCTCTTCACATACATATGCTGAAGCAAACCCTATTCCTGGACACGAAAAAGCTGCCATAGAAAACCATAACAAAATTGCAAAAATTCAAGAAATATTTGAAAACTGAAATCAATATTGCAGGTGAATTCAAAGCCTAAAAGTGGTTCTAACGTGTTGCTGGCATTGCCAGGAATCCATTGCCATCAAGAACAAGCTCTAATACACAAGGAAACGGTAAAACAGAGTCACGGTTTGAACAAACATTGCCATAATCGAAATCCATTTTTTATGCATCATTGATATGTTTTGATTATTGATTTGTATTGCTGACATCTTCCTGAAGCTTTTGGTATGGATTAATTGCATTGAAACTCACAGAATCACAATTCACCATGAATGGATTTTAGGGTTTTTGAGCTTTTAAATTAGGGCTTTCTTATTGAGGAAAAATCAGGCCTTGAGACACATACAGTTAAACTCAGAAGCTCAATACGAGTTGAATGAAACCCTCGCGCTCAATTTATGTGATGCCTGCTGCTAATCGCTATTATTGACACTTTTGGTTTGTGGGGGTTTAAAACCCCCGCTATCTTGTTTATGTTTACAGGTGAAACGAAGAAGACAATAGGCGTGGCAACATGTGACTGGGTGATTCAAATGAGTGGCGCGTTTTTTGTGTTCCCAGCATAATTATTACTTTTCATATATTATGTTTATTAGTTATTATGTTTACAAACAATTGCAGATGGCGTAGTGTTAGTGGACGTGTCTTGCAAACACTGGGACCTGGGTTCGATTCCCAGGTCCCCCACACCATTGTTCATATTTTTCTTAACTCATTCCAATGCAGCGCATGTTCAATGGTCCACCATAAACCTCAGCGCTCCACATGCCAAGTGGCCCTGATCCACAATCTGAAGGCCAACGAATGATGAACACTCTATGCCCCAGTCAAACAGCACGCACGTGATCATGAAAGTCAAACGTGGTTTGGTCTTCTTGGGCCAGAATTGCTTCAATTTTACCTCCACTTTGGGCCATCACACCCCCTTTGGTTTGCCTTGTTTAATTTTATTTTATTTTAAATTCTTTTAATTGTTTTACTTATTATTATTAATTCACTACAAATTAATTTTTCCTAATAAAAAATCAGAAAATCAAAATTGTAAATATGTTTTAATTATTTATTAATTTCATCATTAACTAATTTTTGTAAATAAATATTAATAACTAATTTAGTTTAATTTAGGTTTTAATTTTAATCCTTTTCCTTAATAAATAAAATTCTATAGAATTAGGTTTTGACCTTTTTTTTATCATTTTCTTATTATCATCATTATTAATCATTATTATTATTTTTGTAAATAACATGTAAATTAATTAATTAGTTTAAATTAGTTTAACTTTAACATTTTAATTAATAATTAAAATAAACTTAGAACTAGGGTTTTCTTTTGATGTTAATTTATTTTATTATCATTAAATACAAAAACACAAAAAATATCTTTCTTGTAAATAATTAATTAAATAATTAGGTTTGATTTCAAGTTAATTTCAAAAGGGACAAAAAGCTCGTAATTTCTCAAAAGGGTCAAAAAACCCTAAGGACGTCTTGATTTTAATTCTTTCGCACATTATTTTTATATTTTGATTATTATGTAACTGCTTCCAAGGATGTAATAGTAATTAGGTTTATTGATTTTCTTTACTTTCCGCATCTTTATCAAAAACGGGTCTTTGTTTTTTGGCGATGTATAGACCCGCGCCTTGTAATAGCGTAGCTTTTACCTTTCCGTATTTTATTTTCCGCACTCCTAACTGCTAAATTGCATGAAAGAATGTATGGTAATTAAAAACAACTCGTAGCTCACAATTGCATGATCGAAGATAAATGTTAACCTGAAAACAACACACAATGCACCTGCCACTTCTAGGGTACGCCTCACTCGTTGCCTCGAAAGTGGTCGTCAAGTATAGGGTGTTTTAGCGGTCGCCCTTATGTCTAAGATCCAGTTGCCTCGAAACGGTTGCCTCGGATTAAAAAGGATCTAGGACATTAGGGTTACTTCTAAGGTGTCATACTATTGCTTCGGTGACCACACTGTCCCTACAATCGAATTGACCCGAACACCTCCAACGGTGGTGCTACCTACCTCTCAATGGTGGGATGGCACTACCTTAAGGACTCTTACACAGCCTAATTCCTTAGGGTAGGTAGATGACTCATGGGTACTTGTTCTCTTAAAAAACAAACCAAAAATACTTTTCACACTGACACTTTCAAAAGTTTTCAAAACAAATTTTTCAAACACCCTTGAGGACAGATACAAGAGTCACTCAGAAATCTTTCAATGAAACTTTTTCAAACCCACTCACATTTGAAAAGCAAACATATTTTGAAAACATAAGAGCAAGTACCTAAGAGCCTGTGGATAACCACGGATAGAAAGGGTGCTAACACCTTCCCTTTCTATAAATCCACCTCCCGAACCGAGAGACATTCTCAATAAGGAATTTTGCTGTGCTTTTGTCCTTTCCATGTTGGAGAACATAAAAGACGGTGGCGACTCTTGCTTACTGCGACATACGCAAACCAGCTTAAAAAACAGTCAGTTCTATTTCCACCGATCACAGGGCCCAACAATTGTTGGTGTCGTGCCCTATACTCCCTGAATGATAAGCACACTTGGCATTCGAATGGTAGTAAGGAGAAGCTGTATTTGGATTCTTCGGGGCCTCTTTCAGACTGGCAAGGTTTAAGTTCAAGAGATGGGGTAAGACTTGAGCAGGAGTCATGTTTATCTGGGTGAATTGTCGTACAGGCCTTTCCACCCTTGCTTGGTTGGTTCTTGGTTGATTATTTCGGGGATGATCAGCTGCAGACTTCTGAATCATTACGGCCCCCACCGCTGGCCGACACTTAACTCTTCCTTGACCTCTTTGGGAGTAGACAGCTGATACTTCTTTCCTTGCTGGAAAAGTCTTTTTGATGGAAGCGGAAGCAGATGCATCTTTTTGAATTTTCCCGCTTTTTATGCCGACTTCAACTCTCTCACCAGTTAGAATCAACTCGGTGAACCCTGCAGACGAACATCCAATCAGGTGATTGAAAAAGGGACCTAATAGTGTACCCAAGAACATGTCTACTATCTCCCTCTCAGATAGAGGTGGTTGTACTCGTCCCGCCAAGTCTCTCCATTTCTGGGCATACTCTTTGAAACCTTCATTTGAGACCATGCCCATACTCTGTAATTGAGTACGGGTTGGTGCTAAGTCCACATTATATTGATACTATTTGTAGAAGGAAGCCGCCAAATCTTCCCAATTATGCACATCAGACCTCTCCAACTGGTAAAACCAATCCAGCTGCGTCCCTGACAAACTGTCCTGGAAGAAATGGACCCACAGGTCTTTGTCAGAAGAATGTGGTTGAATTTTCCTGACATAAGATCGTAAGTGCATCTTTGGGCAAGACACCCCATCGTACTTAGCAAAAAGAGGCACCTTTAATTTGGGAGGGATTACAATTCTAGAAACCAACCCTAACTCTTCAAAGTCCATCCCATGCACTCTCTGTATCTCCATGGCAGCTAGACGTTCTTCCAAGTTCTTGTATTTTTCGTCTGCAGGAGGGTACTGTTTTTCAGAATAGTCTTCATCCTCTTCTTCTTCAGCTTCAGATGGTACCGCAACTCCCTTTCCTTTTCCTACCCCTTCATCAGATGTTGAGGGGAAATCTAGGACCCTTCTGGCTTGACCTTCAAATCTTCTGCCCAAGGTAGCCACGCCAACTCTCTTCTTCTTCTTTTTCTCTTTTTCCTTCTCTAGTAGAGTCTTGAGCTCCTCCTGCCCCTTGGCTAGGGTCATGAGTAGCTGTTGGAATTGTGAATTCTGAGCTTGTAAGTCTTTGACCGTTTGTTCAATATCCATCTTGTTGAAATAAACAACAGAGAGATGAGGAAACTTGGTGTGAAGACCTATTTATGCATATGATGAATGATATGTATTCATGTAATGCATTCAAGGATTCAGAAATTCAAATTTGTTTTAAACAAAAAAGGAACACACGTCATATTAATAAGATAGAATTTGTTAGTACATCAATTCCCCATGGGCAAAATAATACAAAATTCTAAGGTAAAAAGACGTTGCGCATCCTCTTTGGTGCAATGTAGGTGTTGAGAGTCTGCTCTTTGTGAAGTTGACGAGTAAGTTCCAAAACCTTCTTCCCGCTGGCGTAGAATTGGGCTTCAAAAGTATCGCGCTCTCCCTTGAGCTGTATTCAACTCCTTTGTAAATCTTCTAGTGATGTTGGCATTCCAGGATGTAGGAGGGTGTATGGAACCTCTCCTTCCATAACAGGCTCTTTAATCACAGGGAGCATGTAGGGGTAAGGCATCATAAGACTTTGGGCGCGGGTTCGTACCCACTTGAGGTAAGGCTCAAGGGGGATGAAATTATTGTGTCCCAATGTCTTACTATCCACCTTGTTGGGCATCCTCCAAGCTCAGATGAACCTTTGTCGGAGTCCTTGATCGTCGTTGTCGAAGTCAAAAACCAAGTCTGGAATCAGCATGTCATGTGGGCCATCCCTTCGGGCATACCCAAGTTGTCTCAAAGCCAGGCAGGGGTTGTAGGTGATGCCTCCCCTAATTCCAAGTAGAGGGACATTAGGGAATTCCCCACAACGGTCAATGATGATAACATTTTCTCTGAATCGAGAACACCAATGAACATCTGAATGTGTAAGAGTCATCAACCGTTGTGACCACCTCAAGCCTTGCTCATTCTTCAAGAATGATTGGGGAAGATGAGAAATAAACCATCTTGCCAGTAGAGGAGTGAAACACATGAGAACACCTCTTTTCCTCATTGTTAGAGTGTGAAAAGAGTGGAGGATATCCCCAAGCCATGTAGGCACCGGGTTGCGAGCCATGAAGATTTTGACAGCATTCACATCTATAAGCTGGTCAGGGTTAGGGAACAAGACCATCCCATAGATGAGAAGAGCTACAATATCCTCAAAAGCTTGTAAGTCCAATGAGTTCCAGCAGCTTTGGGCCTTCTCAAACAGGAACTTTGACAAGAAGCCTTTGACACCACTTCTAGTTTCCCAATGACCTATGACATCATATGGTTGCAAGTGTAGGGCTTGAGCAACATCTTCAGGCTTTGGATATCTTTCTGTATTGTTGAAAGGTAGTTGATGGAGAATAGGAATCCTCAAGAGTTGAGAAAATTCCTCCATAGTAGGCACCATTTGGTTATCAGGAAATGTGAAGCAGCGGTGTAGGGGGTCAAAGAACTGGAAAAGAACTTTCAGCATATTCTCCTCAGTGTTGGCAGTGACTAAGTTGAGAAGACGACCATGTCTCTCGGTGAATGGAGAATTCTCAGGAATCCTTGAAGCTAGCTCCTTTAGTTGTGGAGGAATTCTTACAAGGTTGACTTGGATAGTTTTCCTACGAAGTGAATCCATTACCTACAAAACAGGAACAAAGATGAAAATCCAAAATCCTTGAAATGGTTAGTGGATGCATATGATGCTTCATGATGCTCATGATGTTATGCACAAGTATATATGTAGAAACAAGTCATACAAGTTCCTAGTTTAGACTTGCACGGGGTTTCATAGGTAAGTACCCTCTTGAAGTTTAGTTGGCTCAACCTGTCCTAGAAATAGTAACCGGGTTCTAAGGAGCTCAATATCACTGGATTGTTTTCTGTGTTCATTGTTTCAGTTTAGCCACTTTACTGGCGACCGAAATATTCCAAAAAAACAACCCTCAATGAGTGTAGTATCGAGTATCTACCAACTTCGGACTGCACCAAAGTCGGTCATCTCACTACCCCTAAAAAGGCCAAGTTGGTCAAGTAAAGGTTCTAAAAGTCCATTAGTTCTTCATGACATCACTCAGCGGCCCCGTATTCTATTTGATTGACTCAAAGGCTACCGGTACCCACAAATATGTCGCACTAATATAACTATTGCTTTGACCATGTCGGTATACCCCGCACAGTTTCCATAACGTATTGCTATTTACCTATGAATGTTTCCCAAATCCGGGTAGAGGATTCAAACCCAAACAATAGAACCAAGGTGTAAAGCATACAAGTCAAACAAGATAAGCATGTAAAGGTGATCTAAAACCCTAAGGTAACCCCACTTTTATAATTGTCCCCGGAAGAGTCGCTAGTTCTGTGATGCGGTGGGAGAACTGACTTGAGGTTTTGTGTTTGTGTTCACAAATGTTTCGGTTTAGCAAGAGTCGCCACCAACTTTTATTTTATCCAAAAGGAAAGGTAAAGAAGCACAGGAAAGACCTTTGAGATTGTTTTTGGGTTCGGGGGGTAGATTATGAAAAGGGAAGGTGTTAGCACCCTTTTCATCCATGGTTTTCCATGGGCTCTTAGTTACTTGTTTTAGATCACTTGCTTTGCTTTTTCAATTGTTTGAAATGGTGCTTTTGTGTGTGGTTTTGAAATTATTTTGAAAAGAGGCCTTTGTTTAGGCAACCTTTGTAATGATTCTTGTTTGAATGTATACAAAGGTGTTTGTCTTTTGAAAAATGTTTCAATGTTTGAAAGTTGTTTGGAAATTGTTTTGAAATTGTGTATGTGTTTGTTTGAAAATAGCAAGGATGGTTTGCAAATTGATCAAGTAACTAGGAGTTGTCTACACTACTCAAAATTCTTTCCTACACATTTTTATTCCTTTGATGTTGTTGTTTTACCATTGTATTTGGTAAACAACCCTATCTTTGGATGTTAAACGGGACGGGCGTGGGTCATCGTATGACCATGATAGCAATGGTGTCAAGTATCTTAGCAAGTTTTAGGGACTAAGATCATTTGTTTTTAGGCAACATTTTGATAGCGTTATCGAGGGACTATGATCTTTTTGTTTTGTTTGATTTTGCCAAGATACCTAGCATGCATACCATGGCCATTTTAAGGCAACAAAGTGGATGAAACCCTAGAGGTGCTTGTGTGCAAGGTGTTGTCATTTTTCATGCATTTTTGTCTTGTATTAAGTCTTGCTATTTGTTTGATTTTTGGTCTTTGCATACAAAACCCTAATTTACTATCATGGCATATGAAAGCAATAAAATGCGTAAAGTAAATCTAGACTATTACAACAATATTATGGGGAGGAGGATACAAGTTTTGAATAGGGGGATATTGCTCAAAATAAAGCCCTAAAATATTATTACAACCAAATTGAAATATTGCACAAATAAATAAATAAGCAAATATTTAAATATGCAATTAAATATAAATATGCAAGAAATGTTTTTTGTATTAATTTTTATGTATGAGAAAATAAGTTTATTTATGTCCTAAAAATAAGAAAATAAAAATGATTATTTTTGAAAGGGTGAAAACCCTAATTTTGGTTTAAAAGAAAATATATATTCTATTAATATTTATTTCATTTATGTACAAGAAAAAATAATAACAATATATACAAAATGTTAAAAAATTAAATATTGTATGAAAATATTATTTTAAGTGTACAAATAATAAAAATAAAAATATATAATATTTTTATATCATTTACAAGTTTTATTTAGAAAAATAAGTTATATTATTATTAATAAACTATTTTTATGCCCAAAAAATAATAAAAATAATAAAATAAAATGCAAAAAATTAAGAAAATATTTTTAAGATTTTTCAAGGTTTAGAAAAAATAAACAAAGTAAGAAAATATAAAAGAAATTAAAAAAATATGCAAAATAAGAAAATGGACCAAGGGGGTGCAGAAAGTAAACAGGGGGTGTCAAAAGAAACAAGCCCAAGCGCCAGGCCCACTTCACTTCGTCCCTGACCTTGAGACAGCAACTATGTGCGCGTTTGCCTTCAACTTGTATCTCTCACATACGTGCACAAAAGCAAAATCTTGCAACATGAAACTTGTAGCATGTTAACTCACGATTTTAATTATATAAAAAACATGACCTAACTCTAAAAGATCAAGGAGAATTTTGTCACCCCTAATTTCTGACCTAAAATTTTCAGCATGTTCAACATCCAAATTCTCCTAGCTCAGTTAATATAAATGGAAGCTATACATATGTACAGCTCAAGCACATTTGAGGCTACATTTTTACTTCACAAACCTAAGCTTAATGATGCCTAAATAAGGAGTTAGAATCTTGACAAATATCTGTTTCAGTTAAGTTTGGATATGGAAATGTAGGAGTTGTGAGTGAGGCCTGAAGGTCGTGTTAGCTTGCCTAAAGTTCCCTCAACCTTTCCCAATGCTCAACTTGCTTTGAACTTGCCTGAATCTTCTTGTAGAAGTCAACCTGCAAACTCAGAAAATGAAAATGGTGAAGTGTGAAAATGAGCTCACAGTTACTGGACAGTTCAGGTGTGTTGTATGGAATGTGTTTGAAGTGGTTCAAAGCAAAACGCACGAGGCAATTTCAAAATGGCTAAGGTTCTGCAGAGGTTGCCCTGTTTTGGGAAGAAATGGGGTTTTTGGTGTACTTGGGTGTTTGAGAGGTTGTAAACTCGTGCTTTTGGCTTGCTACAATATTCTGAACTTCTTTGAAATGTTACCAACACTTGGTTTTATCAAATAGTTGAGATATGGACTTTTTGCAAGCTTACTTGCTTTTGAAGCAAAAGTTAAAGTGACAAAGGCAAAGGCTGTACTTGCTAGCTCGTGGGATTTATAGGGTTGGTACACTTTTCCTTATGTTCATGGATCTTGTTTACAACCAAATATCAGGTTCAATGCTCAAGATAAACAAAATTTCTAAAAGTATGCTTTATCAAAGTAGCATTGTAACCTTTATGCCATTTTTGGAATAAATCAATGTACAATGCTCCAAAGCTCAGAACAAAGCCATTGTCCAATGTATTTGCATTAAATTAAGGAGTGTGGAAAGGTTTAAGACCTGTAAAACAAGTACAAGCATGCTTAGGGAAGATTTGCAACTTGTAACAATGTGAAAAATGCCATGGACAAAAGTGAGAAATGGCCATTTTCATTTCTTCGATTCTCCCTAACCATAAATTATTTTGGAGAGTTCTTGGACATTTTGGAAAGCTTGTAACATTCTCTAAAATCCATATTTGAAATGAATTTTGAGATTCCACTTGGAACTGGGTGAAAAGTTGCCATGAAGTTAGGTCAAAAATCTGCCTAAACTAGGGCAAAATTTCACTAAGTTAAAAAGTTTTTGGACCCCTATTCACAAAATCATAACTTGAGATCTAAGCATCTTTTGGGAAAACTTTGTGAATCAAAGTTGTATATTTCATGTAGTACTACAACTTTCATGTTGGAAGTTTTCTTTGAATCCAATTTCATCATGGTGAAAAAGATGGGAAAAGTTGGGAAAAAATAAGAAATTTTCATAACTTGGAAATTTTCTAAGTTATGAAAAATTTCAAACTTAAACCCTAATTTTCAAAATCAGGTTTCTTGGTGAACAAGTTTCATGTTTCGACACATCTTGATGAAAAATGACCCTTGCTACTTGATTTTGACCAAAAAGTCAAAGTTTGACTTTTTAGTGTACAATTGATTTTTGATCAATTGATTGGAAAATTCATCTATCAATCCAATGCATTTGAGATCTTTTAAACCTTGTGATTAGGTAAATATGATGCCATTGAGTCCTTGAAACCATGCTTGAACCCAATTTTCCATTGGCTAGGTGAAAAATTAGAAATTGCCCTTCCTCAGTCAAAACCCTAAAATGACCATTTTGCCCTTTTGATGATCTGATCAAATTTCTTGAGGAGTTGTGGTCCAAACTTGATCAAATGTTTCATATGAGTCTATAATTTTGATGTGGATACAAAATTATGAAGTTTCACTGTAAATTGGCCATGGTTGACTTTTTCCCAATACAGTTGATTTTTAGGTCAACTGTCCAATTGACTGGGCAAAAATGTGATTCAAGGTTTGAAACTTGGCATGAGAAATATTATAGGTCCAACATGAAGTATGAAAGTCACATGAGGCATTGGAAGTCCAAAAATACCTGTGCAATCTCAAACCCTAATTTCAGGTCATCAGTACAAGGAGATGTCTTGAGCTGAGCAAACCCTAATCTGGTCTTAAGTCCAAAGAGTCTTGTGAGGAGAATCTTGATAAAATGAGACGGCAAATTTTTGGGTAAAACACTAACCATCACATCCTAGGCGTGCACTGAAGCCATCTCCACCATTTGCAAGGTCTGAAGCGCTCAGAATTCGCCTCTACACCTCACGCGGTTTGCAAGCTTTTTCAAATTTGATTATTGCAATTTACGCATCTTTAGCACTTTTAATTGTCATAGTTGTGATTATTATCATGTTTGCAAGCTAACAGGATGGTTTAATTGCATTTTTTAAGCTTATATACGCACCTGTCATTGTTAGGGTTTTATGTTCTTGTTTAGGGGTTTTCAATACAGGAAAAATTAGGAATTGAATCAGGTACCATGATGCTCGTGGGGATGAGACGAGTTAATTGGTACCATAACTTTTCATTTATCTTGCTCGTATGCAATTTTTGAGTTGAACAGGGTTATACCTACAATGAACGTCTGTAGGTAAAAGTCTTGTTTTCTAAGGCGACGGTCCAAGGAAGAAGATGAGGCGTGGTAGTCCATGGATGGCTGGTTTGAATTTAGCGCGCATTTTCTAATATATTGTTTGATTTGCTTATATTATTTTATTTCTATTATATGAACAAATAGAACGCGTAGCATAGCTGGAAAGGGATTACTGGAAGCGAGCATAAGGACCTGGGTTTGATCCCTAGGTCCCAGCGTTTTCATTTGTATTATTTTCAGTTAGTTGATCCAGCGCGTTGCTCCTCTTGGTGACCACCATATGCCATCAACATCCATCCACTGGATGCTCATATAGCCAGATCCCACGCCTCTCCAATAAAGGTCTACCATGCTCCTCAAGTTAACACCCACATCAGATCAAGCGTGGTCAAACAGGCTTGAAGTATTTGGGCCAGAAAATCCAGATTTGCACCCCCTGCATTTGCTAACACACAGGCCCATTCTCATTCTTTTACATTTTTTTATTTCCTTATTTAATTATTTTGATTAATTTATTTTTATCATAAAAATTAATCATTTTTTTATTTAATCATAAAAATCAACAAATCACAAAATACCAAAAAAAAACATTTTTAAATAAATTATTTAATTTAATTAGGAATCTAGGTTAATTTAATTTCTTTTCTTACAATTAAAATCAATTAGAAAAAACTAGGTTTAAATTCTTGATTTAATTATTTTCTTTTTAAACAAAAAAAAATACAAAAATAGGTTGTTTAGAATTAATTAATTTATTTTCAAAAATTAATATTAATTAGAACTTAGGATTTTCTTTTAATTCAATTATTCCATTATTTTCTCAAATAACAAAACATGACAAAAAAACATTTTTTCTTCAATCAATCGCAAATAGGATTAGTCAAAGGGTCAAAACCCTGATCGCCTCGCATTTAATTCACCGCGCGCTTGATAATTATTTCACCATTATTTTGTAATTGTCCAGGGTTTGTAATAGTTAATTTAGGGTTTTTGTTTGCTGTTTAAATCCCCATTTTTTTTGTTATGTAATTAATCCCCCTCCCCGAAGCCTTGTAATAGCGTATGTTTATTTTCTCGCATTTTTAATTCCTGCAAATATTTAACTGTGTAGATGTATGGCTAATAGGATTATATGGCAAGAATGCATGACAAAAATTAAAATGGTTAGAAAACCCTAATGTGCAAAGATTAAATAACTGATATAAATCACTCGCACATATTACTCTTAGGGTATGCTCTCACTTCGGTTGCCTTCGATAAACGATCATTAAGCATAGGGTGTCTTAGTGGTAGCCCTCCAATCTAAAAGATCAAATTGTCCCATTCGAATGTTGCCTCGGAAATGTTGCCTCGAAAGATCTTAAGATTCTAGGGTTATTACTAAGGTATCCTAATATTGTTTTAGTGACCGTACGTCCCTTTCAAATTTACCCTTACAAATTCCAACGACGGTGCTACCTATTTCTCAATAGTCGGATAGCGCTGTATAAAGGAAACAAGAACAGAATCAATCTTTTTCTCGAGTAGGTAGATGTTAGTAGGTACTTGCTCAAATCAAAACTTTTCACACTTACACTTTTCAAATGAATTTTCAAAACAACTTCGTCACACCCTTGAGGACTGATACAAGGGTTATCACGAAGTAAAACATTTTCAAAAACAATCACACAAACACAAGCAATTTAAAAATGAGCAAGTATCTAAGAGCCCATGGAAAACCATGGATGGAAAGGGTGCTAACACCTTCCCTTTCTATAATCTACCCCCCGTACTCAAAATCTCGAAAAAGGATTTTTTCTGTACTTTTTTCCTTTCCGATTGGATGAAATAATAGTCGATGGCGACTCTTGCTTACCGCAACATTTTACGAAAAAAAATGAAAAATGCAAACCAGTATCAAACAGTCGGTTCTGCCACCGTATCACAAATATGTATGTGCATGAAATGCTATTGTGGCATATCCGAGTCTGGGAAAATAAATCCCTGACTGCTGCTGGGGAAAATAGAATTCCTGACTGTTGTAGAGAACCGGGGCTCTTGTACTTCCGTTGGGGATGATGAATGGAAGCGACTATGCTGGTGGTTTGTTCCTCATTTACGAATGTTCTGTCGGGGAGAAACTCTGCTTGAGAATAACTCTGCGGGGTACAACTCGAAAGGTGAATTTCCAATAACTGAAGTAATGGGCTCTGTCGAGTATTGAGCTCCTGTATCCAGAGAAATAAACTCTGCTTGGGGAGTTAAAAGTTTATGATGATCCACCCGTGATTATGAAATTCGACTGGGGGACAAAGGTGTCGGGTTTCTGGATGACCCTTGGCTTGGGAGATCACTTCCCATTCTGAAAGAACTATTATTAATGCTCTGATTACTTCTACTCTATGGGGAATATAGATGTCACAAGGTCACATACTCTGATGAATGTGCTCCAAAGTTGTCTCTGCCCTGGTACCTGTTGGACAGAGTAACTGTCGGGTTTGATATTTATGATCTTCTGTCCCTGTTTCCTAAGTTATGAGCAATTGTCTTTTGTTTCTATGCAAATATTTGTGAACAACAATCATATTCAAATGCATATGTCAAGAATAAATCATTGGGCATCCTTGCAAAAACAAAACAGAAAAAGAAAAACAAATAGTTTTATAAAAATGACTTGTATTAATTTTGAAGTTGGCCTATAACAGGCGTTATTGTACAAGGAAGTTGGCGCTCTAGTAAGAGAACACCGTCGTAAAAATGAAAGATATACAGTATTGTGTATAACTAAAAGAACACAGCTATGTGCAACAATCCCATTGGGTTTCAAATCTGCTATTGCCACTATGCCTTCGAGCGTCTCCTCACTTTGCTGCTTGTCCGAAGCTGATTATATTGATTGATGTCGTTTGAGCTTGATAGTTGATACTGAGGTCAGATTGCAGGGTGACCCAATAGAACATAGTGATACGCTTTTCATCCCTAACTTTTTCCTGGACCACCCTTTCAGGTTTTCGGTCCACCGGGATACCCTTTTCTGCCCAAGTCGCCTTTTCAGGTTTTCGACTTGCCGGGTGTATAGATTTTTTTTTTCATCCCTTATTTTTGCCCGAACCCTTTTGGTTCGCCGGGAAGCCCTTATTTTTGCCTAGGCCAGTCAACCTAGCGGGCCTTTTATCATGCGTAGTATCTTTTCACTATGTCCGCATTGACAGGGTGAGGAAGGTCGTCACCGTCCATGGTGGTCAAGATCATGGCTCCACCTGAGAAAAAAATTGTAACCACAAATGACCCTTCGTATGTGGGAGTCCATTTGCCCCTGGGGTCACCTTGCGGCAGTATGATGCGCTTGATCACTAGATCTCCGACTCGATATTCTTGACGCCTGACTTTCCTGTTAAAAGCCTTGATCATCCACTTTTGATATGTCTGACCATGGCAGATAGCAGTAAGTCTCTTTTCATCGATTAGATTTAACTGATCAAGCCGGGTTTGGATCCAGTCGTCTTCGTTTAAGCCTGCATCTCTCATAATCCTTAGGGAAGGAATCTGAACCTCAATATGTAGGACTGCCTCCATGCCATAACAAGAGAGTAGGGTGTTTCCCTTGTCGATGCTTGTGCTGAGGTATGCTACCCATGAAGAGCGAATGGTAGCATCTCATGCCAGTCTTTGTATGTTACTGTCATCTTCTGTACAATCTTCTTGATATTCTTATTAGTTGCTTCAACAGCGCCATTCATCTTCGGTCGGTGGGGAGAAGAGTTGTGATGTTGTATCTTGAATTGTTTACAGAGCTCGGTGATCATTGTGTTGTTGAGATTCGTACCATTGTCAGTAATGATCCTCTCTGGCACACCATATTGATATATCAGATTATGCCGGATAAACCGCGCCACCACGTTCTTAGTTACTGTGGCAAAAGAGGCTGCTTCAACCCACTTCATGAAGTAATCAATGACTACTAGGATGAAGCGATGTCCATTGGAAGCGGTGGGCCTGATTTCTCCGATCATGTCGATGGCCCACATTGCAAAGGGCCACAGAGCTGTCAAGACGTTCAGAGGAAGTGGAGGCACATGCACCTTATCAGCGTAGATTTGGAACTTATGGTAAGTTCGAGAGTGCTGATAACAATCGGCTTCCATAGTGGACCAGTAGTATCCTACCCGTAGGATCTTCTTAGCCATGGTGTATCCACTGGAATGGGTTCCGAAGGTTCCTTCATGTAGATCTGTCATGATCCTCTCTGCTTCGCCCTTGTCTACACACCGCAGTAAGGTAGAGTCATGGTTGCGCTTGTAGAGAATTCCATTGCTTAGGAAGAACTTTGAAGCAAACCTTCTCAGAAATTTCTTGTCATTGACAGATGCCCCTTGGGGATATTCTTGAGCTTCGAGATACCTTTTGACCTCGTGAAACCAAGGTTTGTCTATTACTTCCTCAGTATCAATCTAGCAGCAGTGTGCTGGTTCATCCAATCTCTCAATGGTGATTCAGGGAGCTTCATTGTCCCCCCTAAACTTGAACATAGAAGCCAAGGTAGCCAATGCGTCTGCTAACTGATTCTCCTCTCGAGGGAAATGTTTAAAGGTTACCTCCTCAAAGTTTGGGAGCAACATCAGTATATTCTCTTTGTACGGGATGAGATTCAGATGTTTTGTATCCCACTCGCCTTTGATCTGACTTATCACCAAGGCTGAATCCCCAAAGACATTTAAGAACTTGATCCTCAGGTCAATAGCAGCTCGAAGACCCATAATGAAGGCTTCATACTCCGCCATGTTGTTGGTGCAGTTGAAACACAATCGGCCAGTGAAAGGAGTGTGACAACCCCCGGGAGATATGATTATAGTGCCAATGCTATTACCCAGTGTGTTTGAGGCTCCATCAAAATAGATAGACCACCGGGATCCTTCCTTAGGTCCTTCATCCGGTCCAGATTCTTCATAGTCGGTTACCAACATGATATTCTCATCCGGGAACTCAACATTCATGGACTGGTAGTCATCCACGGCCTGATGAGCCAAATGATCAGCCAATACACTCCCCTTTATTGCTTTTTGGGTTGTATATTGTATGTCGTATTCGGTTAAGATCATTTTCCATCTTGCTATTCTTCTAGAGAGGGCAGGTTTCTCGAAAATGTACTTGATCGGATCCATCTTAGATATCAACAAGGTAGTGTGAGTCAGCATATACTATCTCAGTCGGTGCGCAGCCCATGCCAAAGCGCATCAAGTTTTCTCGAGCAGTGAGTATCGTGTCTCACAGTCGGTAAACGTTTTGCTAAGGTAGTATATTGCATGCTCTTTTTGACCAGACTCGTCATGCTGCCCCAGTACACACCCCATTGATTTGTCTAATACTATCAGGTACAAAATCAAAGGTCTCCCTTCAACTGGAGGCATCAGAATTGGTGGTTCTTGTAGTTATTCCTTGATTCTTTCGAAAGCGGACTGGCATTCATCATTCCACTTTACTACTTGATCTTTCTTCAGAAGCTTAAAGATTGGCTCACAAGTAGCAGTCAGATGTGAAATGAATCGGGCAATGTAATTCAGGCGTCCCAAGAAACCTCTAACTTCCTTCTCTATACGGGGAGCTGGCATTTCTTGTATAGCTTTTACCTTTGCAGGGTCTACTTGAATACCTTTGTCACTGACGATGAAACCTAGAAGCTTACCGGATCTTACTCCGAAAATGCACTTGTTCGGATTCAACCTCAACTTATATATCTTCAACCTGTCAAACAACTTTTGTAGGTGATCAAGGTGCTCTTCCTTAGTCTGAGACCAGGCTATCATATCATCGATATAAACTTCAATCTCATGGTGAATCATGTCGTGGAACAAAGCGACCATGGCACACTGATAAGTTGCCCCAGCATTCTTCAACCCAAAAGGTATCACCTTGTAACAGAAAGTGCCCTACTGTGTAATGAAAATTGTCTTTTCCATGTCTTCGGGAGCCATCTTGATCTGGTTGTAGCCAGAGAAACCATCCAAGAAGGAAAAGATTTTGTGATGTGTAGTGTTGTCGACCAGGACGTCAATGTGAGGAAGTGGGAAGTAATCCTTGGGGCTTGCCCTGTTCAGATCTCTGTAATCCACACACATCCGTACCTTACCATCCTTTTTAGGCACCAGAACAACGTTAGCAACCCACTGCGGATAGGAGGTGACAGCTAAGAATTCCGCGTCGAACTGCTTCATGACCTCTGCCTTAATTTTCTCTGACATTTCAGGGCGCATACGGCGGACCTTCTGTTTAACTGGCGAGCAGTCTTCCTTAGTCGGCAAGCGATGTACCACAATGTCAGTTGTGATACGGTGGGAAGAACTGATTGTTTTTGGAATACTGGTTCGCGTTTTGCGTTTGTTTTCGTAAAATGTCGCGGTAAGCAAGAGTCGCCACCGTCTTTTATTTTATCCAACAAGGAAAGGAAAAAAGCACAGAAAAATTCCTTTTTCGAGATGTTTCTCGGGTCCGGGGGGTAGATTATAGAAAGGGAAGGTGTTAGCACCCTTTCTATCCGTGGTTATCCACGGGCTCTTAGGTACTTGCTCAAAGTGTTTTCAAAATTTGCTTTTCTTTGTGTTTGTGGGTTTGAAAGAAGTTTTTGTTTGAAAGGTGTAAGTGCTAAAAGTTTTATTTTGTTTTGAGAGAGCAAGTACTTAAGAACCATCTACCTACTCGAAAAGGGAATTAAACTGTGCTAATGTCCTTTAAACAATGCTAGCCCACTATTGATGAGTAGGTAGCATCGTCGTTGGAGTTTTAAGGGTCAATTCGATTAAGGGACGTGTGGTCACTAAAGCAATGTTAGAATTCCTTAGCGGTAACCCTAATGTCTTAGATCATTTTTCCGAGGTAACCGTTTCGAGGCAACTATGATCTTTGGACAAGAGGACGACCTCTAAAACTTCCTATACTCAATGACCACGTTCGAAGGCAACCAAGTGAGGTGTACCCTAAGAGTGCGCATGTGCGAGTGTGTTGTTTTCAGTTTATTTTATCTTTGTACATGTCATGGGTGAGCTATGTTGATTTTAAGTTCATACATTCGATCTTGTCATGCATTCCCTATTATCAAACATCTAACAATTTATAAGTTGCGGAAATTAAATTTGCGGAAATTAAATCTAAACTATTACAATGCGTCAGGTATTTACATCGCCAAAGACAACCCTTGAAATTAAAATGCGGAAAATAAAATAAAGCGATAAAATAAAGTCTCAATTAAAAGCTATTACATCCCGGGAAACAGATACATCAATATGGAAAAAAATAGATCGCGCGTGGAAAGTTAAATCGAATGCGAGTTTTTTAGGGTTTTGACCCTTTTTTGAAAGAAGACATTTTTTATTATTTTTTTGAATTAAAAGGAAATAAGCTAGGTTAATTAAATAAATAAATTAATTATTTAATTAAAAAGATATTTTTTGGATTTTTGGATATTTAAGGAAATAAAAATAAATTTGATTAAAGTTAATAAAATCCTAATTTTCTACATTGATTTTAATTATTGCAAAAATATTAAAGTTATACCTAATTAAAAACTAAATTAATTAATTTAATATTTATTTACAAAAATAAAATGATGAATCTAATTTTAATAAATAAAATATATTTTTGTGTTTTTGATTTTATGAGAAAAAGATTTAATGGTTAATTAAATAATAAATAATAAAAACAAAACAATTAAATAGATAGATTAAAAAGAAAGAAATAGAAATAATCCAGGGGGGTTCAAGCCCAAATTGGAGGGTGAGATTTGCAATTTTCCAGGCCCAATTACTGCAAGCCTGGTTGACTTTCCATGATTCTACGCGTGTATGTTGACTTGGGAGTATGGTGGACCTCCAATGTGGACCACCAGATCTGGCCTGGGGCCATCTGGCAAGCGTTGGCATGATGGTACTGGAATCCCTGCAAGAAAATAATAACAAAGATGTTGGGGACCTGGGATTCGAACCCAGGTCCCATTGGATTTTGTACTAGCGCCCTTACCAACTCAACCAGCATGTTTAATTGTTAGTGGAATAAGTAAAGAATATTATATGTGAAACAATAACAATATGCCAGAAAAAATAAAAAGAAGCGCGAAATATTTGAATGGCTCAATGGGATGGGGACACGTTGTCGTCCCTGTCCTCAGAAATATACAGGGATTACCTGCGGATTCGTATCCGCAACAAAAAACGTAGGTTGAATCCAAAATGCATCTCAGGCCATTTAAATGGAAGGTGAAACCATGGATGAACTCGTCTTGTCCCCCTGAGTAAGATAGTACCCTTCTCACAAGCCAATTGTCCCTGTAATGGAAAGCCCTAAAAAAAAACCTAAAAAACCTTTTAATGGCGTTTTGGATTGTAGGTCAGATAAATGCAATCAAACAATATGGAAAGCATGGAAATTGTTTGGTGATTGCAAATATGCCATTAGTTTCTTGTAATGATGCGTAAATCTTGAAACACGAAAGAAAGTTCAGAGGGAGGTCGTGTAACACTTACAGCGCGTTTTAGGAGGTAAATGGCCTTGCTTTTGATTGCTACAGATTTAGTGGATGTCCAGCAAGAGGATAGCGTTGAGGTTTGACCTTGAATTCGCCTCTAGGGGTGATTTCAGTTTCAAGCTTTTTTGAAAAAATTTCAAGTTTTGTTCTTCTGATTGTGCAGCCTCTAGGTTCTGATTCGTGCCTCTTTGCATTGTATATGTATCAAGCATTGGATTAGGTCAAGTTTTGGACTTTGGATCTTGGTGCATTGATGATTTAGGATTTGATTTGATCCTCCATGAAAAAGCTTCCAAATTTGTCCAAAAACCAATATTTTGTGCATGATATGGCTTTATACGTGTTTGATCTTGTCCATGATGACAATTAAGGCATGTATCAATAAAAAAGATAGCAAGTTATCAATATTTAGATTTTATTTGGATTTAAATTGATTTAAAATGAATTAATTCAATAAAAATCAAATAAAATAGAAAGATCAATGAATGGACATAAGACTGAAGATAGGACACGTGTGTAGTGTGACAAGATCAAATCAAGTGGAAAAAAGTGGTCCCATTTGACAAAATTTGAAGTTTTGGGGATAGTTGACTTTTGGCAATTTTGGAAAAATGCCCAACTTCAACAAATGCATAACTTCTTCAATTTTGAACTTTTGGAGGTGTTCTTGGACTTTTTAGAAACCTTGAGATATAATCTAACCAACCCTTTTGGTATGATCTCATTTTGATATTACATGCTCAAGTTATAAGCTTTGGCAAAAAAGGTGTTTTTGTTAACTTTCAAAAATGACCTATAATGTCCAAATTTGTAACTTCTTGCGAGTGCATTTATTGATCTTGGCATGTGAAGATGGATTGTAGGAAATTTCATCCTATTCAAAATGAGCTTTGGATGGGTCATTTCTCATAAAGTATGAGAAAGTTATGCCTGGTCAAACTTGAGTTGACTTTTCCTACAAAACCCTAATTTAGCAACTTTTGAATCTTGATGAATCTTGAGCAATCCTTGATGAATCATGATCAACCCTTGATAAAATGATGAATTAACCTTCAAAATGAGAATGTTGACAAAAAATATTGAAGTTTGACTATTTGTAGGTCACAGTTGACTTTTGCCCTAACACAGTCGATTTTTGGACCTCTTGAGCAATTGACTGACCAAACTTCTTCTGCAAGGCTTGAAATTTGACATGTATGAACTTGAGAACATATTAGGACATTGGGGAGCACTTGAGGTCATTTGGATGTAAGGACCTTGATGCAACACAAAACCCTAGTTTGAGGTTGACTGCCTTAGGAGATGATTTGATTGTCCAACTCTTGAGCAACCTTGAGCCACTTAGAGATTATTCTTGCAATGTCTTGAGAAATATGGGAGGGAAAATTTTGGGGTACAACATCAGTGTCCAAACCAGGCATGTCTTCATAGGACCAGGTGAATATCTCAATGTAGTCGTGCAACATTTGTATCAACCTCTGTTTGACGCTAAGCTCCAGATTTACACCTATTTTAACCTCTTTTATGTCTATTTCTTTGCCCAAGTTTATTGTCTCAACTGGCTCTTCATGAGGTTGTATAGCCCTCTCTTTCTGCTGTAGCAGTCTAGCAAGTTCTCCAGGTACCTCACAATCGTCCTCACTTTCGTCTTCGACTTGGCTGATCGGATTTTCGAAGTCATAACTGCCAATAGCAGGATTGTTATCAATGGGATCCCGAGTGGATATGGATATGCGGTTTTATATATGAGTGTGTGTAAGAGCATAGCTGTATTGATAAAGCAAAGGCAAAAAAGAAAAATAGAGAGTTCGAAATTTGTATGCAAAGAAAGTCCAATGTTTCATTGATGATATATGAGATAACATATAATAACCCTCATAGATAGAGCCCTCGTGCCTCGGGTAAGACACAAGGCTATAAAGTTTAAATTGTTCATTACAAATTTAAAAAACAAATGAGACAATTACTAAGGAGTAAAAGAAACTGGTATGAAATCTCTGATCGTCCAATTACTCGGTCCACCGTTGGTAGTCGGGTAAATCTAGCTGTCAAAATCAGAGTCTTCCTCACTGTCTTCAATAGCATTGACCTCTCGATTGCTGATGCGCAGGGGAGGTCCTCCAACTCAAGCGCGTCGAACAGCCCTCTGAGCTCATGAAGTAAAGCCCAAGCTAGACTTGTCAGTTTTGTGAATGAACTCAGGAATCTGTCCCTAATCGGTATTCCTGCCTTCTTCAACTACCGCTCTTGCGTCCTTGAGAGAAGCCATCTTCATAGGAGGTTTGGTGTTGGTAGTGGTCTCAGTTGACGCCAAAATCTGGGGAACCTCTTCAAAGTTTTGACAAGGAGTCTTTTTGTACCCCAAAATTTTCCCTCCCATGTTTCTCAATACATTTCAAGTGAGGTCCTCAAATTGCTCAAGGAAGTCCAAGAGTTGACTAGACAAACTCTCTCATAAGGCAGTCTACCTCAAAATTAGGGTTTCATGTTGCATCAATATGTGTGAGTCCAAAGGGTCTCAAATTCTCACCATTGCCCTAATATGTTCTCAAGATCATCCATGTCAAGTTTCAAGCCTTGCAGAGAAAGTTTGCTCAGTCAATTGCTCAAAAGCTTGAAAATCGACTGTGTTAGGGCAAAAGTCAACTGTGCCCCACATACAGTCAAACTTCAAGATTTTTGGTCAACATTATCATTTTGAAGTATAATTCATCATTTGATCAAGGGTTTATCATTATTCATCAAGGATTTCTCACAATTCATCAAAACCCAAAAGTTGCTAAATTAGGGTTTTGCAGGAAAAGTCAACTCAACTTTGACCAAACATAACTTTCTCATACTTTATGAGAAATGACCCATCCAAATCTCATTTTGAATAGGATGCAATTCCCTACAATCCATATTCATCTCCTAAGTTCAAAATATGCACTCACAAGAAGTTATGAATTTGGACATTTTAGGTCATTTTGAAAAGTCAACAAAAACACCTTTTATTTCAAAGCTTCATACATGAACATGGAAGACTCAATTGAGATGAGATCAAAAGGGTTGCTTATAGGACATCTCAAGATTTCTAAAAAGTCCAATAACACCTTCAAAGAGTCAAAATTGAAGAAGTTATGCATTGGTGAAGTTGACCTTTTTTGCAAAATTGCCAAAAGTCAAAAGTGCCTCAAATTGCAATTTTTGTCAAATGGGCCTAACTTTTTGCACTTGTTTTGATTTGGTGGCATGGTCCACGAGCCCTAGCTCTTTCCACTTGTCTTTGTTTTATTTTTGCTATTTATTTTGATTTTTTATTTCAATTAAATCAATTTAAATCAAAATAAATTATGAAAATATCCAAACCATTCAAACCTCAAGATTTTGTGCACATTTCAGGTCCCATGTACAGCTAGCAAGTAAATCAAATCGTGCAAGGCATAGGTGGGAAAAAAAAAGATTGACTTGGGCCTATTTTTGGAAATAATTTTATGGAAATCAAATCAAGATCAAAAATCATAATTGACAAAGATTGAAGGCATATTTGTAACCCTAATTCGTCCCTTGGTATATAGTGTACAATTGCAGACAAAAAAGACAAGGTTTTGAGGCGTGGAGAGGAAGAAAAAAACTTGAAAAAATCATCAAAAAGTTCTGACTTGATCTCATACTTCCAAGCATTTTCAAGACTCCCAAGCCATCCCATTCGCTTCCTGGGAGAGCAAGGAACCTATACCAATCAGAAACAAGCATTCTAGTGCCCATAATCTGGTTCCACGACCCCCACGGTTTGCCCTTATTTCCAAAATCGAATCTTGTTATTCTTGCATCTTTATCATTCTTCAATAGCATATTCTGAATCCCTAACGTGTTTACAAGCTCATGGTAACCATTAATTGCATTTTCGCTAACTGTATAGGAATCTACCATTGTTAGGGTTTCGTTTTGTGTTTTGGGTTTTTCCTGTACAGGCAAAATTGGTCCACAAGAAGGGCACCATGATGCTCAGCAAGCCAAGGAGATTTGATCTATAGCATTGGATTCCATTTATCGTGCCTGGGTAAGATTTTGAAACAAGCAGGGGTTATAGTGACGAACGTTTGTCCATAGGTAAAAGTCTCTGACTTTTACCAACGGAGAGGGGAAGAAGACAACCTGCATGGCAACCCCTGATTGCTTCATTTGAATTTCATGCGCTGATAAGTTTATTATGTTTGTTTTTAATATAATGATTATTGGTTGTTTTACATACAACAAGCGTGCGTAGCTCAGTTGGCATTGAGGCAGGTGAAAAGGCCAGAGGGCCTGGGTTTGAATCTCAGGTCCCCCATATATTTCATATTATTTTCATTTGTATGATCAGGCGTGCACACAAGCGTGAGGTCCACCATCTGCCTTCAAGGCTCAACCACTAAGATCTCCAGGAGGCCAGATCTGAAGGATATCACAGGAAGGACCATGGTGCACCATGGCAATGCACAACGCTGGATCAGAAAGGTCAACATGGGTCAGAATTTCTTGGGCCCAGAAGCTGCTATTCACACCCTTCCAAATTACTTGCAAACAGGCCCATTACTCTTTTTCTCTATTCTTTTATAATTTCTTTTATTTAATTTATTTAAATTATTTTTACTAACAAAAATTAATTCTTTTTTTATAAGATCATAAAATCAATTTTTTATCAAAAGTAGATTTAGGTTTTATTTTTATAAAAATTAATTTAATTGGTTAATTTAATTTATTAGGTAACTTTAATTTCCTTTGTAAATAAATTAAAATCAAGTAGAAGAATTAGGGTTTGTTTAATTTAATTTTTATTTCTCTTTTCTTAAAAAAATCACAAAAATACAAAAAATAGGTCAAATTTAATTAGTTTTTATTAATTTAATTTAATTAGTAATTAAGTTTGTATATATTTAATTCAAACCCTTATTTTCTTAAAATAATCAAAAACAACAAAAATAATTTTTCTTTCAATTAGGTTAGACAGGGTCAAAACCCTATTTTCTCTCGTCCCCGATTCATTGCGCGCGCTTATTTATTTTTACCATATTGATGTAACTGCTCACAGGATGTAATAGATTAATTAGGACTTTTCCTTTTTATTTATCGTTTTGACGGGTTTTTTTTGGCTATGTAATTAATCTCACCCGAAGCCTTGTAATAGCGTAGCTTTACTTCTCGCATTTTAATTTCCGCCAAATATTAACTGTTAGATGTATGGTAATAGGGTTGCATGACAAGAATGTATGTTAATATTAAAACAGTTAGCAAACCCTAAATGTGCAAAGATAATAAACTTGAAATTGAATCACTCGCACATGCGCACTCCTAGGGTATACTCTCACTTCGGTTGCCTTCGGTAAATGATCATTAAGTATAGGATATTTTAGTGGTCACTCTTTTTCCTAAAAGATCAAATGTCCCGTACGGAAAGGTTGCCTCGGAATTGTTGCCTCGAATACGATCTTAAGACATTAGGGTTATTAATAAGATGTCCTAACATTGCTTTAGTGATCATACGTCCCTTTCGAATTGACCCTTACAACTCCAACGACGGTGCTACCTACTCAGTAATAGTAGGATAGCACTGTCTAAAGGAAACAAGAACAGAAACATTCTTTTTTCGAGTAGGTAGATGCTAGTAGGTACTTGCTCAAAACAAATCTTTCCACACTTACACTCTTTTCAAACAAAGTTTTCAAAACGACTTCGTAACACTCTTGAAGACAAAAGCAAGGGTTAAATCGAAGTAAAACAAAAACTTTTCAAACACACAAACACAGAAGCAATTTTAAAATGATGAGCAAGTACCTAAGAGCCCATTGAAAACCACGGATAGAAAGGGTGCTAATAACTTCCCTTTCTATAATCTACCCGTACTCAGAATATCTCGGAAAAAGGATTTTTTTTGTGCTTTTTTCCTTTCCAGTTGGATAAAATAAAAGTCGATGGCGACTCTTGCTAACCGCGACATTTTGTGAACACAAACGCAAAACACAAACCAACATTTTCCTAAAACAGTCGGTTCTGCCACCATATTACAGAACTGGCGAATCTGCTGGGGATTAAATAAGTGGGGTATACCTTAGGATTAGTTCATCATATTTGCTTCTATTGTTTGATTTGATTGCTTTACTTTTGAGGGTTTTGTATTGGAGTTACTATAGATCCTAACCCGGATCTGGGGAACACCTTTTAGGTAAGTAGCAATAAACCGTGAGGGAACTGTACAACGTAGGCCGATACGTTTGAAGCAGTAGCTACGTTGATGTGGCACATTGGTTGGTACAGGTATCCCTTGTGAAGGAACGAGGAGAATACGGGGCTTCTATGTGTGTCGTTAAGCATCAAATGACCTTAGAACCTATAATTGACCAACTTGGCCATAGGAAGTAGTGAGATAGCCGGCCTAGGTATAAAGCTGAGAACTGGTTGATACTCGATACTACACTCATTGAGACCATACTCTCGAGATATTTCCGGCCGCAATAAAAGATTGCGTGAGCTGAAACCATGACCGATGGAGGATGGTCAGTGATATTGAGAACCTCTAGAACCCGGTTACTATTATTAGGACAGGTTAAACCAACTGAACTTCAAGAGGGTAGTACCTATACCCCTTGCAAGCCTGAAACTTAAGGGCTCCTGTGTGACTTGTTTACCTTTACCATGTCTGCTATCTGTTAAACCTGTTGTGTGCTTTACCATGACATCATGCATCATAACATAGCATGCAGACTTCATTACACTAACCATTTCAAAGACCGAGGGGATTTATCTTTGTTCTATTTTGCAGATTATGGCTTCTATGCACAGAAACACCATCCGAGTTAACTTCGTGCAAATACCTGCTCAACTCAAAGATTTAGCCTCGAGGATTTCTGATACTTCTTCATTCATTAGGAGACATGGTCAGCTTCTTAGCTTGGTTACCTCAAAGTTTGATGAGCAGATGATGAGTGTGCTTTTCCAGTTTTTCGATCTGGTGCATCATTGCTTCCACTTTCCTGGATTATCAGCTAGTTCCCACTTTGGAGGAGTTTTCTTATTTACTGGGCATATCCATCCTCGAGTAGACACCCTTCACAGGTTTGGAAGAGGTTCCCAGACCTGAGGACATTGCTTTAGCCTTACATCTAAAAAGGGCTGACGTAGTATCCAACTGGGAGACACGGAGCGGGGTTAAAGGTTTATTGGCTAAGTTTCTGATGGATCAAGCTCAACAATTCTGGGATAACTTGGATTTTTAGGCTTTTGAAGACATCTTGGCTCTCCTCATCTACGGCTTGGTTCTTTTCCCAAATCCATATTCCTTCATAGATGTGAATGCGGTTAAGATCTTCCTGTCCCGCAATCTTGTGCCTACTCTTCTTGGTGATATCCTACATGCCCTCTACATTCGTACTGTGCGAAGAAGAGGGATCCTCATGTGTTGTATGCCGCTGCTGGCGAGGTGGTTTATTTCGCACCTCCCCAAGCCTGTATTAAAGAATGAGGAAGGTTTAGGTTGGTCCTACAGGATAATGTCCCTTGCCCATACGGACATTCTTTGGAGTTCTAAGGACATGGAAAAGGTTGTTGTCATTGATCGATATGGAGGATACCCTAATGTCCTGTTGCTTGGAATCAGAGGAGGAATAACCTATAGTCCTTGTTTGGCTTTACGACTGTTTGGTCGTGCTAGGAGAGACGGTCCCCATGAGCTACTTCTTGAGGATATTTCCTTTGACTACAAGGAAGACATTAATGAGCATCGCCGAAGGTTCATACGAGCTTGGGGCATGGTGAACAGGTCTGACCCTCACGAGCTAGGACCAAAGACTTCTCTCTCTATGCAACCTTATCTCCAGTGGGTCCGAGCTCGTGCTCAGAAGCTTGGGATGCCCTATGAAGTTGTGCTGCCAGTGATTGTGGAGCATACCAATGAAGAAGGTGTTCCTTATACGGTCCTTTATCCATACATGCCTGCTGATCTTGGGGAATTGATGAGATCCTAGATTTAGTTGAAGTAAGAGAGGGATACCTACTGGGAGAAGTATCATGAGCAAGAAAGGAAGATCTTGAAGCTCACGAGGCAACTTGAGAATGAAAGGACAATCAATGATTACATCAGCACGAAGGGGAAACGACCATGGGATTTCTGATGTCTTTTATTGTTTCTAGTCTAGATTTGCTTTTCAGTTATTTCTGTTGTAACGCCTTAAAGGCATTTGTTAAACATTTTTACATGTTAATCTAAAAAGTGTGTTTTATTTTTGTTTTACAAATTTAAATCTCTCAAAGTCTTTGAAATCATTTCATACGCATTCCATTATCATGCACATCATTACAGGTACCATTATAGGTTTCTCATCTTCTTCGCTATTTATTTCAGCACAAAATGTCTTCTGAAATGCCTACCGATCAAGCCATCAAAGCTCTTCAGGCTCAGAATGCCCAATTCCAAGAGATGTTCTTGAACTTGGCTAAAGGGCAACAAGATTTGAAGACTCTCATCCTGAAGAAGGAAAAGAAGAAGAAGAAGAAGAAGAAGAAGTAGAAGAAGAAGAAGAAGAAGAAGGTGGTTCTTCTGAATATGGGTCACCGATTTGGGAATAGGTTGCGAGAGGAAGTTGATCTGTCTCATTCATCCAAAGGAGGAGAGAATCAAGAAGAAGAAAAAGGTCCCAGTCCTGTGGTCTCTGATAATGATACTGACTTTGATGATGAACAGTACCCTCCTGCTGAGGATAAGTACAAACAACTTGAGGACCGTCTAAGTGCTATGGAGATTCAGAAGGTTCCTGGGTTGGACTTCGTAGATTTGGGACTAGAATCGGGGGTGGTGATCCCTCATAAGTTCAAAGCTCCAGTTTTTGCTAAGTACGATGGAGTATCCTGTCCAAAACTCCATCTCTGCTCATACGTCAGAAAAATTCAACCTTACACTGCTGATAGGAATCTGTGGGTATACTTCTTTCAAGACAGTCTGTCAGGGACTCAGCTTGAATGCTTCTATCAATTGGAAGGAGCTAATGTCCGCAACTGGGAGGACCTTACTGCTACTTTCTACAAGAAATACCAGTATAACACCAACCATGCTCCCACTCGTGCTCAGCTTCAGGGTATGTCCATGGGTGCAAGCGAAGGCTTTAAGGACTATGCTCAGAAGTGGAGAGATCTGGATGGAAGAGTCCAACCCCCTTTGTCTGACACGGAGTTGGTTGACATGTTTCTAGGGACGTTGTCTGGTCCATTTTTCAATCATCAGATCGGTAGTTCGTCATCTGGGTTCACTGAATTGATTCTGACTGGGGAGAGAGTAGAAGCTGGTATTAGAAGTGGTAAGATACAGAAGGAGGCGTTATCCAGTACAGTAAAGAAGCCTTTTTTTGGTAAGAAAGAATCTAGTGCAGTCTACAGTTCGAGGAGCCAAAACCAACCTGAACACCGTCAAGCAGTGAATGCGGTAGTAATATCAAGATCCACCGTTGCCCCACAACGCAACAATAAGCAAAGAATGGAGAGGCCCCAAAGACAGTACACTCGACTTAATATGACTTTGTCCTAGATTCTACCATAATTGTTGAAAACCAATCTAGCAACTCTGAGGGAAGCCCCGAAGAATCCCAGCACCACATCTCTACTATATAATCCAAACGCCTGATGTGCCTATCACTCTGATAGCCTGAGCCATGATACGAATAATTGTTGGGATTTGAGGAATAAAGTGTGTTGTACCCCAAAATTTTCCCTCTCATATTCCTCAAGACATTTCAAGAAAAATCTCCAAGTTGCTCAAGTTTGCTCAAGAGTGGGTCAGACAAGTCATCTCCTAAGGCAGTCAACCCCAAATTAGGGTTTTGTGTTGCATCAATATCCTTGAGTCTAAATGACCTAAAGTTCTCCCCAATGTCCTAATAGGCTCTCAAGATCATCCATGTCAAATTTCAAGCCTTGCAGAGGAAGTTTGCTCAGTCAATTGCTCAAAGGGTCCAAAAATCGACTATGCTATGGCAAAAGTCAACTGTGACCTACAAACAGTTAAACTTCAATATTTTTTGTCAAAATTATCATTTTTAAGGATATTTCATCATTTGATCAAGGTTTGATCATGATTCATCAAGGATTGCTCAAAATTCATCAAGACTCAAAAGTTGCTAAATTAGAGTTTTGTAGGAAAAGTCAACTCAACTTTGACCAAGCATAACTTTCTCATACTTTATGAGAAATGACCCATCCAAAGCTCATTTTTAAGATGATGCAATTTCCAACAATCCATCTTCATACCCCAAGATCAAAAAATCCACTCACAAGAAGTTATAAATTTGGACATTATAGGTCATTTTTGAAAGTCAACAAAAACACCTTTTTTTCCAAAGCTTATAACTTGAGCATGGTATATAAAAATGAGATGAGACCAAAAGTGTTGGTTATAGGACATCTCAAGCTTTCTAAAAAGTCCAAGAACCCTTCGAAAATTTCAAAATTGAAGAAGTTATGCATTGTTGAAGTTGGGAATTTTTGCAAAATTGCCAAAAGTCAACTATCCCCAAAACTTCAAATTTTGTCAAATGGGCCCATTCTTTTCCACTTGATTTGAGCTTGCATCATTGCTCACGTGTCCTAGCTTCAGCCATGAGCTCATATTTCTTTTTTATTATTTAATTTGATTTTTTATTGAATTTATTCATTTTAAATCAAATAAAATCATAGAAAATCCAAATAATTAAAAACTCTTGATTTATTGATTGTTTTAAGCTTTGTTTACAGCTAGCAACATCATGGAATTTGTATCAGGCCATATCATGTACAAAAAGATTGCATCAAATCAAATTTGGAAAGGTTAATAATGGAGATCAAATCAAATATGTATGCATTGATTTAGAGAGATTCAGTCCATGATTTCTACCCTAATGCAAAGCATGATACATAAGGAAGCCAAAGCAATTGAAACAAGGGTTGGCAATTGCAGAAAGAGGCAGAACAAAGTTTGAAAAAAGTGGCAAAAACTTGAAATCAAAATCATCCTTAGAGGTGTTTTCAAGGGCTGAGACTTGTCCCAATCTCTTCCTGGGTATTCATTCAATCTACCTGGATCAAAAGCAAGCTTGTTCAGATCCCATAGCGCGTTGTAAGTGTCACGATAACTACCCCTGTTCTTGATTTCGAAAATCTGAATTTATGCATCCTTTTCATGAATTAATGCCATATTTTGAATCTACATGACATTTGCAAACGTTTGGCATTATCCAATTGCTTTTATCTGGCCTGAACGAAGAACCACCATAGCTAGGGTTCTTCGTTTGTTTTTTGGGGTTTTCTATTTCAGGTAAAATCAGGACTCAAGAAGGGCATGGTGTTGATCATGAAGCCAAGACAAACCCAACCATGTTCTTGGAATTGATTTATGTGACCTAGGGAAGATTTCAGAATAGGCTCGCACATTTAGCTGCGGATCCAAATCCGCAGGTAATATTTGCAGGTTTTAGAGGTAGGAGACGATGAGTTGTCGTTCTCCCAATGGCCCATTCAAAACCAAGCGCGCCTTTTTTGTTTAGCTGGAATATAATTCGTTTTTCTTATATTATGTATTATTTGCATTGTAACAACAATTGAAGCAATTTGGTGCGTTGGCAAGGCAGGCGTGCAAATATCCATCAGGACTTGGGTTCGAATCTCAGGTCCCCCAATTCCTTATTAATTTTTCCTTTTAGGTATTCCCATGCACGTTTCAGCTTGCAGTGCACCATACTCCCTCAGGCATCCAATGGCCAGATGGCCAAAGGCCAAATCTGAGAGTCCCAGGCTGAAGGTCCACCATAGGCAAGGTCCACGCACGCCCACCAGATCTCACAAAGTCAACAAGGCCAGCTGTAATTGGGCTTCAGATTGCTATCAACACCACAAATTTCAGGCCCATACTCCCTCTATTTATTTATTTTGTTGACTTATTTTAATTGCTTTATTATTTTTATTTCATTTATTAACCAATCAAAAAATTCTTTTCTTCATAAAATAAAATCACAAAAATATTTTTTATATTTAATCAAATTTTAATTTTATTTTTTTATTAATAAACACTAATTAAATTAATTTAGGTTTTAATTAGAATAACTTTAACCTATTTTTTGTAAATAATTAAAATTAAATTAGATTTAATTAGGTTTTAATTACTAACATTAATTATTTTGTTTTTTCTTTCTTAAAATAACAAAAACCCAAAAATAATTTGTTTTTTTAATTAATTAATTTATTAATCCAATTTAGTAATTAATTTAGGATTTATTTCTTTCTTAAAATAAAAAACAACAAAAAAAGATACTATCTCTAACCAAAAGGGTCAAAACCCTAGTCATGCGCTCGACTTAATTTCCCGCACACGATTTACTTTCTTTTATCATATAATGTACTTGCTCCTGGATTGTAATAGTAAATAGGACTTTTATTTATTTTTTATCGCTTTATTTATTTTTAAAGGGTTTGTCTTTGGCGATGTAAACACTCGGCGCCTTGTAATTTAAATTCTGCATTTTATTTCCGCAATTATAACTGTTAGATGTTTGTTAATAGGGTTGCATGACAAGACTGCATGTTTTAACCTAAAATCAACTTAGATCACCCTTGACATGTACAAAGATAAAAATAACTGAAAAATGACACACTCGCACATGCGCACTCTTAGGGTACCCCGCACTTGGTTGCCTTCGTACGCGGTCATTGAGTATAGGTCACTTTAGAGGTCGCCCTCTTGTCTAAAAGATCATAGTCGCCTCAAAATGGTTGCCTCGGATATTGTTGCCTCAAACAAATGATCTAAGACATTAGGGTTACCGCTAAAGCGTCCTAACATTGCTTTAGTGACCGCACGTCCCTAATTCGAATTGACCCTTAAACTCCAACGACGGTGCTACCTACTCATCAATAGTAGGATAGCATTGTCTAAAGGAAATTAGCATAGAATGATCCTTTTTCGAATAGGTAGATGGTTCTTAGATACTTTCTCTTTCAAAAACAAAAACTTTTCGCACTTACACTTTTTGAACAAAGTTTTCAAAAACACTTCATACGCTCTTGAGGACAGAAGCAAGAGTTAAATCGAAGTTTTCAAACAAAAACTTTTTCAAACCCACAAGCACAAAGAAAGTAATATTTTGAAAACAATATGAGCAAGTACCTAAGAGCCCGTGGATAACCACGGATAGAAAGGGTGCTAACACCTTCCCTTTCTATAATCTACCCCAGAACCCGAGAAATATCTCGAAAAAGGAATTTTTTTGTGCTTTTTTCCTTTCCTTGTTGGATAAAATAAAAGTCAATGGTGACTCTTGCTTACCGCGACATTTTGCGAACACAAACGCAAAATGCAAACCAGCATTCCAAAAAATAGTCAGTTCTTCCCACCGTATCACAGAACTGGCGACTCTGCTGGGGAAATTTAATAAGTGGGGTGTACCTTAGGAATAGTTCATAATGTTTTCAATTTCTTGATTTGTATGATTTATCTTTGTGGGCTTGAATCGGAGTTACTGTAGATCCTAACCCAGCTCTGGGGGATACCCTTTAGGTAAGTAGCAATAAACTGTGAGGGAACTGTACGGTGTAGACCGATACGGTTGAAGCAGTAGCTACGTTGGTGTGGCACTTTAGTATGTACCGATATCCCTTGTAGCACAACGAGGAGAATATGGGTCTTCTAAGGGGTCATTAAGCATCAACTGACCTTAAAACCTTTAAATTGACCAACTTGGCCATAGAACAGTAGCAGTATGCTACACTCATTGAGACTAAACTCTCGTGATAATTCCGGCTGCAAGAAAAGGTTGCTAAACTGGAATTATGACCGATCGAGGGTAGTCAATGATATTGAGATCCTCTAGAACCCGATTACTATTTTTAGGACAGGTTTGAACCAACTGAACTGAAAGAAGGTAATACCTAGACTCCTTGCCAGCCTGAAATCTAAGGGCTCTCTGTGTGACTTGTGTGCCTTTACCATGTTTGCTATTTGTGGATACTTGTGGTGTGTTTTCTATCATGACATCATAACATCATGACATTGCATGAATCTTGCATTGGACTAACCTATTTCAAAGACAGAAGGGATTCATCTTTGTTCTGTTTTGTAGGTCATGACACCCATGCGTAAAAACACCATTCGGATCAACTTTGTCCAGATTCCCACTCAGCTTAAGGAATTGGTTGCAAAGGTTTCAGATACTACCTCCTTCATCAGAAGACATGGGCACCTTCTTGGTTTGGTCACCTCCAAGATTGATGAACAGATGATGAGTGTCTTAGTCCAGTTCTTTGATCCACTGTACCATTGCTTTACTTTTCCGGACTACCAGTTGGTCCCTACCTTGGAAGAGTTCTCTGATCTGCTTGGTATCTCTATTATGGAGCAGACCCCGTTCACAGGTTGGGAGAAAGTTATTAGACCGGAAAAGATTGCTTCAGCCCTCCATCTGACAAAGGCTGAGGTAATGGCTAACTGGGAGACTAGAAGTGGGACAAAAGGCTTCTTGACTAAGTTCTTGGTTGGTAAAGCTAATCAGTTCTGGGACAGTCTAGACTTCCAGGAATTTGAAGACATTCTGGATCTTCTCATATATGGTTTGGTGTTGTTCCCTAACTCAGATGCTTTCATCGACGTGAATGCCGTGAAGATTTTCATATCCGGTAATCCTGTTCCCACTCTCTTGGGTGACATTTTCCACTCTCTTTATGCTCGTACTGCTCGGAAAAGGGGAACCCTTATTTGTCGTGCTCCATTGCTGGCGAGGTGGTTTATTTCTCACCTCCCCAAATCAGTTTTGAAGAACAAGGAAGGCATGGGCTGGGCCTATAGGATTATGTCTCTCTCCCATAATGACATCATTTGGACTATCAAGGGCATGGAAGATGTGGCCATTATTGATCGTTGTGGGGAATACCCCAATGTTCCACTGATAGGAACCAATGGAGGAATCACTTATAATCCGTGCTTGGCCTTACGTCAATTTGGGCGAGCTAGAAGGGAAGGACCTCATGAGTTGCTAATGCCTAGTATTGTCTTTGATTTCCAAGGGGATAGTGACGAGCAACGCCACAGATTCATAAGAGCTTGGGATAGAGTACACAGCTCTGATCCACACGAGCTGGGTGCAAGGACTTCTCTTCCGATGGAGCCATATCTCCGATGGGTTCATATCCGTGCCCAAAAGCTAGGAATGTCGTACGAAGCCGTCTTGCCTATCATTGTTGAAGTTGCTGATGAGGAAGGGGTTCCTCCTACCATTCTCCACCCGTACATGCCTACTGACATTGAGGCATTAAAGAGATCATGGATGCAGCTGAGAGAAGAGCGGGATACTTACCGAGAAAAGTATCAAGAGAAAGAACAGAAGATCCAGAAGTTGACAAGGCAGATGGAGAACGAGTGGATCCTCAATGACTATGTCCGCACCGATAAGAAACGACCATGGGAGCACTTATTGTCTTTTGATTATTTCTAGTTTTGATTTACTTTTCAGTTTTTCTTTCCTGTAACGCCTTAAAGGCATTTGTTGAACAATTGATTTCAAAGTTTATCTAATAAAAGTGTGTTTCATTTTTTTGGTTTACGAATTTGAATCTCTCGACGTCTTTGAAATCATATCATACGCATTTCATTTCATGCACCTCATAATAGGTACCCTTATAGGTCTCTTATCTTCTTCGCTGTTTATTTCAGCATCATGTCTTCTGAACCATCAATTGAACAAGCAATCAAGGCTCAGCAGGGTCAAAACGCCCAGTTCCAGGAATTATTCATGAGTTTGGCTAAGGGTCAGCAAGATCTGAAGGCCCTTATCCTGAAAGAGAAGAAGAAGAAGAAGAAGAAGAAGAAGAAGAAGAAGAAGACGGTCCTATTTAATATGGGTCGCAGATTCAGAAACAATTTGTGAGAAGAGGTTGATTTGACCCACTCATCTGAAGGGGGAGACAATCAGGAAGAAAGGAGGGCTCCTAGCCCTGTGGTTTCAGACAACGAGACTGACTTTGACGAAGACCAGTATCCTCCCGCCGAGGATAGATACAAGAAACTGGAAGACCGGTTGAGTGCGATGGAAGTTCAGAATGTGCCTGGTCTGAACTTTGGTGATTTGGGTCGGTCATCTGGGGTGGTAATTCCCCACAAACTTAAAGCACCGATCTTTGCTAATTACGACGGGGTTTCTTGCCCAAAAACTGCACCTCCGTTCGTATGTAAGGAAGATTCATCCATACACCGCTGACAAGAACCTCTGGATCCACTTCTTTCAAGACAGTCTCTCAGGGACTCAGCTTGAATGGTTTTACCAGCTGGAAGGAGCCAGTATCCGTAATTGGGAAGATTTGGCCGCTGCTTTCTACAAGCAGTACCAATACAATGCCGACCTCGCTCCAACGCGTACCCAACTCCAGGGTATGTCTATGGGTGCGGGCGAAGGTTTCAAAGATTACGCTCAGAAGTGGAGGGACCTTGCTGGCAGAGTGCAACCACCCTTGGCTTATAGGGAGATAGTGGATATGTTTCTGGGGACCTTGTCTGGTCCGTATTTCAACCATCTGATTGGAAGTTCTTCGTCCGAGTTTATGGAGTTGATTATGACCGGGGAAAGGATTGAGGCCGGTATCAAATCCGGTAAAATACAGAAGGGTGCTTCATCAGGCACCGAGAAGAAGCCTTTTAAGAAGGAGTCCAGTGCTGTTTACAGTTCAAAAATCCAGAATAGACCTGACCGCCGACAAGCTGTTAATGCGGTTGTTATTTCAAGACCTGCTGTTGCTCCTCAGCGCAACAATCAGCCAAGAGCCGAGAGGCCTCGAAGACAATTCACTCAGATCAACATGACTTTATCTCAAATACTGCCGCAGTTATTGAAAACCAACTTGGTGATTCTGAAGGAGGCTCCAAAGACTCCCAACACTGCATGACCCATGTATGATCCGAATTCCCGTTGTGCTTTTCACTCTGGTAGCCCGGGGCATGACACGGATAATTGTTGGGTCTTAAAGAACAAAGTACAAGACTTGATTGATGCGAAGGAGATTGAGTTCGAAGCACCTGAAAGACCTAATGTTGTGACTGCTCTTATGCCCAAGCATGGAGTGAATGCTATAGATGAAGACTCGTTTGTGGTTTCTGTGAAAGACATTGTTACTCCCTTGATGACTATGAAGAAGAATCTTTTGTTAGCCGGTTTATTCCCGGGCTGTGACGAAGATTGTCGTATGTGTGCCGTATTACCTACCGGTTGCTATCTTTTGAAGTCAGGTGTCCAACGCCTGATGGATAATAAAGAAATTCTGTTTGAAAAGACTCTTGTTCCTTTGGTTCCTACTGAAGAAGTTGCTATAATCACCATTTTCGACAATTCTTCCAAGGCTTCCTCGAGAAAGCCTGTTAGAATTACATATGTTCCAAGAATCGCACCATTGATCATCATTGTTCCAGGGCCTATCCCCTATACATCCAATAAAGTTGTCCCTTGGCACTACGGGGCTGACGTGTATTATCACGGGGTTAAACAAGATCTAGAGGCTGATACTGACGTCAGCAATATTGTTAGACCTGCCAATGTCACCCGCAGCGGAAGACTTTTCTCCCCTGATATCTCTCAACCAATTGTTCGGAAGCCTGTTGTTATTACACCTGCCAGTGTACATGCTACTATTCCTGTTCAAGTTCCAATTCTTACCCCTGTTGCCGATTCATCTGACACTCGGAGAAAAGGGATCACCAGTGAGCCTTCCCAGACGGAGGCACCGAAAAAGATTATTGTTGAAGCCTCTAGACAAGAGATGGAGGAAATTTTGAAAATCATCAAAAAGAGCGACTACAATGTAGTCGAACAGTTGGGCCAAACCCCATCCAAAATATCTATGTTGTCTCTGTTGCTATGCTCAGAAGCCCATGCCAAGGCTCTGATCGCTTTCCTGAAGACTGCCCACGTACTGCAAGAAACATCAGCTGATCAGTTTAAAGATTGTGTGGCTAGTCTGACTGCCGATAATGGGTTGGGTTTCTCTGACGCCGACTTGACTGCTAAGGGGAAGAATCACAATGACGCCCTGCATGTCTCCATTGAATGCAGGGGCACTACTCTTGCTCACGTTTGGTAGATACTGGATCTTCGTTGAATGTGTTACCTAAGAAGGCACTAGACCGGTTAGACTGTGAAGGGTTGGAGCTGAAGCCGAGTAACATTGTAGTCAGGGCTTTTGATGGGTCCAAGAGAATGGTACACGGAGAAGTGGATATTCTGATTAAGGTTGGTTCTCAGGTTTTCGCATCTACATTCTATGTGATGGATATTCGGCCATCTTATTCTTGTTTGCTGGGTCGTCTATGGATCCACAAAGTTGGGGCAGTAACCTCAACGCTCCACCAGAAGCTAAAGTACTCGGTGAAAGGGAAAATTGTGACAGTACAAGGAGAGGAGGAGTACATGGTGAGCCATCTCAACTCTTTCTGATATGTAGAGATGGATGGGGAGTTCATTGAGACCCCGTTTCAACATTTTGAGGAAGTTCCCCAGACGCTGGCATCAACTGAAACTGTTATCGAAGATCCTCCAATGAAGATGGCTTCCTTCAAGGATGCTCGGGCTGTTGTTGAGAAAGGTGGGTGTGCAAGTTGGGGCCAACTCCCTGATTTCGCACATAAGACTAACAAATTTGGTTTGGGTTTCACTACAGAACCTCAAAAGGTTGTTCGGAATGCACGGATCGGAAGACCTCCCCTGTTTATCAGCAATTCAGGAGTGAACGCCATAGAAGACGATGTTGAAGAGTCTGAGTTCAACAGTTGGATCTATCCTACTACTGATGGTGGACTAAGCAATTGGACAGCAAAGGACTTCGTCCCAATTTCTTTTATTACCCAGTAATGAGACTTTTGTTTTAAATTTGTAACAGACAATGTTTTAAACTTTACGGCCTGGTGTATTACCCGGGGCACCGTGGTTTCATTTGTGAGGGCTTTATGTGTGTCATCTACATATATCATTAATAAAAGCATTGGACGTTTCTTGCATTTCAAATATATTGCAAAATAGCTATTTTACACACACTCGCATATACAGGTCTACATCCACTCTGGATCTCACTGGTAACGACTCTGTTACTCCCAGTTATAACTTCGAAATTCCGATCAACTTAGTCGAAGACGAAGGTGAAGATGATTGTGAAGTGCCTGGTGAACTTGCTAGACTGCTACTTCAAGAAGAGAGGGCTATACAGCCACATGAAGAGCCAGTGTGTGATACGGTAGGAGAACTGACTTGAGGTTTTGCGTTTGTGTTCGCAAATATTTTGGTTTAGCAAGAGTCGCCACTGACTTTTTATTTTATCCAAAGGAAAGGTCAAAAAGCACAGGAAAGACCTTTGAGATGTTTTCTTGGGTTCAAGGGGTAGATTATGAAAAGGGAAGGTGCTAGCACGCTTTTCATCCATGGTTTTCCATGGGCTCTTAGTTACTTGTTTAGATCACTTGCTTTTTCTTTTCAATTGTTTGAAATGGTGCTTTGTGTGTGGTTTTGAATATGTTTTGAAAAAGAGGCCATCGCTGTGGCAACCTTTGTAATGATTCTTGTTTGAATGTATACAAAGGTGTTTCAATCTTTTGAAAGTTTGATTTGGGAAATGTTTTAAAATTGTGTTGTGAGGTGTGTTTGAAAATAGAAAGGATGTTTTGCAATTTTTGATCAAGTAACTAAGAGTGATCTACCCTATTTTACTCAAAGGTATTTCCTACACATTTTTAACCCTTTTGACAGTGTTGTTTTACCATTGCATTTGGTAAACAACCTTGTATGAGGATGTTAAACGGGACAGGCGCGGGTCATCGTATAGACCATGATAGCAATTGTGTTGAGTATTTTTAGCAAATTTTCCAAGGGACTAGATCATTTTGTGTAGGCAACCAAGATAGCATCATCGAGGGACTATGATCTTTTGTTTTGTTTTTGTTTTGCCAAAATACTCAACATGCATAACATGGCCCATTTTTAAGGCAACAAGTGGATGTAACCCTAGGGGTGCAAGTGTGCATTATGTTGTCAATTTACATGCTTTTTGTCTTTGTATTAGTCAAGCTATTTGTTTGATTTTTGGATTGTTGGCATACAAACCCTAATCTCTAATCATGGCATAATTGAAAGCGTAAATGCATAAAATAAATCTACCACTATGATTATGGGGAGGAGGATACAATTTTTGAATGGGGATTATTTGACAAGAAATTAAAACCCTAATTTTACTATTACATCCAAATTGGATAAATGGCATAAATAATAAATGAATAATATTTAAATAAATAAATTAAATAAATATACAAAATATTATGAGTATGCAAAAATGTTTATGTTTCTTTTTTATGTATGTAAAAAATGTTTAGTGTATATATAAACAAGAAATAAAAAATTATATATATTTTTTATTAAGGGTAAAACCCTAATTTTCTTTTAAGAATGTAAATATATTAAATATACTATTTATATGTATAATAAAATAAAATAATGTATATACAAAAATGAAATATATTTAGAAAAATGTTATTTTTATATGTATAAATAATAAAATAAAAATATACAATATTTCTAAAAATGTTTATTTGTTTTAATTTAAAAAAATAATAAGTATTTATTAATTAATAATTTTTCATGTTAGAAAAATAAAATAAAAATATAAAAATAAAATGTGAAAATTTATAAAAAAAAAATTTGGTATTTTTTATGTTCAAAAATAATAAAATAAAATCAGAAATGAAAATAAAATGGAAAAATACAAAAATATGACGAAATGGGCCAGTGGGGTGCAATCAGTAAAAGGAGGGTGCCAATAGTGAGCCAGAACCAAGCTCAACCCACCAGACTTCATCTTCAACCTCTGTCTCAAAATTGCGCACGCCTGACTTCAAACATGAACAACCCGCATACGTGCTCTAATGCAAAAACCCATAACATCAAAGTTGTAGCATTTTTTGAGACGAATCCAACCATGTAAAGAACTCATTCTAACTCTCAAAGACCAGAGAGAATTTCTCTGGCCCTAAATCCTAACCTAATTTTTTCAGGAAGTTCATGGATCAAATTCTCTTAACACACTTAATTTAAATAAAAACTGAGCATATGTACAGCTTCATGGCTATGAATACTACATTTTTTATTCACAAACCTAAGCCTAATGATTGCTAAATAGAGAGATAGGAAGTTGATAAAAACCTGTTTCAGTTGAGATCGTGTATGACAATGTAGAGCTTTTCAATGAGGCCCGAGGTGTTTGAGAGCTTGCTTGAACTTCCTCTGACCTTCCCCAATGCCTAGCTTGTCTTGAATGTACTTGAACAAACCTACAGAACTCAACATGCACAAGCTGAAATGAAAAATGGCAAACCTTGTAAAGGGAGTTAAAGTCAGTGTTTAAGGGTTGGGATAACTTGGATATGTTATATGGAAGGTGTTTGAACCAGCTTGAGGCAAAACGCACGAGGGATTTGTGCTATGGAAATCAAACTGCATGGAGTGCCCTGTTTTGCCAATGGAAGATGATTTTGTGCTATGGAAGATTTTAGGGCTCAAAGGCTCGTGTTTCTGGCTCAAAGGGATGTGAGAAACTTGTTTCAAATGCTTGCCCAAGTTGGTTTTTACAGATGTTCAAGTTATAGTGTATTTGATATGTTTCTTGGTTATGAAGCAAAAAATGAGAAGTGATGTAAGACCAACCTGTACAGGATATCTATCAGCTTGCACACTATTCCCTTGGCCCATCAAGTTGGTGTATTTGATTTGCTGCACAAGATATGGCTCAATGCTCAAGGATGCAGTTTTGACATAAATCAAGATTTAAGCAAAAATGGTAATGTACCTTTTACCATTTTTGGATTAATCTATTGTATAATCCTCTAATGACCAAAACAAAGCCTTAGACCAATGGATTTGCATTTAATTATTGAGTATGGAATGGTTTTGAGACCTGTAATCAAGTACAAAGCAAGCTGACTAGAGTTTGCAACTTGTATCACTATGAACATGCCATGGATAAAAAGTGAGTTTTTGCCAACTTCAAGCCTTCGATTCTCCCTAACCACAAATGATTTTGGGGATTTCTTGGACTTTTTAGAAAGATTGTAACATGATATATAATCCATCTTTGAAATGCAACTTGATATTCCAAGAGGAACTATGTGAAAAATGGTCATGAAGATGGGTCAAAATCCTGCCTAAACTAGGGCAAATTTTCACTAAGTTAAAAGTTTCATGGACCCTTGTTCCAAAAATCCTAACTTTAAATATAAGCTTCTTTTGAGAAAACTTTGTGAATAAAAGTTGTAGACTTTGTGGAGGACTACAACTTTCATGTTGGAAGTTTTGTTTGAATCCAATTGCATAATGGTGAAAATGTTGGGCAAAGTTGGGAAAAATTAAGAAAATTTCATAACTTAGAAAAATTCTAAGTTATGAAATTTTTCAAACTTAAACCCTAATTTGCAAAATTGGGGTTCTTGATGAACAAGTTTCATTTTTTGACACATCTTGATTAAAAATGACCCTTGGCACTTGATTTTGACCAAAAGTCAAAGTTTGACTTTTTAGTGTACAGTCAAATTTTGATCAGTTGACTGAAAAATTCATCTGTCAATCCAATGCAATTGAGATTTTTTGAACCTTGTGAATAGGTCAAGATGATTCCATTGAGCCCTTGAATCCATGTTTGAGCCAAATTTTCCATTGGCTAAGTAAAAAATCAGAAATTGTCCTTGTACAGTCAAAACCCTAAAAATGACCATTTTGCCCTTTTGGTGATCTGATCAAATTTCTTGAGGAATTGGGGTCCAAACTTGATCAAATGGTTCATATGGGCTTATAATGTTGATATGGATCAAAATTCATGAGGTTTGACTGTAAATTGGCCACACTTGACTTTTTCCCCAATATAGTTGATTTCTAGGTCAACTGTCCAATTGACTGGGCAAAAATTTGATTCAAAGCTTGAAACTTGGTAGAGGCAATCTTATAAGTCCAACATGAAATATGAAAGTCACTTTGATCATGGGAAGTCCAAAAATCCTTGTGCCAACTCAAACCCTAATTTAGGTCATCAATGCAAGGAGGTGTCTTGAGCAGAGCAAAAAACCCTAATCCTGTCTGGAGTTCAAGGAGTCTTGTGAGGGGAAATCTTGATAAAATGAGAGGGAAAATTTTGGGGTACAACAACTGCCCCTGTTAAATCTTCTTGAACCTGAAGAGTTAGATTGGCGAGTTTGCCTTCCGTGACTCGAAGGTAAAAGATGATTGGATACTAGAGTGCCCGTAAATTTGCACTTGTCAAAATGTAGATGAGGGAATGGGCTTAAGGATGCCATTTGGAGATGGTAGAATCTTTCTGGAGATGGGCTTAAAGATGCCATCCAAGATCTGTTTGTTAAGAATCAGGAAAATGGATATCAGAATGGTATCCGTATCTGGAACGTATCTGAGTTGTATCTGGAGATTGGATTCGTATGAGCAAAGGAATGGCGTCCGTGTCTGGAGAGTATCCGAGCTGTAACTATATTTGATTCTTGAATGGACATCAGAATGAATGTCGTGTCTGGAGTGTATCTGTATTGTATCCGAAATCTGAAATATGGATAAGCGACAGAAAGACATCTGTGTCTGGAGTATCTCTGGGCTGGGGAATAGGTTTGAATGAGTGATAAAATGGCAACTGTGTCTGAAGCGTATCTAGACTGTATCTGAAGTTGAGATCTGTATGAGTAGCAAAATGACTTCCGTGTCTGGAATGTATCTGTACTGTAACTGGGATTCGGACAGGTGATAGAATGACTTCCGCATTTAGAGTGCATCTGAACCTGAAGTTGATAGTTGAATCTGAATGAGAAATAGAATGGCTTCCGTGTCTGGAGTGTATCTAGCCTGTATCTGATTGCTGAAGTCTGAATGAGTAGTAGAATGACCGCCGTGTCTGGGGTGTATCTGTATTGTATCTGAAATCTTTGAACATTTGTTAAAGGTAGCTTTTAATCTTATCCTAAAAAGGGTAAAATGTTAGCTAAAACAACAAGTTAGGTTGCATGACATGTATGATGCAATAAAAATGTGTTCTATCAATGTTTATGATTTATGGATGTAATGGATGCGCATGTAAGCTGATTAGCTGTCTTGCTGAGGAAAATATATCCTTGATAGCTGTAGATAATGAAATTTTTGACTGCTGCCGGGGAAAATAAATCCTTGGTGACTTGTGGGGATGTGAAAATCCTTCATGACTTTCCTGGGAAATAAGGAAAACTCTGACGATCTCTACTGGGGAATTAAAACCTGGGAGGCTTCAACTGGAGAAATGAGAACAAAAATGTTCATTCTGCTGGGAAATAACTCTGTGGGGAGAACGTTTATTCTGTTGAAGAGTTCTCAAGGGCTTGGGTTGTAAGCCAATTGTGATCGGTGGAAATAGAACTGACTGTTTTAAGCTGGTTCGCGAAATGTCGCGGTAAGCAAGAGTCGCCACCGTCTTTTATGTTCTCCAACATGGAAAGGACAAAAGCACAGCAAAATTCCTTATGAGAATGCTTCTCGGTTCGGGAGGTAGATTTATAGAAAGGGAAGGTGTTAGCACCCTTTCTATCCATGGTTATCCATGGGCTCTTAGATACTTGCTCTTATGTTTTCAAGATGATGTTTGCTTTTCAAATGTGAGTGGGTTTGAAAAAAGTTTCATTGAAAGATTTCTGAGTGACTCTTGTGTCTGTCCTCAAGAGTGTTTGAAAAATTTGTTTTGAAAGCTTTTGAAAGTGTCAGTGTGAAAAGATTTTTGATTTGTTTTTGAAGAGAGCAAGTATCCATGAGTCATCTACCTACCCTAAGGAATAAGGCTGTGTAAAAGTCCTTAAGGTAATGCCATCCCACCATTGAGAGGTAGGTAGCACCACCGTTGGAGGTGTTCGGGTCAATTCGATTGTAGGGACAGTGTGGTCACCGAAGCAACAGTTAGGACACCTTAGAAGTAACCTTAATGTCCTAGATCCTTTTTAATCCGAGGTAACCGTTTCGAGGCAACTGTTTCGAGGCAACTGGATCTTGGACATAAGAGCGACCGCTAAAACGTCCTATACTTGACGACCACGTTTCGAAGGCAACGAGTGAGGCGTACCCTATAAGTGGTGTGTGTATTGTATGTTGTTTTCATGTTATGTTTTATCTTTGATCATGGCATTGTGAGCTACGCGTTGTTTTTAATTATCATACATTCTTTCATGCAATTAGCAGTTAGGAGTGCGGAAAATTAAAAGACAGAAAGATAAAAGCTACGCTATTACAAGGCGCGGGTCTATACATCGCCAAAATACAAAGACCTGTTTTTGATAAAGATGCGGAAAGTAAAAAAGCAATAAACCTAGTTACTATTACATCCTTGAACAGTTACATAATAATCAATAAGAAAATAATGCGCGAAAAGAATTACAATCAGGACGTCCGAGGGTTTTGACCCTTTGCTTGAAATTAAATTAAATTAGGACCTAATTATTATTTAATTAAAGAAAAGAAAGTGTGTTTTTTATGTTTTTGTATTTAATGAAATAAAGAAAATAAAATCAAGAGAAAACCCTAATTCTAAGTTTATTTTAATTATTAATGAAAATATTAAAGTTAACCTAATTTAAGCTAATTAATTAATTTACACGTTATTTACAAAAATAATAGTAATTAATAATAATAATAAATAATGATGAAAATAATTAATTAAGAAAAATATAAAAATGTCAAAACCTATTTCTATGTAATTTTATTTATTAAGAAAAGTATTAGAATTTAAACCTAAATTAAACTAAAGTTAATTGGTGACATTTATTTACAAAAATATGTTAATGGAAAACTTAATAAATAAATAAATATATTTACAATTTTTTCATTTCTGATTTTTATTATGGAAAAAATTAATTTAGTGAATTAATAATAATTAAAACAAATTAAAAGAAATAAGATAAAAGAATATAAAAATAAAAAAGATATTGCAAACCAAAGGGGGTATGTAGGCCCAAGGTGGAGGTGAGATTGAAGCAATTCAGGCCCAAGAACACAAGCCTCGTTGACTTTTTGGCATCACGTGCTTGCTGGCTGACTAGGGTGTACCATGCTCTTCACTCTGTAGCCACTGGATTGATCATCATGAGCGTTTGGCAAGCTTAGGCGTGAGGACGTATGGTGGACCATTGAATCGTTGTTGCATTGGAATGGATTAAGAAAAATATGAATAATTATGTGGGGGACCTGGGAATCAAACCCAGGTCCCAGTACCTCTTGCCATTATGCCTTTGCCAACTGAGCTATCCAACACGTTTGTTATATGAATGGACAACAAATATAATTAAAAAAAACAAACATTAATAGTACAGAACAAAAAGAAAGCGCGCCAGATTTAAACTCTCCAATCACATGATGCCACGCCCGTCTTCTTCCTCGTTTACCTGCAATAATATGAACAAGATAGCGGGGGTTTTAAACCCCCACTAACCATAACCACGAAAAAATAGCGACTAGAGTTAGGGACCATATAAAAAGGGCGCGATGATTCCATTCAGTTCGCCTTGAGCTTCTGAGTTTAATGGTATGTGTCTCAAGGTCTGATTTTTGTTCAGTAAGAAATCCCTAATTTTCAAGCTTCTAAACCCTAGATTTTTTCCATGGTGGATTTTGATTCAGGCAGTTTTAGCACAATTAAACTATCTCCAAAGCTCCAGGAAGGTGTCAGTAATACAAATCAATGAGCAAAACATGTTAATGATGCATGTAAATTAGATTTCGATTAAGAAAATATTTGATCAAACCGTGACTTTGTTTTACCGTTTCCTTGAGCTATGAGGTTGGAAAGTGTTTGCAATACGTTCAGGAAACTCTCAGCAAGGGATTAGAATCAACAAACTTCCTTGAATCGGACTGTAAATCAGAAGACAGTGTTGAGTTTTTTCACTTTTTTTCAATGTTGCATATGATGTTCTTGCAGCAATTTTTCGTGTAAGGGTTCAGGGTTTCATTCAGCATATGTATGTGATGAGAATTAGGTCAAGAATAAGCCCAAAAGTCCATGGCATTATGACTTGAATATTTGATTGGCAATCAAATCTTTTTTCAATCTTTTCTTTCATGAAACCTTGCCAATCATGGATATTTTTCCTTGTTGATTGAGAAACGAGTTGCTAGCTTGCCCTAGTCATATTTGCTTCACAAAAAGATCTAAAAAGCACATCTTTTGAATTTTCTTATAATTAAAACCAATTAAATGAATTAATATAAATTCAATTAATTACTTAAAAATAAGAAAATAAATTATTTTGAGCTCAATGGGTCGTGCATAGGCTTTGGGTAAAGATTCAAGAAAGAATTTGAGGCCCATTAGCAAAATTGAAGGGTTTTAGGCAAAGTTGACTTTTGAAAGTTCCCAAAAATTTCCCAACTTCTCCAATGCATATCTTGCTCAATTTTGAAGCTATGAACATGTTCTTGGACATTTTGGAAAGGTCTTGAAGTCCTATAACCAATTCCTTTTGTACCATGTCATTTTGATTTACCAATCTCAAGTTATGGTCTTTGACTTAAAGTGCCTTTTTGTTGACTTTTGAAAATGACCTATAATGTTAAAATTGATAACTTTTTGTGAGAGCATTTCTTGGACTTGGAGTGTGAAGATTAATTGTAGGAAATGTCATCCCCTTCAAAATGAGCATTGGATGGGATTTTTCTGATGAACCATGAAGAAGTTATGCCTTGGTCAATTTACAGTTGACTTTTCAGCTGTCCAAAAATAGAAACTTTTGCATCTTGAGACTTTTTGAGCCATGCTTGTGGAATCATGATCAAGAATTGATCAAATGATGATTGTGGCTTCAAAATAAGATGTTGACCAAAAATTTTGAATTTTAGCTGTCAAATGACCATTTTACCCCTGTAGTTGACTGTGGAGCAATTAGGGCTTTTGACTGTGCAATTTGATGTTGTGAGTCTTGAACCTTGACATATAGATACTTGACAATGTATATAGGCATATGGGACTTGATTGGACCCTTACAAACCTCAATTTCTTTACAAGAACCAAAACCATAATCTTGACTGTGTTAGGAGGCAATTGGACTGTGCAACCCTTGAGGGATTTTGAATCATCTGGAGATTGATCTTGCCATATCTTGAAGAATATGGGAGGGCAAATTTTGGGGTACAATAGTTTCCCCTGTTCAATCTTCTTAGACCTGAGGATGTAGATTGGTTGGCGTGCCTTTCGTAATCCGAAGGTGGAAGATGATTGAACACTAGAGTACCCAGAAATTTGCACTCGCATAGTAGAATATCAGCAATGTGATGGCGGGAATGGGCTTACAGATGCCATTTGGAGAGATGATGGATAGGAGGATGGGCTTATAGATGCCATCTGGAAGTGTGACAGAACCTTGTCGGAAATGGGCTTATGGATGCCATTTGGAGACTGTCGGTATGTGGATGGGCTTATAGATGCCATCTAGGTGTCGATCGCGTAAGAGATTCCTTAGCGAGAACTTGTGTACCTGAGAAAGAAAGATAATTATCCGGCCTGTTACAGGGGTTGATCTTCAAACTCTTTATGTAGATATGCCCTGGCTGGATACAGGTATAGAATCTTTAAACTCTTCATGTAGATGTGCCCTGGCAGGATACATGAATCGAGTCTGAAATTAGTCGTCAACAGATATGCCCTGGCTGGATTCAAGAATTGGATCCTCAAACTCTTCAGACGTGCCCTGGCTGGATACAGGAATCGAGTCTGGAAATAGTCATCAACAGATATGCCCTGGCTGGATTCAGGAATCGGATTCTCAAACTCTTCAGACGTGCCCTGGCTGGATACAGGAATCGAGTCTGGAAATAGTCGTCAACAGATACGCCCTGGCTGGATTCAGGAATCGGATCCTCAAACTCTTCAGACGTGCCCTGGCTGGATACAGGAATCGAGTCCGGAAATACAGATATACCCTGGATGGGTACAGGAATCGAATCTTCAAACTCTTCAGACGTGCCCTGGCTGGATACAGGAATCGAGTTCGGAATTTCTTTATGCGGATATGCCCTGGCTGGATTCAGGAATAGGATCCTCAAACTCTTCAGACGTGCCCTGGCTGGATATAGAATCGAGTTTGGAAATAGTCGTCAACAGATACGCCCTGGCTGGATACAGGAATCAGATCTTCAAACTCGTCAGACGTGCCCTGGCAGGATACAGGAATCGAGTCCGGAAATAGTCGTCAACAGATACGCCCTGGCTGGATACAGGAATCAGATCTTCAAACTCTTCAGACGTGCCCTGGCTGGATACAGGAATCGAATCTGGAAATAGTCATCGACAGATACGCCCTGGCTGGATACAGGAATCAGATCTTCAAACTCTTCAGACGTGCCCTGGCTGGATACAGGAATCGAATCTGGAATTAGTCGTCAACAGATACGCCCTGGCTGGATACAGGAATCAGATCTTCAAACTCTTCAGACGTGCCCTGGCAGGATACAAGAATCGAGTCCAGAATTAGTCGTCAACAAATACGCCCTGGCTGGATACAGGAATCAGATCTTCAAACTCTTCAGACGTGCCCTGGCAGGATACAGGAATCGAGTCTGGAAATAGTCGTCAACAGATACGCCCTGGCTGGATTCAGGAATCGGATCCTCAAACTCTTTAGACGTGCCCTGGCTGGATACAAGAATCGAGTCCGGAAATACAGATATGCCCTGGCTGGATACAGAAATCGAATCTTCAAACTCTTCAGACGTGCCCTGGCTGGATACAGGAATCGAGTTCGGAATTTCTTTATGCGGATATGCCCTGGCTGGATTCAGGAATTGGATCCTCAAACTCTTCAGACGTGCCCTGGCTGGATATAGGAATCGAGTCTGGAAATAGTCATCAACAGATACGCCCTGGCTGGATACAGGAATCGGATCTTCAAGCTCTTCAGACGTGCCCTGGCAGGATACAGGAATCGAGTCAGGAAATAGTCGTCAACAGATACGCCCTGGCTGGATACAAGAATCGGATCTTCAAACTCTTCAGACGTGCCCTGGCTGGATACAGGAATCGAATCTGGAAATAGTCGTCAACAGATACGCCCTGGCTGGATACAGGAATCAAATCTTCAAACTCTTCAGACGTGCCCTGGCTGGATACAGGAATCGAATCTGGAATTAGTCGCCAACAGATACGCCCTGGCTGGATACAGGAATCGGATCTTCAAACTCTTGAGACGTGCCCTGGCAGGATACATGAGTCGAGTTCGGAATTAGTCGTCAACAGATACGCCCTGGCTGGATACAGGAATCGGATCTTCAAACTCTTCAGACGTGCCCTGGCAGGATACAGGAATCGAGTCCGGAATTAGTCGTCAACAGATACGCCCTGGCTGGATACAGGAATCGGATCTTCAAACTCTTCAGACGTGCCCTGGCAGGATACAAGAATCGAGTCTGGAATTGTGACAGTTGATAGTAACTATCTTTGTACTGGCCTTTGTCCTGAAAAGACAAAACGTTAGTTGTATGCAATGTCATGATGTATGAAATGCATGACGTTCTCAAAATAAATGAGATTGTATGTTCATGATGCGTACGTGCATGCTATAATGTATGAAGATGTGATGTTTATGAATGTATTTTTGTCTAAGAAAATAAATCCTTGACGAATGCCGGGAGCTTGTTGAATCCTGGGATGATTTTGAAGAGTAGAGCTCTTTGTTTTTGTTGGAGATGACAGTTGCAAGAATAAACCGGTAGGAGAAGATGACTCCGTTGGGGAATAAACTTGTTGGAGAGATTACTCTGCGGGGAAATACTCTGTGGGAAGAGAGGCACTTTGCTGAGATGTTGATGATAACTCCGCTGGGGATACCATTGTTGATCTTTGTTGGAAGATTTGATGAACTCCGCTGGGGATAGGAAGACTTCGCCGGGGACGATCTTTCCGTGGCAATTGGCTGAGGATAACCCAGTTATATCCTGGTGGGGAAATAACCCGTGAATAAAACCGGGGAGGTGCGTTCGTACTCTGCAGGTGATAAGCTTCCAGAATCTACTGGGGATAAGCTTCCTGAGTCTACTGGGGAGATTGATTGAACTCTCCTGGGGAAACTTTGGACTGTCCTGGGGAAGTGGTTCCGCTGGGGTGTCCGGTATACCACCGGGGAACAATCTTATATTAAGACTGCCGGGGATGCTTGTTAGGGATGTCTGTACACTCTGCTGGGGAATGTTGAGATCTTCTGGGGATACCCAACTTCCTTAAGGCTGACAGTATACTAACTCTGCTTGGGGAGAGTGTTGCTGACTTGCTGGAGATATTGTGCCTTTTCAGGGCTGACGGGAGACCAACTCTGCTCGGGGGAGAGGTATTGTTGATTTTGGTCTTACTCTGGGGAGTGGAGGTATCTTGGTTACATTCTTCAGCTGAACCTACCTTAGTACCTTGGTGGACAAAGCAATTAGATTGCTTAGACAACTCATTATTGCCCCTGTTTCTGATGTCACCTGTAATTAGCCCTCTGTTTCGTATGCAAATATTTATGAGTTTAGCAATTAGTGTCAAATGCATATATCAAAAATGAACATTGGACGTTCTTCGCAAGACAAAACAGAAAAAAGGAAAACAATTGGCAATTTGTCTGAAAAAGTGAATTTGTATTGATTTTTGAATTTGCCTGTAAATAGGCGTTTATGTACAAGAGGCTGACGTCCTAGTAAGAGAACACCGCTGAACAAACAGAGTTTATACAATTTTTTGAAAAAGGAAAACAAAACAGCTATGTGAAGAAAGATAATCCCACTGGGTTCCAACTCTGCTATCGCCTTTATATCTTCGAGCGTCTCATCACTTGGCTGCTCAGTTGAAGATGAAGCTGATTGATCGATGCCGTCTGAACCTGATAGTTGATACTGGATTCTGGATGCAAGGTGATCCGATGAGACATAGTATTACGCTTTATCCCTAACTTTTGCCTGGACCGCCCTTTCGGGTTTTCAGTCCACCGGGATACCCATTTTTGCCCAAGCCGCCTTTTCAGGTTTTCGACTTGCCGGGTGTACAGATTTTTTTCATTTCATCCCTTATTTTTGCCCGAACCCTTTTGGTTCGCTGGGAAGCCCTATTTTTACCTAGGTATGTCAACCTAGCGGGTCTTTTATCATGCGTAGTATCTTTTTACTATGTCTGCATTGGCGGGGTGAGGAAGGTCGTCACCATCCATGGTGGTTAGAATCACGGCTCCTCCTGAGAAGACATGTTTAACCACAAATGGCCCTTCATATGTGGGGGTCCATTTTCCCATGGGATCACTTTGAGGAAGAATGATGCGTTTGATTACCAGGTCCCCAACTTGATACTCTTGTGGTCAGACTTTCTTGTTAAATGCCCTGATCATCCGTTTTTGGTACGTTTGACCATGACAAATAGCAGCGAGTCTCTTTTCATCAATTAGGTTTAATTGATCAAGTCGAGTCTGGATCCAATCATCTTCTCTTAAGCCTGCATCCTTCATTATCTGGAGAGAGGGTATCTGGACTTCAATCGATAAGATTGCCTCCATGCCATAGACCAAGGAAAAGGGGGTTGCCCCGGTTGACGTTCTTGCTGAGGTACGGTACCCATGAAGAGCAAATGGTAACATCTCGTGCCAATCTTTATAGGTCACTGTCATCTTCTGCACAATATTTTTGATATTCTTATTAGCTGCCTCTACAGCCCCATTCATCTTTGGCCGGTAAGGAGAAGAGTTGTGGTGCTGTATCTTGAATTGCTCGCAGAGCTCAATGATCATCTTGTTGTTAAGATTGGTACCATTGTCCGTAATGATCCTCTCGGGTACACCGTATCGACAGATCAGGTTGTGTCGAATGAACCGTGCCATGACGTTCTTGGTTACCGTAGCGTAGGAAGCTGCTTCAACCCACTTTGTGAAGTAATCAATCGCTACCAGGATGAAGCGATGCCCGTTGGATGTCGTAGGTTTAATCTCGCCGATCATATCAATGCCCCACATTGCAAAAGGCCAAGGTGCAGTCAAGACATTCAGAGGAACTGGAGGAACGTGCACCTTATCTGCATAAATCTGGCACTTATGACATGTCTGAGAATGTTGGTAGCAGTCGGCTTCCATCGTGGACCAGAAATATCCTGCCCGAAGGATTTTCTTTGCCATGGTATGTCCACTGGAGTGCGTTCCGAAGGTGCCTTCATGTAGTTCTGCCATGATTCTTTCTGCTTCAGTCTTATCCATACAACGCAGTAAAATAGAATCATGGTTTCGCTTGTATAAAATGCCGTTGCTGAGGAAGAACTTTGCTGCGAACCTTCTCAGAAACATCTTGTCATTGACAGATGCGCCTTCGGGGTATTCTTGAGCTTCCAGGTACCTCTTCACTTCATGATACCAAGGTTTTTCTGTTACCTCTTCAGCCTCAAGATCACAACAATATGCAGGTTCGTCCAACTTCCAGATAATGATTTGGGGAGCCTCGTTATCCCATTTGACTTTGAACATAGAAGACATCGTAGCCAATGCGTCCGCCAGCTGATTCTCCTCTCTTGGGAAGTGTTCAAAAGTTATCTCTGTGAAATGGGGGATCAACGTCAACACACACTCTTTGTAAGGAATAAGATTTGGGTGTTTCGTATCCCACTCTCCTTTGATCTGATTGATCACGAGAGCGGAATCTCCGAAGACACTCAGAAACTTGATCCTTAAGTCAATCGCAGCTTGAAGACCCATGATGCATGCCTCATACTCCGCCATGTTGTTGGTGCAGTTGAAACATAGCCGGGCAGTAAGTGGAGTATGAGTGCCTTTTGGGGATATGATCACATCGCCGATACCGTTACCCAAAGCATTGGAGGCTCCGTCAAAGTGCATAGACCATTGGGATCCTTCTTCAGGTCCTTCATCCGGTCCAGGTACTTCACAATCAGTCACTACCATGATGTTCTCGTCAGGAAATTCAAAGTTCATTGACTGGTAGTCATTCACTGCCTGGTATGCCAAATGGTCTACCAACACACTCCCCTTGATAGCTTTCTGAGTCGTGTACTGGATGTCGTATTCTGTCAAGATCATCTGCCATCTTGCTATTCTTCCAGACAGAGCAGGCTTTTCGAATATGTACTTTATTGGATCCATTTTTGAAATCAACAGAGTAGTGTGAGTCAGCATATACTGTCTCAGCCGGCGAGCAGCCCATACCAAAGCGCAGCAAGTTTTCTCGAGCAGTGAGTATCGGGTCTCACAGTCGGTGAACTTTTTGCTAAGGTAATAAATGGCGTGCTCTTTTCGGCCAGACTCGTCATGCTGCCCCAACACACACCCCATCGAGCTGTCAAGTACTGTCAAGTATAGTATTAGAGGTCTCCCTTCAACCGGTGGCATAAGGATGGGTGGTTCTTGGAGGTACTATTTGATTCTGTCAAAAGCGGCCTGACATTCATCATTCCAACGTACTACTTGATCTTTCTTCAGTAGCTTGAAGATTGGTTCACAAGTAGCAGTTAGATGCGAGATGAATCGGGCAATATAATTCAGACGTCCTAAAAAGCCTCTGACTTCTTTCTCTGTCTTGGGAACTGGCATCTCTTGTATGGCTTTAACCTTGGCAGGGTCCACTTGAATACCTTTGTCGCTCACGACGAAGCCTAACAACTTTCCGGATCTTACCCCAAATGTGCACTTGTTCGGATTCAACCTTAGTTTGTATAGCTTCAGACGGTCAAACAGCTTCTGTAAATGGTCAAGGTGTTCCTCCTCAGTTTGAGACCTTGCAATCATATCATCAACGTATACTTCAATCTCATGATGGATCATGTCATGAAATAAAGCAACCATGGCGCGTTGGTAGGTTGCCCCAGCATTTTTCAACCCGAAAGGCATGACCTTGTAGCAGAAGGTGCCCCACTGAGTAACAAAGGTAGTCTTTTCCATATCTTCTGGAGCCATTTTAATCTGATTATAACCTGAAAAGCCGTCCATGAAGGAGAACACCTTGTGCTTAGCAGTATTGTCAACCAGAACGTCGATGTGAGGCAGAGGGAAGTCATCCTTGGGGCTCGCCCTGTTCAAATCCCTGTAATCAACACACATTCGGAACTTACCATCTTTCTTAGGCACGGGAACCACATTGGCAACCCACTGAGGGTAAGAAGTCACTGCTAGAAACCCGGCATCAAATTGCTTCATAACCTCAGCTTTGATCTTCTCGGACATCTCTGGACGCATACGGCGGATCTTCTGTTTAACCGGAGGGAAGTCTTCCTTGGTAGGCAGGTGATGAACTACAATGTCAGTATCCAACCCAGGCATGTCTTCATAGGACCAGGCAAAGATTTCCACATAATCATGCAACATCTGGATCAACCGCTGTTTCACGCTGAGCTCTAGGTTGGCACCAATCTTGACTTCCTTTCTGTCTGTCTCAGTACCCAGATTTACCGTTTCCACTGGCTCTTCATGCGGCTGAATGGCCCTCTCTTCCTGGAGTAACAGTCTTGCAAGCTCACCAGGCACTTCGCAATCATCTTCACCTTCGTCTTCGGCTAAGTTGATCGGATTTTCAAAGTCATAACTGGCAGTAGCAGAGTCGTTACCAGTGAGATCCAGAGTGGATTGGAACCTGTATAGGTGAGTGTGTGTAAATATAGCTGTTTTGCAATGTATAAAGAAAAAGAAGGAGCACAAGATTTGAAATGCGAAAAACGTCCAATGTTTTTATTCATGATATATGGAAATGACAAGTAATAAGCCCTCACAAATGAAACCACGGTGCCCCGGGTAAGACACCGGGCCATAAAGTTTCAAATTATTGTTCGTTACAAATTTAAAAACAAAGGAGTTCATTACTGAGTAACAAAAGTAACAGGTATGTGGTCTTTTGCAGTCCAATTGTTCAGTCCACCGTCAGTCGTCGGGTAGATCCAGCTATCAAACTCTGATTCCTCTGCATCGCCTTCAATAGCATTTACTCCCGGGTTGGTGATGAACACGGGAGGTCTTCCGATCCTTGCTTTGCGTACAGCCCTCTGAGCCTCTGCAGTGAAACCCAGCCCAAACTTGTCAGTCTTAGGAGTAAAATCAGGGAGCCTGCCCCAGTTAGCACATTCACCTTTCTCAATCACAGCCCGGGCATCCTTCAAGGAAGCCATCTTCAAAGGAGAGTCTTCTTCAATCATTGTCTCTGCTGACGCCAATGTGGGAGGCACCTCTTCAAAATGTTGAAAGGGGGTCTCAATGAACTCCCCGTCCATCTCTATATACCAGAATGAGTTAAGATGACTAACCATGTATTCTTCCTCCCCCTGCACTGTAACAATCTTCCCTCTGGCAGGGTATTTAAGCTTCTGGTGTAGAGTGGAGGTCACAGCCCCAACCTTGTGGATCCAAGGACGACCCATCAAACAAGAATAGGATGGACGAATTTCCATCACATAGAACGTTGAATCAAAGACTTGAGAACCAACCCGGATTGGAATGTCCACTTCACCATGTACCATCCTCTTCGACCCGTCAAAGGCTCGGACAACGATGTTACTAGGCTTCAACTCCAAACCCTCACAATCCAACCTGTCTAAGGCCTTCTTGGGCAATACATTCAGTGAAGAACCGGTGTCTACCAACACGTGTGCAAGAGTAGTGCCCCTGCATTCAATGGAGACGTGCAGGGCATCGTTGTGGTTCTTTCCCTTGGCGGTCAGATCAGCATCAGAGAAACCCAACCCATTGTCAGCGGTCAAGTTAGCCACACAATCAGTAAATTGATCAGTCGACGTCTCTTGTGGAACGTGAGCCTTCTTTAGGAAGGAAATTAGGGCCTTGGCGTGGGCCTCTGAGCACAACAGCAGTGATAGCATAGAGATTTTAGAGGGGGTATGCCCCAGCTGTTCAACGACGTTGAAATCGCTCTTCTTGATGATCTTAAGGATTTCTTCCATCTCTTGCTGTGAAGCTTCAACATTAACAGTCTTCAGTGCCTCCATCTGGGCAGGCATATCAGCAATCCCTTTTCCCCGAGTGTCAGATGACCCGGCAGCAGGGGTAGAAACTTGATCAGGAGGGGAAACAGGCGCACTTGTAGGTGTGATGATAAGAGGTCTTCGGATAACTGGTGGCGCAATGTCAGGCGAGAAGAGCCTGCCGCTGCGAGTAACTTTAGCGGGACCGGTAATGTTACTGATACCGGTACTAGTGTTGAACTCCTGCTTCACTCTAAGCACATACATATCTGCCCCATAGTGCCATGGGACAGCTTTGTCAGATTTGTAGGGGAGGGGCCCCGGAACAGTAATGATGATGGGTGCAACAGACATGATTTTGACTGGCTTCCTCAGGGGAGCCTTGGTAGAATTGTTGAAAATGGTGACAACAGATACTTCTTCGGTAGGAACAATAGGAACAGCGGTCTTCTTGAACAAGATCTCTTTGCTATCCATCAGGTTTTGGACGCCTGACTTCAGCAACGGACAACCAGTAGGTGAAACATCACATAGAAGGCAACCCTTGCTACAACCCGGAAATAAACCGGCCATCAATAGGTTCCTTTTGACGGTCAATAAAGGGGTAGCAACATCATCCACAGAAGCTACATACAGATCTTCCTCAATAGCATTTACTCCATGCTGGGGCATAGGAGCAGTCACAACGTTGGGCCTTTTGGGCGCCTCAAACTGTATTTCCTTAGCATCGATAAGGTCTTGAACCTTATTCCTCAGGGCCCAGCAATCATCAATAGAATGCCCCGGGCTATCAGAGTGATAAGCACAGCAGGCGTTGGGATTATACTTCGGAGAGGTTGTGTTTACCACCTTCGGAGCTTCTCTAACGGTTACCAAGTTAATCGATAGCAGTTGCGGCAAGATCTGCGACAAGGTCATACTAAGCCGAGTATATTCTCTTCTGGGTCTCTCACCCCTTGGTTGGTTAGGTTGCCGAGAAGCGGCAGCAGGCTTTGCAATTACCACCGCGTTGACAGCTTGGCGGCGTTCTGGTTTGTTTTTCCTCCTGGGGCCATACACATCACTGGCTTCCTTTTTAAAAGGCTTCTTTTCAGAACTTGAGGACGCACCCTTCTGTATCTTCCCTGATTTCATACCAGCCTCTATCCTTTCACCCGTCAGAATGAGGTCTGTAAACCCTACAGACGAATTGCCAATGAGATGATTGAAGAACGGCCCGGATAGGGTCCCTAAGAACATGTCCACGAGTTCACGGTCAGTTAACGGCGGCTGCACCCTGCCAGCCAGGTCCCTCCACTTCTGCGCGTACTCTTTAAAACCTTTTCTCGATCCTAGCGACATACCCTGGAGTTGGGTACGTGTAGGAGCGAGGTCGGCATTATACTGATACTGCTTATAAAAAGCAGTAGCCAAATCCTCCCAGTTACGAACCTTGGTTCCATCCAGCTGATAGAACCATTCGAGATGAGTCCCTGAAAGACTCTCCTGGAAGAAATGGATCCATAAGTTCTTGTCCACAGTGTATGGTTGGATCTTCCGCACATAAGATCTGAGATGTAGCTTAGGGCAGGACGCCCCGTCATACTTTGCGAAAGATGGTGCTTTGAACTTGTGTGGGATCACCACACCAGAAGAAAGACCCAGGTCTCCAAAATCCAACCCAGGCACTTGTTGAATTTCCATGGCATTCAGGCGATCCTCTAACTACTTGTACTTGTCTTCAGCTGGAGGGTACTGCTCTTCATTGAAATCAGTCTCGTTGTTAGAGACCACCAGACTAGGAACCCTTCCCCCTTGGGGATTGCCTTTCCCTACAGAAGAACCAGCTTGATCAACCTCATTCTGCAGTGTATTGCCAAACCTCCGGCCAGTATTGAATAGTACAGTTCTCTTCTTCTTCTTCTTGACCAGCAGAGCCTTCAATTCCTCTTGGCCTTGGGCTAAACTCATGATCAACTCTTGGAACTGGGCGTTCTGAGCCTGGAGGGCCTTGATGGATTGCTCAGTAGATGATTCAGGATTCATGATGGCTGCTGAAATAAACAGCGAAGAACATTAAGCAACCTGAAAAGAAGAGTACCTGTGATGCATATGATGAATGGAATGCGTATGATTTATGTTTTCAATGACAATCGGGATTCAACTTTGTAAACAAAAAAGGCAACGCACTTTATTAGATTCAACTTTGAAATTTAGATTGTTCAACAGATTGCCCTTAGGCGTTACATAAAATGGAACTACTGAAAAGGGAAATAAAAACTGTAGAAGAACATCCAAAGCTCATCAGTGATCCCAGGGTCTTCTCTTCTCAGTACGGATGTAGTCATTCAAGGCCCGCTCGTTCTCCAACTACTTTGTCAGCTTCTGGATCTTCAATTCCTGCTCGTTGAAATTTTCTCGATAAGAATCCCGTTCTTCTTGTAGTTGCGCCCAAGACCTCTTTAGTGTATCAACATCAGTAGGTATCTGAGGAGGGAGAACAGTTGGAGGAGCCCCATCTCTATCAGGATATTCAAGAATGATGGGTCTGACAGCTTCATATGGCATACCTAAATTTTGAGCACGGATGCGGACCCATCTGTAGTAGGGTTCCATAGGTAGAGAAGTATTCGGTCCCAACTCTTGTGGGTCAGCTTTGTGAATTCTGTCCCAAGCCTTGATGAATCTACGACGCAGCTCGTCACTATCTACCTGAAACTCAAAACTGATGTGAGGCACCAACATCTCATGAGGCCCTTCTCTTCTGGCTCTTCCAAATTGACGGAGAGCTAGACATGGGTTATAAAAGATTCCTCCTTGGGTACCAATCAAAGGAACATTAGGATATTCTCCGCAACGATCAATAACAGCTACCTCATCCAAACCCCTGAAAGTCCAAATGATGTCATTATCAGTGAGAGACATTAACCTATGAGCCCAACCTCTTCCTTCTTTGTTCTTCAGCACGAACTTAGGGAGGTGCGAAATAAACCACCTCACTAACAAAGGAATACAACACCACAGAGTTCCTCATCTTCGGGCAGTACGAGCGTAGAGTTGTTGCAGGATATCACCCAAGAGAGTGGGCACAGGGTTCCGAGACATGAAGATCCTTATGGCAGTGACGTTAATGAAGTTATCAGGATTAGGAAACAAGACTAGACCATAGATTAAGAGAGCCAGAATGTATTCATACGCCCTGAAGTCTAAGTCGTTCCAGAAACTGTTAGCTTTACCGATCAGAAACTTGGCCAAGAAACCCTTAATTCTGCTTCTAGTCACCCAGTTGTCCATTACCTCTTTGTGGGTCAAGGGAAGGGCTGCAGCGATCTCCTCAAGCCTAAGAGTCTTTTCCCAACCAGTGAAGGGAGTCAAATCCAAGATAGGGATGCCAAGCAAATCAGAGAATTCTTCCAGGGTAGGGACCAGTTGGAAGTCTTGAAAGGTGAAACAATTGTACAAGGGATCATAAAATTGGGTCAGGACACTCATCAGTTGTTGGTCCCACTTTGAAGTGACTAAACCGAGAAGAGAACCATGCCTCTGGATGAAGGAAGTGGTGTTTGGAATTCTGCTAACCAATTCTTCAAGCAACTCAGGTGGGTGAACAAAATTGAACCGGATAGTGTTCCTTCACACAGGCATCATGATGTCCTACAAAACAGAGCAAAGGTGAAACCCTCTTGTCTTTGAAATGGTCAGTCCTTATCCAGGATGCATGCAATGTCTATGATGGCATGATGTTATGATAAAGCACACCACAAATATTCACAAAAGCAAACATGATAAGGCACACAAGTCACACAAGACAGCCCTTAGGGTTTAGGCCAGCATGAAGTTCAGGTACTACCCTCTTTCAGTTTGTTGGTTAAGACCTGTCCTCTCAAAAGTAACCGGGTTCTAGAGGATCCCAATATCACTGACTACCCTCAATCGGTCATAACTCCAGCATCGTAATCTTTTCTTGCGGCCAGAACCATCGCGAGAGTTTAGCCTCAATGGGTGTAGCATACTACTACTGTTCTATGGCCAAGTTGGGTCAAATTAGGGTTCTAAGGTCGGTTGGTGCTTAATGACTCCTCAGAAGACCCATATTCTCCTTGTTGCAACACAAGGGATATCGGTACAGACCAAGGCGCCACACCAACGTAGCCACTGTTTCACCCGTGTCGGTCTACGCCGGACAGGTCCCTCACAGCTTACGCTACCTAACAGGGTATCCCCATATCCAGGTTAGGATCTATGAAACTCCAAGGCAATGCCTATAATAATAAAGCAAACAAAACAAAGCAATTGAAAACATAAGTATGAGTTATCCTAAGGTACACCTCACTTTAAATATCCCCAGCAGAGTCGCCAGTTCTGTGATCGGTGGAAATAGAACTGACTGTTTTAAGCTAGTTCGCGAAATGTCGCGGTAAGCAAGAGTCGCCACCGTCTTTTATGTTCTCCAACATGGAAAGGACAAAAGCACAGCAAAATTCCTTATGAGAATGCTTCTCGGTTCGGGAGGTAGATTTATAGAAAGGGAAGGTGTTAGCACCCTTTCTATCCATGGTTATCCATGGGCTCTTAGATACTTGCTCTTATGTTTTCAAGATGATGTTTGCTTTTCAAATGTGAGTGGGTTTGAAAAAAGTTTCATTGAAAGATTTCTGAGTGACTCTTGTGTCTGTCCTCAAGAGTGTTTGAAAAATTTGTTTTGAAAGCTTTTGAAAGTGTCAGTGTGAAAATTTTTTTGATTTGTTTTTGAAGAGAGAAAGTATCCATGAGTCATCTACCTACCCTAAGGAATAAGGCTGTGTAAAAGTCCTTAAGGTAATGTCATCCCACCATTGAGAGGTAGGTAGCACCACCATTGGAGGTGTTCGGGTCAATTCGATTGTAGGGACAGTGTGGTCACCGAAGCAACAGTTAGGACACCTTAGAAGTAACCCTAATGTCCTAGATCCTTTTTAATCCGAGGCAACCGTTTCGAGGAAACTGTTTCGAGGCAACTGGATCTTGGACATAAGAGCGACCGCTAAAACGTCCTATACTTGACGACCACGTTTCGAAGGCAACGAGTGAGGCGTACCCTAGAAGTGGTGTGTGTATTGTGTGTTGTTTTCATGTTATGTTTTATCTTTGATCATGGCATTGTGAGCTGCGCGTTGTTTTTAATTATCATACATTCTTTCATGCAATTAGCAGTTAGGAGTGCGGAAAATTAAAAGGCGGAAAGATAAAAGCTACGCTATTATAAGGCGCGGGTCTATACATCGCCAAAATACAAAGACCCGTTTTTGATAAAGATGCAGAAAGTAAAAAAGCAATAAACCTAATTATTATTACATCCTTGAACAGTTACATAATAATCAATAAGAAAATAATGCGCGAAAAGAATTACAATCAGGACGTCCGAGGGTTTTGACCCTTTGCTTGAAATTAAATTAAATTAGGACCTAATTATTATTTAATTAAAGAAAAGAAAGTGTGTTTTTTATGTTTTTGTATTTAATGAAATAAAGAAAATAAAATCAAGAGAAAACCCTAATTCTAAGTTTATTTTAATTATTAATGAAAATATTAAAGTTAACCTAATTTAAGATAATTAATTAATTTACACGTTATTTACAAAAATAATAGTAATTAATAATAATAATAATAAATAATGATGAAAATAATTAATTAAGAAAAAGATAAAAATGTCAAAACCTAATTCTATGTAATTTTATTTATTAAGAAAAGTATTAGAATTTAAACCTAAATTAAACTAAAGTTAATTGGTGACATTTATTTACAAAAATATGTTAATGGCAAACTTAATAAATAATTAAATATATTTACAATTTTTTGATTTCTGATTTTGATTATGGAAAAAATTAATTTAGTGAATTAATAATAATTAAAACAAATTAAAAGAAATAAGATAAAAGAATATAAAAATAAAAAAGATATTGCAAACCAAAGGGGGTATGTAGGCCCAAGGTGGAGGTGAGATTGAAGTAATTCAGGCCCAAGAACACAAGCCTCGTTGACTTTTTGGCATCACGTGCTTGCTGGCTGACTAGGGTGTACCATGCTCTTCACTCTGTAGCCACTGGATTGATCATCATGAACGCTTGGCAAGCTTAGGCGTGAGGACGTATGGTGGACCATTGAATCGTTGCTGCATTGGAATGGATTAAGAAAAATATGAATAATTATGTGGGGGACCTGGGAATCGAACCCAGGTCCCAGTACCTCTTGCCATTATGCCTTTGCCAACTGAGCTATCCAACGCGTTTGTTATATGAATGGACAACAAATATAATAAAAAAAACAAACATTAATAGTACATAACAAAAAGAAAGCGCGCCAGATTTAAACTCTCCAATCACATGATGCCACGCCCGTCTTCTTCCTCGTTTACCTGCAATAATATGAACAAGATAGCGGGGGTTTTAAACCCCCACTAACCATAACCACGAAAAAATAGCGACTAGAGTTAGGGACCATATAAAAAGGGCGCGATGATTCCATTCAGTTCGCCTTGAGCTTCTGAGTTTAATGGTATGTGTCTCAAGGTCTGATTTTTGTTCAGTAAGACAGCCCTAATTTTCAAGCTTCTAAACCCTAGATTTTTTCCATGGTGGATTTCGATTCAGGCAGTTTTAGCATAATTAAACTATCTCCAAAGCTTCAGGAAGGTGTCAGTAATACAAATCAATGAGCAAAACATGTTAATGATGCATCTAAATTAGATTTCAATTAAGAAAATATTTGATCAAACCGTGACTTTGTTTTACCGTTTCCTTGAGCTATGAGGTTGGAAAGTGTTTGCAATACGTTCAGGAAACTCTCAGCAAGGGATTAGAATCAACAAACTTCCTTGAATCGGACTGTAAATCAGAAGACAATTTTGAGTTTTTTCACTTTTTTTCAATGTTGCATATGATGTTCTTGCAGCAATTTTTCGTGTAAGGGTTCAGGGTTTCATTCAGCATATGTATGTGATGAGAATTAGGTCAAGAATAAGCCCAAAAGTCCATGGCATTATGACTTGAATATTTGATTGGCAATCAAATCTTTTTTCAATCTTTTCTTTCATGAAACCTTGCCAATCATGAATATTTTTCCTTGTTGATTGAGAAACGAGTTGCCAGCTTGCCCTAGTCATATTTGCTGCACAAAAAGATCTAAAAAGCATATCTTTTGAATTTTCTTATAATTAAAACCAATTAAATGAATTAATATAAATATAAATTCAATTAATTACTTAAAAATAAGAAAATAAATTATTTTGAGCTTAATGGGTCGTACATAGGCTTTGGGTAAAGATTCAAGAAAGAATTTGAGGCCCATTAGCAAAATTGAAGGGTTTTAGGCAAAGTTGACTTTTGAAAGTTCCCAAAAATTTCCCAACTTCTCCAATGCATATCTTGCTCAATTTTGAAGCTATGAACATGTTCTTGGACATTTTGGAAAGGTCTTGAAGTCCTATAACCAATGCCTTTGGTCCCATGTAATTTTGATTTACCAATCTCAAGTTATGGTCTTTGACTTAAAGTGCCTTTTTGTTGACTTTTGAAAATGACCTATAATGTTGAAATTGATAACTTTTTGTGAGAGCATTTCTTGGACTTGGAGTGTGAAGATGAATTGTAGGAAATGTCATCCCCTTCAAAATGAGCATTTGATGGGATTTTTCTGATGAACCAGGAAGAAGTTATGCCTTGGTCAATTTACAGTTGACTTTTCAGCTGTCCAAAAATAGAAACTTTTGCATCTTGAGACTTTTTGAGCCATGCTTGTGGAATCATGATCAAGAATTGATCAAATGATGATTGTGGCTTCAAAATAAGATGTTGACCAAAATTTTTGACTTTTAGCTGTCAAATGACCATTTTACCCTTGTAGTTGACTGTGGAGCAATTAGGGCTTTTGACTGTGCAATTTGATGCTGTGAGTCTTGAACCTTGACATATAGATGCTTGACAATGTATATAGGCATATGGGACTTGATTGGACCCTCACAAACCTCAATTTCTTTACAAGAACCAAAACCCTAATCTTGACTGTGTTAGGAGGCAATTGGACTGTGCAACCCTTGAGGGATTTTGAATCATCTGGAGATTGATCTTGCCAAATCTTGAAGAATATGGGAGGGAAAATTTTGGGGTACAACACCAATCTACTGGGGATTTATGTAGGAAATTGGATGGTACTCCACCGGGGTTTAAGGTTTGAAGTTTTGGACTCCGTTGGGGAAGAAAGTTTTATCTTTACTGAGGGTTTGCAGTTCAAAGTTTTATAGCTCCGCTGGGGGTTGGGAGTTTGGAAACTTAGTTTTGATGGGAATTTTGAAACTTAACTCCGCTGGGGATATGTATTTCAAAACTTCAACTCTGTTGAGGATCTGGATGATGTACTGCAGGGGATTTCCTCTGGAATAACCTAAAGACATTCTCCTACACTTTCAACCTATCAGTAATTATTCTTTCTCATTTCGTTTTATTTGTAAGTAGTGATTATATTCAAATGCATATGCTCATTTAATAAATCATTGGACGTTTTCAAATAAAACACAAGTGTAAAAAGAAAGAAAAAGCAAACAAATTTCTGTACTTTGAAGTATCTTTATATTAACTTTGTGTAAGTATTTTGTACAAAGGAGATAGACATCCTAGTAAGAGAATGTTGTCGTAAAAAAGAGAAAAAATTTATACAAAGAAAGATGGCTATGTGTAACAATTCCATGGGGTTCCCATTCTGCTATAGCCTTCGTGACTCTGAGTATCTTGTCCATTCGTTGCCTTATTCGACGATGATTAGGTTGATCAGAATCCCAGAGCTTATCCGTGAAAAGATTGTCCTTAAAGTGATCCGAAGAGACATAGTCATACGCTTTAATTCCCTGACTTTTGCCTGGACCGCCCTTTCGGGTTTTCAATCCACCGGGAAACCCTTTTTTGCCCAAGTCGCCCTTTCGGGTTTTCAACTTGCCGGGTGTACATATTTTTTTTATTTATCCCTAATTTTTGCCTGAACCACCCTTTCGGGTTTTCGATTCACCGGGATGCCCATTTTTTCCCAAGTCGCCCTTTCGGGTTTTCAACTTATCGGGTCGTTTAGGCGTAGTATCTTTTGACTATGTCTGCGTTCGCAGGGTGCGGCAGGTCATCGCCGTCCATAGTGGTCAGAATCATTGCCCCACCAGAAAAGATGTTTTTGATCATAAATGGTCCTTCGTAAGTAGGAGTCCATTTGCCCCTGGGATCACTTTGCGGCAAGATGATCCGCTTGATTACAAGATCCCCGACTTGATATACCTGTCTCTTGACTTTCTTGTTGAAGGCCTTGATCATACGTTTCTGATACGCCTGACCATGACAAACAGCAGTAAGTCGTTTTTTGTCAATCAAGTTAAGTTGATCAAGCTGGGTCTGAATCCAATCGTCTTCATTCAAACCAGCATCCTTCATGATTCTCAAGGAAGGAATCTGAACTTCCATAGGTAAAACAACTTCCATGCCATATACCAAAGAAAAGGGGATTGCCCCAGTTGAAGTGCGTGTCATGGTACGATACCCGTGCGGAGCAAACGGTAACATCTCATGCCAGTCCTTGTAGGTGACTGTCATCTTTTGAATGATCTTCTTGATATTTTTGTTCACAGCTTCGACAACATCGTTCATCTTAGGCCGATAGGGAGATGAATTGTGATGTTGAATCTTGAACTGCTCACACAGAGCGATGGTCATAGTATTGTTCAAATTCGTACCGTTTTCAGTGATGATCTTGTCGGGGATACCATACCGGCATATGAGGTTCTGCTTGATGAAACGGGCAACCACATTCTTCGTAACGGAGGCGAAGGAAGCTGCTTCGACCCACTTGGTAAAGTAATCAATGGCCACCAGGATGAAATGGTGTCCATTGGATGTTGTAGGCTTGATCTCTCCAATCATGTCGATTCCCCACATCGTGAATGGCCACGGAGCTGTTAAGACATTGAGAGGAACTGGAGGAATATGTACCTTGTCAGCATAGATTTGGCATTTGTGACAACTACGGGAATGTTGATGACAATCAGCTTCCATGGTAGACCAATAGTAACCTGCCCGTAGAATCTTCTTAGCCATCGTATGACCGCTTGAGTGGGTGCCAAAAGTGCCATTATGTAGTTCAGCCATAATCTGCTAAGCTTCACCCTTGTCCACACAACGGAGTAGGACACAATCAAGATTGCACTTGTATAGGATACCATTGCTCAGAAAGAACTTGGTAGCGAACCTCCTTAAGAACTTTTTGTCATTGACTGAAGCTCCTTCAGGGTATTATTATGCTTTGAGATACCTTTTGACGTCATGAAACCAAGGTTGGTCCACCACTTCTTCGGTATTAATCTCGTGACAATGTGTAGGTTCGTCCATTCGCTCAATGGTGATTTGAGGAGCCTCATTGTCCCAATTAATTTTAAACATGGATGACATTGTAGCTAACGCATCCGTCAACTGATTCTCTTCTCGCGGGAAGTGCTCGAAGGTGATCTGCTCGAAATGTGGTAACAATGTCAAGACATGTTCTTTGTAAGGGATGAGGTTAGGGTGCTTAGTATCCCACTCTCCTTTGATTTGACTGATAACCAAAGCGGAGTCCCCAAATACAATCAAAGATTTGATTCCCAAGTCAATAGCAGCCTTGAGACCAAAGATACAAGCTTCATACTCGGCCATGTTGTTGGTACAGCTGAAACAGAGTCTGGTAGTGAAAGGTGTATGGCAACCTTCTGGAGAAATAAGTACCGCGCCGATACTGTTGCCAAGTGCGTTGGAGGCACCATCAAAGTACAGAGTCCATCGGGATCCTTGTTTAGGTCTGTCATACGGTCTGTTTTCCTCAATGTTGTTCAAAGTCATGATATCCTCGTCGAGAAAGTCGAACCTCATGGATTGGTAATCTTCGATAGCTTGATGAGCTAAATGATCGGCTAGCACACTCCCCTTTATATATTTTTAGGTTGTGTATTATATATCATATTCGGTGAGGATCATATGCCATCTAGCGATTCTTCCGGATAAAGCAGGCTTCTCGAAGATGTACTTGATCGGATCCATCTTAGAAATCAATAGAGTGGTATGTGTCAACATATACTGCCTTAGCCGACGAGCAGCCCATACCAAAGCGCAACAAGTTTTTTCGAGTAGTGAGTAGCGAGTCTCACAGTCGGTAAACTTTTTGCTAAGGTAATAAATGGCATGCTCTTTTCGACTAGACTCGTCATGTTGGCCCAGTACGCACCCCATTGAGTTATCCAAAACAGTCAGATACATAATTAGTGGCCTTCCTTCGACGGGTGGCATCAATATAGGAGGTTCTAGCAAATACTCCTTGATTTTGTCAAAATCAACTTGACAGTCATCATTCCATTCAACCACCTGATCCTTCTTCAACAATTTGAAGATTGGCTCACAGGTAGATGTCAGGTGAGAAATGAACCTTGCAATGTAGTTTAAGCGTCCTAAGAAACCTCTGACCTCCTTCTCAGTGCGAGGGGCAGGCATTTCTTGTAAGGCTTTGACTTTGGCAGGATCAACCTCAATGCCTTTGTTGCTGACGATGAATCCCAAGAGTTTACCGGACCTAACTCCGAAGGTGCACTTGCTAGGGTTCAGTCTGAGCTTATACTCCTTCAATCTGACAAACAGCTTCTGCAGATGGTCGAGGTGTTCTTCTTCTGTTTGTGAACGGGCTATCATGTCGTCTATGTAAACTTCAATCTCATGATGTATCATGTCATGAAACAAAGCTACCATGGCTCGCTGATAGGTTGCCCCGACATTCTTCAGTCCGAATGCCATCACTTTATAGCAGAAGGTACCCCACTGCGTAACAAAAGTAGTTTTTTCCATGTCTTCGGGGGCCATTTTGATCTGGTTGTACCCTGAAAATCCATCCATGAAAGAAAATACCTTGTGTTGAGCTGTATTGTCGACCAAGATGTCAATGCGTGGTAGTGGAAAGTCATCTTTAGGGCTAGCCCTGTTCAGGTCTCTGTAATCCACACACATCCTGACTTTGCCGTCCTTCTTAGGCACGGGCACAATGTTAGCAACCCATTGTGGATAGGAAGTAACAGCAAGAAAGCCAGCATTGAACTGTTTCATCACTTCAGCTTTGATCTTTTCAGACATATCGGGCCTCATTCGGTGGACTTTCTGCTTGATTGGTGGACATTCTTCTCTTGTAGGGAGACGGTGAACCACAATATCCGTATCCAGTCCCGGAATGTCTTCATAGGACCAGGCGAAGATCTCAACATATTCATTCAACAGCTGAACTAAGCGCTCTTTGACACTTGGCTCCAGGTTGGCACCCACTTTAACCTCTTTTTTGTCTTCCTCTATTCCCAAATTGATAGTCTCTAACAACTCTTCATGGGGAAGAATAGCCCTTTCTTCCTATTGCAAAAGTCTAGCCAACTCTCCAGGCACTTCACAGTCTTCATCACCTTCGTATTCGGCATGATTGACCAGATCTTCAGAGTCACTGAAGGCCATAGCAAAAATTTTACCCATGGAATCCGGAGTGGATGGGTACCTGCATTTTGTGAGGGTGGGTGCGTGTAAGGGATAGCCACCTTTAAACAAAATGAAATGTAAAAAGAAAGAAAATGAACACAAAAGTTTATAGATGAAAACGTCCATGATTCATTAAAAATGGCATATGAAAATGAAGAATCAAAACCATTACAAATGGACCTATATGCCCCGGGTAAGGCATAAGGCAAAAAAAGTGTACGAATTGTTTAATAATTATTACAGACTAACCAGGAAATGTTCAAAAGATAAATTACTGATTGATGAAAGTAATGGGAACAAAGTCTTTCGCCTCCCAGTTGTTCAATCCTCCTTCAATAGTTGGAAAGATCCATTCTTCAAAATTGCTTTCTTCTTCATCATCCTCTAAAGCATGAACTCTGTGATGAGTGATTTTCAATGGCGGTCCACCAGCCCGGGAGCGACGCACAACTTTCTGACCAGCAGCAGTGAAACCCAAACCAAACTTATCTGTCTTGTAAGGAAAATCTGGCAGTTGACCCCATACTGTGCTTCCTCCTTCCTTGACTACAGCCTCTGCATCTTTAAGGGGTGACATCAGGGACACAGGTTTGGTAATTATGGGCACATTAGTCATTGTCTTGGCTACCGCAACTTCAGGAGAAACCTCTTCAAAGTGTTGGAAAGGTGTTTCTATGAATTCACCGTCTAACTCCATGTAGCGGAAAGAGTTAAGGTGGATTATCATATACTCCTCCTCACCATGAACTGTTATGATTTTACCCTGGACTGGGTATTTAAGCATCTGGTGTAGAGAAGAAGTGACTTCCCCAGCGTTGTGGATCCATGGCCTTCCCAACAAGCATGAATATGAAGGACGGATGTCCATCACATAAAATGTAGAGTTGAAAATTTCCGTTCCCACCTTAATTAGGATGTCCACCTCTCCGTGAACCATCCGCTTAGAACCGTCGAAAGCTCTAACAATGATATTACTGGGCTTTAAGGTCAAACCTTCACAGTCTAGTCTGTCCAACGCTTTCTTTGGTAGAACGTTTAAAGATGACCCGGTATCAACCAGAACGTGAGCAAGTGTGGTCCCTCTACACTCTACCGAAACATGTAGCGCATCATTATGCTTTCTTCCCTTAGATGTTAGATCAGCGTCAGAGAAGCCAAGACCATTGTCGACTGTAAGGCTGGCTACACACTCCTGAAACTGATCCACAGAAGTTTCATGAGGCACATGCACCGTCTTCAGGAATTTGATCAAGGCTTTGGCATGAGCCTCGGAGCAGAGCAATAGAGCCAGCATAGATATTTTTGAAGGGGTTTGCCCCAGCTGCTCTACGACATCATAGTCGCTCTTCTTAATTATCTTTAAAATCTCCTCCATTTCCTTTTGGGTGGTCTCGGGGATAACCAAAGTCTGAGCCCTCGTCATGACGGGCGCTTCTGGGATCCCCTTACCTTTATCAGCAGTAATAGTAGAAGGTATAACCTCGGGAGTAACAATTTCTTCAATCACTGGACTTCGCACAATTATCTTGACAGGCACAGGAGCACTTGAGGGTCCGAAGATTGCCCTTGGAGGAGCAATCTCCGGAGAGAAGATTCTTCCGCTACGAGTGATCTTACTTGTCCCCGCAATATTTCCTATATCAAGAGTTTCTTCATCAGAGCTTTCTTCAACTGTTTCGATTTGCTTAACACCGTGGTAGAAGATCTCTCCTCCATAATTCCATGGTATCGTCTTGTTGGACTTATATGGGATAGGCCCCGGCATGGTAATCTTCAGCGGTACAAACTTTGGATCAGGTGTAATCTTAATAGGCCTTTTTCATGTCTTGGAAAGATTGTCGGAAATGGTGATTATAGCAACATCATTGATTGGAGTAACAGGAGTAACAGGAGTAACAGGAGTTTTCTTGAAGAGGATTTCTTGAGTATCCATCAGGTGTTGGATGCTGACTTCAACAGCGGACAGTCGGATTACAAGGTCGAACAAAGGTAACAATCTTTTTCACAGCCTAGGAAAATCCCGGCTTTCAACAGATTCATCTTGATCATTGGCAACAGAGTCATTAAGTCATCAACAGCAGTAACATGAAGATCTTCTACAATAGCATGGATATTATGACCATGTTTTGGAATAGGAGCGGATATCACATTAGGTTTTTCAGGGGCATCAAACTCCACCTCCTTGGCATCTATTAAATCTTGGATCTTATTTTTAAGGGCCCAACAGTTGTTGGCGTCGTGTCCCACACTGTCCGAATGATATGCGCATTTTGCATTTGAATGATAATAGGGAGAAGAGGTATTTGGGTTTTTCGGTGCTTCTTTCAAGTTCGTAAGGTTTAACTTTAACAGATGAGGGAGGACTTGAGCTGGTGTCATATTGATCTGAGTGAATTGCCGGTGTGGCCTTTCCACCCTATTTTGGTTAGCTCTGGGTTGACTGCTTCGAGGTTGATCGGCTGAAGAGTTCTGGATCATCACAGCCCCCGCCGCTGGTCAGCGCTCCATTCTGCCTTGATTTCTCTGGGTGTAAACAGCAGAAGCTTCTTTCTTGGCTGGGAAGGTATTCTTGACAGCAGTGGAAGCAGATGCATCCTTCTGAATTTTACCACTCTTAATGCCAGCTTCGACCCTTTCACCTGTCAGAATTAATTCGGTGAACCCTGCAGATGAGCTCCCGATCAAGTGATTGAAGAATGGACCTGACATGGTCCCCAAAAACATATCAACCAGATCTCTATCCGACAATGGTGGCTGCACCTTTCCAGCCAAATCCCGCCACTTATGGGCATACTCCTTAAAGCCTTCATTAGAGACCATACCCATACTCTGTAGTTGAGTACGAGTAGGCACTAAATATGCGTTATATTGGTATTGTCGGTAGAAAGCAGCAGCTAAATCCTCCCAGTTATGTACATTAGATCTCTCAAGTTGATAGAACTAGTACAATTGCGTACCCGACAAACTATCTTGAAAAAAGTGGACCCACAGATCCTTATCAGAAGAGTGAGGTTGGATCTTTCTGACGTAGGACCGTAGATGCATCTTCGGACATGACAAATCGTCGTATTTAGCAAATGTAGGCACTTTGAACTTGGGGGGAATGAAGATCCCAGCAACCAACCCTAGTTCTTCGAAATCCAACCCAGGTACTCTTTATACCTCCATGGCTGCCAGCCGGTCTTCCAGATTTTTATACTTATCATTCGCAGGAGGATACTGCTGCTTAGAGTAATCTTCCTCCCCCTCTTCTTCTTCCTCTTCAGCTTTAGACTCAGAGGGCATTGCAACTCCCATAACTTTACCAACCCCTTCGTCAGACGTCGAGGGGAAATCTAGGACCCTTCTAGCCTGGTTCTCAAACCTTCTCCCCAAAGTAGCTACTCCCGCTCTTTTCTTTTTCTTCTTTTCTTTTTCCTTTTCTTTCTCTAACAGTGCTTTAAGATCCTCTTGATCCTTTGCCAAAGTCATGAGGAGTTGTTGGAACTGCGAGTTATGTGCTTGTAGATCTTTGATCGTCTGCTCTATATCCATCTTGCTGAAATAAACAGCAGAAAGATAAGGAAACCTGGTGTGAAGACCTGTTTATGCGTATGATGAATGATATGTATTCATGTAATGCATTCAAGGATTCAGAAATTCAAAGTTGTTGCAAACAAAAAGAACACACGTCATATTAATAAGAAGAAATTTGTTAGTACATAAATGCCCCATGGGCAAAATATTACAAAATTCTTAATGTAAAAAGACGTTGCGCATCCTCTTTGGTGCGATGTAAGTGTTGAGATTCTGTTCTTCGTGAAGTTGACGGGTAAGTTCCAAAACCTTCTTCTCACTGGCGTAGAAGTTGGCTTCAAAAGTATTTCGTTCTTCCTTGAGCTGTATCCAACTCTTTTGTAAATCTTTCAATGATGTTGGCATGTCAGGATGTAGGAGGGTGTATGGAACCTCTCCTTCCATAACAGGCTCTTTGATCACGGGGAGAATGTGCGGGTAAGGCATCATAATACTATGGGCGCGGGTTCGTACCCACTTGAGATAAGGCTCAAGGGGGATGGAATTCTTGTGTCCCAGTGTCTTACTATCCACTTTGTTGGGCATCCTCCAAGCTCGGATAAACCTTTGTCGAAGTCCTTGAGCGTTGTTGTCAAAGTCAAAAACCAAGTCCGGAATCAGCATGTCATGAGGGCCATCCCTTCGGGCATACCCAAATTGTCTCAGAGCTAAACATGGGTTATAGGTAATTCCTCCCCTAATGCCAAGTAGTGGGACATTAGGGAATTCCCCACAAAGATCAATGATGATGACATTTTCTCTGGACCGAGAACACCAATGAACATCAGAATGTGTAAGAGTCATCAACCGTTGTGACCACCTCAAGCCTTGTTCATTCTTCAAGACTGACTGGAGAAGGTGATAAATAAACCACCTTGCTAGAAGAGAAGTACAACACATGAGAACACCTCTTTTCCTCATTGTTCGTGTGTAAAATGAGTGTAGGATGTCCCCAAGCAATGTAGGCACATGATTCCGAGATATGAAGATCTTGACAGCACTTACATCTATAAGCTGATCAAGGTTTGGGAACAAGACCAACTCATAGATGAGAAGTGCTACAATCTCCTCAAAAGCTTGTAGATCTAGAGAATTCCAACAGTCTTGTTCCTTCTCAAACAGGAATTTTGCCAAGAAACCCTTGACACCACTTCTGGTTTCCCAATGACCTTTGATATCAGATGGTTGCAAGTGTAGGGCTTGAGCAACATCTTCAGGCTTTGGTTCTCTTTCCGTACCGTTGTAGGGTAGCTGATGGAGAATAGGAATCCTCAGGAGTTGAGAAAATTCCTCCAAAGTAGGCACTAGTTGGTAATCAGGAAATGTAAAGCAATGGTGTAGGGGGTCAAAGAACTAGAAGAGAACTTTCACCATGTCTTCTTCAATGCTGGAGTTGACCAAGTTGAGAAGTCTACCATGTGTTTCACTGAAGGGAGAATTATATGGAATATTTAAAGTAAGCTCCTTGAGTTGAGGAGGGATTCTCACAAGGTTGACCTGAATAGTTTTCCTGCGAAGAGATTCCATTACCTATAAAACAAGAACAAAGATGAAGATCAAAACCCTTGAAATGGTTAGTGGATGCATATGATGCTTTATGATGTTCATGATGTATGCACAAGTATATGTACAAGCAAGTCACACAAGTTTCTAGTTTCAGGCTTGCATGGGGTTTCATAGGTAAGTACCCTCTTGAAGTTAGTTGGCTCAACCTGTCCTATAAATAGTAACCGGGTTCTAAAGAGCTCAATATCACCGGATTATTTTATGTGTTTATTGTTTCAGTTTAGCCACTTTACTGGCGACCGAAATATTCAAAGAAAACAACCCTCAATGAGTGTAGTATCGAGTATCTACCAACTTCGGACTGCACCAAAGCCGGTCATCTCACTACCCCTAAAAAGGCCAAGATGGTCAAGTAAAGGTTCTAAGAGTTCATTAGTGCTTCATGACATCACTCAGCGGCCCTGTATTCTCTTTGATTGACTCAAAGGCTACCGGTACCCACAAATATGTCGCACTAATATAGCTATTGCTTCAACCATGTCAGTATACCCCGCACAATTTCCACAACGTATTGCTATTTACCTATGAATGTTTCCCACAAATCCGGGTGGAGGATTCAAGCCCAAACAAGAGAACCAAATGTAAAGCAATCAAAGCAAAAAAGATAAGCATGTAAAGGTGATCTAAACCCTAAGGTAACCCCACTTTTGGAAAAGTCCCCAGCAGAGTCGCCAGTTCTGTGATACGGTGGGAGAACTGACTTGAGGTTTTCCGTTTGTGTTTGCAAATGTTTCAGTTTAGCAAGAGTCGCCACCAACTTTTTATTTTATCCAAAGGAAAGGTCAAAAAGTACAGGAAAGACCTTTTAGATGTTTTCTTGGGTTCGGGGGGTAGATTATGAAAAGGGAAGGTGCTAGCACCCTTTTCATCCATGGTTTCCCATGGGCTCTTAGTTACTTGTTTAGATCACTTGCTTTTGCTTTTCAATTGTTTGAAATGGTGCTTTGTGTGTGGTTTTGAAAATGTTTTGAAAAAGAGGCCATCGTTGTGGCAACCTTTGTAATGATTCTTGTTTGAATGTATACAAAGGTGTTTCAATGTTTTGAAAGTTTGATTTAGGAAATGTTTTGAAATTGTGTTGTGAGGTGTGTTTGAAAATAGCAAGGATGTTTTGCAAGTTTTGATCAAGTCACTAAGAGTGATCTACCCTATTTTACTCAAAGGTATTTCCTACACATTTTTAACCCTTTTGATAATGTTGTTTTACCATTGCATTTGGTAAACAACCTTGTATGAGGATGTTAAACGGGACAGGCGCGGGTCATCGTATAGACCATGATAGCAATTGTGTTGAGTATTTTTAGAAAATTTCCCAAGGGACTAGATCATTTTGTGTAGGCAACCAAGATAGCGTCATCGAGGGACTATGATCTTTTGTTTTGTTTTTGTTTTGCCAAAATACTCAACATGCATAACATAGCCCATTTTTAAGGCAACAAGTGGATGTAACCCTAGGGGTGCAAGTGTGCATTATGTTGTCAATTTACATGCTTTTTGTCTTTGTATTAGTCAAGCTATTTGTTTGATTTTTAGATTGTTGGCATACAAACCCTAATCTCTAATCATGGCATAATTGAAAGCGTAAACGCGTAAAATAAATCTACCACATGATTATGGGGAGGGGGATACAATTTTTGAATGGGGACTATTTGACAAGAAATTAAAACCCTAATTTTACTATTACATCCAAATTGAATAAATGACATAAATAATAAATAAATAATATTTAAATAAACATATTAAATAAATATACAAAATATTATGAGTATGCAAAAATGTTTATGTTTATTTTTTATGTATGTAAAAAATGTTTAGTGTATATATAAACAAGAAATAAAAAATTATATATATTTTTTATTAAGGGTAAAACCCTAATTTTCTTTTAAGAATGTAAATATATTAAATATACTATTTATATGTATAATAAAATAAAATAATGTATATACAAAAATGAAATATATTTAGAGAAATGTTATTTTTATATGTATAAATAATAAAATAAAAATATACAATATTTCTAAAAATGTTTATTTGTTTTAATTAAAGAAAATAATAAGTGTTTATTAATTCATAATTTTTCGTGTTAGAAAAATAAAATGTGAAAATTTATAAAAATATTTTTGGTATTTTTTATGTTCAAAAATAATAAAATAAAATCAGAAATGAAAATAAAATGGAAAAATACAAAAATATGAAGAAATGGGCCAGGGGGTGCAATCAGTAAAAGGAGGGTGCCAATAGTGAGCCAAAACCAAGCCCAGCCCACCAGACTTCATCTTCAACCTCTGTCTCAAAATTGCGCGCGCCTGGCTTCAAACACGAACAACCTGCATAGGTGCTCTAATGCAAAAACCCATAACATCAAAGTTGTAGCCTTTTTTGAGACGAATCCAACCATGTAAAGAACTCATTCTAACTCTCAAAGACCAGAGAGAATTTCTCTGGCCCTAAATCCTAAACTAATTTTTTCAGGAAGTTCATGGATCAAATTCTCTTAACACACTTAATTTAAATAAAAACTGAGCATATGTACAACTTCATGGCTATGAATACTACATTTTTTATTCACAAACCTAAGCCTAATGATTCCTAAGTAGAGAGATAGGAAGTTGATAAAATCCTGTTTCAGTTGAGATCGTGTCTGACAATGTAGAGCTTTTCAATGAGGCCTGAGGTGTTTGGGAGCTTGCTTAAACTTCCTCTGACCTTCCCCAATGTCTAGCTTGCCTTGAATGTACTTGAACAAACCTACAGAACTCAACCTGCACAAGCTGAAATCAAAAATGGCAAACCTTGTAAAGGGAGTTACAGTTAGTGTTTAAGGGTTGGGATAGCTTGGATAGGTTATATCGAAGGTGTTTGAACCAGCTTGAGGAAAAACGCACGAGGGATTTGTGCTATGGAAATCAAACTACAGGGAGTGCCCTGTTTTGCCAATGGAAGATGATTTTGTGCTATGGAAGATTTTAGGGCTCAAAGGCTCGTGTTTCTGGCTCAAAGGGATGTGAGAAACTTGTTTCAAATGCTTGCCTAAGTTGGTTTTTACAGATGTTCAAGTTATAGTGTATTTGATATGTTTCTTGGTTATGAAGCAAAAAATGAGAAGTGATGTAAGACCAGCCTGTACAGGCTATCTATCAGCTTGCACACTATGACCTTGGCCCCTCAAGTTGTTGGATTTGATTTGCTGCACAAGATATGGCTCAATGCTCAAGGATGCAGTTTTGACATAAAGCAAGATTTAAGCAAAAATGGTAATGTACCTTTTACCATTTTTGGATTAATCTAATGTATAATCCTATAATGACAAAAAACAAAGCCTTAGACCAATGGATTTGCATTTAATTATTGATTATGGAATGGTTTTGAGACCTGTAATCAAGTACAAAGCAAGCTGATTAGAGTTTGCAACTTGTATCACTATGAACATGCCATGGATAAAAAGTGAGTTTTTGCCAACTTCAAGCCTTCGATTCTCCCTAACCACAAATGATTTTGGGGAGTTCTTGGACTTTTTAGAAAGCTTGTAACATGATCTATAATCCATATTTGAAATGAAACTTGAGATTCCAAGAGGAACTATGTGAAAAATGGTCATGAAGATGGGTCAAAATCCTGCCTAAACTAGGGCAAAATTTCACTAAGTTAAAAGTTTCATGGACCCTTGTTCCAAAAATCATAACTTGAAATCCAAGCTTCTTTTGAGAAAACTTTGTAAATCAAAGTTGTAGACTTTGTGGAGGACTACAACTTTCATGTTGGAAGTTTTGTTTGAATCCAATTGCATCATGGTGAAAATGTTGGGCAAAGTTGGGAAAAATTAAGAAAATTTCATAACTTAGAAAAATTCTAAGTTATGAAAATTTTCAAACTTAAACCCTAATTTGCAAAATTGGGTTTCTTGATGAACAAGTTTCATGTTTTGACACATATTGATGAAAAATGACCCTTGGCACTTGATTTTGACCAAAAGTCAAAGTTTGACTTTTCAGTGTACAGTCAAATTTTGATCAGTTGACTGAAAAATTCATCTGTCAATCCAATGCAATTGAGATTTTTTGAACCTTGTGAATAGGTCAAGATGATGCTATTGAGACCTTGAATCCATGTTTGAGCCCAATTTTCCATTGGCTAAGTAAAAAATTAGAAATTGTCCTTGTACAGTCATAACCCTAAAAATGACCATTTTGCCCTTTTGGTGATCTGATCAAATTTCTTGAGAAATTGGGGTCCAAACTTGATCAAATGGTTCATATGAGCTTATAATGTTGATATGGATCAAAATTTATGAGGTTTGACTGTAAATTGGCCACAATTGACTTTTTCCCCAACATAGTTGATTTCTAGGTCAACTGTCCAATTGACTGGGCAAAAATTTGATTCAAAGCTTGAAACTTGGTAGAGGCAATCTTATAAGTCCAACATGAAATATTAAAGTCACTTTGATCATTGGAATTCCAAAAATCCTTGTGCCAACTCAAACCCTAATTTAGGTCATCAATGCAAGGAGATGTCTTGAGCAGAGCAAAAAACCCTAATCTTGTATGGAGTTCAAGGAGTCTTGTGAGGGGAAATATTGATAAAATGAGAGGGCAAATTTTGGGGTACGACACAGTGGAAACAGTAAATCTGGGTACAGAAGAGGACAAGAAAGAGGTCAAGATCGGTGCAAATCTGGAGGCTGGTGTTAAGCAACGGTTGATTCAGATGCTGCGTGACTATGTGGAGATCTTTGCCTGGTCTTATAAAGATATGTCCGGGTTGGATACCGATATTGTGGTTCACCGATTGCCTACCAAGGAAGACTGTCCTCCAGTGAAACAGAAAGTCCGTCGAATGCGCCCGGATATGTCTGCGAAAATCAAGGCTGAAGTGATGAAACAGTTTGACGCCGGTTTTCTAGCAGTTACTTCTTACCCACAGTGGGTGGCCAACGTGGTTCCGGTGCCGAAGAAGGATGGTAAAGTTCGAATGTGTGTTGACTATAGGTATCTGAACAGGGCAAGCCCCAAGGATGACTTCCCTCTGCCTCATATCGACGTTTTGGTTGACAATACCGCTCAACATAAGGTCTTCTCCTTTATGGATGGTTTCTCCGATTATAATCAGATTAAAATGGCTCCCGAAGACATGGAGAAGACAACATTTGTCACTCAGTGGGGTACCTTTTGCTACAAGGTCATGCCTTTCGGATTGAAGAATGCTGGGGTAACGTATCAGCGTGCCATGGTCGCTTTGTTCAACGACATGATTCATCATGAGATTGAGGTATACGTCGACGACATGATTGCAAGATCTCAAACTGAAGAAGAACATCTGGACCACCTTCAAAAGCTACTTAACAGGTTGAAGTTGTACAAGTTGAGACTAAACCCGAACAAGTGCACCTCCGGGGTGAGATCTGGTAAGCTGCTGGTTTCGTCGTAAGTGATAAAGGTATTCAAGTGGATCCCGCAAAGGTAAAGGCTATGCAGGAAATTCCAGCTCCCCGAACAGAAATAGAAGTCAGAGGCTTTCTGGGACGTTTGAACTATATTGCCCGATTCATCTCACACCTGACTGCTACTTGTGAGCCGATCTTCAAGCTACTGAAGAAAGATTAAGTAGTACGTTGGAACGATGAATGTCAGGACGCTTTCGAAAGAATCAAAGAGTATCTCCAAGAGCCACCTATTTTAATTCCTCCAGTTGAAGGGAGACCTTTGATCTTATACTTGACAGTACTCGACAACTCAATGGGGTGTGTGTTGGGGCAGCATGACGAGTCTGGCCGAAAAGAGCATGCTATTTATTACCTTAGCAAAAAGTTTACCGACTGCGAGACCCGGTACTCGTTGCTCGAGAAAACTTGTTGCGCTTTGGTATGGGTTGCTCTCCGGCTGAGACAGTATATGCTGACTCACACTACTCTATTGATATCAAAGATGGATCTAATCAAGTATATCTTCGAAAAGCCTGCCTTGTCCGGAAGAATAACAAGATGGCAGATGATCTTGACTGAGTATGACATCCAGTACACAACCCAAAAGGAAATCAAGGGAAGTGTGTTGGCAAATCATCTGGCACATCAGGCGGTGGATGATTACCAGTCTATGAACTTTGAATTTCTGGATGAGAATATCATGATAGTGACCGACTGTGAAGAACCTGGACCGGATGAAGGACCTGAAGATGGATCCCGATGGTCTATATACTTTGATGGAGCTTCAAACGCTTTGGGTAATGACATTGGCGCCGTGATCATATCTCCTAAAGGCTCTCATACTCCGTTCAACACTTGACTATGTTTCAACTACACCAACAATATGGTGGAGTATGAAGCGTGCATCATGGGTCTTCGAGCAGCAATTAACCTAAGGATTAAATTTCTGAGTGTCTTCAGAGATTCCGCTCTTGTGATCAGTCAGATCAAAGGCGAGTGGGATACGAAACACCCAAATCTTATTCCTTACAGGGAGTATGTATTAACGTTGCTTCCACACTTCGAGGAGATAACCTTTGAACACTTCCCTAGAGAGGAGAATCAGTTGGCGGACGCGCTAGCTACGATGTCTTCTATGTTCAAAGTCAATTGGGACAACGAGGCTCCCCGGATTATCATTGAAAGGTTGTATGAACCTGCACATTGCTGTAACATTGAGACTGAAGAGGTAGCAGATAAACCCTGGTTTCATGAGGTGAAGAGGTATCTTGAGGCTCAGGAATACCCCGAGGGTGCATCTGTTAATGATAAGAAGTTTCTGAGGAGATTCGCCGCAAAGTTCTTCATAAGCAATGGCATTCTTTACAAGCGTAACCAAGATTCGACCTTACTGTGTTGTGTGGATAAGAATGAAGCAGAAAGGATCATGGCAGAGTTACATGAAGGTACTTTCGGAACTCATTCCAGTGGACATACCATGGCAAAGAAAATCCTTCGGGCAGGATATTTTTGTTCCACAATGGAAGCCGACTGTTATCAGCATTCTCGGACCTGTCACAAGTGCCAAGTCTATGCCGATAAGGTGCACATACCTCCAGTACCTCTGAACGTCTTGACGACTCCACGGCCTTTTGCAATGTGGGGCATCGACATGATCGGTGAGATCAAACCTACGGCTTCCAATGGGCATCGTTTCATCTTGGTAGCAATTGATTATTTTACGAAGTGGGTTGAAGCAGCTTCCTTTGCTACTGTAACCAAGAATGTCGTGGCACGGTTTATTTGGCACAATCTGACATGTCGATATGGTGTACCAAAGAGGATCATTACGGATAAATGTACAAAAATATCAACAATAAGATGATCACCGAGCTCTGCAAGAAGTTCAAGATACAGCATCACAACTCTTCTCCCTACCGGCCGAAGATGAATGGGGTTGTTGAAGCGGCTAATAAGAACATTAAGAAGATTGTGCAGAAAATGACGGTGACATACAAAGATTGGCACGAGATGCTACCGTTTTCTCTTCATGGGTACCGTACCTCAGCGCGAACGTCAACAAGGGTAACACCCTATTCCTTAGTATATGGCATGGAGGCAGTATTTCCCATTGAAGTTCAGATACCCTCTCTTCGGATTATGAAGGATGCAGGTTTGAGCGAAGATGATTGGATTCAAACCCGGCTTGATCAGCTGAACTTAATCGACAAAAAGAGACTTACTTCTATTTGTCAAGGTCAGATGTATCAAAAGCGGATGATCAAGGCATTTAACAAGAAAGTTAGACGACAAGAGTATCAAGTTAGGGACCTGGTTATCAAGCGCATCATACTACCTCAAGGTGGTCCCAGGGGCAAATGGACCCATACTTACGAAGGCCCATTTGTGGTTAAGAACATTTTCTCAGGAGGATCTATGATTCTAACCACCATGGATGGTGACGACCTTCCTCACCCCGTCAATGCAGACATAGTGAAAAAAATACTACGCATAATCAAAGACCCGCTAGGTTGACTGGCCTAGGCAAAAATAAGGGCTTCCCAACAAACCAAAAGGGTTTGGGCAAAAATAAGGGATGAAAATGAAAAAAATTGTACACCCGACAAGTCGAAAACCTGAAAAGGTGGCTTGGGCAAAAAAGGGTATCCCGGTGGACTGAAAACCCGAAAGGGCGGTCCAGGAAAAATTAGGGATCAAGCGTAACAATATGTCTCATTGGATCACCTTGCAACCAGAATTCGGTATCAACTATCAAGCACGGACGACACTAATCAATCTGATCTACCTTTAACCAGCAGCAAAGTGATGAGATGCTCGAGAACATAAAGACAATAGCAGAGTTGGAACCCAGTGGGATTATTCACATAGCTGTTTTGTTTTCTTTTTCACAAATTATGTAAACTCTATTATTCGGTGGCGTTCTCTTACTAGGACGTCAGCCTCTTGTACAAAAACGCCTATTTACAGGCCAAACTTCAAAAAAATCAATACAATTCATTTTCAGAGAAATTTCAAGCTGTTTTTCCTTTATCTGTTTTGTTTTGCAAAGAACGCCTAATGTTCATTTTTGATATATGCATTTGACATTAATGGCTGCTCATAAATATTTACATGCGGAACAAAAGACGGTCACTTGTAATATCAGAAACAGGGGCAAATAAGATTCGTCCAAGCTTTACAGTTGCTTTATCCCCCAGTACAAGGTAGATTCAGCTGAAGAATGTGGTTAAGGTACTTCCACTCCCCGCAGAGTAAGATAATAATATTGACTCTCCCCAGCTGAGACTTGCAACTGTGAATGAATCGGTAATATTCTCCCCAAGCAGAGTTTATCTACCATCAACACTGAAAAAGCTTAATATCCTCGGCAGTCTTAATATTCCCCAACGGAGTATAAGAATATTCCCTGGCAGAGTACAAGATATCCCCAGTGGAGTTTGAAATTTTTCCCAGCGCAATCTGAAAAAAGCTTCCCCAGTGGAGTTTGGAGAATAATCCCCAATAGACTTTGGAAGATTGTCCCCAGTAGAGCTCAAAGGATTATCCGCATAGGAGTCTAAAAGGTTACCCCCAATGAAGTCGCGACTGAAAGATCATCACCAGCGGAGTTCTTTACCTTCACAAACAAGAAGACAATCCCCAACAGGATTCCCTATCACCAGCAACGGTAATTCATCCCCATCAGAATTTATCGGTTGAATCCTCAGCAGAGCATCTCTTCTCCACAGAGTAATCTCCTCATCAGTTTATTCCCCAACGGGGTTATCCTCTCCTGCAGGTTTATTCTCACAACATCTTCGTTCGCCATCCCCAGCGGAAATAAAGAAGTCAATTCTTTTCTCCAACAGCTATCCGGGATTTATTTTCCCCATCCAAACATTACATTTCCATACATCATGACACATGCATATACGCATCATATAACCCAATATCATTTATTTTGAGAACATCATTGCTTGATATATATCATGCATTGCATACGACTGACCTTTACCTTTCAGGAAGGATGCAGTTAAGTTCTCAGCTATGTCGAACTACTGATCGGTTCTTAAATCTCAACTGAATTAGTCTCGGTTGAATTACAGATAAGGTTATAAATCTCGACAATTTTCCTCCATCGAAGTGTGGACGAGTTCTTAAATCTCAACAAAATTATTCTCCGTTGAAGTACAGACAGTTCCTAGATCTCGATGAAGATGTTTCCCTCAGTCGAAGTACTGGCCGGTTCTTGAATCTCAACTGAATTAGTCTCGGTTGAATTATAGATAAGGTTATAAATCTCGACAATTTTCCTTCGTCGAAGTGTGGACGAGTTCTTAAATCTCAACAAAATTATTCTCTGTTGAAGTACAGACAGTTCCTAGATCTCAACGAAGATGTTTCCCTCAGTCGAAGTACTGACCGGTTCTTAAATCTCAACTAAATTAGTCTCGGTTGAATTACAGATAAGGTTATAAATCTCGACAATTTTCCTCCGTCGAAGTGTGGACGAGTTCTTAAATCTCAACAGAATTATTCTCCGTTGAAGTACAGACAGTTCCTAGATCTCGATGAAGATGTTTCCCTCAGTCGAAGTATTGATCGGTTCTTAAATCTCAACTGAATTAGTCTCGGTTGAATTACAGATAAGGTTATAAATCTCGACAATTTTCCTCCGTCGAAGTATGGACGAGTTCTTAAATCTCAACAGAATTATCCTTTGTTGAAGTACAGATAGTCCTAGATCTCGATGAAGATGTTTCCCTCAGTCGAAGTACTGACCAGTTCTTAAATCTCAACTGAATTAGTCTCGGTTTAATTACAGATAAGGTTCTAAATCTCGACAATTTCCTCCGTTGAAGTGTGGACGAGTTCTTAAATATCAACAGAATTATCCTCCGTTGAAGTACAGACAGTTCCTAGATCTCTATGAAGATGTTTCCCTCAGTCGAAGTACTGACCGGTTCTTAAATCTCAACTGAATTAGTCTTGGTTGAATTACAGATAAGGTTCTAAATCTCGACAATTTTCCTCCGTCGAATTGTGGATGAGTTCTTAAATCTCAATAGAATTATCCTCCGTTGAAGTATAGACAGTCTTAGATATTGATGAAGATGTTTCCCTCAGTCAAAGTACTGATCGGTTCTTAAATCTCAATTGAATTAGTCTCGGTTGAATTACAGATAAGGTCCTAAATCTCGGCAATCCTCCTCAGTCGAAGTACTGACCGGTTCTTAAATCTCAACTGAATTAGTCTCGGTTGAATTACAGATAAGGTTCTAAATCTCGGCAATTCCCCTCAGTCGAAGTACTGACCGGTTCTTAAATCTCAACTGAATTAGTCTCGGTTGAATTATAGATAAGGTTCTAAATCTCGACAATCCTCCTCAGTCGAAGTACTGACCGGTTCTTAAATCTCAACTGAATTATCCTCGATTGAATTACAGATAAGGTTCTAAATCTCGACAGATTTCCCCCAGTTGAATTACGGACAAGTTCTTAAAACTCAGCAAAGATGTTCTCTCAGTTGAAGTACAGGCAAGCTCCTGAATTTCAATAGATCAGACTTCCCCAGCGGAATCTTCCACAACAACAGGTATGCGAGCTCTCGCTAAGGAATCTCTTATGCAATCGATACTCATGCAGATGGCATCTTTAAGCTCATCCTCCCTCAAACAATCTCCAAATGGCATCTGTAAGCCCATTCCCGACATCACAAGGTTGATACCACTTCATGCGAGTGCAAATTTTTGGGCATTTTAGTGTTCAATCATCTTCCACCTTCAGATCACGAAAGGCATGAACGCCAATCTACATCCTCAGGTTTAAGAAGATTGAACAGGGGCAGCTGTTGTACCCCAAAATTTTCCCTCCCATATTCCTCAATACATTGCAAGAAAAACCTCTGAGTTGCTCAAGTTTGCTCAAGAGTGGGTCAGACAAGTCATCTCCTAAGGCAGTCAACCCCAAATTAGGGTTTTGTGTTGCATCAAGATCCTTGAGTCCAAATGACCTCAAGTGCTCCCAAATGTCCTAATAGGCTCTCAAGATCATCCATGTCAAATTTCAAGCCTTGCAGAGGAAGTTTGCTCAGTCAATTGCTCCAAGGGTCCAAAAATCGACTATGCTAGGGCAAAAGTCAACTGTGACCTACAAACAGTCAAACTTCAAGATTTTTTGTCAACATTCTCATTTTGAAGGATATTTCATCATTTTATCAAGGGTTGATCATGATTCATCAAGGATTGCTCAAAATTCATCAAGACTCAAAAGTTGCTAAATTAGAGTTTTATAGGAAAAGTCAACTCAACTTTGACCAAGAATAACTTTCTCATACTTTATGAGAAATGACCCATCCAAAGCTCATTTTGAAGAGGATTCAATTTCCTATAATCCATATTCATACCCCAAGATCAAAAAAATGCACTCACAAGAAGTTATAAATTTGGACATTATAGGTCATTTTTGAAAGTCAACAAAAACACCTTTTATTTCAAATATTATAACTTGAGAATGGAATATCAAAATGAGATGATACCAAAAGGGTTGGTTATTGTACATCTCAAGCTTTCTAAAAAGTCCAAGAACCCTTCTAAAAGTTCAAAATTGAAGAAGTTATGCATTGTTGAAGTTGGGCATTTTTGCAAAATTGCCAAAAGTCGACTATCCCCAAAACTTCAAATTTTGTCAAATGAGCCCATTATTTTCCACTTGATTTGAGATTTCATCATTTCCCACGTATCCTAGCTTCAGCCATGAGCTCATATTTCATTTTTATTATTTAATTTAATTTTTTATTGAATTTATTCATTTTTAATCAAATAAAATCAAGTAAAATCATAGAAAATCCAAATAATTAAAAACTCTTGATTTATTGATTGTTTTAAGCTTTGTTTACAGCTATCAACATCATGGAATTCGTATCAGGCCATATCATGTATAAAAAGATTGCATCAAATCAAATTTGGAAAGGTTAATAATGGAGATCAAATCAAATATGTATGCATTGATTTAGAGAGATTCAGTCTATGATTTCTACCCTAATGCAAATCATGATACATAAGGAAGCCAAATAAATCGAAACAAGGGTTGGCAATTGCAGAAAGAGGCAGAACAAAGTTTGAAAAAAGTGGCAAAAAGCTTGAAATCGAAATTGTGCTTAGAGGTGTTTTCAAGGGCTGAGACTTGTCCCAATCTCTTCCTGGGTATTCATTCAATCTACCTGGATCAAAAGCAAGCTTGTTCAGATCCCATAGCACGTTGTAAGTGTCACGATAACTACCCCTGTTCTTGATTTTGCAACTCTGAATTTATGCATCCTTTTCATGAATCAATGCCATATTTTGAATCTACATGACATTTGCAAACGTTTGGCATTATCCAATTGCTTTTATCTGGCCTAAACGAAGAACCACCATAGCTAGGGTTCTTCGTTTTTTTTTTTGGTTTTCTATTTCAGGTAAAATCAGGACTCAAGAAGGGCATGGTGCTTATCAGGAAGCCAAGACGAACCCAACCATGTTCTTGGAAATGATTTATGTGACCCAGGGAAGATTTTAGAACAGGCTCGCGCATTTAGCTGCAGATCCAAATCCGCAGGTAATATTTGCAGGTTTTGGAGGTAGGAGATGATGAGCTGTCGTTCTCCCAATGGCCCATTCAAAACCAAGCGCGCCTTTTTTGTTTAGCTGGCATATAATTCGTTTTTCTTATATTATGTATTATTTGCATTGAAACAACAATTGAAGCAATTTGGTGCGTTGGCAAGGCAGGCGTGCAAATATCCATCAGGACCTGGGTTCGAATCCCAGGTCCCCCAATTCCTTATTAATTTTTCCTTTCAGGTATTCCCATGCACGTTTCAGCTTGTAGTGCACCATACTCCCTCAGGCATCCAATGGCTAGATGGCCAAAGGCCAAATCTGAGAGTCCCAGGCTGAGGGTCCACCATAGGCAAGGTCCACGCACGCCCATCAGATCTCATAAAGTCAACAAGGCCAGCTGCAATTGGGCTTCAGATTTCTATCAACACCACAAATTTCAAGCTCATACTCCCTCTATTTATTTATTTTGTTGACTTATTTTAATTGCTTTATTATTTTTATTTCATTTACTAACCAATCAAAAAATTCTTTTCTTCATAAAATAAAATCACAAAAATATTTTTTATATTTAATCAAATTTTTATTTTTATTTTTTATTAATAAACACTAATTAAATTAATTTAGGTTTTAATTAGAATAACTTTAACCTATTTTTTGTAAATAATTAAAATTAAATTAGATTTAATTAGGTTTTAATTACTAACATTAATTATTTTGTTTTTTCTTTCTCAAAATAACAAAAACCCAAAAATAATTTATTTTTTTAATTAATTAATTTATTAATTCAATTTAGTAATTAATTTAGGATTTATTTCTTTCTTAAAATAAAAAAACAACAAAAAAAAAGATACTTTCTCTAACCAAAAGGGTCAAAACCCTAGTCATGCACTCGACTTAATTTCCCGCACGCGATTTAATTTTTTTTATCATATAATTTACTTGCTCCCGGATTGTAATAGTAAATAGGACTTTTATTTATTTTTTATCACTTTATTTATTTTTAAAGGGTTTGTCTTTGGCGATGTAAACACCCGGCGCCTTGTAATTTAAATTTCGCATTTTATTTCCGCAATTATAACTGTTAGATGTTTGTTAATAGGGTTGCATGACAAGACTGAATGTTTTAACCTAAAATCAACTTAGATCACCCTTGACATGTACAAAGATAAAAATAACTGAAAAACGACACACTCGCACATGCGCACTCTTAGGGTACCCCCCACTTGGTTGCCTTCGTACGCGGTCATTGAGTATGGGTCACTTTAGAGGTCGCCCTCTTGTCTAAAAGATCATAGTCGCCTCAAAACGGTTGTCTCGGATATTGTTGCCTCAAAAAAATGATCTAAGACATTAGGGTTACCGCTAAAGCGTCCTAACATTGCTTTAGTGACCGCACGTCCCTAATTCGAATTAACCCTTAAACTCCAACGACGGTGCTACCTACTCACCAATAGTAGGATAACATTGTCTAAAGGACATTAGCATAGAAAGATTCCTTTTTTGAATAGGTAGATGGTTCTTAGATACTTGCTCTTTCAAAAACAAAAACTTTTCACACTTACACTTTTCGAACAAAGTTTTCAAAAACACTTCATACGCTCTTGAGTACAGAAGCAAGAGTTAAATCGAAGTTTTCAAACAAAAACTTTTTCAAACCCACAAGCACAAAGAAAGCAATATTTTGAAAACAATATGAGCAAGTACCTAAGAGCCCGTGGATAACCACGAATAGAAAGGGTGCTAACACATTCCCTTTCTATAACTACCCCCCGAACCCGAGAAATATCTTGAAAAAGGAATTTTTCTGTGCTTTTTTCCTTTCCTTGTTGGATAAAATAAAAGTCGGTGGTGACTCTTGCTTACCGCGACATTTTGCAAACACAAACGCAAAACGCAAACCAACATTCCAAAAAACAGTCAATTCTTCCCACCGTATCACAAAGTGCAAGACTTGATTGAAGCTAAAGAGATCGAGTTTGACGCTCCAGAGAAACCCAATATCATAACTGCTCCTATGCCCAAGCATGGTCATGGAGTAAATGCTATGGACGAAGATTTGTTTGTAACCTCCGTGGAAGACATCTCTACTCCTTTGATGACAGTAAAGAAGAATCTTTTGTTGGCCGATTTATTTCCGGGTTGTGGAGAAGGTTGCCACATGTGTTCAATTCTACCTGCTGGTTGCCATTTATTGAAATCAGGTGTTCAGCGCCTGATGGATAACAAAGAGATCCTGTTCGAGAAGACTTTAATTCCGTTAGTTCCAATTGAGGATGTTTCCATCATAACCATTTTCTCCAATCCTTCCAAGGCTTCCTCGAGAAAGCCTGTTAGGATTACATTTATTCCAAGAATCGCTTTGTTAATCATTATTATTCCTGGTCCTGTCCCATACACTTCGGATAAAGTTGTCCCTTGGCACTATGGGGCCGACGTATATTACCATGGGATTAAGCAAGACTTAAAGATTGAAGAAGCTGATGCTGATATCGGCAATATTGTCGGGTCTAGCAAAGTCACCGGAAGTGGAAGACCCTTCTCTCCTGAGATTTCCCCTCCGATTGTTTAAAAGCTTGTTGCCATTCCATCAGCTATTGTTCTAATTCTTACTCCAGTTATCATTCCTGTCACCGAGCCATCTAACACTCAGGGCAAAGAAGTTACAAGTGAGCCTGCCCGGAAGGAGGCACCTAAGAAGATTATTGTAGAAACCTCTAAGCAAGAGATAAAGGAAATTCTGGAGATTATTAAGAAGAGCGACTACAATGTATTCGAACAGCTGGGGCAGACCCCGTCAAAAATCTCCATGTTATCCTTGTTATTATGCTCAGAAGCCCATGCAAAGGCTTTAATTGCTTTCCTCAAAACTGCGCATGTGCCGCAGGAAACCTCTGCTGATCAATTCAAAGACTGTGTAGCTAGTCTAACTGCCGACAATGGGTTAGGTTTCTCAGATGCAGATCTGACTTCTAAAGGAAGGAATCACAATGATGCTCTGCACGTCTCGATCGAGTGCAGGGGAACTACTCTGCCCATGTACTGGTGGATACTGGGTCCTCATTGAATGTTTTACCAAAGAAGGCATTAGACCGTCTGGACTGTGAAGGTTTGCCTCTGAAACCAAGTAATATTGTGGTTAGGGCTTTCGATGGGTCGAAAAGGATGGTGCAGGGGGAGGTGGACGTCCCTGTTAAAGTTGTCTCTCAGACTTTTGCATCTACTTTCTATGTGATGGATATCCGACCATCTTATTCTTGCTTGTTGGGTCGCCCTTGGATTCATAAGGCTGGGGCAGTGACTTCTACGCTCCATCAGATGTTGAAATATCCAGTAAAAGGGAAGATTGTTACAGTACAAGGTGAAGAGGAGTACATGGTGAGTTATCTTAACTCCTTCCGGTATGTGGAAATGGATGGAGAGTTCATTGAAACCCCGTGTCAGAACTTTGAAAAGGTTCCCCGGACTTTGGCATCGACTGAAGTTGCTGCCGACAAACCTCCGATGAAGATGGATCCCCTCAAGGATGCCAGGGCTGTTATTAATCAAGGTGGGTGTGTAAATTGGGGACAACTCCCTGACTTCACACACAAAACTGACAAGTTTGGTTTAGGATTTATTGCAGAGGCTCAAAGGGATGTTCGGCACGCGTGGATTGGAAGACTTCCTTTGCACATCAGTAATCCGGGAGTGAATGCAATTGAAGATGATGAAGAAGAGCCGGATATCGACAGCTGGATTTATCCGACTGCCAACGGTGGCTTGTTCAATTGGACGGCAAAGGACTTCGTGCCCATTTCTTTTATTACACGGTAATAGACTTTTGTTTTGAGATTTTGTAACAGACAATTTGAAACTTTACAGCCTGGTGCCTTGCCCGAGGCACCTTGGCTTTGTTTGTGAGGGCTTATTATTTTTCATTTTCATATATCATCAATAAAGCATTGGACGTTTCTTGCATTACAAATTTTGCGCTTCTTGTTTTTCTTTTCTGTCTCTCACTTTATCAAAACATTTATTGTCTTACACACACTCATATATCATAATGCAGATCCACATCTACTCTGGATCCCATTGATAACGACTCTTCTACTACCAGTTATGACTTCGAGAATCCGATCAACCAAGCCGAGTACGAGGGTGAGAATGATTGTGAAGTGCCTGGGGAGCTTGCTAGATTGCTGCTACAGGAAGAGAGGGCCATACGGCCGCATGAAGAGCCAGTGGAATCAGTGAATTTGGGTATTGAGGAAGACAAGAAAGAGGTCAAGATAGGTGCAAATCTGGAGCCTAGTGTCAAGCAACGGTTGATACAGATGCTACGCGATTATGTTGAGATCTCCGCTTGGTCTTATGAAGATATACCTGGTTTAGACACTGATATTATGGTGCACCGCCTGCCAACCAAAGAAGATTGTCCTCCGGTAAAGCAGAAGGTTCGTCGAATGCGCCATGAGATGTCTGAGAAAATCAAATCTGAGGCCATGAAGTAGTTTGACGCCGGATTTCTAGCTGTTACTTCTTACCCGCAGTGGGTTGCCGACGTGGTTCCGGTGCCGAAGAAGGATGGTAAGGTACGTATGTGTGTGGACTATAGAGATCTGAACAAGGCGAGCCCCAAATATGACTTTCCACTACCTCATATCGATGTTCTGGTCGACAACACCGCACAACATAAGGTCTTCTCCTTTATGGATGGTTTTTCCGGTTACAATCAGATTAAGATGGCTCCCGAGGATATGGAAAAGACAAATTTCGTTATGCAGTGGAGTACTTTATGTTACAAGGTGATGCCTTTCGGGTTGAGGAATGTTGGGGCAACTTATCAGCGTGCCATGGTCGCTTTATTTCACGACATGATTCACCATGAGATTGAGGTGTATGTTGATGACATGATCGCAAGGTCCCAGACTGAATATGAACACCTCGACCATCTCCAGAAAGTGTTCGACAGGTTGAAGATGTACAAGCTGAGGTTAAACCCGAACAAGTGCACCTTCGGGGTAAGGTCTGGTAAGCTGTTGGGTTTTGTCGTTAGTGATAAATGTATTCAGGTGGATCTCGCAAAGGTGAAGGATATACAGGAGATGCCAGCTCCCCGAATAGAGAAGGAAGTTAGAGGCTTCTTGGGATGTATGAATTACATTTCCCGATTCATTTCACATCTGACTGCTACTTGTGAGCCAATCTTCAAGCTGCTGAAGAAAGATCAAGTAGTAAAGTGGAATGATGAATGTCAGACCGCCTTCGAAAGGATCAAAGAATATCTCCAAGAGCCACCAATTTTGATGCCTCCATTCGAAGTAAGACCTTTGATCTTATACTTGACAGTGTTAGACAACTCAATGGGGTGTGTGCTGGGGAAGCATGACGAGTCTGGTCGAAAAGAGCATGTTATTTACTACCTTAGCAAAAAGTTTACCGAATGCGAGACCCGATACTCGTTGCTTGAGAAAACTTGTTGCGCTTTGTCATGGGCTTCTCGCCGGCTGAGACAGTATATGCTGACTCACACTACCCTGTTGATATCAAAGATGGATCCAATCAAGTATATCTTCAAAAATCCTGCCTTGTCCGGACGAATAGCAAGATGGCAGATGATCTTAACTGAGTATGATATCCAATACACAACCCAAAAAGCAATCAAGGGGAGTGTATTGGCGGATCATTTCGCACATCAGGCCGTGGATGATTACCAATCTATGAACTTCGAATTCTTGAATGAGAACATCATGTTGGTGACCGACTATGAAAAACCTGGACCGGATGAAGGACCTGAGGAGGGATCCCGATGGTCTATGTACTTTGAAGGAGCCTCAAATACGTTGGGTAACGGCATTTGCGCTTGTTGTACCCCAAAATTTTCTCTCTTATTCATCAAGATTTTTCTCACAAGACTTCTTGGACTCAAGACAAGATTATGGTTTGGTCAGCTCAAGACATCTCATCTTGCACTGATAACCCAAAATTAGGGTTTGAGTTTGCACAAGGATTTTTGGACCACCAATGCTTCATGTGACCTTCATATATCATTTTGGACCCCCAAGATTGCTCATGTTAAGTTTCAAGCCTTGAACCACATTTTTGATCAGTCAATTGGACAGTTGACCTAAAAATCAGCTGTATTGGGGGAAAAGTCAACTATGGCCAATTTACAATCAAACTTCATAATTTTTTATCCACAACAACATTTTAGACTCATATGTACCATTTGATCAAGTTTGGATCACAACTCCTCAAGAAATTTGATCAAATCATCAAAAGGGCAAAATGGTCAAAATTAGGGTTTTGATTGAGAAAGGGAAATTTCTGATTTTTTAACCTAGCCAATGACCAATTGGGTTCAAACATGATTTCAAGGGTCCAATGGCATCATCTTGACCTAATTACATGGTTCAAAAGATCTCAAGTTCATTGGATTGACAGATGAATTTTGCAGTCAACTGATCAAAAGTCAACTGTACACTGAAAAGTCAAACTTTGACTTTTTGGTCAAAATCAAGTGCCAAGGATCATAATTCATCAAGATATGTCAAAATATGAAACTTGTTCACCAAGAAAACCAATTTTGAAAATTAGGGTTTTGAATTAGAAAATTTTCATAACTTAGAATTTTTCTAAGTATGGAAATTTTCTTATTTTTTCCCAACTTTCCACCACTTTTTCACCATGATGCAATTTGATTCAAAGAAAACTTTCAACATGAAAGTTTTAGTCCTCCATGAAATCTACAACTTTTCTTCACAAACTTTTCCTAAAATATGCTTGGATCTCAAGTTATGAATTTGTGAATATAGGTCCATGAACTTCTTAACTTAGTGAAATTTTGCCCTAATTTAGGCAAGTTTTTGACCCAACTTCATGAACATTTTTCACCTAGTTCCAATAGGTATCTCAAAATTCATTTCAAATATGGATTATAGAGCACATGACAAGCTTTCCAAAATGTCCAAGAACTCTCCAAGATCATTTTTTATTAGGGAGAATCAAAGAGGAGAAGTTGGCATTTTATCACTTTTGTTCATGCCATTTTCACAAAGTATCAAGTTGCAAATCAGATCCATGATGGTTGTATCTTGATTTAAAGGTCCTAAACTCACTCTACACTCCATAATTAAATTCAAACTCAGAAGTTAAAGGCTTTATTTTCACTTTTGAAGCATTGTACAAGAGACATTTCCATTTTTGGCCAAAAGTTCACATTGCCATTTTCATAAAGGTGAGCTTTTGCAATTTTGTCAATCTTGAGCCTTGGAATTGTCCCTTTAGTGCAAGAAACTTCCACAGGTCTCAAGCAAATTGTACAAGTGCATTTCAGCTATCAAGCAAGCAAGGACAAGCATGTTAGTTTGGTCACTTCACTTTTCTTCAAATACAAGAAAAGTTGCCAGAAGGTAAAAAGCTTGCACAACTAGTAAAGAGTGGACTTGGATCCTTTCTATACATATTTACAAACTTGTTACAAACTAGAACATGATTGCTTGACAACTGAAACACTCTAAAACTCAAAAACTCCATTTTTCTGCCAAAAACACACAGATTCTGCAAAACCATAGCCAACACATATTTGGCTCGTGCATTTTGTGATTAAACACTTCAAGCACTTCATAAACATCCTACCAAAGTTATCCAAGCCCTTGACCTGCTTCTGTAAGCCCTGTTTCAGCCATTTCCATTTTCAAACTTGAAGCTTGCAGCTTGACTTGTGCAGAGGTTTCTAGCCATCCACAAAGCAAACTAGGCATTGGAATAGCTTGAAGGAAGTTCAAGGAAGCTCACACGATCCTCAGGCCTCCATCAAAGTCCCTACATTGCTCTATCCAAATCCAACTGAAGGAGGTATTTTTCAAAACTCTATCTCTCTGAATAGGCATCCTCAAGCCACGATTTGTGAAGAAAAAATATAGTCCATAATATGGTGAAGTTGTACATATGCATATTTTTCATTTATATTAGCTGAGCTGAGAGAATTTGAAGTTTGAAAATGCTGATATTTTTAGGTCACGAATTAGGGCTGCCAAAATTTTCCCTGATCTTTGAGAGTTAGATTACATATTTTATATGGTTGAAATTGTGAGCTCAAATGCCACATGTTTCATGTTATAAGTTTTTGTTTTTGTGCAAGCATGTGAAAGTTGCAGGTTCGAACTAGCGCGCGAAGAGGAAACCAAGGACAGGGACGAAGTTGTTGTTCTGGGCTTTTTTGTTGCATTGGGCTTTTTGTTTTTTCTATTCACACTCTCCTGACCCACTATTTGCACCCCCTGGCTTTATTTATTATATTTTTCATATTTCTTCATATTTTTACATTTATTGCTTTTGATTATTTTTTTCTAAACAATAAAAAATCCTAAAAAATAATTTCTTTATTTTTTGCATTTTTATTTTATTTTTTTATTATTTTTTGCATAAAAATATAGTTTATTAGGATAAATAGAACTTATTTTCTTAAATAATTTGTAAATACATTTAAAAATACTATACATTTTTATTATATTATTTATGCACATAAAATATTTATTTTTATACATATTTAATTTTTAATATTTACATATAATATTATTTATTATTTTCTTGTACAAAAATGGACAAAATATTAATGTGAAACTTTATTTTCTTTTAATTAAAAAAACTAGGGTTTCACCCTTCCAAAAATAATATTATTTTTCCTTTCTTTTTAGGATTCAAACTAATTATTTTTTTCTCATACAAAAAACAAATACCAAAACATTTTTTACATAAATACATTGCATTGCATTTTAAATACTTGTTTACTTATTTAATGCGCATAATATTCGATTGGATTGTAATAGTATTTTTAGATTTATATTTGTGCAAAATCCCCATTCAAAAACTTGTATCCCCCCTCCCATAATAATTGTTGTAATAGCTTAGTTTACATTTACGCAATTTATCGCTTTCATACCATGTTTAGTAAACTATGGTTTGCATGACAAGAACAAAAACAAAACAAATAGAAAAAACCTAATGCATGACAAAAGCATGAAAAATGACACACTTTGCACACAAGCATCCTTAGGGTTTCACCCACTTGGTTGCCTAAATTAAAATGGCCATGTTACGCATGCGAAGTATCTTGGAAAAATAAAAAAAAATATAAGATCATAGTCCCTTGATGACGCTATACAAAGGTTGCCTAAAACAAAATGATCATGGTCCCTCAAAAATGCTAAGATACTTGGCAACATTGCTATCATGGTCATACGATGACCCACGCCCGTCCTGTTTACATCCAAAGATAGGGTTGCTTACCAAATCAATGGTAAGTCAACAATGTCAAAGGAATAAAAATGCACAAGAAAGACATTTGAGTAGGTAGATAGCTTCTAGTTACTTGATTAATTTCAAAACAATCCTTGATATCTTCAAAAACAAACACACACACATTTAAAAACATCTTGCAAAACATTGAAACATTTTTCAAAAGACAAACATCTTTGTATACATTCTTACGAACGAGAATCATTACAAAGATTGCCTAAACGAGTGGCCTCTTTTCAAAATACTTTCAAAACTATACCAAGCACCATTTCAAACAAAACAAAGCAAAGCAAGTGATCTAAACAAGTAACTAAGAGCCCATGGAAAACCATGGATGAAAAGGGTGTTAGCACCTTCCCTTTTCATAATCTACCCCCCGAACTCAAGAAAACATCTCAAAGGTCTTTCCTGTGCTTTTTTACCTTTCCTTTTTTTGGATAAAAGAAAAGTCGGTGGCGACTCTTGCTAACCGCAACATTTGCGAACACAAACGCAAAACCTCAAGTCAGTTCTCCCACCGCATCACAGCACTGTGATTATATCTCCTGAAGGTTGTCATACTCCGTTCATCGCCCGATTATGTTTTAACTACACCAACAATATGGAGGTGTATGAAGCATGCATCATGGGTCTTCGAGCAGCTATTGACCTGAGGATTAAGTTCTTGAGTGTGTTCGGAGATTCCGCTCTCGTGATCAGTCAGATTAAAGGTGAGTGGGATACGAAGCACCCAAATCTTATTCCTTACAAAGAGTATGTATTGACGTTGCTTCCGCACTTCGAGGAGATAACCTTTGAACATTTCCCAAGAAAGGAGAATCAGTTAGCGGGTGCACTAGCTACCATGTCTTCTATGTTCAAGGTCAGGTGGGAAAATGAAGCTCCCCAGATTACCATTGAGAGGTTGGACGAACCCGCACATTGTTGTGACATCGAGACTGAAGAGGTAGCAGATAAACCCTGGTTTCACGAGGTAAAGAGGTATCTTGAGGCTCAGGAATACCCCAAGGGTGCATCTGTCAATGATAAAAAGTTCTTGAGAAGGTTCGTGGCGAAGTTCTTCATCAGTAATGGTATCCTTTACAAGTGTAACCATGATTCAACCTTACTACGGTGTGTGGACAGCGCGAGGCAGAAAGGATTATGGCAGAGTTACACGAAGGTACTTTCGGGACTCACTCCAGTGGACATACCATGGCGAAGAAAATCCTACGGGCTGGATATTATTGGTCTACTATGGAAGCCGATTGTTATCAGCATTCTCGGACCTGTCATAAGTGCCAAGTCTATGCTGATAAGGTGCGTGTACCTCCAGTTCCTCTGAATGTTTTAACAGCTCATTGGCCTTTCGCAATGTGGGGCATCGATATGATTGGCGAGATCAGACCTACCGCGTCCAACGGGTATCGTTTCATTCTAGTAGCAATTGATTACTTCACGAAGTGGGTTGAAGCAGCTTCTTTTGCTACAGTGACCAAGAACGTCATGGCGCGGTTCATCCGACAAAATCTAATATGTCGATATGGTGTACCAGAGAGGATCATTATGGAAAATGGTACAAATCTCAACAATACAATGATCACCGAGCTCTGCAAACAGTTTAAGATACAACATCACAACTCTTCTCCTTACCGGTCGAAGATGAATGAGGTTGTCGAAGCGGCTAATAAGAACATCAAGAAGATTGTGCAGAAGATGACGGTGACATACAAAGACTGGCATGAGATGTTACCATTCACTCTTCATGGGTACCGCACCTCAGCGCGGACGTCAACAGGGGCAACACCCTACTCTTTGGTGTATGGCATGGAGGAAGTCTTACCTATCGAAGTCCAGATACCCTCTCTTCAGATTATGAAGGATGCAGGTTTGAGCGAAGAAGACTGGATCCAGACCCGGCTTGATCAGCTGAATCTAATCGACGAAAAGAGACTTATTGCTATTTTTCATGGTCAGACGTGCCAAAAGCGAATGATCAAGGCATTTAACAAGAAAGTCAGGCGACAAGAGTATCAAGTTGGGGATCTAGTGATCAATCGCATTATACTGCCGCAAGATGATCCCAGGGGAAAATGGACCCCCACATACGAAGGGCCATTTGTGGTTAAGAACATTTTTTTGGGAGGAGCTATGATTCTAACCACCATGGATGGTGACGACCTTCCTCCCCCTGTCAATGCAGACATAGTGAAAAAATACTACGCATAATCAAACACCCACTAGGTCGACTGGCCTAGGCAAAAATAAGGGATTCCCGGCGAACCAAAAGGGTTCGGGCAAAAGTAAGGGAAGAAAATAAAAATATATGTACACCCGACAAGTTGAAAACCTGAAAAGGCGGCTTGGCCAAAAAAGGGTATCCCGGTGGATTGAAAACCCGAAAGGGCAGTCCAGGCAAAAATTAGGGATCAAAGCGTAACACTATGTCTCATTGGATCATTTTGCAACCATACTTCGGTATCGACTATCAAGCTCGAACAGCGCCAATCAATCTGATCTACCTTCAACCAAGCAGCAAAGTGATCAGATGCTCAAAGATATAAAGGCAGTAGCAGAGTTGGACCCAGTGGGATTGTTCACATAGCTGTTTTTCTTTGCTTTTTCACAAATTGTATAATTTCTATCTTTCGGCAGCGTTCTCTTACTAGGACGTCATCCTCTTGTACAAAAACGTCTATTACAGGCCAACTTTAAAATCAATACAATTCATTTTTTACAATAAATTTCAAAATTGTTTTTCTTTTCCTGTTTTGTTTTGCAAGAACGTCCAATGATTCATTTTTGATATATGCATTTGACAATAATTGTTGCTCATAAATATGTACATACGAAACAAAAGACGATTACCAGTAATTTCAGGAACAGGGGCAAACAAGAAATGTCCAAACCTTACAGTTGCTCTATCCACCAGGTGTAGGGATAAACCCAACTGAAGAATAAGACTAAAATGCATTCACTCCCCACAGAGTAAAAGATATCTAAAAACAGTGGTGTTAGTTCTCCCCAAGCAGAGTTCATTTATCACCAAAGGTGGAAGACCATCCCCAGTGGAATTTATTTCTTCCACAAACAGAAAATTTTATCCCTGAAAGAGTTCATCATCACCAGCAATGATAATTCATCTACAGTCGAGATTATTTCTCCAAATCAGCAGATCTTCTGACGGAGTATCTCTCATCCCCACAGAGTCATTCTTTCACCAGTTTATTCTCCAGCAAAATTATTCTCCTTCCAATATATTCTCAAATCATCTTCGGTCGTCATCCTCAGCAAGCGAAACTCCTTTTATTCTCCAGCAGCGGTCTGGGATTTATTCTCCCCAGCTAGAAAACATCACGAGAACATTGCATACATCATGGCATGTTGTGATACGGTGGCCATAACCGGGACTGTTTTTAGGATTGCTGGTTTGCGTTTTGCGTTTGTGTTTGCAAAATGTCGCGGTAAGAAAGAGTCGCCACCGACTTTTATTTTATCCAACAAGGAAAGGAAAAAAGCACAGAAAAATTCCTTTTTCGATATATTTTTGAGTACGGGGGTAGATTATAGAAAGGGAAGGTATTAGCACCCTTTCTATCTGTAGTTATCTACGGGCTCTTAGGTACTTGCTCATCATTTTCAAAATTGTTTTCTTTGTATTTGCGTGATTTGAAAAGATTTTGTTTTGACTTCGATTTAACTCTTGCTTTTGTCTTCAAGAGTGTAATGAAGTGGTTTTGAAAACTTCGTTTGAAAAGGAGTGTAAGTGTAAAAAAAGTTCGTTTTGTTTGAGCATGTACTTAAGAGTTAATCTACCTACTCAAAAAAAGAATCGTTCTATGTTTGTTTCCTTTAGACAGCGCTATCCCACTATTAGTGAGTAGGTAGCACCGTCGTTGGAGTTTTGAGGGTCAATTCGAAAGGGACGTACGGTCACTAAAGCAATGTTAGGACGTCTTAGTAATAACCCTAATGTCTTAGATCAATTATCCGAGGCAACAATATCCGAGGCAACCTTTCCGAGGCAACTTTGATCTTTGGACAAAAGGACGACCACTAAAGCATCATATACTCAATGACCGTTTACCGAAGGCAACCAAATGGGAGTGTACCCTAGGAGTGCGCATGTGTGAGTGATTCAATTTCAGATTATTTATCTTTGCACATGTTAGGGTTATCTAACTGTTTTAAAGTTTTTCACATACATTCTTGTCATGCATCCTAATATCATACATCTAACAGTTAAATATTTGTGGATTTTAAAATGTGGAAATTAAACTACGCTATTACAAGGCTTCGGGTATTTACATAGCCAAAAAAAAACCTTGAAAAGTAAAGCGGTAAATGAAAATAAAGTCCTAATTTAAACTATTACAACCTTGTGAGCAGTTACAATAATAGGGTAAAAATAATAAAATAAAGCGCGCGATAAAAATTAGAACAAATGCGAACTAGGGTTTTGACCCTTCTATCCTAATTAAAAGAGAAAATGTTTTTGTTGTTTTTAATAAAAGAGTTAAGTTTTCTAAACTAAATACAAAAATTAATTAGTTAATTAATTAATTAAGGAAAATAATGACATGGCCTATTTTTGTTTTTTTGTTATTTTAAGAAAAAATTAAAATATAATTAAGTTAGTAATAAAACCTATTTGTTCTAATTATTTTTAATTATGTACAAAAAGGATCACATAGTTATCTAAAATTAACAACCTAATTAAATAAATTAATTTTTAAAAAAAAAAATCTAAACCTAATTTGTGAAAAGCATTATTTTTATGGTTTTTTGATAAAAGAAAATAATTGATTAGTTAGTAAAATAAAAATAAATAAATTAAGTGAAATAAAATATAAAAGAATAAAGAAAAGGATTTTGGGCCTGCAATAGCAATTCTGAAAGGGGGTGTGAATAGCAAGCTTGGGCCCAAAAGATGGAGGTCCGTTTGACTTTTTGGATCCAATGTTGCATGCTGACTGTGGCCTATGGTGCTCCTCCAGATGATGGCCATCAGATTTGGCCATCTGGCCACTTGGCAGATTGGATGGTGAGAGTGCATGATGGTCCTTGGTCCTTGGTGCACGCTGGATTGCCTGAATGAAAAAAATATGAAGAAATTGGAGGACCTGGGATTCGAACCCAAGTCCTGAAGCGTTTTGCCTTTGCGTTGTAACCAACTGCGTTGTTTGGTTTTGTTGTCAAATAATACAAAACAATTATTATATTATAAACAAGCATAATATGAAAAACTCGCGCGAAAATTTGAACAAGCCAATGGTTATTCGCCAGCTGGTCATCTTCCTCCTTGGATCTGTTGGTAAAAGTTCCAAACTTTTACCTACGGACGTTTGTCCGTAGCTACAAGTCCTACAAATCTTAAAACTCAACACAAGCATGAAAAATAAAAACGAAGGCCATGGACATCTTCGTCTTGATCTGCTGAATTCATTGGTAGCCCTTTCATGGCCCAATTTTGCCTGTAAACAAAACTCCTAAATCGAACCCTAAAACCCTAGCTATGGTGAAATCCAATACAAGCCATGAAAATGCAATCAAATGTTACAGGAAGCTTGCAAACATGATGGTGATCAAGAATATACAATTATTTTATGCTACAAGTGCAAGAATGATGTTATTCGATTTCAAAAAAAGAAGTTATGTCGTGGGTGACTTACAGCGAGATATAAGGCATGGAAACGCTTGGTTTTGATTGGTTTTGCTTGCTGATGACCTCAGGAAACGATTGGAATGGTCCAAGGGTCTTGAATTGGTCTCTAAGTGTGCATTCGTGTTTACACTTTCTTAGTCTTTTTTCAAGTTTTGTGTTGGTTCATACGCCTCTTTTCTAGCCTCTTTTGGTCTACACACATTCTATATGTATTGAGGAATAAATTAGGGTTGAAAACCTGGCCTCAATCTTCCTCCATCAATGTCTTGATTTCTTGATTTGATTCACTTTGAATATCATTCCAAAAATAGCCTAATTCAATCTTTTTGTCCACACCATGCCTTTACACGAATTTGATTTGATTTCTTCATAAAGACTTTCTATTTTTGATTCAATCACGTGCCAATCTGCTTTCATGCGTTACTTTCAGCCTGTTATGAGCTGTTTAGACCTCCAACTTGATAAAAATTGAAAGCTGACCTGCCCCTACAGGTCCACTTCCCTTCGAATTTGCTTTCTTCGATGGCTTCAAAGTCCAATTAGAATTATTCCAGCTTCGATTGCATAGCCCCTTCGATTGCCTCCCTCTACTTCGATCTCCTGTCCTTTTGAAGAAAATTCCCTATTAGGCAACTTCGACCAGCTCTTGGCCTTGTGATGAGTCTAAGTTCTGATTCGAAGTATTCAGAACTTCCTTCATCAGAGCATCTTAGATTAAGGAAAACTTTATACTGAAATGCCACTCGAAGGTCATTTCATTCAGATGTTCCGATTGAGGGAAACTCTGAAGTTCCAGTCGAAGGACCTTTTGGAATGCTAATCAAAGGGCCTTTGTCCATACCAATCGAAGGACCTTTATTAAAATGCCAACTGAAGGATACTGCTACAATTCCAATCGAAAGATACTTGTTAAACTACCAATCGAATGCCTTTGACACAATACTAAATCGAAGGATCCCTTGCCATGCCAATCGAAAGGCTTGGACACAATTCCCATTGAGAGGCTTGTCATGATGGCAATCGAAAGGCCTTTTGCAGATGTCAATCGAAGGATGCTATGTAGATGTCAACCGAAAAGTATTTTGGAGATGCCAATCGAAATGCATTTTGGAGATGGCAATCGAAAGGCATTTTGTAGGTGTCAATCGAAGGATACTTAACCATCAATTGAAAAATTTCCTTGTCTTTAGGCAAAGGTTTATAACCACCTATGCAAGAGGAAAATCTTGGAAAAACATGAGGGCAAATTTTGGGGTACAACAGCTGCCCCTGTTCAATCTTCTTAAACCTGAGGATGTCGATTGGCTTTTCGTGCCTTTCGTGATCCAAAGGTGGAAGATGATTGAACACTAGAGTGCCCAGAAATTTGCACTCGCATGAAGTGGTATCCATCTTACAATGTCGGGAATGGGCTTACAGATGCCATTTGGAAATTGCTGACGAGGGGATGGGCTTAAAGATGCCATCCGAAGGAGATTCGATCGCATAAGAGATTCCTTAGCGAGAGTTTGTATGCCTGTTTGTTGAGGAAGATTCCGCTGGGGAATACTGATCTCTATATTGAGAGAAATAGAATTTTAGGAGCTTCAGTCGTCCATTATTCTACTGGGGTATCATCTTTGTTTTGAGAAAGGTTGAATTTTAGGACCTTCGGTCGTCCGTTATTCTTGTTGAGGAACCATCGCTGTTGAAATTTAGGAACTTCGGTCGTCTGTTATTCTACTGAGGAATCATCTCTGTTGAAATTTAGGAACTTCGGTTGTCTGTTATTCTACTGAGGAATCATCTCTGTTCTGAAGAGGTGAGAATGAACTACTATCTGGTCGTGATCCAGGCTTCATAGTAATAAGACTGAATGTTACCTGGTCGTAATCCAGGCTTTACAGTGACTTACTGGGGAGATGAGATTAAACTTGCTATTCAGTCATAATCCAGGTTTCACAACTTCTCAATTCTTATCTGGTCTTAATCCAGGTTTCAGAAGGAATTCAAATGTTATTCGGTCGCATCTGGGCTTTAACTTGAATTTAAGGCAGACTAATATCCGGTCGACTCCGGGATTCTTAGTAACTGTCCAGGTAAACTGCTATTCGGTCAAAATCCAAGCTTCGCATGGTCTTGTACTGCTATCTGGTCATAATCCAGGCTTCAGTCCTTTTATCGTTATCCGGTCGTAATCCAGGCTTCACGATGCTTTATACCATTATCTGACCGAATCCAGGCTTCATGGTGTTCCGAGAAAATCAAGATACTATTCGGTCGTAATCCGGGCTTCATAACTTGTATTAAAGATATACCACTATCTGGTCGTAATCCAGGCTTTGCGGTGTCTTTGGTTGCTATCTGGTTGTAATCCAGGCTTCATAGGAACTTGCTGAGCTGTTATCCGGTCGTAATTCGGGTTTCACAGCTTGCTGAGGATTTAAACTATTATCCGGTTGAATCCGGGCTTTATAGCTTGCTTTTAAGAGATACCACTATCTGGTCATAATCCAGGCTTTGCAGTAGTCTGATACTATTATCCGGTTGTAATCCGGGCTTCACTATATGCTGTAGGAATCAAGATACTTCCGGTCGTACCCGGGCTTCATAGCTTGAACTTTTGTGAGAATTTGATTGTATCTCTCCTGAAAGGTAAAGGTTAGTTGAATGTAATGCATGATATGTATCAAGTAATTATATTCTCAAAATAAATGAGATTGTGTTGTATGATGCGTATGCGTATGTCATGATGTATGGGCATGTGATGTTTTCTGATGTTCGCTAGCTGGGGAAAATAAATCTCGGCTTGTTGCTGGAGAAAAGAGTTGAATTCTTAGTTTCCGCTGGGAATAGTGAATGAAGATGATTGTGAGAATAAACCTGTGGGAGAGGATAACTCCGCTGGGGAATAAACTGACGAGAAAATGACTCTGTGGGGAGGACACACTCTGCTAGAAGACCTGTTGATTTGGAAGAATAACCTCAGCCAGGGATGAATTTGGCGATGATAAACTCTGTTGGGAATTGAGTTTCTGCTTGTGAAAGGAATGAACTCCGCTGGGGATGATTGTCCAGTTGCGACTTCACTGGGAGTAATCTTTTAGACTATACTGGGGACAATCCTCCGGACTCTACTGGGGATAATTCTCCAAACTCCACTGGGGATAATTTTTCTAGTGCTGATGATAGATAAACTCTGCTTGGAGAGGATATTACTGATTCATTTGCGGTTGTGAGCCTCAGCTGGGGAGAATCAACACCACTATTCTTTTCTTACTCTGCGGGGAGTGAATGTACCTTAGTCATATTCTTCAGCTAGGTTTATTCTTGTACCTGGTGAATATAGCAACTGTAAGGCTTGGACATTTCTTATTTGCCCTTGTTTCTGATATTACAAGTAATCGTCTTTTGTTTCGTATGTAAATATTTTTGAGCAGCAATTATTATCAAATGTATATATCAAAAATGAACATTGGACATTCTTACAAAACAAAACAGGAAAAAGAAAAACAATTTGAAATTTCTTTGCGAAAATGAATTGTATTGATTTTGAAGTTTGGCCTGTAAATAGGCGTTTTGTACAAGAGGATGACGTCCTAGAAAGAGTACACCACCGAAATGATAGAGTTTATACAATTTTATGAAAAATAAAGAAAAGAAGCTATGTGAACAATCCGAATGAGTTCCAACTCTGCCATTGCCCCTATGTCTTTGAGCGTCTCATCACTTTGCTAATTGGTTGAAGGTAGATCAGATTGATTAGTGTCGTCCGAGCTTGATAGTTGATATTGAAGTCTGGTCGCAAGGTGATCCAATGAGACATAGTGTTACGCTTTAATCCCTAATTTTTGCCTGGACCGCCCTTTTGAGTTTTCAGTCCACCGGGATACCCTTTTTTGCCTGGACCGCCCTTTCATACATCATGACATTACATACGACTAACCCTTTACCTTTCAGGGAAAGATACCATCAAATTCTCACAAAATTCAAGCTATGAAGCCCGCGTAAGACCAGATAATATCTTGATTCCTCCATCATATTGTGAAGCCCTGAGAACGACCGGATAACAATAACAGAATACCGCGAAGCCTGGACTACGACCAGATAGTGGTTTATCACAAGCTATGAAGCCCGGATTCGACCAGATAATAGTTTAATCCCCAGCAAGTTATTGTGAAGCCTGGATTACGACTAGATAGTAATACAAAGACACCATGAAGCCTGGATTACGACCAGATAGTGGTATGTCATAAACACAAGCCGTGAAGCCCGGAGTCGACCGGATAGCTGCTTAACAAATTTATTGTGAAGCCTGGATTATGACCAGATAGCAATACAAGACGCCATGAAGCCTGTACTCGACCAGATAATGGTAGAATACGCTGTGAAGCCTGGATTACAACCAGATAGCAGCCAAGAATACTACGAAGCTTGGATTACGACCAGATAATAGTATATCTTTAATTCAAGTTATGAAGCCCGGATTCGACTGGATAATACCTTGATTTCCCCGAACACCATGAAGCCTGGATTCAACTAGATAATGGTATATTACATCGTGAAGCCTGGATTACGACCAGATAGCGGTACAAGACACTATGAAGCTTGGATTTCGACCAAATAGCAGTTTTACCTGGACAACTACTAAGAAGCCCGGAGTCGATCGGATATTAGTATGCCCTAAAGTCAAGTTGAAGCCCGGATGTGATCGGATAATAACTTAATTCCTTCTGAAGCCTGGATTATGACCAAGATATGAATTGAGAAGTTGTAAAGCCCGGATTACGACCGGATAGCAAGTTTAATCTCATCTCCCTAGTAGATCACTATAAAGCCTGGGTTACGACTATATAGCAGTCGATCTTATCACTATGAAGCCTGGATCACGACTAGATAGTAGTTCATTTTCACCTCTTCAACCAAGACACTATCCCCCAGTAGAATAACGGACGACCGAAGCTCCTAAAATTCAACTTTCTCTCAAGACAGAGACTAGCATTCCCCAGCGGAATCCTCCTCAACAACAGGTATACAAGCTCTCGCTAAGGAATCTCTTATGCGATCGACACTTCTTCGGATGGAATCTTTAAGCCCATATTCCTTCATCAATCTCTAAATGGCATCTATAAGCCCATTCCAGATGTCGCAAGACAAGTTCCACTTCATGCGAGTGCAAATTTATGGGCACTCTAGTGTTCAATCATCTTCCACCTTCAGATCACAAAGGGCAGACAAGCCAATCTACATCCTCAGGTTTAAGAAGATTGAACAGGGGCAGCAGTTGTACCCCAAAATTTTCCCTCCCATGTTTCTCAATACATTTCAAGTGAGGTCCTCAAATTGCTCAAGGAAGTCCAAGAGTTGACTAGACAAACTCTCTCCTAAGACAGTCTACCTCAAAATTAGGGTTTCATGTCGCATCAAGATGTGTGAGTCCAAAGGGTCTTAAATTCTCACCATTTCCCTAATATGTTCTCAAGATCACCCATGTCAAGCTTCAAGCCTTGCATAGAAAGTTTGCTCAGTTAATTGCTCAAAAGCCTGAAAATCGACGGTGTTAGGGCAAAAGTCAAATGTGCCCCACATACAGTCAAACTTCAAGATTTTTGGTCAACATTCTCATTTTGCAGTATCATTCATCATTTTATCAAGGGTTGATCATGATTCATCAAGGATTTCTCACAATTCATCAAAATCCAAAAGTTGCTAAATTAGGGCTTTGTAGGAAAAGTCAACTCAACTTTGACCAAGCATAACTTTCTCATACTTTATGAGAAATGACCCATCCAAAGCTCATTTTGAAGAGGATGCAATTCCCTACAATCCATCTTCATCTCACAAATTCAAAATATGCATTCAAAAGAAGTTATGAATTTGGACATTATAGGTCATTTTGAAAAGTCAACAAAAACACCTTTTATATCAAAGCTTCATACATGAACATGGAAGACTCAATTGATATGAGACCAAAAGGGTTGCTTAGAGGACATCTCAAGCTTTCTAAAAAGTCCCAGGAAACCTTCAAAGAGTCAAAATTGAAGAAGTTATGCATTGGTGAAGTTGACCTTTTTTGCAAAATTGCCAAAAGTCAAAAGTACCTCAAATTGCAATTTTTGTCAAATGGGCCTAACTTTTTGCACTTGTTTTGAGTTGGTAGCATGTTCCACGAGCCCTAGCTCTTTCCACTTGTCTTTGTATTATTTTTGCTATTTATTTTGATTTTTTATTTCAATTAAATCAATTTAAATCAAAATAAAACATGAAAATATCCAAACCATTCAAACCTCAAGATTTTGTGCACATTTCAGGTCCCATGTACAGCTAGCAAGTAAATCAAATCGTGCAAGGCATATGTGGGCACAAAAAGATTGATTTTAGCCTATTTTGGGAAAGAATTTCATGGAAATCAAATCAAGATCAAAAATCATAATTGACAAAGATTGAAGGCATATTTGTAACCCTAATTCGTCCCTTGGTATATAGTGTACAATTGCAGACAAAAAACACAAGGATTTGAGGCGTGGAGAGGAAGAACAAAACTTGAAAAAATCATCAAAAAGTGATGAATTGATCTCGTACTTCCAAGCATTTTCAAGACTCCCAAGCCATCCCATTCGCTTCCTGGGAGTGCAAGGAACCTATACCAATCAGAAACAATCGTTCTAGTGCCCAAAATCCAGTTCCACGACCCCCACGGTTTACCTCTATTTCCAAAATTGAATCTTGTTATTCTTGCATCTTCATCATGTTTCAATAGCATATTCTGAATCCCTAACGTGTTTACAAGCTCATGGTAACCATTAATTGCATTTTCGCTAACTGTATAGGAATCTACCATTGTTAGGGTTTCGTTTTGTGTTTTGGGTTTTTCCTGTACATGCAAAATTGGTCCACAAGAAGGGCACCATGATGCTCAGTAGGCCAAGGCGATTTTATCTATAGCACTGGATTCCATTTATCGTGCCTGGGTAAGATTTTGAAACAAGCAGGGGTTATAGTGACGGACATTTGTCCGTAGGTAAAAGTCTCTGACTTTTACCAACAGAGAGGGGAAGAAGACAACCTTTGTGGCAACCCCTGATTGCTTCATTTGAATTTCGTGCGTTGATAAGTTCATTATGTTTGTTTTTAATATAATGATTATTGGTTGTTTTCCATACAACAAGCGTGCGTAGCTCAGTTGGCATTGAGGCAGGTGAAAAGGCCAGAGGGCCTGGGTTCGAATCCCAGGTCCCCCATATATTTCATATTATTTTCATTTGTATGATCAGGCGTGCACACAAGCGTGAGGTCCATCATATGCCTTCAAGGGTCAACCACTAAGATCTCCAGGAGGCCAGATCTGAAGGATATTATAGGAAAGACCATGGTGCACCATGGTCAATGCACAACGCTGGATCAGAAAGGTCAACGTGGGTCAGAATTTCTTGGGCCCAGAAGCTGCTATTCACACCCTTCCAAATTACTTGCAAACAGGCCCATTACTCTTTTTCTCTATTCTTTTATAATTTCTTTTATTTAATTTATTTAAATTATTTTTACTAACGAAAATTAATTCTTTTTTTATAAGATCATAAAATCAATTTTTTATCAAAAGTAGATTTAGGTTTTATTTTTATAAAAATTAATTTAATTGGTTAATTTAATTTATTAGGTAACTTTAATTTCCTTTGTAAATAAATTAAAATCAAGTAGAAGAATTAGGGTTTGTTTAATTTAATTTTTATTTCTCTTTTCTTAAAAAAATCACAAAAATAAAAAAATAGGTCAAATTTAATTAGTTTTTATTAATTTAATTTAATTAGTAATTAAGTTTGTACATATTTAATTCAAACCCTTATTTTGTTAAAATAATCAAAAACAACAAAAATAATTTTTCTTTCAATTAGGTTAGACGGGGTCAAAACCCTATTTTCTCTCGTCCCCGATTCATTGCGCACGCTTATTTATTTTTACCATATTGATGTAACTGCTCACAGGATGTAATAGATTAATTAAGACTTTTCCTTTTTATTTAACGTTTTGACGGGTTTTTTTGGCTATGTAATTAATCTCACCCGAAGCCTTGTAATAGCGTAGCTTTACTTCTCGTATTTTAATTTCCGCCAAATATTAATTGTTAGATGTATGGTAATAGGGTTGCATGACAAGAATGTATGTTAATATTAAAACAGTTAGTAAACCCTAAATGTGCAAAGATAATAAACTTGAAATTGAATCACTCGCACATGCGCACTCCTAGGGTATACTCTCACTTTGGTTGCCGTCGGTAAACGATCATTAAGTATAGGATATTTTAGTGGTCTCTCTTTTTCCTAAAAGATCAAATGTCCCGAACGGAAAGGTTGCCTCGGAATTGTTGCCTCGAATACGATCTTAAGAAATTAGGTTTATTACTGAGACGTCCTAACATTGCTTTAGTGATCGTACGTCCCTTTCGAATTGACCCTTACAACTCCAACGACGGTGCTACCTACTCACTAATAGTAGGATAGCGTTGTCTAAAGGAAACAAGAACATAAACATTCTTTTTTCGAGTAGGTAGATGCTAGTAGGTACTTGCTCAAAACATATCTTTCCACACTTACACTCTTTTCAAATAAAGTTTTCAAAACGACTTCGTAACACTCTTGAAGACAAAAGCAAGGGTTAAATCGAAGTAAAACAAAAACTTTTCAAACACACAAACACAGAAGCAATTTTAAAATGATGAGCAAGTACCTAAGAGCCCATGGAAAACCACTGATAGAAAGGGTGTTAATACCTTCCATTTCTATAATCTACCCCCCGTACTCAGAATATCTCGAAAAAAGGAATTTTTCTGTGCTTTTTTCCTTTCCAGTTGGATAAAATAAAAGTCGGTGGCGAATCTTGCTTACTGCAAAATTTTGCGAACACAAACGCAAAACGCAAAGTAGCATTTTCCTAAAACAGTCGGTTCTGCCACCGTATCATAAGTCTCTATGAATTCTCCGTCCATGTCTACATAGAGGAAGGAATTGAGGTGGCTCACGATGTATTCCTCTTCACCTCGTACTGTGACAATATTTCCTTTCACCAGATACTTCAGCATCTGGTGAAGTGTGGAAGTGAGAGCCCCAGCTTCGTGGATCCAAGGACGGCCCAACAAACAAGAGTATGATGGTCTGATGTCCATCACATAGAAGGTGGACTCGAAAGTCTGAAAGCCTACCTTGACAAGGATGTTCACTTCCCCATGCACCTTTCTCTTCTATCCGTCAAAAGCCCTTACCATAATGTTACTAGGCTTTAAAGTCAAACCTTCACAATCTAGTCGGTTGAGAGCCTTCTTAGGCAGGACATTTAGTGAAGACCCGGTATCCACCAACACATGAGCCATAGTGGTGCCCGTGCATTCAATCGAGACATGCAAAGCATCATTATGCTTTCTTCCTTTTTGTGTCAAGTCGGCGTCTGAAAAGCCCAGCCCATTGTCGGCAATCAGGCTAGCCACACAATCTTTAAATTGATCAGCTGAAGTTTCTTGCGGCACATGCACAGTTTTGAGGAATGCAATCAAAGCCTTCACATGGGCCTCAGAGCACAACAGCAGGGATAGCATGAATATCTTTGAGGGGGTCTGCGCCAACTGTTCGACCACATTATAGTCACTCTTTTTGATTATTTTCAAAATTTCCTCTATCTCCTGCTTAGAGGCTTCCACAACAATCTTTCTAGGTGCCTCTATCCGGGAAGGCTCACCCACAACTTCTTTGCCGTGAGTCTCAGATGACTTATTGGCAGGGGGGACAGCTGGAGCGAGAACATGAATAATAGTTGATGTGCTAGCATGAATAACAGACGGAATGACAACAGGCTTGTTGACAGTCTTAGGGGAAATCTCAGGAGAGAAAACCCTTCCACTTCTAGTAATCTTGTTGGTCCCGACAATGTTACCGACATCAAGATCAACTTCTCCGGCCTTCAAGTTTTGTTTAACGCCGTGATAGTAAATATCGGCGCCATAATGCCAAGGGACGGCTTTGTCCGAGGCGTACGGGATAGGACTAGGACATGTGATTATCAGCGGAGCAATTCTCGTAGCGGGTGTGTGATTGGTGGGGTCGAGAACTGATTGTTTTTGGAATGCTGGTTCGCGTTTGCGTTTTGTTTTCGCAAAATGTTGTGGTAAGCAAGAGTCGCCACCGTCTTTTATTTTATCCAACAAGGAAAGGACAAAAGCACGGAAAAATTCCTTTTTGAGATGTTTCTCGGGTTCGGGAGGTAGATTATAGAAAGGGAAGGTGTTAGCACCCTTTCTATCAGTGGTTATCCACGGGCTCTTAGGTACTTGCTCACTATGTTTTCAAAAGGTTTGCTTGTGTTTGTGGGTTTTGAAAATAGTTTTGTTTGAAACTTCATTTTAACTCTTGCTTCTGTCCTCAAGAGTGTATGAAGTGTTTTTGAAAACTTTGTTCGAAAAGTGTAAGTGTGAAAAGTTTTGTTTTGTTTTAAAAAGGAGCAAGTACTTAAGAACCTCTACCTACTCAAAAAGGAATTTAATTGTGAAAATGTCCTTTAGACAATGCTATCCCACTATTGAGGAGTAGGTAGCACCGTCGTTGGAGTTTTCGGGTCAATTCGATTTAAGGGACTTGTGGTCACTAAAGCAACGTTAAGACACTTTAGTGGTAATCCTAATGTCTTAGATCATTTTTCCGAGGCAACCGTTTCGAGGCAACTTATGATCTTGGGACAAAAGGACGACCTCTAAAACATCATATACTTAATGACCACGTTTGAGGCAACCAAGTGAGGTGTACCTAAGAGTGGCATGTGCAAGTGTGTCAATTTTCAGTTTATGTTATCTTTGTACATGTTATGGTGAGCTACTATTGATTTTAAGTTAAGACAGATCTTGTCATACAATCCTAGTTAGCATACATCTAAACAGTTAATATATGTACAGGAATTTAAAGTGCGGGAATTGTAAATCCTACGCTATTACAAGGCTTTCGGGGAGGGGGATTATTTACATGACCAAAAATTGGGGAATAAAAAGCAGTAAAGGGTCTTAGTTTAAACTATTACATCCCAGTAGGCAATTACAATAAAATAAATGTGCGTAAAACAAGGAAAAGAGACGTCTAAGAAATTTCTAAGTAAATAAGAAAATCTTTTTGGTTGTTTTTTATTAAGAAGATATTTGAATTAAATACTCCTAAGTCTAGTTTATTTTAAATTGATAAAATGAAGTTAAAATAATTAATTAATTTGTTTACAAAATTAATTTGAATAAAAACTAACCTAATGTTTTTTTGTGATTTTTTTTTATTTAAAGTTAATTTAAATGATAAGGAAGTCTATGAAAATAAAAACAAAAAAAAAAGTGCAGGAGGGATCCTTCGATCCAGGGAAAAGGAGTTTCGACCCAGGGAGGGAATGAAGGCTTCGATTGGGAGAGGGTCCTGGTTCTTTCGATTGGGCCAGACAGTAAGGCGTGAGTAGCCTTCGATCAAGGGAAGAGGATTGTCTTTTGATCATGGAGGTCATGGCTTTCGATCCAGGAATGAGATGCCTCCTTCGATCCAGCATGATAATAGGTTCGATCCAGAGAAGGGATCTCCTTCGATATGGGATATTATACCTGCAAAAGCATGTTAGCGAAATAAAATGCAGGGCCTGGGTATTGAATCCCAGGCCCTTCGATCCTGCACTTGTTGGGGTCTCTTCAGGCTAAATCTGCAGCAAGTGTTAGCAAACGAAAAAACATGACCTGGGTGCCAAACCCAGGCCTTTCGATCCTGTCTAGGATGGCAAATCAGAGGTAACAAAAAGTATGAATGTATTATGCAAATATGAGGTCTAATAATTTACCCTTTCTTACCAGCAGATTGGATCTTCGATTTGGACATTTGCTGAACGTAGGCACCTTCGATCTGGGCACTTCCTGGATGCAGGCACTTTCGATCTAGGCTTCTGGGCGTGGGCACCTTTGATTTGAAGGACTGCTTTGGCTCTTTGAGGCAATTTTTCTGTGTGTTCTCCTGCAGAGTTTTGTGTGTTTCGTTGTATTTTTTCGTGTGTGCTCCTGCAGAGTTTCTGTGTATTGGATATGATTTTCGTGTGATTTTCGTGTGTTGTTTTCGTATGCTGGCCTCTGTATTTATATGGGTGTGAGGGTGCAGTAATGGCCAGAGACAGCATTTAACCAGGCCATTGAAGCCATGAGACAAGAATCAAACACATTAAATAATTTCCTTTTTTTGAAATGTTCATGTCTCCTGGATGAACCTGGACGCTTTTGGATTTCGAATGCCTTCAGGCCCTGTTCTTCGATTAGCCTTGAGTTGCCTCCTTCGAATGGATTTCTCATGTACCTTTCGAATGAGCCTTCTGAATGCTTCTTCAAATGGTCTTGAGTTGTTTCCTTCAAATGGACTTCCCATGTATCTTTCGAATGGGCCTTCTGAATTCTTCTTCGAATGGACCCTTTGAATGCTTCTTCGAATGGACCTTTTTTGAATTCCAATCGAAGGGCACTGTTATAATGCCAATCGAAGTACTTGTCCATAATGCCAATCGAAATGCTTGAAAGAATTCCAATCAAAAGGTATTTCAGAATACCAATCGAAAGTCTTGACATAATGCCAATCGAAATGCTTGAAAGAATGCCAATCGAAAGGCTCCTTCAGAACACCAATCGAAGGGTCTTTCAGAATGCCAATCGAAATGTACTTAAAGCACCACTCAAAAATTTTCTTTTTCCTTAGGCAAGGGTTTCTGGTCAACCATGCAGGGGGAAGACTTTGGAAAACATGAGAGTGCAAATTTTGGGGTGCAACAGGGTGTAATCCTAACAGGTCTTATCGAGGAGTCCTTGGAAGGACTGGCGAAAATGGTTATAATAGCAATGTCTTCATATGGAGTAACGGGAACCAGATTTTTCTCGAACAAAATTTCTTTACTGTCCATCAGGCGTTGAACACCTGACCACAACAAATGGCAACCAGAAGGTAAGAATGAACACATGTGGCAACCTTCACCACAACCCGGAAATAAACCGACTAATAACAAATTCTTCTTAACAGTAATCAGAGGAGTGGAAACTTCGTCCACCGAGGTTACAAATATATTAGTATCAATGGCGTTAACTCCATGGTTGTGCTTAGGCATGGGAGAAGTTATGACATTGGGCTTCTCCGGAGCGTCGAACTCAATCTCCTTAGCTTCAATCAGGTCTTGTACCTTATTTCTTAGAGTCCAACAATCATTTGTGTCATGACCAGGACTCCCAGAATGATAGGCACACCTAGCGTTCGGATTGTAACGAGGAGAAGAGGTATTAGGATTCTTGGGAGCCTCTTTTAAAGTTGCCAAGTTAGATCTCAACAGATGGGGTAGAACCTCTGCCAATGTCATGTTGATCCGGGTGAGTTGCCTTTGTGGTCTTTCCACCCTTTGTTGATTATTGTGTTGCGGGGCGACTGCGGGCCTAGGTATTATTTCAGCATTTACCGTTGGACGATAACTTGCTCTGCTATGATCTCTCGAGTTATAAATGGCACTGGCCTCCTTCTTACCCGTGAAGGGTTTCTTCATCGTACTTGAGGATGTATCTTTTTGAATTTTTCCACTTTTTATACCGGCTTCGACCCGCTCACCAGTCATGATTAGTTCAGTAAATCCAGCCGAGGAACTTCCGATCAGGTGGTTGAAGAATGGACCTGATAAGGTGCCTAGGAACATATCCACTAGTTCTCTGTTGGATAGAGGGGACTGGACTCTGCCTGCGAGATCCCTCCATTTCTGAGCATAGGTTTTGAAACCTTCACTTGTTCCCATGGACATGCCTTGCAATTACGTCCGAGTTGGAGCTAAATCATCATTATACTGATACTGTTTGTAGAAGGCGACAGCCAAATCTTCCCAATTACGAACATTGGTCCCTTCCAATTGATAGAACCAATCCAACTGCGTCCATGACAATCTCTCTTGGAAGAAATGCACCCACAAATTCTTATTAGTCGTATGGGGTTGAATCTTTCTGACGTACGACCTTAGATGTAGCTTTCGGCAAGAGACACCTTCGTATTTGGCGAAAGTGGGGAACTTGAATTTCTGTGGGATGACAACCCCTGAGATAAGTCCCAATTCTTCAAAATTCAATCCGGGTAGCCTCTGAATCTCCATATCATTCAAACGATCCTCTAGCTGTTTGTATTTATTATCAGTAGGAGGATATTGTTCCTCAGAGTAACAAGGCTCTTCCTCTTCCTCGGATGCTGGGTCGTTGTTCACTTCCTGGGTCCCGTCTCCTTGGTTATCTCCTTTACCCGATGACATTGCAAAGTCCAAAGTCCATCTGGCTTGACCTTTAAACCTTCTTCCCATGATCACAACACCGGTTGATTTCTTCGCTTTCTTCTTCTTCTATTTGGCCAGTAGAGTCTTCAATTCCTCTTGTCCTTTTGTCAGAGTCGAGAGCATTTGTTGAAACTGGGTGTTCTGCGCCTGAAAATCTTTCACAGTCTGTTCAACATCCATCTCACTGAAATAAATAGTAGAAGGATAAGGAGACCTGTTATGAGAAACCTGTATGATGTTATGATGAATGAAAATGCAATATGCAAATGATTTAAAGGAAATTTAGAGATTTAAATTTGTTCAGACCAAAAAGAACACACATTATATTAAATCCAAGTTTGAATACATCACGCCTCTTCGAGCTTACAATGAAAGAGACGGAATACAACAAAAACTCCTAAGACAAAAAGGTTGAACGCATCCTTTTTGGAGCAATGTAGGCATTCAGGTTTTTCTCTTCATGAAGAAGCTTGATGAGCTCCAGAACCTTCTTCTCACTGGCGTAAAACTGGGCTTCAAAGGTCTCTCGCTCTTCCTTCAACTGAACCCAAGCTTTCTGCAAGTCTTCGAGAGAGGTAGGCATGTCAGAATGAAGGACGGTGTACGGGACGTTTACTTTAACAACAGGGTGGATGGAAGGGTAAGGCATCACGAAACTCTGAGCACAAGCTCGCACCCACCTATGGTAAGGCTCGAGAGGGATAGAGTTTTTGTGTCCCAAAGTTCTACTGTCCACCTTGTTCACCATTCTCCAAGCTCGTGTAAACCTCTGGCGGTAACCTTGGTCTTCTTTGTCGTAGTCGAACACCAGACCCTGAATGAGCATCTCGTGGGGACCATCTCTTCGGGCATACCCAAACTGTCAAAGAGCTAAGCAAGGATTATAGGTGATATCTCCCATAATACCAAGCAGGGGTACATTAGGGAATTCCCCACAGCGGTCAATGATAGAGACATCTTCCAAGGCTCTTGAACACCAACGGATGTTAGAATGGGTGAGGGACATCATCCTTTGGGACCATGTCAGTCTTTGCTCATTATTCAATGTTGATTGAGGTAGGTGTGAGGTGAACCACTTAGCGAGTAGGGGAATACAACACAAAAGAGTACCTCTTTTCTTCATGGTGCGAGTATGAAGGCAATGCAAGATGTCTCCCAATAAAGTAGGTATGGGATTGTGAGAGAGAAAGACTTTGATGGCGTTAACATCTATGAATTGGTCTGAGTTGGGGAACAGAACCAAACCATAAATGAGAAGAGCCAGGATGTCTTCAAAAGCTTGGAAATCCATGTCGTCCCAGAATGAACGAGCCTTCTCCAATAGAAACTTGGCTAGGAAGCCTTTAACCCCGCTTCTCGTCTCCCAATTGGCTATGATGTCGGCTCTCTTCAGATGCAAAGCTTCGGCGATAACTTCAGGTTTTGGAATCCCTTCTAGACCGGTGAACGGTATCTGATCAAGCACGGGCACCCCTAAGAGTAGAGAGAACTCTTCCAGTGTAGGTACCAACTGATAGTCTTGGAAAGTGAAATAATGATGCACGGGATCAAAGAATTGGAACAGTATACACATCATCTCTTCTTGAAAACTGGATGTAGCCAAACTGAGGAGTCGACCGTATTTCTTGGTAAAAGGAGAATCCCCGAAAACTCTTGAAGCTAACTCTTGAAGTTCAGGGTATGATTTTATAAAGTTGATTCAGATGGTGTTTCTTCGGACAGAATTTATGACCTACAAAATAAAAACAAAGATAAACTTCTAAATCCTTGAAATGGTTAGTGAGCATGCTCATGATGCTTATGATGTCTATGATGTTATGTACCAGTATATACACACAAAGCAAACAAATCCCTATGTTTTAGGCTTACATGAGGTTTCATAGGTAAGTACCCTCTTGAAGTTTAGTTGGCTCAACCTGTCCTAGTTAATAGTAATCGGGTTCTAAAGGATCTCAATATCATTGGCCTTTCTCTTAGGCGTTGTCTCAGCATAATCAATCTTTTCTTGCAGCCGAGATATCACAAAAGTCTAGCCTCAATGAGTGTAGTATCGAGTATCAACAAATTTTCAGCTCTACACCGAAATCGGTTATCTCACTACGTCCTAATGGCCAAGTTTGTTCAATTAGGGTTCTAAAGTCCGTTAGTGCTTCATGACGCCACTCAGCGGCCCCGTATTCTCCTCGATTCACCACGAGGGATACCGGTACCCACAAATGCGCCACACTAACATAGCCATTATTTTAATCATATCGGTCTACGTCGTACAGTTTTCACAATCTATTGCTATTTATCTAGAAAGGTGTCCCAGATCCGGGTGGAGGATCAAAGCAAGCCCAAACAAAGAAAAAAATGTAAAGCATACAAATCAAACAATGAAAGCAAGTAAAGGTGATCTAACCCTAAGGTAACCCCACTTTTAAGTTAAGTCCCCAGCAGAGTCGCCAGTTCTGTGATACGGTGGGAGAACTGACTTGAGATTTTGCGTTTGTGTTCTCAAATGTTGCGGTTTAGCAAGAGTCGCCACCGAATTTTCTTTTATTCAAAAAGTAAATGTGAAAAAGCACAGGAAAGACCTTTAGAGATGTTTTTGAGTTCAGGGGGTAGATTATGAAAAGGGAAGGTGTTAGCACCCTTTTCATCCATGGTTTTCCATGGGCTCTTAGTTACTCGCTAGATCATTTGTTTTGTTTGAATGTGTTTGTGGTGTGGGTTTTTGAAAATATTTGAAAATGGAACTTCGTAATGATTCTCGTTTCTATAAGAACGCATACAAAGTGTTTGTTTCGAAAATAGTTCAAAGAGGTGTTTGTGAGATGTGTTTTTTGAAAGTGATTTTGAAAAGGTATCTTTGTAATGGTTCTCATCTCTATCAGAACGCGTACAAAGTGTTGTCTTTAAAAAATGTTTCAAAGTGAGAGTGTAGGTGTATGAAATGTTTTTGTTGTGAGCAAGCGAGCGACTAAGAGCGAATCTACCTACTCGAAAGGTCTTAAATGTTCTTTTCCTTCTCCTTTAGATGTGGCTATCTTACCATTGATTTGGTAAGAAGCCACATCGTTGGATGTGAAGGGACGGGTGTGGGACGTTTGTATAGTCATAGAAGGCAGCTTATGAGGCGTTTTAGCAATGTCGTTTATGGACTAGATCATTTACCGAAGGCAACATCGAGGGTCATCGAGGGAGTACAATTTTTTATATCGAAGGGTCATAACTATTTTCCGAAAGGCAACCAAATGAGATTACCCTAGAGGTGCTAGTGTGCAAGTGTGCTAGTTTGCATGCATTTTGTCTTGTTTTTGAAAGTCATCTATTTGTTGATTTTTATCTTGCCATACATCCTATTTACTAGTAATATATGAAAAGCAAGTAAAAAGCAAAAAGAAATAAAATCTAAGCTATTAAATCACTTTAAGGGGATGGGGGTACAATTTAATCAATGGGGATGAAGTAGAAACTAAAATATTACAACCATATCGACTGATAATGAAAACAATGTAAAAACAGTGTAAAATAAAGGGAAAATGCATTTTGAACTGCTATGTGTCGACCCCCGCTGCTATGCATCGACACATAGCTTTTCCTTGCTCCTGTAAGCCAAAATCAGTTCAGTATGAGTCGACACATAATGGGATGTGTCGACTCGTACACCTTCTTGCATCGACACTAAACGCGTATGTATCGACTCATAGACTTTTCCAGCTTCTGTTTTGTCACCTAAAATCAGTATGGGTTGATGCATGGGGGTTATGTGTCGACTCATACCTTGTTTTTTCCTGCCTTAAACATTGTTTTGTTGTCCATACATGTCAGTTTACAAGATATGATCGATAAACATGAACAACAAATGATTGAATAAGCCTAAACCATAAGCAAATGACTAGTTCAAAAGGGTAATAAAATACTACATCTTGTCTTCAAAACAAACAAATCATTAATGATGTATGAAGAGATATCAAGTCAAGAAGACTTACCTCTGGGTTGCACTGGCTGTTTTAAATCTGAATGCTTTTCCAAATGTTATGATGACCTCAATGAATCTCCAAAAAGCTGCTTCGGACTGTTGAAACAGGGTTAGACTGTAGTGTAATGTTTCTGGTGTTTTGAGGATGGAGATAGTAGCACTACAAGGACTGTTTTTATACTTGGTCCCTCTTTGTATGTGATGATTTATTCGGTTTATGGGAGAGTTTGTATGGTGGAATAGTGGATTGGGTTTCTATTTTGAACAAGAACAGATTTGATTTTGAAAAATCAGTCAAAGTTAACAAGAATACTGTTTTTCTGCTCAATAAAACTCTCTATTCTCTCTCTCAATCCTCTCTTCAAAAACTAACCCTTTGTCTTATGAGACAGTCCCCTTTTGTAGACCCTTTGACTGTGGTTTAGGGGGGAACCCACATAAGTTATTTGAATAATTTTTGCCTACTGTTTTGACACTTTCTTCCCACAATTTTCCTTTGCCATTTTGGTGCAATTTTGGGGCTGTTATGATGCAGACTTGGGCAGACTGCATAGAGCAGTTTTGGACTGTATTGGGCAGCATGAATACTTGGAGTGCAGCATAGGACAAGCTTTTTTGTAGGACAGCATGAGGTGTTGTGGCAATGTGGCGCATCACATTTTGTTCAATCTTGGACAGTATGATTTGTAGCATGTCACAAATTTGGTCTTGTGGAATATTTCATGCACACTATGTCAAAGACAAAAACATTGTGACAAGGTCTTTTGAGAGATAAACAGGATTTCTATCTCAAAAATTTCTTATCTGGTTCATAAGAATAATAAAATGTAGTCTTCTTTGAAGGTATGAAAGATGGACTTTAATACATGTAGATTCATATTTTTCATATTTAAATTATAGTTAAATAAATATCTATCATGATTATATCATAATTAAATAAATAAGACCCTTAATTAGTATATCACAGTTGAACCATAATTAACTTACAGTCTCCATAAACTTATGACAGCTTGGAGAATAACCAGCTCAACCCAAGTGAAGTATCATAACAACCACCACCAAACTGTCAAAAAGGAGTGAAAAATATCAAGACTATAGATGAGGACAACAAAGATGAAATGAAATAAAATTCACAATTTATGATTGTACCAAACTGAAGCAGAAGAAGAATTAGAATGTAAATAACAAATCTGAAGTAGAAGTAGAAGAAGAAGAAATTGAAAATCGTTACCTGCCGGTATGCATGGAAGCAGAAAAATATTGCATAAACAAAAATTGAAAACCAACTATCTATATACATAGAGTTCATTGGTCTAGAGTTGCTTTCCTCAGATAATGCCCTGAATACGCGATCCCTTGAAGAACCTAATTCATATATTAACAAACCAATGATTTCACCTACCTACATATATGATAATTATAGATAGATAATTTTTAATCAACCAATGATTTACTTTCAAAAAGTTCAATTTAGCTCCTCCTAGTACTATGAAAAAGACTTGTATGAACATGATCATATCATATTAAGATAAATTATATTTGGAAGAACATTCTACCATAACTATTCCTTATTGAAACTAGGTAAGGTTCAAGCTGATGTTGCGATAAGATATTCAATGTGGTGAAAAGAAGAGGTACCTGGAAAAAAAATTAGCACTCCAACGCTCAAGTTAGTAGATGAATAAGATAAAACTTTAAAAATATGAATAAAAGAATACATGACTTTGACATGAAGTCATTCTTATATAATGGACATGGATATAACTATCTTTGATTTCTTCAGTGTGAAATGTAGGCGACTTTATAGTTGTAGATCAACGGTTGAGAAGGAAAGGGGTCGTGTTCTTGTAAGTTGTCCAAGAGTGAGAGTTCACTTTATTTTGCAAATTCTTACTAGATTAAACATGAAGATTGGGGCAAGTCTTAAAATAAAAACCTAAAAGAACTGAATAACATCACCAAATCATTAGCATACTCCAAAGCTAAAACCAACAAATTTCAAATCAAACTTCATTCAGAAAACTAAAAAAATCAACCTCAAAAGATAAAGATAAAAATAGTATGTTTACTGTAGGATTAGGAATAGAAACAAAATTTGGCTTAGTAGCATCTAAAACACTTTTATTCATATTAGAAGAAGTATTACAATGATAAACATTATAATGTTCAATAGAGTTTACTATAGGAACTGTACTTAGACAGAAAGAACTAGGCTTATTACAATTGTTATTCCTATTAGTTTGCAGCTTGGAAAGAGTAGGATTTGCAAATCTGTAGAGGCCATCAACTCCCACAGTGCCATGAAGAAGAATCTCAAAAGAATCCTGCAATTTGACAGAACAAAACTGAGGATGGAATTCAAACACGATTATCTTGAGCAAACTTATTGATACTTAGATTCTTAGTGATATGAGGTACAAGAAGAAGTTTATTTAGAATAAGAGTGGAATTTGACTGTGTTAGTGAGGGAAAAGGCATAGAACCTACCGAGTTAATTAACAAACCTTGTCCATTACCCATGTACACTTGTTCAGTACCATTCAAAGATGAAGCATCAGAAAAAATCGAAGCATCAAGTGTCACATGATGAGATACGCCAGAGTCAGGGTACCACCACTGATTACTGAAATTAGGATCAGAACCTGCAAGAAAAGCTTGAGGAACAGGTTGTCATGGTGGTGTTGTAGCACGAGGAGGAGCATAGCCATACACACTATAGGTAGGAGCACGAGGTGCCACGAAATAAGGATTGAATGGAGCTCTGGGAGTGTTGAACAAGGGAGTTCTAGGATAAGTATACTTGTGGTAGCATACAGACGCGTCATGACCAGATTTGTGGCAAATTTGGCATGGAGCTTTCCCAAATCTACCACCACATCCGGAGCAACCTCCACCAACCAATTTCTTCTACCACGAGTTTCATAGCCATGAGTATCAGCGTTTGCAGTTAAATGAATAGTATCAGTAGGGAACTCAGAACCAGATTCCACACTATTAGTGGTGAACTGTGACAGAGCTGGTGATGAAGCTGATTGAGCAAGATTCAGTGTAGCAGACTCAATTAGGGAAGACTTAGGATTCTTCTCGAGGCACGATTCATGAGCAAGAAGACTCGACTCATGCTCATCCAAAGAACACAAATTTTCTTTGTTGTTGATCCCTGCTGTTGTACCCCAAAATTTGCCCTCATGTTTTTCCAAGATATTCCTCTTGCATATGTGGTTATTAACCTTTGCCTAAAGACAAGGAAATTTTTCAATTGATGGTTAAGTATCCTTCGATTGGCACCTACAAAATTCCCTTCGATTGGCATCTCCAAAATGCATTTCCATTGGCATCTCCAAAATACTTTTCGATTGACATCTACATAGCATCCTTCGATTGACATATGCAAAAGGCCTTTCGATTGGCCTCATGACAAGCCTTTCAATGGCCATTGTGTCCAAGCCTTTCGATTAGCATGGCAAGGGATCCTTCGATTTAGTATTGTGTCAAAGGCATTCAATTGGTAGTTTAGCAAGTATCTTTCGATTGGCATTTTAGCAGTATCCTTCGATTGGCATTTTAATAAAGGTCCTTAGATTGGTATGGACAAAGGCCCTTTAATTAGCATTCCAAAAGGTCCTTCGACTGGAACTTCAGAGTTTCCATCAATCGGAACATCTGAATGAAATGACCTTCGAGTGGCATTTCAGTATAGAGTTTGCCTTAATCTAAGATGCTCTGGTGAAGGAAGTTCTGAACACTTCGAATCAGAACTTAGAATCATCACAAGGCCAAGAGTTGGTCGAAGTTGCCTAATAGGGAATTTTATTCAAAAGGATAGGAGATCGAAGCAGAGGGAGGCAATCGAAGGGGCTATGCAATCGAAGCTGGAATAATTCTAATTGGACTTTGAAGCCATTGAAGAAAGCAAATTCGAAGGGAAGTGGACCTGCAGGGGCAGGTCAGCTTTCGATTTTTATCATGTTGGAGGCCTAAACAGCTCATAACAGGCTGGCAGTAACGCATGAAAGCAGATTGGCAGGTGATTGAATCAAAAATAGAAAGTCTTTATGAAGAAATCAAATCAAATTCGTGTAAAGGCATGGTGCGGACAAAAAGATTTAATTAGGCTATTTTTGGAATGATATTCAAAGTGAATCAAATCAAGAAATAAAGACGTTGATGGAGGAAGATTGAGGCCAAGTTTTCAACCCTAATCTATTCCTCGATACATATAGAATGTGTGTAGACCAAAAGAGGCTAGAAAATGAGGCGTATGAACCAGCACAAAACTTGAAAAAAGACCAAGAAAGTGTAAACACAAATTCCCACTTAGAGACCAATTCAAGACCCTTGGACCATTCCAATCGTTTCGTGAGGTCATCAGCAAGCAAAAGCAATCAAAACCAAGTGTTTCTAGGCCTTATATCTCGTTGTAAGTCACCCACGGCATAGCTTCTCTTTTTGAAATCAAATAGCATCATTCTTGCACTTGTAGCATAAAATAATTGTATACTCTTGATCACCATCATGTTTGCAAGCTTCCTGTAACATTTGATTGCATTTTCATGGCTTGTATTGAATTTCACCATAGCTAGGGTATTATGGTTCGATTTAGGAGTTTTGTTTACAGGCAAAATTGGGCCATGAAAGGGCTACCAATGAATTCAGCAGATCAAGACGAAGATGTCCATGTCCTTCATTTTTATTTTTCACGCTTGTGTTGAGTTTTAAGATTTGCAGGACTTGTAGCTACGGACAAACGTCCGTAGGTAAAAGTTTGGAACTTTTACCAACAGATCCAAGGAGGAAGATGACCAGCTGGCGAATAACCATTGGCTTGTTCAAATTTCCGCGCGAGTTTTTCATATTATGCTTGTTTATAATATAATAATTGTTTTGTATTATTTGACAACAAAAGCAAATAGTGCAGTTGGTTACAAGGCGAAGGCAAAATGCTTCAGGACCTGGGTTCGAATCCCAGGTCCCCCAATTTCTTCATATTTTCTTCTTTCATGCAATCCAGCGTGCACCAAGGACCAAGGACCATCATGCACTCTCACCATCCAATCTGCCAAGTGGCCATATGGCCAAATCTGATGGCCATCATCTGGAGGAGCACCATAGGCCACAGTCAGCGTGCAACATTGGATCCAAAAAGTCAAACGGACCTCCATCTTTTGGGCCCAAGCTTGCTATTCACACCCCCCTTTCAGAATTGCTATTGTAGGCCCAAAATCCTTTTCTTTATTCTTTTATATTTTATTTCACTTAATTTATTTATTTTTATTTTACAAACTAATCAATTATTTTCTTTTATCGAAAAACCATAAAAATAATGCTTTTCACAAATTAGGTTTAGATTTTATTTTTTTTAAATTAATTTATTTAATTAGGTTGTTAATTTTAGATAATTATGATCCTTTTTGTACATAATTAAAAATAATTAGAACAAATAGGTTTTATTACTAACTTAATTATATTTTATTTTTTTCTTAAAATAACAAAAACACAAAAATAGGCCATATCATTATTTTCATTAATTAATTAATTAACTAATTAATTTTTGTATTTAGTTTAGAAAACTTAATTCTTTTATTAAAAAAAACAAACATTTTCTCTTTTAATTAGGATAGAAGGGTTAAAACCCTAGTTCGCATTCGTTCTAATTTTCATCGCGCGCTTTATTTTATTATTTTTACCCTATTATTGTAACTGCTCACAAGGTTGTAATAGTTTAAATTAGGACTTTATTTTCATTTACCGCTTTACTTTTCAAGGGTTTGTTTTTGACAATGGAAATACCCGAAGCCTTGTAATAGCGTAGTTTAATTTCTGCATTTTAAAATCCGCAAATATTTAACTGTTAGATGTATGATATTAGGATGCATGACAAGAATGTATGTGAAAAACTTTAAAACAGTTAGATAACCCTAACATGTGCAAAGATAAATAATCTGAAATTGAATCACTCGCACATGCACACTCCTAGGGTACACTCCCACTTGGTTGCCTTCGGTAAATGGTCATTGAGTATAGGATGCTTTAGTGGTCGTCCTTTTGTCCAAAGATCAAAATTGCCTCGGAAAGGTTGCCTCAAATATTGTCTCGGATAATTGATCTAAGACATTAGGGTTATTACTAAGACGTCCTAACATTACTTTAGTGACCGTATGTCCCTTTCGAATTGACCCTCAAAACTCCAACGACGGTGCTACCTACTCACTAATAGTGGGATAGCGCTGTCTAAAGGAAACGAACATAGAACAATTCTTTTTTTCGAGTAGGTAGATTAGTTATTAAGTAATTGCTCAGTCAAAACAAACTTTTTCACACTTACACTCCTTTACAAACAAAGTTTTCAAAAACACTTCATTACACTCTTGAAGACAGAAGCAAGACTTAAATTGAAATCAAAACAAAAGTTTTTTAAATAACGTAAACACAAAGAAAACAATTTTAAAATGATGAGCAAGTACCTAAGAGCCCGTAGATAACTACAGAGAGAAAGGGTGCTAACACCTTCCCTTTCTATAATTTACCCCCGTACTCAGAAATATCTCGAAAAATGAATTTTTCTATGCTTTTTTCCTTTCCTTGTTGGATAAAATAAAATTCAGTGGCGACTCTTGCTTACCACGACATTTTGCAAACACAAACGCAAAATGCAAACCAGCATTCCTAAAAACAGTCCCGGTTCTGGCCACCGTATCACAGCTGCTACAATAGCATCGTATTCCTCCGAAAGTTCATCAAGCACTATTTCTATTAGGTTTCGAAAGGGAACAGGATCACTGATTGAAACCATAGCTTCTCTAATATCACGAACACGGAGAAGAAATTCCATGATGTTGCGCGAACCTTTGCTCAGGTTGCGCAGCTCAGATTGAAGTTGTCTTGCCTTCGTAGCTAACAGAGTAGTGAAGTGACGGTGAATTTCAGTCCACACCTGCCACGAATAGGTGCAATCAACCAATTTAGGAAGAAGAGAATCGGAGATCATGCTGAGAAGCCAGGTACAGATAAGTGCATCCTGTTGTTCCAAATTGAGAAACGCCAAATTTTCGCCACCGGTAACAGGATCAGGGCCGTCGAGGAGGCCTGGAGATACAAGCGGCGTCGTGACGAAGCGCTGAAGCTTATGTCCTTTGATTATGCCTTCAATTTTCTGTTTATACTGTTTGAAATTTTTCTCATCAAGTTTCACCGAGATGAGATGTGACAGTTTGACAAGCGAAGAGGGAAAGCTTCCCCCATAGTTGAAAGGAGATGCCATGGAAGCACTAGATAGAAAAAGAGCTCTACATACCATGTTAAGATAATAGAAAGCAAAGAAATTGCAACAGAATTGAGTTTCTATTTTTTGATCTGAAATCAGTTGCAACAAAACTATATATAGGTTGAGATCTATGATCTATGACAGCTTAGCAAGTTAGATCTAAAAAACTTGCCAGCGCAGCAATCTAACTAATACAGAAAAACAAGAGTAACCTATAGTTATCTCTAATACTATCTACCCTGAAATGACCAACAAATATCACAAGAATAAACCCAAACATAATCTTCAAGAATCTAGAGTACCCAGCAGATTTGAAACTAACTAGAAAACCAAAGAATTAGGTTTGTTGTGTATCAGAAATAAGGTAAATTGGGATAAACAGGATTTCTATCTCAAAAAATTCTTATTTGGTTCATAAGAATAATAAAATGTAGTCTTTTTTGAAGGTATGAAAGATGGACTTTAATACATGTAGATTCAAATTTTTATATTTAAATTATATTTAAATAAATATCTATCATGATTATACCATAAATAAATAAATAAATAAGTAAGACCCTTAATTAGTATATCACAGTTGAACCATAATTAACTTACAATCTCCATAAACTTATGACAGCTTGGAGAATAACTAGCTCAACCCAAGTGAAGTATCATAACAACCACCACCAAACTGTCAAAAAGGAGTGAAAAATATCAAGACTATAGATGAGGACAACAAAGATGAAATGAAATAAAAATCACAATTTATGATTGTACCAAACTGAAGCAGAAGAAGAACTAGAATGTAAATAACAAATCTGAAGCAGAAGAAGAAGAAGAATAAGAAATTGAAAATCGTTACCTGCTGGTATGCATGGAAGCAGAAAAATATTACATAAACAGAAATTGAAAACCAACTATCTAGATACATAGAGTTCATTGGTGTAGAGTTGCTTGCCTCACATAATGCCCTGAATACGCGATCCCTTGAAGAACCTAATTCATATGTTAACAAACCAATGATTTCACCTACCTACATAGATGATAATTATAGATAGATAATTTTTAATCAACCAATGATTTACTTTCAAAAAGTTCAATTTAGCTCCTCCTAGTACTATGCAAAAGACTTGTATGAACATGATCATATCATATTAAGATAAATTATATTTGGAAGAACATTCGACCATAACTGTTCATTTTTTAAACTAGGTAAGGTTCAAGTTGATGTTGCGATAAGATATTCAATATGGTGAACAGAAGAGGTACCTGCAAAAAAAAATTAGCACTCCAACGCTCAAGTTAGTAGATGAATAAGATGAAACTTTAAAAATATGAATAAAAGAATACCTGACTTTGACATGAAGTCATTCTTATATAATGGAGATGGATATAACTATCTTTGATTTGTTCAGTGTGAAATGTAGGCGACTTTATAGTTGTAGATCAACGGTTGAGGATGAAGGGGGTCGTGTTCTTGTAAGTTGTCCAAGAGTGAGAGTTCACTTTATTTTGCAAATTCTTACTAGATTAAACATGAACATTGGGGCAAGTCTTAAAATAAAAACCTAAAATAACTGAATAACATCACCAAATCATTAGCATACTCCAAAGTTAAAACCAACAAATTCCAAATCAAACTTCAATCAGAAAACTAAAAAAATTAACCTCAAAAGATGAAGATAAAAATAGTATGTTTACTGTAGGATTAGGAATAGAAACAAAATTTGGCTTAGTAGCATCTAAAACACTTTTATTCATATTAGAAGAAGTATTACAAGGGTAAACATTACAATGTTCAATAGAGTTTGCTATAGGAACTGTACTTAGACAGAAACAACTAGGCTTATTACAATTGCTATTCCTATTAGTTTGCAGCTTGGAAAGAGTAGGATTTGCAAATCTGTAGAGGCCAACAACTACCACAGTGCCATGAAGAAGAATCTCAAAAGAATCCTACAATTTGACAGAACAAAACTGAGGATGGAATTCAAAGAAAACACGATTATCTTGAGCAAACTTATTGATACTTAGGAGATTCTTAGTGATATGAGGTACAAGAGGAAGTTTATTTAGAATAACAGTGGAATTTGACTGTGTTAGTGAGGGAAAAGGCATAGAACCTACCGAGTTAATTAACCAACCTTGGTCATTACCCATGTACACTTGTTCAGTACCATTCAGAGATGAAGCATCAGACAAAATCGAAGCATCAGGTGTCACATGATGAGATACGCCAGAGTCAGGGTACCACCACTGATTACTGAAATTAGGATCAGAACTTGCAAGAAAAGTTTGAGGAACAGGTTGTCATGGTGGTGTTGTAGCACGAGGAGGAGCATAGTCATACACACTATAGGTAGGAGCACGAGGTGCCACGACATAAGGATTGAATGGAGCTCTGGGAGCGTGGAACAAGGGAGTTCCAGGATAAGTATACCTGTGGTAGCATACAGACGCGTCATGACCAGATTTGTGGCAAATTTGGCATGGAGCTTTCCCAAATCTACCACCACGTCCGGAGCGACCTCCACCACGCCAATTTCATCTACCACGAGTTTCATATCCATGAGTATCAGCGTTTGCAGTAACATGAATAATACCAGTAGGGAACTCAGAACCAGATTCCACACTATTAGTGGTGGACTGTGACAGAGCTGGTGATGAAGCTGATTGAGCCAAATTTAGTGTAAAAGACTTAGGATTCTTCTCAACGCATGATTCATGAGCAAGAAGACTCGACTTAAGCTCATCCAAAGAACACAAATCTTCTTTGTTGTTGATCGCTGCTACAATAGCATCGTATTCCTCCAAAAGTGCATCAAGCATTATTTCAATTAGGTTTCGAAAGGGAACAGGATCACCGATTGAAACCAGAGCTTCTCTAATATCACGAACACGAAGAAGAAATTTTGTGATGTTGCGCGAACCTTTGGTCAGGTTGCGCAGCTCAGATCGAAGTTGTCTTGCCTTCGTAGCTAGTAGAGTAGTGAAGTGACGGTGAATTTCAGTCCACACCTGCCACGAATAGGTGCAATCAACCAGTTTAAGAAGAAGAGATTCGGAGATCGTGCTGAGAAGCCAGGTGCAGATAAGTTCATGCTATTGTTCCCAATCGAGAAACGCCGGATTTTCGCCACCGGTAACAAGATCGGCACCAGCGAGGAGGCGTGGAGATACAAGCGGCGTCGTGACGAAGAGCTAAAGCTTATGTCCTTCGATTACGCCTTCAATTTTTTGATTATACTGTTTGAAATTCTTCTCATCAAGCTTTACCGAGATGAGATGTTACAGTTTAACATGCGAAGAGGGAAAGCTTCCCTCATAGTTGAAAGGAGATGCAATGGAAGTGCTAGATAGAAAAAAGAGCTCTACATACTATGTTAAGATAATAAAAAGCAAATAAATTGTAACATAATTGAGTTTCTATTTTTTGTTCTGAAAACAGTTGCAACAGAACTATATATAGGCTGAGATGTATGATCTATGACAGCTCAGCAAGTTAGATCTAACAGACTTTCCAGCTCATCAATCTAACTAATACAGAAAAACAAGAGTAACCTATAGTTATCTCTAATACTATCTACCCTGAAATGACCAACAAATATCACAAGAGAATAAACCCAAACATAATCTTCAAGAATCTAGAGTACCCGACAGATTTGAAACTAACTAGAAAACCAAAGAATTAGGTTTGTTGTGTATCAGATCTAATGTAAATTGGGATAAACAAGATTTCTATCTCAAAAAATTCTTATTTGGTTCATAAGAATAATAAAATGTAGTCTTCTTTGAAGGTATGGAAGATGGACTTTAATACATGTAGATTCAAAGTTTTCATATTTAAATTATATTTAAATAATTATCTATCATGATTATATCATAAAAAAATAAATAAGACCCTTAATTAGTATATCACAGTTGAACCATAATTAACATACAGTCTCCATAAACTTATGACAGCTTGGAGAATAACCAGCTCAACCCAAGTGAAGTATCATAACAACCACCATCAAACTGTCAAAAAGGAGTGAAAAATATCAATACTATAGATGAGGACAACAAAGATAAAATGAAATAAAATTCACAATTTATGATTGTACCAAACTGAAGCAGAAGAAGAATTAGAATGTAAATAAAAAATCTGAAGCAGGAGAAGAAGAAGAAATTGAAAATCGTTACCTGTTGGTATGCATGGAAGCAGAAAAATATTGCATAAACAGAAATTGAAAACCAACTATCTAGATACATAGAGTTCATTGGTCTAGAGTTGCTTGCCTCAGATAATGCCCTGAAAACGCGATCCCTTGAAGAACCTAATTCATATGTTAACAAACCAATGATTTCACCTACCTACATAGATGATAATTATAGATAGATAATTTTTATTCAACCAATGATTTACTTTTAAAAAGTTCAATTTAGCTCCTCCTAGTACTACGCAAAAGACTTGTATGAACATGATCATATCATATTAAGATAAATTATGTCTGGAAGAACATTCGACCATAACTGTTCCTTATTTAAACTAGGTAAGGTTCAAGTTGATGTTGCGATAAGATATTCAATGTAGTGAACAGAAGAGGTACCTGCAAAAAAAAATTAGCACTCCAACGCTCAAGTTAGTAGATAAATAAGATGAAACTTTAAAAATATGAATCAAAGAATACCTGACTTTGACATGAAGTCATTCTTATATAATGGAGATGGATATAACTATCTTTGATTTATTCAGTGTGAAATGTAGGCGACTTTATAGTTGTATATCAACGGTTGAGAAGGAAGGGCGTCGTGTTCTTGTAAGTTGTCCAAGAGTGAGAGTTCACTTTATTTTGCAAATTCTTACTAGATTAAACATGAAGATTGGGGCAAGTCTTAAAATAAAAACCTAAAAGAACTGAATAACATCACCAAATCATTAGCATACTCCAAAGTTAAAACCAACAAATTCCAAATCAAACTTCATTCAGAAAACTAAAAAAATCAACCTCAAAAGATAAAGATTAAAATAGTATGTTTATTGTAGGATTAGGAATAGAAAAAAAATTTGGCTAAGTAGCATCTAAAACACTTTTATTCATATTAGAAGAAGTATTACAAGGATAAACATTATAATGTTCAATAGAGTTTGCTATAGGAACTGTACTTAGACAGAAAGAACTAGGCTTATTACAATTGTTATTCCTATTAGTTTGCAGCTTGGAAAGAGTAGGATTTGCAAATCTGTAGAGGCCATCAACTCCCACAGTGCCAGGAAGAAGAATCTCAAAAGAATCCTGCAATTTGATAGAACAAAACTGAGGATGGAATTCAAAGAAAACACGATTATCTTGAGCAAACTTATTGATACTTAGGAGATTCTTAGTGATATGAGGTACAAGAAGAAGTTTATTTAGAATAAGATTGGAATTTGACTGTGTTAGTGAGGGAAAAGGCATAGAACCTACCGAGTTAATTAAAAAACCTTGGCCATTACCCATGTACACTTGTTCAGTACCATTCGGAGATGAAGCATCAGACAAAATAGGAGCATCAGGTGTCACATGATGAGATACACCAGAGTTAGGGTACCACCACTGATTACAGAAATTAGGATCAGAACCTGCAAGAAAAGCTTGAGGAACAGGTTGTCATGGTGGTGTTGTAGCACGAGGAGGAGCATAGCCATACACACTATAGGTAGGAGCACGAGGTGCCACGAAATAAGGATTGAATGGAGCTCTAGGAGTGTTGAACGAGGGAGTTCCAGGATAACTATACATGTGGTAGCATACAGACGCGTCATGACCAGATTTGTGGCAAATTTGGCATGGAGCTTTCCCAAATCTACCACCACGTCCGAAGCGACCTCCACCACACCAATTTCGTCTACCACAAGTTTCATAGCCATGAGTATCAGCGTTTGCAGTAACATGAATAGTACTAGTAGGGAACTCAGAACCAGATTCCACACTATCAGTGGTGGACTGTGACAAAGCTGGTGATGAAGCTGATTGAGCCAGATTCAGTGTAGCAGACTCAGTTAGGTCAGACTTAAGATTCTTCTCAAGTAACGATTCATGAGCAAGAAGACACGACTCAAGCTCTTCCAAAGAACAAAAATATTCTTTGTTGTTGATCGCTGCTACAATAGCATCGTATTCCTCCGAAAGTGCATCAAGCATTATTTCAATTAGGTTCCGAAAGGGAACATGATCACTGATTGAAACCAGAGCTTCTCTAATATCACGAACACGAAGAAGAAATTATGTGATGTTGCGCGAACCTTTGGTCAGATTGTTGTGCAACTCAGATCGAAGTTGTCTTGCCTTCGTAGCTATCAGAGTAGTGAAGTGACAGTGAATTTCAGTCCACACCTGCCACGAATAGGTGCAATCTACCAGTTTAAGAAGAAGAGAATCGGAGATCGTGCCGAGAAGCCAGGTGCAGATAAGTGCATGATGTTGTTCCCAATCGAGAAACGCTGGATTTTCGCCACCGGTAACAAGATGGGCGCCAACGAGGAGGCGTTGAGATACAAGCAGTGTCGTGACGAAGCGCTGAAGCTTATGTCCTTTGATTACGCCTTCAATTTTCTGTTTATACTGTTTGAAATTCTTCTCATCAAGCTTTACCGAGATGAGATGTGACAGTTTGACATGCGAAGAGGGAAAGCTTCCCTCATAGTTGAAAGGAGATGCCATGGAAGCGCTAGATAGAAAAAAGATATCTACATACCATGTTAAGATAATAGAAAGCAAAGAAATTGTAACAGAATTGAATTTCTATTTTTTGATCTGAAAACAGTTGCAACAGAACTATACATAGGCTGAGATCTATGATCTATGACAGCTCAGCAAGTTAGATCTAACAGACTTGTCAGCTCATCAATCTAACTAATACAGAAAAACAAGAGTAACCTATAGTTATCTCTAATACTATCTACCCTGAAATGACCAACAAATATCACAAGAGAATAAACCCAAACATAATCTTCAAGAATCTAGAGTACTTGGCAGAGTTGAAACTAACTAGAAAACCAAAGAATTAGGTTTGTTGTGTATCAGATCTAATGTAAATTGGGATAAACAGGATTTCCATCTCAAAAAATTCTTATTTGGTTCATAAGAATAATAAAATGTAGTCTTCTTTGAAGGTATGAAAGATGGACTTTAATACATGTAGATTCAAATTTTTCATATTTAAATTATATTTAAATAATTATCTATCATGATTATATCATAAAAAAATAAATAAGACCCTTAATTAGTATATCACAGTTGAACCATAATTAACATACAGTCTCCATAAACTTATGACAGCTTGGAGAATAACCAGCTCAACCCAAGTGAAGTATCATAACAACCACCACCAAACTGTCAAAAAGGAGTGAAAAATATCAAGACTGTAGATGAGGACAACAAAGATAAAATGAAATAAAATTCACAATTTATGATTGTACCAAACTGAAGCAGAAGAAGAATTAGAGTGTAAATAACAAATCTGAAGCAGGAGAAGAAGAAGAAGAAGAAGAAATTGAAAATCGTTACCTGCTGGTATGCATGAAAGCAGAAAAATATTGCATAAATAGAAATTGAAAACCAACTATCTAGATACATAGAGTTCATTGGTCTAGAGTTGCTTGCCTCAGATAATGCCCTGAAAATGCAATCCCTTGAAGAACCTAATTCATATGTTAACAAACCAATGATTTCACCTACCTACATAGATAATAATTATAGATAGATAATTTTTAATCAACCAATGATTTACTATCAAAAAGTTCAATTTAGCTCCTCCTAGTACTACGCAAAAGACTTGTATGAACATGATCATATCATATTAAGATAAATTATATTTGGAAGAACATTCTACCATAACTACTCCTTATTGAAACTAGGTAAGGTTCAAGTTGATGTTTCGATAAGATATTCAATGTGGTGAACAGAAGAGGTACCTGCAAAAAAAATTAGCACTCCAACGCCCAAGTTAGTAGATGAATAAGATGAAACTTAAAAAATATGAATAAAAGAATACCTCACTTTGACATGAAGTCATTCTTATATAATGGAGATGGATATAACTATATTCGAGTTGTTCAGTGTGAAATGTAGCCGACTTTATAGTTGTAGATCAACGGTTGAGAAGGAAGGGGGTCGTGTTCATGTAAGTTGTCGAAGAGTGAGAGTTCACTTTATTTTGCAAATTCTTACTAGATTAAACATGAAGATTGGGGCAAGTTTTAAAATAAAAAACTTAAAAGAACTGAATAACATCACCAAATCATTAGCATACTCCAAAGTTAAAACCAACATATTCCAAATCAAACTTCATTCAGAAAACTAAAAAAATCAACCTCAAAAGATGAAGATAAAAATAGTATGTTTACTGTAGGATTAGGAATAGAAACAAAATTTGGCTTAGTAGCATCTAAAACACTTTTATTCATATTAGAAGAAGTATTACAAGGATAAACATTACAATGTTCAATAGAATTTGCTATAGGAACTGTACTTAGACAGAAAGAACTAGGCTTATTACAATTGTTATTCCTGTTAGTTTACAGCTTGGAAAGAGTAGGATTTGGAAATCTGTAGAGGCCAACAACTCCCACAGTGCCATGAAGAAGAATTTCAAAAGAATCCTACAATTTGACAGAACAAAACTGAGGATGAAATTCAAAGAAAACATGATTATCCTGAGCAAACTTATTGATACTTAGGAGATTCTTAGTGATATGAGGTACAAGAAGAAGTTTATTTAGAATAAGAGTGGAATTTGACTGTGTTACTGAGGGAAAAGGCATAGAACCTACCGAGTTATTTAACAAACCTTGGCCATTACCCATGTACACTTGTTCAGTACCATTCAGAGATGAAGCATCAGACAAAATCGAAGCATCAGGTGTCACATGATGAGATACGCCAAAATCAGGGTACTACCACTGATTACTGAAATTAGGATCAGAACCTGCAAGAAAAGCTTGAGGAACAGGTTGTCATGGTGGTGCTGTAGCACGAGGAGGAGCATAGCCATACACACTATAGGTAGGAGCACGAGGTACCACGACATAAGGATTGAATGCAGCTCTGGGAGCGTTGAACGAGGGAGTTCCATGATAAGTATACCTGTGGTAGCATACAGACGCATCATGACCAGATTTGTGGCAAATTTGGCATGGAGCTTTCCCAAATCTACCACCACGTCCGGAGCGACCTCCACCACACCAATTTCGTATACCTAGAGTTTCATAGCCATGAGTATCAGTGTTTGCAGTAACAAGAATAGTACCAGTAGGGAACTCAGAACCAGATTCCACACTATCAGTGGTGGACTGTGACAGAGTTGGTGATGAAGCTGATTGAGCCAGATTCAATGTAGCAGACTCAGTTAGAGCAGACTTAAGATTCTACTCAAGGCACGATGCATGAGCAAGAAGACTCGACTCAAGCTCATCCAAAGAACACAAATCTTCTTTGTTGTTGATCGCTGCTACAATAGCAAGGTATTCCTCCGAAAGTGCATCAAGCATTATTTCAATTAGGTTTCAAAAGGGAACATGATCACCGATTGAAACCAGAGCTTCTCTAATATCACGAACACGAAGAAGAAATTCCGTGATGTTGCGCGAACCTTTGGTCAGGTTGTGCAGCTCAGGTCGAAGTTGTCTTGCCTTCGTAGCTAGCAGAGTAGTGAAGTGACAGTGAATTTGGAAGAAGATTTGTGAATACGATGCTATTGTAGCAGCGATCAACAACAAAGAAGATTTGTGTTCTTTGGATGAGCTTGAGTCGAGTCTTCTTGCTCATGAATCGTGCCTTGAGAATAATCCTAAGTCTTCCCTAACTGAGTCTGCTACACTGAGTCTGGCTCAATCAGCTTCATCACCAGCTCTGTCACAGTCCACCACTGATAGTGTGGAATCTGGTTATGAGTTCCCTACTGATACTATTCATGTTACTGCAAACGCTGATACTCATGGCTATGAAACTCGTGGTAGACGAAATTGGCGTGGTGGAGGTCGCTCCGGACGTGGTGGTAGATTTGGGAAAGCTCCATGCCAAATTTGCCAAAAATCTAGTCATGACGCGTCTGTATGCTACCACAGGTATACTTATCTTGGAACTCCCTCGTTCAACGCTCTCAGAGCTCCATTCAATCCTTATGTCGTGGCACCTCGTTCTCCTACCTATAGTGTTTATGGCTATGCTCCTCCTCGTGATACAACACCACCATGACAACCTGTTCCTCAAGCTTTTCTTGCAGGTTCTGATCCTAATTTCAGTAATCAGTGGTAGTACCCTGACTCTGGCGTATCTCATCATGTGACACCTGATGCTTCGATTTTGTCTGATGCTTCATCTCTGAATGTTACTGAACAAGTGTACATGGGTAATGGCCAAGGTTTGTTAATTAACTCGGTAGGTTCTATGCCTTTTCCCTCACTAACACAGTCAAATTCCACTCTTATTCTAAATAAACTTCTTCTTGTACCTCATATCACTAAGAATCTCCTAAGTATCAATAAATTTGCTCAAGATAATCGTGTTTTCTTTGAATTCCATCCTCAGTTTTATTCTGTCAAATTGCAGAATTCTTTTGAGATTCTTCTTCATGGCACTGTGGGAGTTAATGGCCTCTACAGATTTGCTAATCCTACTCTTTCCAAGCTGCTAACTAATAGGAATAGCAATTGTAATAAGCCTAGTTCTTTCTGTCTAAGTACAGTTCCTATAGCAAACTCTATTGAACATTGTAATGTTTATCCTTGTAATACTTCTTCTAACATGAATAAAAGTGTTTTAGATGCTACTAAGCCATATTTTGTTTCTATTCCTAATCCTACAGTAAACATACTATTTTTATCTTCATCTTTTGAGGTTGATTTTTTTAGTTTTCTGAATGAAGTTTGATTTGGAATTTGTTGGTTTTAACTTTGGAGTATGCTAATGATTTGGTGATGTTATTCAGTTCTTTTAGGTTTTTATTTTAAGACTTGCCCCAATCTTCATGTTTAATCTAGTAAGAATTTGCAAAATAAAGTGAATTCTCACTCTTGGACAACTTACAAGAACACGACCCCCTTCCTTCTCAACCGTTGATCTACAACTATAAAGTCGCCTTCATTTCACACTGAACAAATCAAAGATAGTTATATCCATCTCCATTATATAAGAATGACTTCATGTCAAAGTCAGGTATTCTTTTATTCATATTTATTAAGTTTCATCTTATTCATCTACTAACTTGAGCGTTGGAGTACTATTTTTTTTTTGTAGGTACCTCTTCTGTTCACCACATTGAATATCTTATCGAAACATCAACTTGAACCTTACCTAGTTTCAATAAGGAGTAGTTATGGTAGAATGTTCTTCCAAATATAATTTATCTTAATATGATATGATAATGTTCATACAAGTCTTTTGCGTAGTATTAGGAGAAGCTAAATTGAACTTTTTGAAAGTAAATCATTGGTTGATTAAAAATTATCTATCTATAATTATCATCTATGTAGGTAGGTGAAATCATTGGTTTGTAACATATGAATTAGGTTCTTCAAGGGATCGCATTTTCAGAGCATTATCTGAGGCAAGCAATTCTAGACCAATGAACTCTATGTATCTAGATAGTTGGTTTTCAATTTCTGTTTATGCAATATTATTCTGCTTCCATGCATACCAGCAGGTAACGATTTTCAATTTCTTCTTCTTCTTCTTCTTCTCCTGCTTCAGATTTGTTATTTACATTCTAATTCTTCTTCTGCTTCAGTTTGGTACAATCATAAATTGTGAATTTTATTTCATTTTATCTTTGTTGTCCTCATCTATAGTCTTGATATTTTTCACTCCTTTTTGACAGTTTGGTGGTGGTTGTTAGTTGGTTTTAAATTTCTGTTTATGCAATATTTTTCTGCTTCCATGCATACCAGCAGGTAACGATTTTCAATTTCTTCTTCTTCTCCTGCTTCATATTTGTTATTTACATTATAATTCTTCTTCTGCTTCAGTTTGGTACAATCATAAATTGTGAATTTTATTTCATTTTATCTTTGTTGTCCTCATCAATAGTCTTGATATTTTTCACTCCTTTTTGACAGTTTGGTGGTGGTTGTTATGATACTTCACTTGGGTTGAGCTAGTTATTCTCCAAGCTGTCATAAGTTTATGGAGATTGTAAGTTAATTATGGTTCAACTGTGATATACTAATTAATGGTCTTATTTATTTTTTTATGATATAATCATGATAGATATTTATTTAAATATAATTTAAATATGAAAAATTTGAATCTACATGTATTAAAGTCTATCTTTCATACCTTCAAAGAAGACTACATTTTATTATTCTTATGAACCAAATAAGAATTTTTTGAGATAGAAATCCTGTTTATCCCAATTTACATTAGATCTGATACACAACAAACCTAATTCTTTGGTTTTCTAGTTAGTTTCAAATCTGTCGGGTACTCTAAATTCTTGAAGATTATGTTTGGGTTTATTCTCTTGTGATATTTGTTGGTCATTTCAGGGTAGATAGTATTAGAGATAACTATAGGTTACTCTTGTTTTTCTGTATTAGTTAGATTGATGAGCTGACAAGTCTGTTAGATCTAACTTGCTGAGCTGTCATAGATCATAGATCTCAGCCTATATATAGTTCTGTTGCAACTGTTTTCAGATAAAAAAATAGAAACTCAATTCTGTTACAATTTCTTTGCTTTCTATTATCTTAACATGGTATGTAGAGCTCTATTTTCTATCTAGCGCTTCCATGGCATCTCCTTTCAACTATGAGGGAAGCTTTCCCTCTTCGCATGTCAAACTGTCACATTTCATCTCGGTAAAGCTTGATGAGAAGAATTTCAAACAGTATAAACAGTAAATTGAAGGCGTAATCAAAGGACATAAGCTTCAGCGCTTTGTCACGACGCCGCTTGTATCTCCACTCCTCCTCTCTGACGCCGATCTTGTTACCGGTGGCGAAAATCCGGCGTTTCTCGATTAGGAACAACAACATGCACTTATCTGCACCTGGCTTCTCAGCACTATCTTCGATTCTCCTCTTCCTAAACTGGTTGATTGTACCTATTCGTGGCAGTTGTAGACTGAAATACACCGTCACTTCACTACTCTGCTAGCTACGAAGGGCAAGATAACTTCGATCTGAGCTGTGCAACCTGACCAAAGGTTCGCGCAACATCACGGAATTTCTTCTTCGTGTTCGTGATATTAGAGAAGCTCTGGTTTCAAACGGTGATCGTGTTCCCTTTCGAAACCTAATTGAAATAGTGTTTGATGCACTTTCAGAGGAATACGATGCTATTGTAGCAGCGATCAACAACAAAGAAGATTTGTGTTCTTTGGATGAGCTTGTGTCGAGTCTTCTTTCTCATGAATCGTGCCTTGAGAAGAATCCTAAGTCTTCCCTAACTGAGTCTTCTACACTGAGTCTGGCTCAATCAGCTTCATCACCAGCTCTGTCACGGTCCACCACTGATAGTGTGGAATCTGGTTCTGAGTTCCCTACTGATACTATTCATGTTACTGCAAACGCTAATACTCATGGCTATGAAACTCGTGGTAGACGAAATTGGCATGGCGGAGGTCGCTCCGGACGTGGTGGTAGATTTGGGAAAGCTCCATGCCAAATTTGCCACAAATCTGGTCATGACGCGTCTGTATGCTACCACAGGTATACTTATCATGGAACTCCCTCGTTCAACGCTCTCAGAGCTCCATTCAATCCTTATGTCGTGGCACCTCGTGCTCCTACCTATAGTGTGTATGGCGATGCTCCTCCTCGTGCTACAGCACCACCATGACAACCTGTTCCTCAAGCTTTTCTTGCAGGTTCTGATCCTAATTTCAGTAATCAGTGGTAGTACCCTGACTCTGGCGTATCTCATCATGTGACACCTGATGCTTCGATTTTGTCTGATGCTTCATCTCTGAATGGTACTGAACAAGTGTACATGGGTAATGGCCAAAGTTTGTTAATTAACTCGGTAGGTTCTATGCCTTTTCCCTCACTAACACAGTCAAATTCCACTCTTATTCTAAATAAACTTCTTCTTGTACCTCATATCACTAAGAATCTCCTAAGTATCAATAAATTTGCTCAAGATAATCGTGTTTTCTTTGAATTCCATCCTCAGTTTTATTCTGTCAAATTGCAGAATTCTTTTGAGATTCTTCTTCATGGCACTGTGGGAGTTAATGGCCTCTACAGATTTGCTAATCCTACTCTTTCTAAGCTGCTAACTAATAGGAATAGCAATTGTAATAAGCCTAGTTATTTCTGTCTAAGTACAGTTCCTATAGAAAACTCTATTGAACATTGTAATTTGTATCCTTGTAATACTTCTTCTAACATGAATAAAAGTGTTTTAGATGCTACTAAGCCAAATTTTGTTTCTATTCCTAATCCTACAGTAAACATACTATTTTTATCTTCATCTTTTGAGGTTTATTTTTTTAGTTTTCTGAATGAAGTTTGATTTGGAATTTGTTGGTTTTAACTTTGGAGTATGCTAATGATTTGGTGATGTTATTCAGTTCTTTTAGGTTTTTATTTTAAGACTTGCCCCAATTTTCATGTTTAATCTAGTAAGAATTTGCAAAATAAAGTGAATTCTCACTCTTGGACAACTTACAAGAACATGACCCCCTTCCTTCTCAACCGTTGATCTACAACTATAAAGTCGCCTTCATTTCACACTGAACAAATCAAAGATAGTTATATCCATCTCCATTATATAAGAATGACTTCATGTCAAAGTCAGGTATTCTTTTATTCATATTTATTAAGTTTCATCTTATTCATCTACTAACTTGAGCGTTGGAGTGCTATTTTTTTTGTAGGTACCTCTTCTGTTCACCACATTGAATATCTTATCGAAACATCAACTTGAACGTTACCTAGTTTCAATAAGGTGTAGTTATGGTAGAATGTTCTTCCAAATATAATTTATCTTAATATGATATGATAATGTTCATACAAGTCTTTTGCGTAGTATTAGGAGAAGCTAAATTGAACTTTTTGAAAGTAAATCATTGGTTGATTAAAAATTATCTATCTATAATTATCATCTATGTAGGTAGGTGAAATCATTGGTTTGTTAACATATGAATTAGGTTCTTCAAGGGATCGCGTTTTCAGGGCATTATCTGAGGCAAGCAACTCTAGACCAATGAACTCTATGTATCTAGATAGTTGGTTTTCAATTTCTGTTTATGCAATATTATTCTGCTTCCATGCATACCAACAGGTAACGATTTTCAATTTCTTCTTCTTCTTCTTCTTCTCTTGCTTCAGATTTGTTATTTACATTCTAATTCTTCTTCTGCTTCAGTTTGGTACAATCATAAATTGTGAATTTTATTTCATTTTATCTTTGTTGTCCTCATCTATAGTCTTGATATTTTTCACTCCTTTTTGACAGTTTGGTGGTGGTTGTTAGTTGGTTTTCAATTTCTGTTTATGCAATATTTTTCTGCTTCCATGCATACCAGCAGGTAACGATTTTCAATTTCTTCTTCTTCTCCTGCTTCATATTTGTTATTTACATTCTAATTCTTCTTCTGCTTCAGTTTGGTACAATCATAAATTGTGAATTTTATTTCATTTTATCTTTGTTGTCCTCATCAATAGTCTTGATATTTTTCACTCCTTTTTGACAGTTTGGTGGTGGTTGTTATGATACTTCACTTGGGTTGAGCTGATTATTCTCCAAGCTGTCATAAGTTTATGGAGACTGTAAGTTAATTATGGTTCAACTGTGATATACTAATTAATGGTCTTATTTATTTTTTTATGATATAATCATGATAGATAATTATTTAAATATAATTTAAATATGAAAAATTTGAATCTACATGTATTAAAGTCCATCTTTCATACCTTCAAAGAAGACTACATTTTATTATTCTTATGAACCAAATAAGAATTTTTTCAGATAGAAATCATGTTTATCCCAATTTACATTAGATCTGATACACAACAAACCTAATTCTGTGGTTTTCTAGTTAGTTTCAAATCTGCCGGGTACTCTAGATTCTTGAAGATTATGTTTGGGTTTATTCTCTTGTGATATTTGTTGGTCATTTCAGGGTAGATAGTATTAGAGATAACTATAGGTTACTCTTGTTTTTCAGTATAGTTAGATTGATGAGCTGACAAGTCTGTTAGATCTAACTTGCTGAGCTGTCATAGATCATAGATCTCAGCCTATATATAGTTCTATTGCAACTGTTTTCAGATAAAAAATAGAAACTCAATTCTGTTACAATTTCTTTGCTTTCTATTATCTTAACATGGTATGTAGAGCTCTTTTTCTATCTAGCGCTTCCATGGCATCTCCTTTCAACTATGAGGGAAGCTTTCCCTCTTTGCATCTCAAACTGTCACATCTCATCTCGGTAAAGCTTGATGAGAAGAATTTCAAACAGAATAAACAGCAAATTGAAGGCGTAATCGAAGGACATAAGCTACAGCGCTTCGTCACGACGCCGCTTGTATCTCCACGCCTCCTCGCCGACGCTGATCTTCTTACCGGTGGCGAAAATCCGGCGTTTCTCGATTAGGAACAACAGCATGCACTTATCTGCACCTGGCTTCTCAGCACTATCTTCGATTCTCTTCTTCCTAAACTGGTTGATTGTACCTATTTGTGGCAGTTGTGGACTGAAATACACCGTCACTTCACTACTCTGCTAGCTACGAAGGGCAAGACAACTTCGATCTGAGCTGCGCAACCTGACCAAAGGTTCGCGCAACATCACGGAATTTCTTCTTCGTGTTCGTGATATTAGAGAAGCTCTGGTTTCAATCGGTGATCCTGTTCCCTTTCGAAACCTAATTGAAATAGTGTTTGATGCACTTTCGGAGGAATACGATGCTATTGTAGCAGCGATCAACAACAAAGAAGATTTGTGTTCTTTGGATGAGCTTGAGTCGAGTCTTCTTACTCATGAATCGTGCCTTGAGAAGAATCCTAAGTCTTCCCTAACTGAGTCTGCTACACTGAGTCTGGCTCAATCAGCTTCATCACCAGTTCTGTCACAGTCCACCACTGATAGTGTGGAATCTAGTTCTGAGTTCCCTATTGATATTATTCATGTTACTGCAAACGCTGATACTCATGGCTATGAAACTCGTGGTAGACGAAATTGGCGTGGTGGAGGTTGCTCCGAACGTGGTGGTAGATTTGGGAAAGCTCCATGCCAAATTTGCCAAAAATCTGGTCATGACGCGTCTGTATGCTACCACAGGTATACTTATCCTGGAACTCCCTCGTTCAACGCTCTCAGAGCTCCATTCAATCCTTATGTCGTGGCACCTCGTGCTCCTACCTATAGTGTGTATGGCTATGCTCCTCCTCGTGCTACAACACCACCATGACAACCTGTTCCTCAAGCTTTTCTTGCAGGTTCTGATCCTAATTTCAGTAATCAGTGGTAGTACCCTGACTCTGGCGTATCTCATCATGTGACACCTGATGCTTCGATTTTGTCTGATGCTTCATCTCTGAATGGTACTGAACAAGTGTACATGGGTAATGGCCAAGGTTTGTTAATTAACTCGGTAGGTTCTATGCCTTTTCCCTCACTAACACAGTCAAATTCCACTCTTATTCTAAATAAACTTCTTCTTGTACCTCATATCACTAAGAATCTCCTAAGTATCAATAAATTTGCTCAAGATCATCGTGTTTTCTTTGAATTCCATCCTCAGTTTTATTCTGTCAAATTGTAGAATTCTTTTGAGATTCTTCTTCATGGCACTGTGGGAGTTAATGGCCTCTACAGATTTGCTAATCCTACTCTTTCCAAGCTGCTAACTAATAGGAATAGCAATTGTAATAAGCCTAGTTCTTTCTGTCTAAGTACAGTTCCTATAGCAAACTCTATTGAACATTGTAATGTTTATCCTTGTAATACTTCTTCTAACATGAATAAAAGTGTTTTAGATGCTACTAAGCCAAATTTTGTTTCTATTCCTAATCCTACAGTAAACATACTATTTTTATCTTCATCTTTTGAGGTTTATTTTTTTAGTTTTCTGAATGAAGTTTGATTTGGAATTTGTTGGTTTTAACTTTGGAGTATGCTAATGATTTGGTGATGTTATTCAGTTCTTTTAGGTTTTTATTTTAAGACTTTCCCCAATCTTCATGTTTAATCTAGTAAGAATTTGCAAAATAAAGTGAATTCTCACTCTTGGACAACTTACAAGAACACGACCCCCTTCCTTCTCAACCGTTGATCTACAACTATAAAGTCGCCTTCATTTCACACTGAACAAATCAAAGATAGTTATATCCATCTCCATTATATAAGAATGACTTCATGTCAAAGTCAGGTATTCTTTTATTCATATTTATTAAGTTTCATCTTATTCATCTACTAACTTGAGCGTTGGAGTGCTATTTTTTTTTAGGTACCTCTTCTGTTCACCACATTGAATATCTTATCGAAACATCAACTTGAACCTTACCTAGTTTCAATAAGGAGTAGTTATGGTAGAATGTTTTTCCAAATATAATTTATCTTAATATGATATGATAATGTTCATACAAGTCTTTTGCGTAGTATTAGGAGAAGCTAAATTGAACTTTTTGAAAGTAAATCATTGGTTTATTAAAAATTATCTATCTATAATTATCATCTATGTAGGTAGGTGAAATCATTGGTTTGTTAACATATGAATTAGGTTCTTCAAGGGATCACGTTTTCAGGGCATTATCTGAGGCAAGCAACTCTAGACCAATGAACTCTATGTATCTAGATAATTGGTTTTCAATTTCTGTTTATGCAATATTATTCTGCTTCCATGCATACCAGCAGGTAACGATTTTCAATTTCTTCTTCTTCTTCTTCTTCTTCTCCTTCTTCAGATTTGTTATTTACATTCTAATTCTTCTTCTGCTTCAGATTGGTACAATCATAAATTGTGAATTTTATTTCATTTTATCTTTGTTGTCCTCATCTATAGTCTTGATATTTTTCACTCCTTTTTGACAGTTTGGTGGTGGTTGTTAGTTGGTTTTCAATTTCTGTTTATGCAATATTTTTCTGCTTCCATGCATACCAGCAGGTAACGATTTTCAATTTCTTCTTCTTCTCCTGATTCATATTTGTTATTTACATTCTAATTCTTCTTCTGCTTCAGTTTGGTACAATCATAAATTGTGAATTTTATTTCATTTTATCTTTGTTGTCCTCATCAATAGTCTTGATATTTTTCACTCCTTTTTGACAGTTTGGTGGTGGTTGTTATGATACTTCACTTGGGTTGAGCTGGTTATTCTCCAAGCTGTCATAAGTTTATGGAGACTGTAAGTTAATTATGGTTCAACTGTGATATACTAATTAATGGTCTTATTTATTTTTTTATGATATAATCATGATAGATAATTATTTAAATATAATTTAAATATGAAAAATTTGAATCTACATGTATTAAAGTCCATCTTTCATACCTTCAAAGAAGACTACATTTTATTATTCTTATGAACCAAATAAGAATTTTTTGAGATAGAAATCTTGTTTATCCCAATTTACATTAGATATGATACACAACAAACCTAATTCTTTGGTTTTCTAGTTAGTTTCAAATCTGCCGGGTACTCTAGATTCTTGAAGATTATGTTTGGGTTTATTCTCTTGTGATATTTGTTGGTCATTTCAGGGTAGATAGTATTAGAGATAACTATAGGTTACTCTTGTTTTCTGTATAGTTAGATTGATGAGCTGACAAGTCTGTTAGATCTAACTTGCTGAGCTGTCATAGATCATAGATCTCAGCCTATATATAGTTCTGTTGCAACTGTTTTCAGATAAAAAAATAGAAACTCAATTCTATTACAATTTCTTTGCTTTCTATTATCTTAACATGGTATGTAGAGCTCTTTTTTCTATCTAGCGCTTCCATGGCATCTCCTTTCAACTATGAGGGAAGCTTTCCCTCTTCGCATGTCAAACTGTCACATTTCATCTCGGTAAAGCTTGATGAGAAGAATTTCAAACAGTATAAACAGCAAATTGAAGGTGTAATCAAAGGACATAAGCTTCAGTGCTTCGTCACGATGCCGCTTGTATCTCCACGCCTCCTCGCCGACGCTGATCTTGTTACCGGTGGCGAAAATCCGGCGTTTCTCGATTAGGAACAACAGCATGCACTTATCTGCACCTGGCTTCTCAGCACTATCTTCGATTCTCTTCTTCCTAAACTGGTTGGTTGTACCTATTCGTGGCAGTTGTGGACTGAAATACACCGTCACTTCACTACTCTGCTAGCTATGAAGGGCAAGACAACTTCGATCTGAGCTGCGCAACCTGACCAAAGGTTAGCGCAACATCACGGAATTTCTTCTTCGTGTTCGTGATATTAGAGAAGCTCTGGTTTCAATCGGTGATCCTGTTCCCTTTCAAAACCTAATTGAAATAGTGTTTGATGCACTTTCGGAGGAATACGATGCTATTGTAGCAGCAATCAACAACAAAGAAGATTTGTGTTCTTTGGATGAGCTTGAGTCGAGTCTTCTTGCTCATGAATCGTGCCTTGAGAAGAATCCTAAGTCTTCCCTAACTGAGTCTGCTACACTGAGTCTGGCTCAATCAGCTTCATCACCAGCTCTATCACAGTCCACCACTGATAGTGTGGAATCTGGTTCTGAGTTCCCTACTGATACTATTCATGTTACTGCAAACGCTGATACTCATGGCTATGAAACTCGTGGTAGACGAAATTGGCGTGGTGGAGGTCGCTCCGGACGTGGTGGTAGATTTGGGAAAGCTCCATGCCAAATTTGCCAAAAATCTGGTCATGACGCGTCTGTATGCTACCACAGGTATACTTATCCTGGAACTCCCTCGTTCAACGCTCTCAGAGCTCCATTCAATCCTTATGTCGTGGCACCTCGTGCTCCTACCTATAGTGTGTATGGCTATGCTCCTCCTCGTGCTACAACACCACCATGACAACCTGTTCCTCAAGCTTTTCTTGCAGGTTATGATCCTAATTTCAGTAATCAGTGGTAGTACCCTGACTCTGTCGTATCTCATCATGTGACACCTGATGCTTCGATTTTGTCTGATGCTTCATCTCTGAATGGTACTGAACAAGTGTACATGGGTAATGGCCAAGGTTTGTTAATTAACTCGGTAGGTTCTATGCCTTTTCCATCACTAACACAGTCAAATTCCACTCTTATTCTAAATAAACTTCTTCTTGTACCTCATATCACTAAGAATCTCCTAAGTATCAATAAATTTGCTCAAGATAATCGTGTTTTCTTTGAATTCCATCCTCAGTTTTATTCTGTCAAATTGCAGAATTCTTTTGAGATTCTTCTTCATGGCACTGTGGGAGTTAATGGCCTCTACAGATTTGCTAATCCTACTCTTTCCAAGCTGCTAACTAATAGGAATAGCAATTGTAATAAGCCTAGTTCTTTCTGTCTAAGTACAGTTCCTATAGCAAACTCTATTGAACATTGTAATGTTTATCCTTGTAATACTTCTTCTAACATGAATAAAAGTGTTTTAGATGCTACTAAGCCAAATTTTGTTTCAATTCCTAATCCTACAGTAAACATACTATTTTTATCTTAATCTTTTGAGGTTGATTTTTTTAGTTTTCTGAATGAAGTTTGATTTGGAATTTGTTGGTTTTAACTTTGGAGTATGCTAATGATTTGGTGATGTTATTCAGTTCTTTTAGGTTTTTATTTTAAGACTTGCCCCAATCTTCATGTTTAATCTAGTAGGAATTTACAAAATAAAGTGAATTCTCACTCTTGGACAACTTACAAGAACACGACCCCCTTCCTTCTCAACCGTTGATCTACAACTATAAAGTCGCCTTCATTTCACACTGAACAAATCAAAGATAGTTATATCCATCTCCATTATATAAGAATGACTTCATGTCAAAGTCAGGTATTCTTTTATTCATATTTATTAAGTTTCATCTTATTCATCTACTAACTTGAGCATTGGAGTGCTATTTTTTTTTTGTAGGTACCTCTTCTGTTCACCACATTGAATATCTTATCGAAACATCAACTTGTACCTTACCTAGTTTCAATAAGGAGTAGTTATGGTAGAATGTTCTTCCAAATATAATTTATCTTAATATGATATGATAATGTTCATACAAGTCTTTTGCATAGTATTAGGAGAAGCTAAATTGAACTTTTTGAAAGTAAATCATTGGTTGATTAAAAATTATCTATCTATAATTATCATCTATGTAGGTAGGTGAAATCATTGGTTTGTTAACATATGAATTAGGTTCTTCAAGGGATCGCGTTCTCAGGGCATTATCTGAGGCAAGCAACTCTAGACCAATGAACTCTATGTATCTAGATAGTTGTTTTTCAATTTCTGTTTATGCAATATTATTCTGCTTCCATGCATACCAGCAGGTAACGATTTTCAATTTCTTCTTCTTCTTCTTCTTCTTCTTCTTCTCCTGCTTCAGATTTGTTATTTACATTCTAATTCTTCTTCTGCTTCAGTTTGGTACAATCATAAATTGTGAATTTTATTTCATTTTATCTTTGTTGTCCTCATCTATAGTCTTGATATTTTTCACTCCTTTTTGACAGTTTGGTGGTGGTTGTTAGTTGGTTTTCAATTTCTGTTTATGCAATATTTTTCTGCTTCCATGCATACCAGCAGGTAACGATTTTCAATTTCTTCTTCTTCTCCTGCTTCATATTTGTTATTTACATTCTAATTCTTCATCTGCTTCAGTTTGGTACAATCATAAATTGTGAATTTTATTTCATTTTATCTTTGTTGTCCTCATCAATAGTCTTGATATTTTTCACTCCTTTTTGACAGTTTGGTGGTGGTTGTTATGATACTTCACTTGGGTTGAGTTGGTTATTCTCCAAGCTGTCATAAGTTTATGGAGACTGTAAGTTAATTATGGTTCAACTGTGATATACTAATTAATGGTCTTATTTATTTTTTTATGATATAATCATGATAGATAATTATTTAAATATAATTTAAATATGAAAAATTTGAATCTACATGTATTAAAGTCCATCATTCATACCTTCAAAGAAGAGTACATTTTATTATTCTTATGAACCAAATAAGAATTTTTTGAGATAGAAATCCTGTTTATCCCAATTTACATTAGATCTGATACACAACAAACCTAATTCTTTGGTTTTCTAGTTAGTTTCAAATCTGTCGGGTACTCTAGATTCCTGAAGATTATGTTTGGGTTTATTCTCTTGTGATATTTGTTGGTCATTTCAGGGTAGATAGTATTAGAGATAACTATAGGTTACTCTTGTTTTTCTGTATAGTTAGATTGATGAGCTGACAAGTCTGTTAGATCTAACTTGCTGAGCTGTCATAGATCATAGATCTCAGCCTATATATAGTTCTGTTGCAACTGTTTTCAGATAAAAAAATAGAAACTCAATTCTGTTACAATTTCTTTGCTTTCTATTATCTTAACATGGTATGTAGAGCTCTTTTTTCTATCTAGCGCTTCCATGGCATCTCCTTTCAACTATGAGGGAAGCTTTCCCTCTTCGCATGTCAAACTGTCACATTTCATCTCGGTAAAGCTTGATGAGAAGAATTTCAAACAGTATAAATAGAAAATTGAAGGCGTAATCAAAGGACATAAGCTTCAGCGCTTCATCACGACGCCGCTTGTATCTCCACGCCTCCTCGCTGACGCCGATCTTGGTACCGGTGGCGAAAATCCGGCGTTTCTCGATTAGGAACAACAGCATGCACTTATCTGCACCGGGCTTCTCAACACTATCTTCGATTCTCTTCTTCCTAAACTGGTTGATTGTACCTATTCGTGGCAGTTGTGGACTGAAATACACCGTCACTTCACTACTCTGCTAGCTATGAAGGGCAAGACAACTTCGATCTGAGCTGCGCAACCTGACCAAAGGTTCGCGCAACATCACAGAATTTCTTCTTTGTGTTCGTGATGTTAGAGAAGCTCTGGTTTCAATCGGTGATCATGTTCCCTTTCGAAACCTAATTAAAATAGTGTTTGATGCACTTTCAGAGGAATACGATGCTATTGTAGCAGCGATCAACAACAAAGAAGATTTGTGTTCTTTGGATGAGCTTGTGTCGAGTCTTCTTGCTCATGAATCGTGCCTTGAGAAGAATCCTAAGTCTTCCCTAACTGAGTCTGCTACAGAGTCTGGCTCAATCAGCTTCATCACCAGCTCTGTCACAGTCCACCACTGATAGTGTGGAATCTGGTTCTGAGTTCCCTACTGATACTATTCATTTTACTGCAAATGCTGATACTCATGGCTATGAAACTCGTGGTAGACGAAATTGGCGTGGTGGAGGTCGCTCCGGACGTGGTGGTAGATTTGGGAAAGCTCCATGCCAAATTTGCCACAAATCTGGTCTGAACAAGTGTACATGGGTAATGGACAAAGTTTGTTAATTAACTCGGTAGGTTCTATGCCTTTTCCCTCACTAACACAGTCAAATTCCACTCTTATTCTAAATAAACTTCTTCTTGTACCTCATATCACTAAGAATCTCCTAAGTATCAATAAATTTGCTCAAGATAATCGTGTTTTCTTTGAATTCCATCCTCAGTTTTATTCTGTCAAATTTCAGAATTCTTTTGAGATTCTTCTTCATGGCACTGTGGGAGTTAATGGCCTCTACAGATTTGCTAATCCTACTCTTTCCAAGCTGCTAACTAATAGGAATAGCAATTGTAATAAGCCTAGTTCTTTCTGTCTAAGTACAGTTCCTATAGCAAACTCTATTGAACATTGTAATGTTTATCCTTGTAATACTTCTTATAACATGAATAAAAGTGTTTTAGATGCTACTAAGCCAAATTTTGTTTCTATTCCTAATCCTACAGTAAACATACTATTTTTATCTTAATCTTTTGAGGTTGATTTTTTTAGTTTTCTGAATGAAGTTTGATTTGGAATTTGTTGGTTTTAACTTTGGAGTATGTTAATGATTTGGTGATGTTATTCAGTTCTTTTAGGTTTTTATTTTAAGACTTGCCCCAATCTTCATGTTTAATCTAGTAAGAATTTGCAAAATAAAGTGAATTCTCACTCTTGGACAACTTACAAGAACACGACCCCCTTCCTTCTCAACCGTTGATCTACAACTATAAAGTCGCCTTCATTTCACACTGAACAAATCAAAGATAGTTATATCCATCTCCATTATATAAGAATGACTTCATGTCAAAGTCAGGTATTCTTTTATTCATATTTATTAAGTTTCATCTTATTCATCTACTAACTTGAGCGTTGGAGTGCTATTTTTTTTTGTAGGTACCTCTTCTGTTCACCACATTGAATATCTTATCGAAACATCAACTTTAACCTTACCAAGTTTCAATAAGGGGTAGTTATGGTAGAATGTTCTTCCAAATATAATTTATCTTAATATGATATGATAATGTTCATACAAGTCTTTTGCGTAGTATTAGGAGAAGCTAAATTGAACTTTTTGAAAGTAAATCATTGGTTGATTAAAAATTATCTATCTATAATTATCATCTATGTAGGTAGGTGAAATCATTGGTTTGTTAACATATGAATTAGGTTCTTCAAGGGATCGCGTTTTCAGGGCATTATCTGAGGCAAGCAACTCTAGACCAATGAACTCTATGTATCTAGATAGTTGGTTTTCAATTTCTGTTTATGCAATATTATTCTGCTTCCATGCATACCAACAGGTAACGATTTTCAATTTCTTATTCTTCTTCTTCTTCTTCTCCTGCTTCAGATTTGTTATTTACATTCTAATTCTTCTTCTGCTTCAGTTTGGTACAATCATAAATTGTGAATTTTATTTCATTTTATCTTTGTTGTCCTCATCTATAGTCTTGATATTTTTCACTCCTTTTTGACAGTTTGGTGGTGGTTGTTAGTTGGTTTTCAATTTCTGTTTATGCAATATTTTTCTGCTTCCATGCATACCAGCAGGTAACGATTTTCAATTTCTTCTTCTTCTCCTGCTTCATATTTGTTATTTACATTCTAATTCTTCTTCTGCTTCAGTTTGTTACAATCATAAATTGTGAATTTTATTTCATTTTATCTTTGTTGTCCTCATCAATAGTCTTGATATTTTTCACTCCTTTTTGACAGTTTGGTGGTGGTTGTTATGATACTTCACTTGGGTTGAGCTGGTTATTCTCCAAGCTGTCATAAGTTTATGGAGACTGTAAGTTAATTATGGTTCAACTGTGATATACTAATTAAGGGTCTTATTTATTTTTTTATGATATAATCATGATAGATATTTATTTAAATATAATTTAAATATGAAAAATTTGAATCTACGTGTATTAAAGTCCATCTTTCATACCTTCAAAGAAGACTACATTTTATTATTCTTATGAACCAAATAAGAATTTTTTGAGATAGAAATCCTGTTTATCCCAATTTACATTAGATCTGATACACAACAAACCTAATTCTTTGGTTTTCTAGTTAGTTTCAAATCTGCCGGGTACTCTAGATTCTTGAAGATTATGTTTGGGTTTATTCTCTTGTGATATTTGTTGGTCATTTCAGGGTAGATAGTATTAGAGATAACTATAGGTTACTCTTGTTTTTCTGTATAGTTAGATTGATGAGCTGACAAGTCTGTTAGATCTAACTTACTGAGCTGTCATAGATTATAGATCTCAGCCTATATATAGTTCTGTTGCAACTGTTTTCAGATAAAAAAATAGAAACTCAATTCTGTTACAATTTCTTTGCTTTCTATTATCTTAACATGGTATGTAGAGTTCTTTTTTCTATCTAGTGCTTCCATGGCATCTCCTTTCAACTATGAGGGAGCTTTCCCTCTTCGCATGTCAAACTGTCACATTTCATCTCGGTAAAGCTTGATGAGAAGAATTTCAAACAGTATAAACAGCAAATTGAAGGCGTAATCAAAGGACATAAGCTTCAGCGCTTCGTCACGACGCCGCTTGTATCTCCACGCCTCCTCGCCGACGCCGATCTTGTTATCGGTGGCGAAAATCCGGCGTTTCTCGATTAGGAACAACAGCATGCACTTATCTGCACCTGGCTTCTCAGCACTATCTTCGATTCTCTTCTTCCTAAACTGGTTGATTGTACCTATTCGTGGCAGTTGTGGACTGAAATACACCGTCACTTCACTACTCTGCTAGCTATGAAGGGCAAGACAACTTCGATCTGAGCTGCGCAACCTGACCAAAGGTTCGCGCAACATCACGGAATTTCTTCTTCGTGTTCGTGATATTAGAGAAGCTCTGGTTTCAATCGGTGATCCTGTTCCCTTTCGAAACCTAATTGAAATAGTGTTTGATGCACTTTCAGAGGAATACGATGCTATTGTAGCAGCGATCAACAACAAAGAAGATTTGTGTTCTTTGGATAAGCTTTTGTCGAGTCTTCTTGCTCATGAATCGTGCCTTGAGAAGAATCCTAAGTCTTCCCTAACTGAGTCTGGCTCAATCAGCTTCATCACCAGCTCTGTCACAGTCCACCACTGATAGTGTGGAATCTGGTTCTGAGTTCCCTACTGATACTATTCATGTTACTGCAAACGCTGATACTCATGGCTATGAAACTCGTGGTAGACGAAATTGGCGTGGTGGAGGTCGCTCCGGACGTGGTGGTAGATTTGGGAAAGCTCCATGCCAAATTTGCCACAAATCTGGTCATGACGCGTCTGTATGCTACCACAGGTATACTTATCCTGGAACTCCCTCGTTCAACGCTCTCAGAGCTCCATTCAATCCTTATGTCGTGGCACCTCGTTCTCCTACCTATAGTGTGTATGGCGATGCTCCTCCTCGTGCTACAGCACCACCATGACAACCTGTTCCTCAAGCTTTTCTTGCAGGTTCTGATCCTAATTTCAGTAATCTGTGGTAGTACCCTGACTCTGGCGTATCTCATCATGTGACACCTGATGCTTCGATTTTGTCTGATGCTTCATCTCTGAATGGTACTGAACAAGTGTACATGGGTAATGGACAAAGTTTGTTAATTAACTCGGTAGGTTCTATGCCTTTTCCCTCACTAACACAGTCAAATTCCACTCTTATTCTAAATAAACTTCTTCTTGTACCTCATATCACTAAGAATCTCCTAAGTATCAATAAATTTGCTCAAGATAATCGTGTTTTCTTTGAATTCCATCCTCAGTTTTATTCTGTCAAATTTCAGAATTCTTTTGAGATTCTTCTTCATGGCACTGTGGGAGTTAATGGCCTCTACAGATTTGCTAATCCTACTCTTTCCAAGCTGCTAACTAATAGGAATAGCAATTGTAATAAGCCTAGTTCTTTCTGTCTAAGTACAGTTCCTATAGCAAACTCTATTGAACATTGTAATGTTTATCCTTGTAATACTTCTTCTAACATGAATAAAAGTGTTTTAGATGCTACTAAGCCAAATTTTGTTTCTATTCCTAATCCTACAGTAAACATACTAATTTTATCTTAATCTTTTGAGGTTGATTTTTTTAGTTTTCTGAATGAAGTTTGATTTGGAATTTGTTGGTTTTAACTTTGGAGTATGCTAATGATTTGGTGATGTTATTCAGTTCTTTTAGGTTTTTATTTTAAGACTTGCCCCAATCTTCATGTTTAATCTAGTAAGAATTTGCAAAATAAAGTGAATTCTCACTCTTGGACAACTTACAAGAACACGACCCCCTTCCTTCTCAACCGTTGATCTACAACTATAAAGTCGCCTTCATTTCACACTGAACAAATCAAAGATATTTATATCCATCTCCATTATATAAGAATGACTTCATGTCAAAGTCAGGTATTCTTTTATTCATATTTATTAAGTTTCATCTTATTCATCTACTAACTTGAGCATTGGAGTGCTATTTTTTTTTGTAGGTACCTCTTCTGTTCACCACATTGAATATCTTATCGAAACATCAACTTGAACCTTACCTAGTTTCAATAAGGAGTAGTTATGGTAGAATGTTCTTCCAAATATAATTTATCTTAATATGATATGATAATGTTCATACAAGTCTTTTGCGTAGTATTAGGAGAAGCTAAATTGAACTTTTTGAAAGTAAATCATTGGTTGATTAAAAATTATCTATCTATAATTATCATCTATGTAGGTAGGTGAAATCATTGGTTTGTTAACATATGAATTAGGTTCTTCAAGGGATCGCGTTTTCAGGGCATTATCTGAGGCAAGCAACTCTAGACCAATGAACTCTATGTATCTAGATAGTTGGTTTTCAATTTCTATTTATGCAATATTATTCTGCTTCCATGCATACCAGCAGGTAACGATTTTCAATTTCTTCTTCTTCTTCTTCTTCTCCTGCTTCAGATTTGTTATTTACATTCTAATTCTTCTTCTGCTTCAGTTTGGTACAATCATAAATTGTGAATTTTATTTCATTTTATCTTTGTTGTCCTCATCTATAGTCTTGATATTTTTCACTCCTTTTTGACAGTTTGGTGGTGGTTGTTAGTTGGTTTTCAATTTCTGTTTATGCAATATTTTTCTGCTTCCATGCATACCAGCAGGTAACGATTTTCAATTTCTTCTTCTTCTCCTGCTTCATATTTGTTATTTACATTCTAATTCTTCTTCTGCTTCAGTTTGGTACAATCATAAATTGTGAATTTTATTTCATTTTATCTTTGTTGTCCTCATCAATAGTCTTGATATTTTTCACTCCTTTTTGACAGTTTGGTGGTGGTTGTTATGATACTTCACTTGGGTTGAGCTGGTTATTCTCCAAGCTGTCATAAGTTTATGGAGACTGTAAGTTAATTATGGTTCAACTGTGATATACTAATTAATGGTCTTATTTATTTATTTATGATATAATCATGATAGATAATTATTTAAATATAATTTAAATATGAAAAATTTGAATCTACGTGTATTAAAGTCCATCTTTCATACCTTCAAAGAAGACTACATTTTATTATTCTTATGAACCAAATAAGAATTTTTTGAGATAGAAATCCTGTTTATCCCAATTTACATTAGATCTGATACACAACAAACCTAATTCTTTGGTTTTCTAGTTAGTTTCAAATCTGTCGGGTACTCTAAATTCTTGAAGATTATGTTTGGGTTTATTCTCTTGTGATATTTGTTGGTCATTTCAGGGTAGATAGTATTAGAGATAACTATAGGTTACTCTTGTTTTTCTGTATTAGTTAGATTGATGAGCTGACAAGTCTGTTAGATCTAACTTGCTGAGCTGTCATAGATCATAGATCTCAGCCTATATATAGTTCTGTTGCAACTGTTTTCAGATAAAAAAATAGAAACTCAATTCTGTTACAATTTCTTTGCTTTCTATTATTTTAACATGGTATGTAGAGCTCTTTTTCTATCTAGCGCTTCCATGGCATCTCCTTTCAACTATGAGGGAAGCTTTCCCTCTTCGCATGTCAAACTGTCACATTTCATCTCGGTAAAGCTTGATGAGAAGAATTTCAAACAGTATAAACAGCAAATTGAAGGCGTAATCAAAGGACATAAGCTTCAGCGCTTTGTCACGACGACGCTTGTATCTCCACTCCTCCTCTCCGACGCTGATCTTGTTACCGGTGGCGAAAATCCGGCGTTTCTCGATTAGGAACAACAGCATGCACTTATCTGCACCTGGCTTCTCAGCACTATCTTCGATTCTCCTCTTCCTAAACTGGTTGATTGTACCTATTCGTGGCAGTTGTAGACTGAAATACACTGTCACTTCACTACTCTGCTAGCTACGAAGGGCAAGATAACTTCGATCTGAGCTGCGCAACCTGACCAAAGGTTCGCGCAACATCACAAAATTTCTTCTTCGTGTTCGTGATATTAGAGAAGCTCTGGTTTCAAACGGTGATCGTGTTCCCTTTCGAAACCTAATTGAAATAGTGTTTGATGCACTTTCAGAGGAATACGATGCTATTGTAGCAGCGATCAACAACAAAGAAGATTTGTGTTCTTTGGATGAGCTTGTGTCGAGTCTTCTTGCTCATGAATCGTGCCATGAGAAGAATCCTAAGTCTTCCCTAACTTAGTCTGCTACACTGAGTATGGCTCAATCAGCTTCATCACCAGCTCTGTCACAGTCCACCACTGATAGTGTGGAATCTGGTTCTGAGTTCCCTACTGATACTATTCATGTTACTGCAAACGTTGATACTCATGGCTATGAAACTCGTGGTAGACGAAATTGGCGTGGTGGAGGTCGCTCCGGACGTGGTGGTAGATTTGGGAAAGCTCCATGCCAAATTTGCCACAAATCTGGTCATGACGCGTCTGTATGCTACCACAGGTATACTTATCCTGGAATTCCCTCGTTCAACGCTCTCAGAGCTCCATTCAATCCTTATGTCGTGGCACCTCGTGCTCCTACCTATAGTGTGTATGGGGATGCTCCTCCTCGTGCTACAGCACCACCATGACAACCTGTTCCTCAAGCTTTTCTTGCAGGTTCTGATCCTAATTTCAGTAATCAGTGGTAGTACCCTGACTCTGGCGTATCTCATCATGTGACACCTGATGCTTCGATTTTGTCTGATGCTTCATCTCTGAATGGTACTGAACAAGTGTACATGGGTAATGGACAAAGTTTGTTAATTAACTCGGTAGGTTCTATGCCTTTTCCCTCACTAACACAGTCAAATTCCACTCTTATTCTAAATAAACTTCTTCTTGTACCTCATATCACTAAGAATCTCCTAAGTATCAATAAATTTGCTCAAGATAATCGTGTTTTCTTTGAATTCCATCCTCAGTTTTATTCTGTCAAATTTCAGAATTCTTTTGAGATTCTTCTTCATGGCACTGTGGGAGTTAATGGCCTCTACAGATTTGCTAATCCTACTCTTTCCAAGCTGCTAACTAATAGGAATAGCAATTGTAATAAGCCTAGTTCTTTCTGTCTAAGTACAGTTCCTATAGCAAACTCTATTGAACATTGTAATGTTTATCCTTGTAATACTTCTTCTAACATGAATAAAAGTGTTTTAGATGCTACTAAGCCAAATTTTGTTTCTATTCCTAATCCTACAGTAAACATACTATTTTTATCTTAATCTTTTGAGGTTGATTTTTTTAGTTTTCTGAATGAAGTTTGATTTGGAATTTGTTGGTTTTAACTTTGGAGTATGCTAATGATTAGGTGATGTTATTCAGTTCTTTTAGGTTTTTATTTTAAGACTTGCCCCAATCTTCATGTTTAATCTAGTAAGAATTTGCAAAATAAAGTGAATTCTCACTCTTGGACAACTTACAAGAACACGACCCCCTTCCTTCTCAACCGTTGATCTACAACTATAAAGTCGCCTTCATTTCACACTGAACAAATCAAAGATAGTTATATCCATCTCCATTATATAAGAATGACTTCATGTCAAAGTCAGGTATTCTTTTATTCATATTTATTAAGTTTCATCTTATTCATCTACTAACTTGAGCGTTGGAGTGCTATTTTTTTTTGTAGGTACCTCTTCTGTTCACCACATTGAATATCTTATCGAAACATCAACTTGAACCTTACCTAGTTTCAATAAGGAGTAGTTATGGTAGAATGTTCTTCCAAATATAATTTATCTTAATATGATATGATAATGTTCATACAAGTCTTTTGCGTAGTATTAGGAGAAGCTAAATTGAACTTTTTGAAAGTAAATCATTGGTTGATTAAAGATTATCTATCTATAATTATCATCTATGTAGGTAGGTGAAATCATTGGTTTGTTAACATATGAATTAGGTTCTTCAAGGGATCGCGTTTTCAGGGCATTATAAGAGGCAAGCAACTCTAGACCAATGAACTCTATGTATCTAGATAGTTGGTTTTCAATTTCTGTTTATGCAATATTATTCTGCTTCCATGCATACCAGCAGGTAACGATTTTCAATTTCATCTTCTTCTTCTTCTTCTTCTTCTCCTGCTTCAGATTTGTTATTTACATTCTAATTCTTCTTCTGCTTCAGTTTGGTACAATCATAAATTGTGAATTTTATTTCATTTTATCTTTGTTGTCCTCATCTATAGTCTTGATATTTTTCACTCCTTTTTGACAGTTTGGTGGTGGTTGTTAGTTGGTTTTCAATTTCTGTTTATGCAATATTTTTCTCCTTCCATGCATACCAGCAGGTAACGATTTTCAATTTCTTCTTCTTCTCCTGCTTCATATTTGTTATTTACATTCTAATTCTTCTTCTGCTTCAGTTTGGTACAATCATAAATTGTGAATTTTATTTCATTTTATCTTTGTTGTCCTCATCAATAGTCTTGATATTTTTCACTCCTTTTTGACAGTTTGGTGGTGGTTTGTTATGATACTTCACTTGGGTTGAGCCTGTTATTCTCCAAGCTGTCATAAGTTTATGGAGACTGTAAGTTAATTATGGTTCAACTGTGATATACTAATTAAGGGTCTTATTTATTTTTTTATGATATAATCATGATAGATATTTATTTAAATATAATTTAAATATGAAAAATTTGAATCTACATGTATTAAAGTCCATCTTTCATACCTTCAAAGAAGACTACATTTTATTATTCTTATGAACCAAATAAGAATTTTTTGAGATAGAAATCCTGTTTATCCCAATTTACATTAGATCTGATACACAACAAACCTAATTCTTTGGTTTTCTAGTTAGTTTCAAATCTGCCGGGTACTCTAGATTCTTGAAGATTATGTTTGGGTTTATTCTCTTGTGATATTTGTTGGTCATTTCAGGGTAGATAGTATTAGAGATAACTATAGGTTACTCTTGTTTTTCTGTATAGTTAGGTTGATGAGCTGACAAGTCTGTTAGATCTAACTTGCTGAGCTGTCATAGATCATAGATCTCAGCCTATATATAGTTCTGTTGCAACTGTTTTCAGATAAAAAAATAGAAACTCAATTCTGTTACAATTTCTTTGCTTTCTATTATCTTAACATGGTATGTAGAGCTCTTTTTTCTATCTAGCGCTTCCATGGCATCTCCTTTCAACTATGAGGGAAGCTTTCCCTCTTCGCATGTCAAACTGTCACATTTCATCTCGGTAAAGCTTGATGAGAAGAATTTCAAACAGTATAAACAGCAAATTGAAGGCGTAATCAAAGGACATAAGCTTCAGCGCTTCGTCACGACGCCGCTTGTATCTCCGCGCCTCCTCGCCGACGCCGATCTTTTTACCGGTGGCGAAAATCCGGCGTTTCTCGATTAGGAACAACAGCATGCACTTATCTGCACCTGGCTTCTCAGCACTATCTTCGATTCTCTTCTTCCTAAACTGGTTGATTGTACCTATTCGTGGCAGTTATGGACTGAAATACACCGTCACTTCACTACTCTGCTAGCTACGAAGGGCAAGACAACTTCGATCTGAACTGGGCAACCTGACCAAACGTTCGCGCAACATCACGAAATTTCTTCTTCGTGTTCGTGATATTAGAGAAGCTCTGGTTTCAATCGGTGATCGTGTTCCCTTTCGAAACCTAATTGAAATAGTGTTTGATGCACTTTCGGAGGAATACGATGCTATTGTAGCAGCGATCAACAACAAATAAGATTTGTGTTCTTTGGATGAGCTTGTGTCGAGTCTTCTTGCTCATGAATCGTGCCTTGAGAAGAATCCTAAGTCTTCCCTAACTGAGTCTGTTACACTGAGTCTGGCTCAATCAGCTTCATCACCAGCTCTGTCACAGTCCACCATTGATAGTGTGGAATCTGGTTCTGAGTTCCCTACTGATACTATTCATGTTACTGCAAACGCTGATACTCGTGGCTATGAAACTCGTGGTAGACGAAATTGGAGTGGTGGAGGTCGCTCCAGACTTGGTGGTAGATTTGGGAAATCTCCATGCCAAATTTGCCAAAAATCTGGTCATGACGCGTCTGTATGCTACCACGGGTATACTTATCCTGGAACTTCCTCGTTCAACGCTCTCGGAGCTCCATTCAATCCTTATGTCGTGGCACCTCGTGCTCCTACCTATAGTGTGTATGGCTATGCTCCTCCTCGTGCTACAACACCACCATGACAACCTGTTCCTTAAGCTTTTCTTGCAGGTTCTGATCCTAATTTCAGTAATCAGTGGTAGTACCCTGACTCTGGCGTATCTCATCATGTGACACCTGATGCTTCGATTTTGTCTGATGCTTCATCTCTGAATGGTACTGAACAAGTGTACATGGGTAATGGCCAAGGTTTGTTAATTAACTCGGTAGGTTCTATGCCTTTTCCCTCACTAACACAGTCAAATTCCACTCTTATTCTAAATAAACTTCTTCTTGTACCTCATATCACTAAGAATCTCCTAAGTATCAATAAGTTTGCTCAAGATAATCGTGTTTTCTTTGAATTCCATCCTCAGTTTTATTCTGTCAAATTGCAGAATTCTTTTGAGATTCTTCTTCATGGCACTGTGGGAGTTAATGGCCTCTACAGATTTGCTAATCCTACTCTTTCCAAGCTGCTAACTAATAGGAATAGCAATTGTAATAAGCCTAGTTCCTTCTGTCTAAGTACAGTTCCTATAGCAAACTCTATTGAACATTGTAATGTTTATCCTTGTAATACTTATTCTAACATGAATAAAAGTGTTTTAGATGCTACTAAGGCAAATTTTGTTTCTATTCCTAATCCTACAGTAAACATACTATTTTTATCTTCATCTTTTGAGGTTGATTTTTTTAGTTTTCTGAATGAAGTTTGATTTGGAATTTGTTGGTTTTAACTTTGGAGTATACTAATGATTTGGTGATGTTATTCAGTTCTTTTAGGTTTTTATTTTAAGACTTGCCCCAATCTTCATGTTCAATCTAGTAATAATTTGCAAAATAAAGTGAACTCTCACTCTTGGACAACTTACAAGAACACGACCCCCTTCCTTCTCAACCGTTGATCTACAACTATAAAGTCGCCTTCATTTCACACTGAACAAATCAAATATAGTTATATCCATCTCCATTATATAAGAATGACTTCATGTGAAAGTCAGGTATTCTTTTATTCATATTTATTATGTTTCATCTTATTCATCTACTAACTTGAGCGTTGGAGTGCTATTTTTTTTTGTAGGTACCTCTTCTGTTCACCACATTGAATATCTTATCGAAACATCAACTTGAACCTTACCTAGTTTCAATAAGGAGTAGTTATGGTAGAATGTTCTTCCAAATATAATTTATCTTAATATGATATGATCATGTTCATACAAGTCTTTTGCGTAGTATTAGGAGGAGCTAAATTGAAATTTTTGAAAGTAAAACATTGGTTGATTAACAATTATCTATCTATAATTATCATCTATGTAGGTAGGTGAAATCATTGGTTTGTTAACATATGAATTAGGTTTTTCAAGGGATCGCGTTTTCAGGGCATTATCTGAGGCAAGCAACTCTAGACCAATGAACTCTATGTATCTAGATAGTTGGTTTTCAATTTCTGTTTATGCAATATTTTTCTGCTTCCATGCATAACAATAGGTAACGATTTTCAATTTCTTCTTCTTCTTCTTCTTCTCCTGCTTCAGATTTGTTATTTACATTCTAATTCTTCTTCTGCTTTAGTTTGGTACAGTCATAAATTGTGAATTTTATTTAATTTTATCTTTGTTGTCCTCATCTATAGTCTTGATATTTTTCACTCCTTTTTGACAGTTTGGTGGTGGTTGTTAGTTGGTTTTCAATTTCTGTTTATGCAATATTTTTCAGCTTCCATGCATACCAGCAGGTAATGATTTTCAATTTCTTCTTCTTCTTCTTCTTCTTCTCCTGCTTCAGATTTGTTATTTACATTCTAATTCTTCTTCTGCTTCAGTTTGGTACAATCATAAATTGTGAATTTTATTTCATTTTATCTTTGTTGTCCTCATTTATAGTCTTGATATTTTCACTCCTTTTTGACAGTTTGGTGGTGGTTGTTATGATACTTCACTTGGGTTGAGCTGGTTATTCTCCAAGCTGTCATAAGTTTATGGAGACTGTAAGTTAATTATGGTTCAACTGTGATATACTAATTAAGGGTCTTATTTATTTTTTTATGATATAATCATGATAGATAATTATTTAAATATAATTTAAATATGAAAATTTTGAATCTACATGTATTAAAGTCCATCTTTCATACCTTCAAAGAAGACTACATTTTATTATTCTTATGAACCAAATAAGAATTTTTTGAGATAGAAATCCTGTTTATCCCAATTTACATTAGATCTGATACACAACAAACCTAATTCTTTGGTTTTCTAGTTAGTTTCAAATCTGTCGGGTACTCTAGATTCTTGAAGATTATGTTTGGGTTTATTCTCTTGTGATATTTATTGGTCATTTCAGGGTAGATAGTATTAGAGATAACTATAGGTTACTCTTGTTTTTCTGTATTAGTTAGATTGATGAGCTGACAAGTCTGTTAGATCTAACTTGCTGAGCAGTCATAGATCATAGATCTCAGCCTATATATAGTTCTGTTGCAACTGTTTTCAGATAAAAAAATAGAAATTCAATTCTGTTACAATTTCTTTGCTTTCTATTATCTTAACATGGTATGTAGAGCTCTTTTTTCTATCTAGCACTTCCATGGCATCTCCTTTCAACTATGAGGGAAGCTTTCCCTCTTCGCATGTCAAACTGTCACATTTCATCTCGGTAAAGCTTGATGAGAAGAATTTCAAATAGTATAAACAGCAAATTGAAGGCGTAATCAAAGGACATAAGCTTCAGCGCTTCGTCACGACGCCGCTTGTATCTCCACGCCTCCTCTCCGACGCCGATCTTGTTACCGGTGGCGAAAATCCGGCGTTTCTCCATTAGGAACAACAGCATGCACTTATCTGCACCTGGCTTCTCAGCACTATCTTCGATTCTCTTCTTCCTAAACTGGTTGATTGTACCTATTCGTGGCAGTTGTAGACTGAAATACACCGTCACTTCACTACTCTGCTAGCTACGAAGGGCAAGACAACTTCAATATGAGCTGCGCAACCTGACCAAAGGTTCGCGCAACATCACGGAATTTCTTCTTCGTGTTCGTGATATTAGAGAAGCTCTGGTTTCAATTGGTGATCATGTTCCCTTTCAAAACCTAATTGAAATAATTCTTGATGCACTTTCGGAGGAATACGATGCTATTGTAGCAGCGATCAACAACAAAGAAGATTTGTGTTCTTTGGATGAGCTTGAGTCGAGTCTTCTTGCTCATGAATCGTGCCTTGAGAAGAATCCTAAGTCTTCCCTAACTGAGTCTGCTACACTGAGTCTGGCTCAATCAGCTTCATCACCAGCTCTGTCACAGTCCACCACTGATAGTGTGGAATCTGGTTCTGAGTTCCCTACTGATACTATTCATGTTACTGCAAACGCTGATACTCATGGCTATGAAACTCGTGGTAGACGAAATTGGCATGGTGGAAGTCGCTCCGGACGTGGTGGTAGATTTGGGAAAGCTCCATGCCAAATTTGCCACAAATCTGGTCATGACGCGTCTGTATGCTACCAGAGGTATACTTATCTTGGAACTCCCTCGTTCAACGCTCTCAGAGCTCCATTCAATCCTTATGTCATGGCACCTCGTGCTCCTACCTATAGTGTGTATGGCGATGCTCTTCCTCGTGCTACAACACCAACATGACAACCTGTTCCTCAAGCTTTTCTTGGAGGTTCTGATCCTAATTTCAGTAATCAGTGGTAGTACCCTGACTCTGGCGTATCTCATCATGTGACACCTGATGCTTCGATTTTGTCTGATGCTTCATCTCTGAATGGTACTGAATAAGTGTACATGGGTAATGGCCAAGGTTTGTTAATTAACTCGGTAGGTTCTATGCCTTTTCCCTCACTAACACAGTCAAATTCCACTCTTATTCTAAATAAACTTCTTCTTGTACCTCATATCACTAAGAATCTCCTAAGTATCAATAAGTTTGCTCAAGATAATTGTGTTTTCTTTGAATTCCATCCTCAGTTTTATTCTGTCAAATTGCAGAATTCTTTTGAGATTCTTCTTCATGGCACTGTGGGAGTTAATGGCCTCTACAGATTTGCTAATCCTACTCTTTCCAAGCTGCTAACTAATAGGAATAGCAATTGTAATAAGCCTAGTTCTTTCTGTCTAAGTACAGTTCCTATAGCAAACTCTATTGAACATTGTAATGTTTATCCTTGTAATACTTCTTCTAACATGAATAAAAGTGTTTTAGATGCTACTAAGCCAAATTTTGTTTCTATTCCTAATCCTACAGTAAACATACTATTTTTATCTTCATCTTTTGAGGTTGATTTTTTTAGTTTTCTGAATGAAGTTTGATTTGGAATGTGTTGGTTTTAACTTTGGAGTATGCTAATGATTTGGTGATGTTATTCAGTTCTTTTAGGTTTTTATTTTAAGACTTGCCCCAATCTTCATGTTTAATCTAGTAAGAATTTGCAAAATAAAGTGAACTCTCACTCTTGGACAACTTACAAGAACACGACCCCCTTCCTTCTCAACCAAGTCGCCTTCATTTCACACTGAACAAATCAAAGATAGTTATATTCATCTCCATTATATAAGAATGACTTCATGTCAAAGTCAGGTATTCTTTTATTCATATTTATTAAGTTTCATCTTATTCATCTACTAACTTGAGTGTTGGAGTGCTATTTTTTTTTGTAGGTACCTCTTCTGTTCACCACATTGAATATCTTATCGAAACATCAACTTGAACCTTACCTAGTTTCAATAAGGAGTAGTTATGGTAGAATGTTCTTCCAAATATAATTTATCTTAAAATGATATGATCATGTTCATACAAGTCTTTTGCGTAGTATTAGGAGGAGCTAAATTGAACTTTTTGAAAGTAAATCATTGGTTGATTAAAAATTATCTATCTATAATTATCATCTATGTAGGTAGGTGAAATCATTAGTTTGTTAACATATGAATTAGGTTCTTCAAGGGATCGCGTTTTCAGGGCATTATCTGAGGAAAGCAAGTCTAGACTAATGAACTCTATGCATCTAGATAGTTGGTTTTCAATTTCTGTTTATGCAATATTTTTCTGCTTCCATGCATACCAGCAGGTAACGATTTTCAATTTCTTCTTCTTCTCCTGCATCAGATTTGTTATTTACATTCTAATTCTTCTTCTGCTTCAGTTTGGTACAATCATAAATTGTGAATTTTATTTCATTTTATCTTTGTTGTCCTCATCTATAGTCTTGATACTTTTCACTCCTTTTTGACAGTTTGGTGGTGGTTGTTAGTTGGTTTTCAATTTCTGTTTATGCAATATTTTTCTGCTTCCATGCACACCAGCAGGTAACGATTTTCAATTTCTTCTTCTTCTTCTTCTTCTCCTGCTTCAGATTTGTTATTTACATTCTAATTCTTCTTCTGCTTCAGTTTGGTACAATCATAAATTGTGAATTTTATTTCATTTTATCTTTGTTGTCCTCATCAGTATTAGAGATAACTATAGGTTACTCTTGTTTTTCTGTATTAGATTGATGAGCTGACAAGTCTGTTAGATCTAACTTGCTGAGCTGTCATAGATCATAGATCTCAGCCTATACATAGTTCTATTGCAACTGTTTTCAGATAAAAAAATAGAAACTCAATTCTGTTACAATTTCTTTGCTTTCTATTTTCTTAACATGGTATGTAGAGCTCTTTTTTCTATCTAGCGCTTCCATGGCATCTCATTTCAACTATGAGGGAAGCTTTCCCTCTTCGCATGTCAAACTGTCACATTTCATCTCGGTAAAGCTTGATGAGAAGAATTTCAAACAGTATAAATAACAAATTGAAGGCGTAATCAAAGGACATAAGCTTCAGCGCTTCGTCACGACGCCGCTTGTATCTCCACGCCTCCTCTCCGACGCCGATCTTGTTACCGGTGGCGAAAATCCGGAGTTTCTCGATTAGGAACAACAACATGCACTTATCTGCACCTGGCTTCTCAGCACTATCTTTGATTCTCTTCTTCCTAAACTGGTTGATTGTACCTATTCGTGGCAGTTGTGGACTGAAATACACCGTCACTTCACTACTCTGCTAGCTACGAAGGGCAAGACAACTTCGATCTGAGCTGCGCAACCTGACCAAAGGTTCGCGCAACATCACGGAATTTCTTCTTCGTGTTCGTGATATTAGAGAAGCTCTAGTTTCAATCGGTGATCCTGTTCCCTTTCGAAACCTAATTGAAATAGTGTTTGATGCACTATCAGAGGAATACGATGCTATTGTAGCAGCGATCAACAATAAAGAAGATTTGTGTTCTTTGGATGAGCTTGAGTCGAGTCTTCTTGCTCATGAATCGTGCCTTGAGAAGAATCCTAAGTCTTCCCTAACTGAGTCTGCTACACTGAGTCTGGCTCAATCAGCTTCATCACCAGCTCTGTCACAGTCCACCATTGATAGTGTGGAATCTGGTTCTGAGTTCCCTACAGATACTATTCATGTTACTGCAAACGCTGATACTCATGGCTATGAAACTCGTGGTAGACGAAATTGGCGTGGTGGAGGTCGCTCCGGACGTGGTGGTAGATTTGGGAAAACTCCATGCCAAATTTGCCACAAATCTGGTCATGACGCGTCTGTATGCTACCACAGGTATACTTATCCTGTAACTCCCTAGTTCAACGCTCTCAGAGCTCCATTCAATCCTTATGTCGTGGCACCTCGTGCTCTTACCTATAATGTGTATGGCTATGCTCCTCCTCGTGCTACAGCACCACCATGACAACCTGTTCCTCAAGCTTTTCTTGCAGGTTCTGATCCTAATTTCAGTAATCAGTGGTAGTACCTTGACTCTGGCGTATCTCATCATGTGACACCTGATGCTTCGATTTTGTCTGATGCTTCATCTCTAAATGGTACTGAACAAGTGTACATGGGTAATGGCCAAGGTTTGTTAATTAACTCGGTAGGTTCTATGCCTTTTCCCTCACTAACACAGTCAAATTCCACTCTTTTTCTAAATAAACTTCTTCTTGTACCTCATATCACTAAGAATCTCCTAAGTATCAATAAGTTTGCTCAAGATAATCGTGTTTTCTTGGAATTTCATCCTCAGTTTTGTTCTGTCAAATTGCAGAGTTCTTTTGAGATTCTTCTTCATGGCACTGTGGGAGTTAATGGCCTCTACAGATTTGCTAATCCTACTCTTTCCAAGCTGCTAACTAATAGGAATAGCAATTGTAATGAGCCTAGTTCTTTCTGTCTAAGTACAGTTCCTATAGAAAACTCTATTGAACTTTGTAATGTTTATCCTTGTAATACTTCTTCTAACATGAATAAAAGTGTTTTAGATGCTACTAAGCCAAATTTTGTTTCTATTCCTAATCCTACAGTAAACTTACTATTTTTATCTTCATCTTTTGAGGTTGATTTTTTTAGTTTTCTGAATGAAGTTTGATTTGGAATTTGTTGGTTTTAACTTTGGAGTATGCTAATGATTTGGTGATGTTATTCAGTTCTTTTAGGTTTTTTTTTTAAGACTTGCCCCAATCTTCATGTTTAATCTAGTAAGAATTTGCAAAATAAAGTGAAGTCTCACTCTTGGACAACTTACAAGAACACGACCCCCTCCTTCTCAACCGTTGATCTACAACTATAAAGTCGCCTTCATTTCACACTGAACAAATCAAAGATAGTTATATCCATCTCCATTATATAAGAATGACTTCATGTCAAAGTCAGGTATTCTTTTATTCATATTTATTAAGTTTCATCTTATTCATCTACAAACTTGAGCGTTGGAGTGCTATTTTTTTTTGTAGGTACCTCTTATGTTCACCACATTGAATATCTTATCGAAACATCAACTTGAACCTTTCCTAGTTTCAATAAGGAGTAGTTATGGTAGAATGTTCTTCCAAATATAATTTATCTTAATATGATATGATCATGTTCATACAAGTCTTTTGCATAGTATTAGGAGGAGCTAAATTGAACTTTTTGAAAGTAAATCATTGATTGATTAAAAATTATCTATCTATAATTATCATCTATGTAGGTAGGTGAAATCATTGGTTTGTTAACATATGAATTAGGTTCTTCAAGGGATCGCGTTTTCAGGGCATTATCTAAGGCAAGCAACTCTAGACCAATGAACTCTATGTATCTAAATAGTTGGTTTTCAATTTCTGTTTATGCAATATTTTTCTATTTCCATGCATACCAGCAGGTAACGATTTTCAATTTCTTCTTCTTCTCCTGCTTCAGATTTGTTATTTACAGTCTAATTCTTCTTCTGCTTCAGTTTGGTACAATCATAAATTGTGAATTTTATTTCATTTTATCTTTGTTGTCCTCATCTATAGTCTTGATATTTTTCACTCCTTTTTTACAGTTTGGTGGTGGTTGTTAGTTGGTTTTCAATTTCTGTTTATGCAATATTTTTCTGCTTCCATGCACACCAGCAGGTAACGATTTTCAATTTCTTCTTCTTCTTCTTCTGCTTCAGATTTGTTATTTACATTCTAATTCTTCTTCTGCTTCAGTTTGGTACAATCATAAATTGTGAATTTTATTTCATTTTATCTTTGTTGTCCTCATCTATAGTCTTGATATTTTTCACTCCTTTTTGACAGTTTGGTGGTGGTTGTTATGATACTTCACTTGGATTGAGCTGGTTATTCTCCAAGCTGTCATAAGTTTATGGAGACTGTAAGTTAATTATGGTTCAACTGTGATATACTAATTAAGGGTCTTATTTATTTTTTTATGATATAATCATGATAGATAATTATTTAAATATAATTTAAATATGAAAAATTTGAATCTACATGTATTAAAGTCCATCTTTCATACCTTCAAAGAAGACTACATTTTATTATTCTTATGAACCAAATAAGAATTTTTTGAGATAGAAATCCTGTTTATCCCAATTTACATTAGATCTGATACACAACAAACCTAATTCTTTGGTTTTCTAGTTAGTTTTAAATCTGCCGGGTACTCTAGATTCTTGGAGATTATGTTTGGGTTTATTCTCTTGTGATATTTGTTGGTCATTTCAGGGTAGATAGTATTAGAGATAACTATAGGTTACTCTTGTTTTTCTGTATTAGTTAGATTGATGAGCTGACAAGTCTGTTAGATCTAACTTGCTGAGCTGTCATTGATCATATATCTCAGCCTATATAGTTCTGTTGCAACTGTTTTCAGATAAAAAAATAGAAACTCAATTCTGTTACAATTTCTTTGCTTTCTATTATCTTAACATGGTATGTAGAGCTCTTTTTTCTATCTAGCGCTTCCATGGCATCTCCTTTCAACTATGAGGGAAGCTTTCCCTCTTCGCATGTCAAACTGTCACAATTCATCTCGGTAAAGCTTGATGAGAAGAATTTCAAACAGTATAAACAGCAAATTGAAGGCGTAATCAAAGGACATAAGCTTCAGCGCTTCGTCATGACGCCACTTGTATCTCCACGCCTCCTCGCCGACGCCGATCTTGTTACCGGTGGCGAAAATCCGGCGTTTCTCGATTAGAAACAACAACATGAACTTATTTGCACCTGGCTTCTCAGCACGATCTCCGATTCTCTTATTCTTAAACTGGTTGATTGCATCTATTCGTGGTAGGTGTGGACTGAAATTCACCGTCACTTCACTACTCTGCTAGCTACGAAGGCAAGACAACTTCGACCTGAGCTGCACAACCTGACCAAAGGTTCGCGCAATATCACGGAATTTCTTCTTCGTGTTCGTGATATTAGAGAAGCTCTAGTTTCAATCGGTGATCATGTTTCCTTTCGAAACCTAATTGAAATAATGCTTGATGCACTTTCGGAGGAATACGATGCTATTGTAGCAGCGATCAACAACAAAGAAGATTTGTGTTCTTTGGATGAGCTTGAGTCGAGTCTTCTTGCTCATGAATCGTGCCTTGAGAAGAATCCTAAGTCTTCCCTAACTGAGTCTGCTACACTGAGTCTGGCTCAATCAGCTTCATCACCAGCTCTGTCACAGTCCACCACTGATAGTGTGGAATCTGGTTCTGAGTTCCCTACTAATACTATTCATGTTACTGCAAACGCTGATACTCGTGGCTATGAAACTCGCGGTAGACGAAATTGGCGTGGTGGAGGTCGCTCCGGACGTGGTGGTAGATTTGGGAAAGCTCCATGCCAAATTTTCCAAAAATCTGGTCATGACGCGTCTGTATGCTACCACAGGTATACTTATCTTGGAACTCCCTCGTTCAACGCTCTCAGAGCTCCATTCAATCCTTATGTCGTGGCACCTCGTGCTCCTACCTATAGTGTGTATGGCTATGCTCCTCCTCGTGCTACAACACCACCATGACAACCTGTTCCTCAAGCTTTTCTTGCAGGTTCTGATCCTAATTTCAGTAATCAGTGGTAGTACCCTGATTCTGGCGTATCTCATCATGTGACACCTGATGCTTCGATTTTGTCTGATGCTTCATCTTTGAATGGTACTGAACAAGTGTACATGGGTAATGGCCAAGGTTTGTTAATTAACTCGGTAGGTTCTATGCCTTTTCCCTCACTAACACAGTCAAATTCCACTCTTATTCTAAATAAACTTCTTCTTGTACCTCATATCACTAAGAATCTCCTAAGTATCAATAAGTTTGCTCAAGATAATCGTGTTTTCTTTGAATTCCATCCTCAGTTTTATTCTGTCAAATTGTAGAATTCTTTTGAGATTCTTCTTCATGACACTGTGGGAGTTAATGGCCTCTACAGATTTGCTAATCCTACTCTTTCCAAGCTGCTAACTAATAGGAATAGCAATTGTAATAAGCCTAGTTCTTTCTGTCTAAGTACAGTTCCTATAGCAAACTCTATTGAACATTGTAATGTTTATCCTTGTAATACTTCTTCTAACATGAATAAAAGTGTTTTAGATGCTACTAAGCCAAATTTTGTTTCTATTCCTAATCCTACAGTAAACATACTATTTTTATCTTCATCTTTTGAGGTTGATTTTTTTAGTTTTCTGAATGAAGTTTGATTTGGAATTTGTAGGTTTTAACTTTGGAGTATGCTAATGATTTGGTGATGTTATCCAGTTCTTTTAGGTTTTTATTTTATGACTTGCCCCAATCTTCATGTTTAATCTAGTAAGAATTTGCAAAATAAAGTGAACTCTCACTCTTGGACAACTTACAAGAACACGACCCCCTTCCTTCTCAACCGTTGATCTACAACTATAAAGTCGCCTTCATTTCACACTGAACAAATCAAAGATAGTTATATCCATCTCCATTATATAAGAATGACTTCATGTCAGAGTCAGGTATTTTTTATTCATATTTATTAAGTTTCATCTTATTCATCTACTAACTTGAGCGTTGGAGTGCTATTTTTTTTTGTAGGTACCTCTTCTGCTCACCACATTGAAAATCTTATCGAAACATCAACTTGAACCTTACCTAGTTTCAATAAGGAGTAGTTATGGTAGAATGTTCTTCCAAATATAATTTATCTTAATATGATATGATCATGTTCATACAAGTCTTTTGCGTAGTATTAGGAGGAGCTAAATTGAACATTTTGAAAGTAAATCATTGATTGATTAAAAATTATCTATCTATAATTATCATCTATGTAGGTAGGTGAAATCATTGGTTTGTTAACATATGAATTAGGTTCTTCAAGGGATCGCGTTTTCAGGGCATTATCTGAGGCAAGCAACTCTAGACCAATGAACTCTATGTATCTAGATAGTTGGTTTTCAATTTCTGTTTATGCAATATTTTTCTGCTTCCATGCATACCAGCAGGTAACGATTTTCAATTTCTTCTTCTTCTTCTTCTTCTTCTCCTGTTTCAGATTTCTTATTTACATTATAATTCTTCTTCTGCTTTAGTTTGGTACAATCATAAATTGTGAATTTTATTTCATTTTATCTTTGTTGTCCTCATCTATAGTCTTGATATTTTTCACTCCTTTTTGACAGTTTGGGTGTGGTTGTTAGTTGGTTTTCAATTTCTGTTTATGCAATATTTTTCTGCTTCCATGCATACCAGCAGGTAACGATTTTCAATTTCTTCTTCTTCTTCTTCTTCTCCTGCTTCAGATTTGTTATTTACATTCCAATTCTTCTTCTGCTTCAGTTTGGTACAATCATAAATTGTGAATTTCAATTCATTTTATCTTTGTTGTCCTCATCAGTATTAGAGATAACTATAGGTTACTCTTGTTTTTCTGTATTAGTTAGATTGATGAGCTGACAAGTCTGTTAGATCTAACTTGCTGAGCTGTCATAGATCATAGATCTCAGCCTATATATAGTTCTTTTGCAACTGTTTTCAGATAAAAAAATAGAAACTCAATTCTGTTACAATTTCTTTGCTTTCTATTTTCTTAACATGGTATGTAGAGCTCTTTTTTCTATCTAGCGCTTCCATGGCATCTCCTTTCAACTATGAGGGAAGCTTTCCCTCTTCGCATGACAAACTGTCACATTTCATCTCGGTAAAGCTTGATGAGAAGAATTTCAAACAGTATAAACAACAAATTGAAGGCGTAATCAAAGGACATAAGCTTCAGCGCTTCGTCACGACGCCGCTTGTATCTCCACGCCTTCTCTCCGACGCCGATCTTGTTACCGGTGGCGAAAATCCGGCGTTTCTCGATTAGGAACAACAGCATGCACTTATCTGCACCTGGGTTCTCAGCACTATCTTCAATTCTCTTCTTCCTAAACTGGTTGATTGTACCTATTTGTGGCAGTTGTGGACTGAAATACACCGTCACTTCACTACTCTGCTAGCTACGAAGGGTAAGACAACTTCGATCTGAGCTGCGCAACCTGACCAAAGGTTCGTGCAACATCACGGAATTTCTTCTTCGTGTTCGCGATATTAGAGAAGCTCTGGTTTCAATCGGTGATCCTGTTCCCTTTCGAAACCTAATTGAAATAGTGTTTGATGCACTTTCAGAGGAATACGATGCTATTGTAGCAGCGATCAACAACAAAGAAGATTTGTGTTCTTTGGATGAGCTTGAGTCGAGTCTTCTTGCTCATGAATTGTGCCTTGAGAAGAATCCTAAGTCTTCCCTAACTGAGTCTGCTACACTGAGTCTGGCTCAATCAGCTTCATCACCAGCTCTGTCACAGTCCACCACTGATAGTGTGGAATCTGGTTCTGAGTTCCCTACTGATACTATTCATGTTACTGCAAACGCTGATACTCATGGCTATGAAACTCGTGGTAGACGAAATTAGCGTGGTGGAGGTCGCTCCGGACGTGGTGGTAGATTTGGGAAAGCTCCATGCCAAATTTGCCACAAATCTGGTCATGACGCGTCTGTATGCTACCACAGGTATACTTATCCTGGAACTCCCTAGTTCAACGCTCTCAGAGCTCCATTCAATCCTTATGTCGTGGCACCTCGTGCTCCTACCTATAATGTGTATGGCTATGCTCCTCCTCGTGCTACAGCACCACCATGACAACCTGTTCCTCAAGCTTTTCTTGCAGGTTCTGATCCTAATTTCAGTAATCAGTGGTAGTACCTTGACTCTGGCGTATCTCATCATGTGACACCTGATGCTTCGATTTTGTCTGATGCTTCATCTCTGAATGGTACTGAACAAGTGTACATGGGTAATGGCCAAGGTTTGTTAATTAACTCGGTAGGTTCTATGCCTTTTCCCTCACTAACACAGTCAAATTCCACTCTTTTTCTAAATAAACTTCTTCTTGTACCTCATATCACTAAGAATCTCCTAAGTATCAATAAGTTTGCTCAAGATAATCGTGTTTTCTTTGAATTTCATCCTCAGTTTTGTTCTGTCAAATTGCAGAGTTCTTTTGAGATTCTTCTTCATGGCACTGTGGGAGTTAATGGCCTCTACAGATTTGCTAATCCTACTCTTTCCAAGCTGCTAACTAATAGGAATAGCAATTGTAATGAGCCTAGTTCTTTCTGTCTAAGTACAGTTCCTATAGAAAACTCTATTGAACTTTGTAATGTTTATCCTTGTAATACTTCTTCTAACATGAATAAAAGTGTTTTAGATGCTACTAAGCCAAATTTTGTTTCTATTCCTAATCCTACAGTAAACTTACTATTTTTATCTTCATCTTTTGAGGTTGATTTTTTTAGTTTTCTGAATGAAGTTTGATTTGGAATTTGTTGGTTTTAACTTTGGAGTATGCTAATGATTTGGTGATGTTATTCAGTTCTTTTAGGTTTTTTTTTAAGACTTGCCCCAATCTTCATGTTTAATCTAGTAAGAATTTGCAAAATAAAGTGAACTCTCACTCTTGGACAACTTACAAGAACACGACCCCCTCCTTCTCAACCGTTGATCTACAACTATAAAGTCGCCTTCATTTCACACTGAACAAATCAAAGATAGTTATATCCATCTCCATTATATAAGAATGACTTCATGTCAAAGTCAGGTATTCTTTTATTCATATTTATTAAGTTTCATCTTATTCATCTACAAACTTGAGCGTTGGAGTGCTATTTTTTTTTGTAGGTACCTCTTATGTTCACCACATTGAATATCTTATCGAAACATCAACTTGAACCTTTCCTAGTGTGATACGGTGGGAGAACTGACTAGTGTTTTGCGTTCGTATTCGCACTTGTGCGGTTGAGCAAGAGTCGCCACCGACTTTTTATTTTATCCTAAAGGAAAGGTTAAAAAAGCACAGCAAAAACCTTTTGAGATATTTCGTGTGTTCGGGGGGTAGATTATGAAAAGGGAAGGTATTAGCACCCTTTTCATCCATGGTTATCCATGGGCTCTTAGTTACTTGGTTTTTTAGATCACTTTGCCTTGTTTTTCGATTGCTTTGAAAATGGTGTGTGTGTGGGTGCTTTTGAAAATGTTTTTTGAAGAAGATGCCTTGTCTTAGGCAACTAATGTATTTGACTCGTGTTTGAGTGTTTTACAAAAGTGTGAATCTTTTCGAAAAGATGTTTCAAAATGTTTTTTGAGAGTTTGTTTTGAAAGTGTTGTGGATTGTGGTTTTTGAAAAGAAGGCAAGTGTTTTTGCAAATTGATCTCAAGTAACTAAGAGTTTTGTCTACCCTATTATACTCAAAGGTTTTTGTTATGTTTTAACCCCTTTTTAACAATTTTGTTCCACCATTGAAATTGGTAGACAATCTTGCGTTTAGGAAGTTTATTCGGGACGGGCGCGGGTCATCGTATGGACCATGAATGCAATGATGCCAAGTGTCTTTGGCAATTTGCCTTGAAGGGACTATGATCATTCCGTTTAGGCAACACTTTGAGGGGCTTATGATCATTTGATTTTGTTTTGCCAAAGATACTCGGTGTGCAAGCATGGTCCATTTTGGAAGGCAACATGTGAGATTACCCTAGGGGGTGCAAGTGTGATTGTGTATTGATTACATGTATTTGTCTTGTATTAGGTTATCTAGCGTTTGATTTTATGTACATACAAACCCTAGGTCTAACCATGGTATAATTGGAAAACGGTAAATTGCGGAAATGTAAAATCTACGCTATTACAAAATAGTGTCAGGGAGTGGGGGTATAAATGTACAAAAGGGGATGAGACTTATAGTATCCAATAAGTTACAACCAAATCGAATGTGCGATCAAAATGTAAATATCGAATGTACAAATATAAGATAAACAAATGTGTATAGGGCAATGTGAATGGATTTGCATTGTGTAAGTGTACATGTATATGTATTGTGTGTAATTATCTACAAGTGCGATAATGTGAAATTGAAGCGTATTAGGGTTTTTGACCTAGATATGTATTTTAATCTTGTATTTTTGTATTTAGATATGTACAATAAGAAAAATGTTTTAACTTAAATGTTCAAGTTTTAATTAAGAAATGTATCTTTATTTATTTATATACAAAAAAAATATTTTAATCAAATGTTTGTGAATTTTAATATTAGAAAAATGTATTTAAATTGTTATGTACAAAAATATTTCAAGAAGTCAATTTATACAAAAAAAAAAGTTTATTTACTTATTATGTGCAAAGTGCATTTTAATTAAAAGAATGAAAAGATATTTTCAATTTTTAACATATAAGGTAGAAAAAATATATTTTAATTAAGTTATGTACAAATGTATTTTAATGTGTATTAAAAATGTTTTCAAGTTAATGGAATTAAGTATATATATAAAAAGTGTTTTAACTATATTGTAAAAAATATATTTTATCTATTAAAATGATTTTGTAAAAGGAAAAAATAAATGTTTATGTAATATAAAGAAAAAAAAGAAAAGGTTAGTATTTAATAAAAATGTTAGGTTAGAGAAGAATTAGAATAATGTTTGTTTTTTATAAAAGAAGGGTTTAAAATCCTAAATGGGCTTAGATGAATATCAGAAACGGGTCAAGCCCACTGATTGCTGGAGCGGCGTTTTAGGGTTAGGGAATGTTATTCAATTGGGACGAAAGCGTAAGGGTTGGCAGCGGCGCGTTCGTGTGTTCGTCTTCTCTGTTCTTCTTCATCTCCCTGAATGCTTCCTCCATCCGGCCACCAACGTCACCTCCAGACCTCTCTTCCCTCCATGGCACGGGCTCAGTGTCCTCTTGATACAAGGTTTGATTTCAACGTTTTATGTTTCTTTTTTTCCTTTTACGAATCGCGTGTTTTAATTTGAGTTCTGATTCCTAAATTCGTACTATTATGAGGTGGTGAAGAGGAAAGGGGGAGAAGATTGGCTACCTGACTTTGGAGATGGAGGAGAGGCGGAGTGGAGGCGCTTAGGAGGCCGGGACGGCGTGAACGTGATGCTTGCTCTTGGTGACCCTGGTATCTTTTATCTGGTTGCTTTGTTCTTTAGGGTTTTTTGATGATGATTTTTACTGAAAAAACCTATCTCTTCTTTCTTCTTCTCTTTTGTCCCTTCGTGTTGTTGTATGCCTGTTGCTTTGAATTGTTGCCTTGAACTGGATGCCTTCTGAGATTTTTGTTGAGCTGGATGAACTTTCTCTCTTCTTCTTGAATGCTGTATACTTGTTTGTGTTGCCCAGTGATGTTTTACTGAGGGCTTTTAGGCTTGAGATGTTATGGCTTTGAGTTTAATAGGCATGGTGAATTTGCTTCAAGCAAGGTTGTGATATTTCAGGTTATGGTTGGTGTTGGTTTCGACAGTTGGTAATGGTAGGTTGTGAGTTTAGACTGGTCTTTGGGTTCATGGTTCTTTGACAGGTTAATGATTGTTTGTTTCTGTGAGTTGCCTTTTACCTGTGTTGGATTATGTTTGACAGTATGGTTGAGGGGTTATGTTGCCTTGAGGGTGAAGCTTCAGGTTTTATGAGGTTCTGGACGGGTATGAGGTTTTGTTAGTAGGTTGGTATGGTTTTGGTTATATGGTTATGAGGCTTTCTGGTGGTTAAGGCTTGGATAAGGCAGTTTTCTTTTACTTTTGCAGTAGGTTATGTGTTTAGTCTGGTTGATACATGGCTTGAGTTTTGTATCTATCTAGTTATGCTTGGTTTTTTCGGGTTTGAAGGCTAGGCCAGGTTTTGGTGATTGGTAAGCTTCAGGCTTCGCCTTGGTTTATCAGATTATTGTTGTTTGATGTATGGTTTCAGCTTGTAGGCATGGTGATTCGGTTCTGAGTTATGCAGGTTATTGTGAGGTTTTTACAGTAGGCCAGCTTTTTTTTTTTTTGGTGGTCTCTCAGATTGCAAGTTATATGCTTTCTTTGTTGTGAGGCTTGTGGGTCTGTTTATTTTTTTTGTTGTGATGTTGGTGCCCGGCTCAATCAGGTTTTTGACAGTATGTTTTCTTGTGTTCTTTTGTCCTCTTTCTCTATGGTCTTTGGCGCCCAATATTTATTCAAACCTTGGTATTTTCTTGATCCAAGTTTGCTGGTTAATTTTACAAAGTTTCTTGGCACTTTTCTATTTTTGGTAATTGCTTATGCTGTGTACTTCTGCCCAGTTTTGAGTAATGCTGAATTGATGCTTCTTTTAACTTTTGCCTTACTGTCTAAGCCTGAAAAACCTGCCTCTATCTCTCTTCTCTTTCTCTCCACAGTACAGTTTTGAGAATTTAATATGATTTATTTCTGTACTTTCTGAAGGGGCCTATTCTGATGGAAAATGATGAAAAAATTAAAAAATTAATTTGCTTTGCATAAAAGATTTTCTTTGCATCCTTCTCTTTCTTTGACAGCTTGCTACACTTTATCCTTTCTTTGATATCTCTTCCAAATCCCTTTTGGACAGCTTTGGTACTTTGACAGTAAAATGCACTTTTTGCTTTTTTCTTTGATATCTTTCTTTTGCAGATGAAAAATGGAGCACCGGAATGAAGTGAAGAATGAAGAATATTAGAAATAGGATAGAATTTTATTTTCAATTTAATTTTTTTTGTACACTATTATTATTTTAAATACTTTGTAATAAATACTCGTATCCAAATAATAACAATTGTACAATTATTAAATATGAAATAAAAATTCCATTTAATTCTTTTCAATTCCTTTTATTTACTTGTTATTTATAATTCCTTAAATTAAATAAAATGAAAGTTTAAATTTCAAATATTTAATTCTTAGAACCATAAATAATCAACTAAACAATTGTTGATCAAAAATAAATGAATTCGACGTTTCTAACATTCAAAGCAACGCGCAGTCGAACACAAAAACTGATCAGACGCAATCCTCTTTTTCACTGATTCTTTTGCCAAGCACTGTAATTCCACACTGCACACATCCTTTTTGACTGGTGAATTCAAACTAACTGCCTCCTTTACTGATTAAATCAAGATAACGCGAATTTTAACCCGAATTTCGGAATAAATTGCAAAGTGCTGTCGAATTTAAATTCTTCTGAGAATATGCCCATAAAACCTTAACTCCTGATTAAATGCCAAATAACGCTCGCCTGATCAAAATTGAACCAAAAATCATCCAAACCCTAAGCCAACTGTGAAACAATCCAGAGTCATAAAAATCAGTAAAAACCCTAATTTTGCTTGACTGTCAAGAAAAGTCCGTTTGTCCGATTCTTGAGCCAGTTTGAAAAGTCAGGAAATGTCTGAAGCTGAGATTGCTTGGGGAAAAATGCGAGGGCAAATTTTGGGGTACAACAGTTGCCCCTGTTCAATCTTCTTAGACCTGAAGAGTTAGATTGGCAAGTTTGCCTTTCGCGACTTGAAGGTAAAGGAAGATTGGACACTAGAGTTCCCGGAAATTTGCACTCGCATGTTGAAGTATCAGCAATGTGATGTCGGGAATGGGCTTATAGATGCCATTTGGAGAGATGGCGGATAGGTGGATGGGCTTATAGATGCCATCTGAAGACACGACAGAACCTTGTCGGGAATGGGCTTATAGATGCCATTTGGAAGTGGTGATCGCATAAGAGATTCCTTAACGAGAACTTGTGTATTTTGAGAATGGAAGATGTTTTCCTGGCTTGTTACAGGTATTTGATCTTCAATCTCCTGATGTAGATATGCCCTGGCTAGATACAGGAATCGAATCTGGAAATGTGATAGTTGATAGATATGCCCCGGCTGGATACAGGAATCGAATCTTCAAACTCTTCAGACATGCCCTGGCTAGATACAGGAATCGAATCTGGAAATGTGATAGTTGATAGATATGCCCTGGCTGGATACAGGAGTCGAATCTTCAAACTCTTCAGACATGCCCTGGCTGGATACAGGAATCGAATCTGGAAATGTGATGGTTGATAGATATGCCCTGGCTGGATACAGGAGTCGAATCTTCAAACTCTTCAGACATGCCCTGGCTGGATACAGGAATCGAATCTGGAAATGTGATGGTTGATAGATATGCCCTGGCTGGATACAGGAGTCGAATCTTCAAACTCTTCAGACATGCCCTGGCTAGATACAGGAATCGAATCTGGAAATGTGATAGTTGATAGATATGCCCTGGCTGGATACAGGAGTCGAATCTTCAAACTCTTCAGACATGCCCTGGCTGGATACAGGAATCGAATCTGGAAATGTGATGGTTGATAGATATGCCCTGGCTGGATACAGGAGTCGAATCTTCAAACTCTTCAGACATGCCCTGGCTGGATACAGGAATCGAATCTGGAAATGATCACTCTCAGATGTACCCTGGCTAGATACAGGTATCGAATCTGGAATTGTGACAGTTGAGGGTAATTGTCTTTGGGATTGTCTTTTACCCTGAAAAGGCAAAACATAAGTTGTATGTAATGTCATGATGTATGATATGCATGGTGTCATGATGTTTAACATGAGATAGTGTCGTATGCGCTTTATCATGTATGTAAGCAAGATGCACGAAAATGTGAAATGTTTATGCATGTAATTTCGTCTTAGGAAAATAAATCCTCGACGACCGGCCGGGGAGTTGCTCTGTGGAAGAGATATTTGGCCGAGGTTTGACAAGAAGCCTGTTGAGGACTTTAATGATGGATTCCGCTGGGGATAACGATGATAAACTCTGCTGGGGATCGAAGGAACTTTGCCGAGGGCGATCTTCTGTGGTTTTTAGCAAAAGATAACCCAGTTATAAATCCTTGAGAGGAAATAACTCTGAATAAAAACTCGGGAGGGACGTCCGTACTTTGCAGGGGATAAGCTTTCTGCCGGGGAAATGGATTCCACTTTCCTGAGGAACCTTTTGGATTGGACTCTCCTGGGGAAATAGGGCATCCATTGTAAGGCCGATGTAATGCTGAAACTTTATCTTACTCCGTGGGGAATTGAGATAACCTGGTCACATTCTTCAGTTGAACCTATCTTGGTACCTTGGCGGACAAGGCGACCAGACTGCATTAGACAACTCCACATTGCCCCGGTTTCCGATGTCACCTGTAATTAATCTTTCGTTTCATGGTGTAAATATCTATGAATCAGCGATTTAATGTCAAATGCATATATCAAAAATGAACATTGTACGTTCTTCGCAAGACAAAACAGAAAAAAGAAAAGAACAATGGCGATTTGCATGGACAAGTGAATTTGTATTGATTTGAATTTTGCCTGTGAATAGGCGTTTTTGTACAAGAGGCTGACATCCTAGTAAGAGAATGCCGCCAAATAACATAGAGTTAACAATCAAAACAGCTATGTGAATGATCCCACTGGGTTCCAACTCGGCTATCGCCTTTATGTCTTCGAATGTCTCATCGCTTTGCTACCTAGTTGAAGATGAAGCTGATTGGTCGATGCCGAAATCTGAGCCGGATAGTTGATGCCGAATTCCGGATGCGAAGTGATCCCATGAGACATAGAGTTACGCTTTTATCCCTAACTTTTGCCTGGACCGCCCTTTCGGGTTTTCAATCCAACGGGATACCCATTTTTGCCCAAGCCGCCTTTTCAGGTTTTTGACTTGCCGGGTGTACAGGTTTTTATTCATTTCGTCCCTTATTTTTGCCCGAACCCTTTTGGTTCGCCGGGAAGCCCTAATTTTTGCCTAGGTATGTCAACCTAGCGGGTCTTTTATTTATGCGTAGTATCTTTTCACTATGTCTGCATTGGCGGGGTGAGGAAGGTCGTCACCATCCATGGTGGTTAGGATCATGGCTCCTCCTGAGAACACACGTTTAACCACAAATGGCCCTTCGTATGTAGGGGTCCATTTGCCCCGGGGATCACTTTGAGGAAGGATGATGCGTTTGATTACCAGGTCCCCAACTTGATACTCTTGCGGTCTGACTTTCTTGTTAAATGCCCTGATCATCCGTTTTTGATACGTCTGACCATGACAGATAGCAGTGAGCCTCTTTTCGTCAATCAGATTTAATTGATCAAGTCGAGTCTGGATCCAGTCATCTTCACTCAAGTCTGCATCCTTCATTATCCGGAGAGAGGGTATCTGGACTTCAATTGGCAAGACTGCCTCCATGCCATAGACCAAGGAGAAGGGAGTTGCCCCGGTTGACGTCCTTGCTGAGGTGCGGTACCCATGAAGAGCGAACGGTAACATCTCGTGCCAATCTTTATAGGTCACTGTCATCTTCTGCACAATTTTCTTGATATTTTTATTGGCTGCCTCTACAGCCCCATTCATCTTCGGCCGGTAGGGAGAAGAATTGTGGTGCTGTATCTTGAATTGTCCACAGAGTTCAGTGATCATCTTATTATTGAGATTGGTACCATTGTCTGTAATGATTCTTTCCGGGACGCCGTATCGACAGATCAGATTATGCCGGATGAAACGTGCCACGACGCTCTTGGTTACTGTGGCGTAGGAAGCTGCCTCAACCCACTTTGTGAAGTAATCGATCGCCACCAAGATGAAGCGATGCCCATTGGATGCCGTCGGTCGGATCTCACCGATCATATCGATGCCCCACATTGCAAAAGGCCAAGGTTCCGTCAGGACATTCAAAGGAACCGGAGGGATATGCACCTTGTCAGCATAGATCTGGCATTTATGACAAGTTCGGGAGTGTTGGTAACAATCGGCTTCCATTGTAGACCAGAAATATCCTGCCCGAAGGATTTTCTTAGCCATAGTGTGTCCACTGGAATGTGTTCCAAATGTGCCTTCATGCAGTTCTATCATGATTTTCTCTGCTTCCGCCTTATCCACACAACGTAGCAGAGTTGAATCATGATTCTGTTTGTAGAGAATGCCGTTGCTGAGGAAGAATTTTGCAGCAAACCTCCTCATGAACTTCTTATCATTGACAGACGCACCTTCAGGGTATTCCTGAGCTTCCAAGTACCTCTTCACCTCATGATACCAGGGTTTTTCAATCACCTTCTCAGCCTCGAGCTCGCAGCAGTATGCCGGTTCATCCAACTTCCAGATAATGATTCGGGGAGCCTCGTTGTCCCATTTAACTTTGAACATTAAAGACATCGTAGCTAGGGCGTCCGCTAGCTGATTCTCCTCTCTAGGGAAGTGTTCGAAAGTTATCTCTTCAAAGTGGGGAAGCAAGGTCGACACATACTCCTTGTAAGGAATAAGATTCGGGTGTTTCGTATCCCACTCGCCTTTGATCTGATTGATCACGAGAGAGGAATCTCCGAAGACACTTAGAAATTTGATCCTTAAGTCGATTGCAGCTTGTAGACCCATGATACATGCCTCATATTCCGCCATATTGTTGGTGCAGCTGAAACATAACTGGGCAGTGAGGGGAGTATGAGTTCCTTTGGGAGATATGATTACAGCGCCGATGCCGTTACCCAAAGCATTGGAGGCTCCATCAAAATGCATAGACCATCGGGATCCTTCCTCAGGTCCTTCATCCGGTCCAGGTACTTCACAGTCAGTTACCACCATGATGTCTTCGTCCGGGAAATCAAAGTTCAATGATTGGTAATCGTCCACAGGTTGGTGTGCCAAATGATCTGCCAGTACACTTCCCTTAATTGCTTTCTGAGTCGTATACTGGATATCATATTCTGTCAAGATCATTTGCCATCTTGCTATTCTTCCAGACAGAGCGGGCTTTTCGAATATGTACTTGATAGGATCCATTTTTGAAATCAATAAAGTAGTGTGAGTCAACATATACTGTCTCAGCCGGCGAGCAGCCCATACAAGAGCGCAGCAAGTTTTCTCAAGCAGTGAGTAACGAGACTCACAGTCGGTAAACTTTTTGCTCAAGTAATAAATAGCGTGCTCTTTTCGGCCAGACTCGTCATGCTGCCCCAGCACGCACCCCATTGAATTGTCAAGTACTGTCAAGTATAGTATCAGAGGTCTTCCTTCCACCGGTGGCATAAGAATGGGTGGCTCTTGGAGATATTCCTTTATCTTTTCAAAGGCGGCCTGACATTCATCATTCCAGCGTACTACTTGATCTTTCTTCAGTAATTTAAAGATTGGCTCACAAGTAGCAGTCAGATGTGAGATGAATCGGGCAATGTAATTCAGTCGTCCTAGGAAACCTCTGACTTCTTTCTCTGTTTTTGGAGTCGGCATCTCTTGTATGGCTTTTACCTTGGCGGGGTCCACCTGAATACCTTTATCACTTACAATGAAACCTAGCAATTTTCCGGATCTTACCCCAAAGGTGCATTTGTTGGGATTCAATCTCAGCTTGTACAACTTGAGTCGGTCAAATAACTTCCTCAGATGGTCAAGGTGCTCCTCCTCAGTTTGAGACCTTGCAATCATGTCATCAACGTATACCTCAATCTCATGATGGATCATATCATGAAATAAAGCAACCATGGCACGTTGATAGGTTGCCCCAGCATTTTTCAATCCGAATGGCATGACCTTATAACAGAAGGTGCCCCACTGAGTCACAAAGGTAGTCTTCTCCATATCTTCTGGAGCCATCTTGATTTGATTATACCCTGAGAAACCATCCATGAAGGAGAACACCTTGTGTTGAGCTGTATTGTCAACAAGGACATCAATGTGGGGTAAGGGGAAGTCATCCTTGGGGCTGGCCCTGTTCAAGTCCCTATAGTCGACGCACATTCTGACTTTGCCGTCCTTCTTTGGTACCGGCACCACGTTGGCAACCCACTAAGGGTAAGAAGTCACTGCAAGGAACCCGGCATCAAACTGTTTCATAACCTCGGCCTTGATCTTTTCAGACATCTCTGGTCGCATCCGTCGGACTTTTTGCTTTACCGGAGGGCAGTCTTCCTTGGTTGGCAGGTGATGAACTACAATGTCGGCATCCAAACCAGGCATATCTTCATAGGACCAAGCAAAAATCTCCATGTAATCCTGTAGCATCTGGATCAATCGTTGCTTCACGCTGAGCTCTAAATTGGCACCAATCTTGACCTCTTTCCTATCTGTCTCAGTACCCAGGTTAATTGTCTCCACCGGCTCTTCATGTGGCTGAATAGCTCTCTCTCTTCCTGGAGTAGCAGTCTTGCGAGTTCACCAGGCACTTCGCAATCATCTTCACCTTCGTCTTCGGCCAAGTTGATCGGATTTTCGAAGTCATAACTGGCAGTAGCAGAGCTATTACCAGTGAGATCCAGAGTGGATTGAAACCTGTATAAGTGAGTGTGTGTAAATATAGCTGTTTTGCAATATGTATAACACAGAAAGAAAAAGAGCGCAAGATTTGAAATGCAACAAACGTCCAATGTTTTGATTGATGATATATGAAAATGTCATACAAAAAAGCCCTCACAAATGGAGCTACGATGCCCCGGGTAGGACACCGAGCCAACAAAGTTTTAACATATTGTTTGTTACAAATTTGGAAATCAAAAGAAATCAATTACTGCGTGACAAATGTGATAGGTGTAAAATCCTTTGCCGTCCAGTTGCTTGGTCCGTCGCTGGTAGTCGGGTAGATCCAACTGTCAAACTCCGCTTCCTCTACATCCTCCTCAATAGCATTCACCCTTGAGCTGGAGATAAACACCGGAGCCTTTCTGACCTTCTCCTTGCGCACAGCCCTCTGAGCCTCTGCAGTAAAGCCCAGCCCAAACTTGTCGTTCTTCTGAGTGAAGTCAGGAAGCTGACCCTAGTTTGCACAATCGCCTTTCTGAACCACAGCCCGGGCATCCCTTAGGGAAGCCATCTTCAAGGAAACATTCTCTTCGACTGTTGTTTCTGCCGCTGCTGAAATTGGATGTACCTCCTCGAAATGCTGAAAGGGGGTTTCAATGAACTCCCCGTCCATCTCAATGTATCTGAAGGAATTCAAATGGCTCACCATATACTCCTCTTCTCCTTGCACAGTGACGATCTTCCCTCTGACAGGGTACTTCAGCTTCTGGTGCAAGGTAGAGGTCACTGCCCCAGCTTTATGGATCCAAGGTCGACCCAGTAGACAAGAGTACGATGGACGTATATCCATCACATAAAACGTAGAGTCGAACACCTGAGAGCCCACACGAATAGGGATGTCAACCTCCCCATGAACCATCCTTTTTGAACCGTCAAAGGCCCTGACGATGATATTGCTGGGCTTCAGTTCCAGGCCTTCATAATCCAAACGGTCCAAAGCCTTTTTCGGTAGAACATTCAAGGAAGAACCAGTATCCACCAATACATGCGCCAGAGTAGTGCCCCTGCATTCGATAGAGACATGCAGGGCATCATTGTGGTCTCTTCCCTTTGCAGTCAGGTCAGCATCTGAAAAACCCAAGCCATTGTCTGCTGTCAGATTTGCTACGCAATCAGTGAACTGGACTGCAGATGTCTCCTGTGGCACATGGGCCGTCTTGAGAAATGAGATCAAGGCCTTAGCATGGGCCTCGGAGCATAGCAATAAGGAGAGCATGGAGATCTTGGAGGGCGTATGCCCCAGCTGCTCGACAACATTGAAATCACTTTTCTTTATTATTTTCAGGATCTCCTCCATTTCTTGTTGGGAGGCCTCAGCATTTATAGGTATTGGTGCCTCCATCCGGGCAGGCTCTTCTTCAATCCCTTTGCCCCGAGCATTTGATGACTCGGCAGCAGGGGAAACAACTTGATCAGCAGCAGGAACAGGTAAACTTGTGGGTGTTATAAGGAGGGGTCTTCGAGTAGCGGGCGGTGCAATGTCAGGCGAGAAGAGCCTGCCACTGCGGGTGACCTTGGCTGGACCAGTGATATCGCAGATACTGGCGCCAGCGTCGAATTCTTGTTTGATTCCATTTACATATACATCTGCCCCATAATGCCAGGGGACAGCTTTATCCGATACGTAGGGGAGAGGCCCCGGAACAGTAATAACCACAGGTGCAACAGTCATGATTTGAACAGGCTTCTTCGGGAGAGCCTTGATTGGATTTTTGAAGATGGTAACCACAGAAACTTCTTTTACCGGAACCAACTGAACAGCAGACTTCTTAAACAGAATCTCCTTGCTATCCATTAGGTTTTGAATGCCTAACTTCAGCAAGGGACAACCAGATAGGGAAACAGCACAGAACAGGCAACCTTCACTGCAACCCGGAAATAAACCGGCCAGCAGTAGGTTCTTCTTGACAGTCAAAAGAGGGGTAACAACTTCATTTACCGAAACAGCATACAGTTCTTCCTCAATGGCATTTACTCTATGCTGGGGCATAGGAGCAGTTACAACATTTGGTCTCTCTGGTGCTTCAAACTGAATTTCCTTTGCGTCGATCAGATCTTGCACTTTGTTTCTCAAGGCCCAGCAATCATGAGTAGTGTGCCCGGGACTATCAGAATGATAAGCGCACCGGGCATTTGGGTTATACTTAGGAGACGTAGTGTTGACGACCTTAGGAGCTTCTTTGAGGGTCACCAGGTTGGTGGATAACAGTTGGGGTAAAATTTGAGATAAGGTCATACTCAGTCGAGTATACTGCCTCTTAGGCCTTTCGCTTCTTTGTTGATTGTACTGCTGAGGAGCAGCAACAGGTTTCGAGATGACCAAAGCATTGACGGCTTGGCGACTTTCGGGCTTGATCTGTCTTCTAGGACCATAGACGGCACTTGCTTCTTTCTTAAACGGCCTCTTCTCAGCGCTTGTGGAGGCAGCCTTTTGTATCTTACCTGACCTGATGCCAGCTTCAATCCTTTCTCCCGTCAATATCAAATCTGTAAACCCAGCGGAGGAGTTACCAACCAAATGATTGAAAAACGGACCAGACAACGTCCCTAGAAACATATCAACCAGCTCCCGATCAATCAATGGAGGCTGCACCCTGCCAGCCAAATCTCTCCATTTTTTAGCGTACTCTTTGAACCCTTCACCCGTTCCTAGAGACATACCCTGAAGTTGGGTACGCGTAGGAGCGAGATCAGAATTGCATTGGTATTGTCTGTAGAATGCGGTCGCCAAGTCTTCCCAGTGTCGGATGCCAGTTCCATCCAATTGGTAGAACCATTCAAGCTGTGACCCTGAGAGGCTATCTTGGAAGAAGTGAATCCAGAGGTTCTTATCTGCCGTGTAAGGTTGGATTTTCCTTACGTACGACCTCAGATGCAGCTTTGGGCAGGAGACCCCATCATACTTGGCGAAGGCAGGCGCCTTAAACTTGTGTGGAATTACTATCCCAGAAGATAACCCCAGATCTCTGAAATCCAGTCCCGGCACATTCTGAATTTCCATGGCGCTCAAGCGGTCCTCCAATTGCTTATATCTGTCAGCAGCAGGTGGGTATTGTTCGTCGTTATAGTCCGTCTCGTTGTCGGAGACTGCGGGACTAGGAGCTCCTCCCCCTTGGGGACTGTTTTTCTCAGCAGAAGAAGTAGTTGGATCAGCTTCATTATGGAGTGTGTTCCCAAATCTGCGTCCGGTGTTGAACAACGCGGTCCTCTTTTTCTTCTTCTTCTTCAGGAGTAGAGTCTTCAACTCTTGCTGACCTTGGGCTAGGCTTAGGACCATCTCTTGAAACTGTGCATTTTGGGCCTGAAGGGCCTTGATTGCTTGCTCACTGGAGGAGTCTGGATTCATGATGACTGTTCAAAATAAACAGCGAAGGAGATTAAGCAACCTGTGAAATAGGGTACCTGCTATGCATATGGTGCAATGGAATGCGTATGTTTTATGTTTTCAAAGACAAACAAGATATCAACTTTGTAGACAAAAAAGGGAAACACACTTCATTAGATTAAAATTTTCAATTTGTTCAACAACTTGCCCTTAGGCATTACAGGAATGAAAAATACTGGACAGGAAATAAACTATAAAGAGAGATATCCAAAGCCCATCAATGCTCCCATGGCCTCCTCTTTTCAGTGCTGATGTAGTTGTTCAGGACCCGCTCTTCCTCCAATTGCTTAGTCAGCCTCTGGATCTTCCGTTCCTGCTCGTTGAACTTCTCCCGATAGAAATCCCGTTCTTCCTTTAGATGTGCCCAAGATCTCTTCATTGTGTCAAATTCAGTAGGTATTTGAGGGGGGAGGACAGTTGGAGGAGCCCCATCTTCATCAGGAGATTCAAGAATGAGAGGTCTAACAGCTTCGTAGGGCATACCTAACCTTTGAGCACGGATGCGGACCCATTTGCAATAGGGCTTCAAAGGCAGAGAAGTCTTTGGTCCCAACTCATGTGGGTCGGCTTTGTGGATTCTGTCCCAAGCTTTAATGAATCCCTGGCGTAGTTTGTCACTGTCTGCCTGAAACTCAAAGTGGAAATGAGGAACCAGCATTTCATGAGGCCCGTCTCCTCTGGCTCTTCCAAACTGACGGAGAGCTAAGCATGGATTGTAAGAGATTCCTCCTTGGATACCAATCAACGGAACATTAGGGTATTCTCCGCAACGGTCAATAACAGCTACCTCATCCAAACCTCTGAGAGTCCAGGTGATGTCATTATCAGTGAGAGACATTAACCTCCGAGCCCAACCTTTTCCTTCTTCATTCTTCAGCACGAACTTAGGAAGGTGCGAAATAAACCACCTTACTAGCAAAGGAGCACAACACCACGGAGTTCCCCGTTTTCGAGCAGTACGAGCATAGAGTTGTTGTAGAATATCACCCAAAAGAGTGGGTACCGGATTCCGAGACATGAAGATCCTTATGACATGGATACTGATAAAGGTGTCAGGGTTGGGAAACAATACCAGACCATAGATCAAAAGAGCCAGAATATCCTTGTACGCCTTGAAGTCCAAGTCATTCCAGAAATCATTGGCCTTGCCAACCAGAAATTTGACCAAAAAGCCCTTGGTCCCATTTCTAGTTTCCCAGTTGGACAATACCTCTTCTTTGGTCAAGGGGAGAATTGCAGCAATCTCTTCAGGCCTAGGAGTCTTTTCCAAACCAGTGAATGGAGTTTGTTCCAAGACAGGGATCCCAAGCAAATAAGAAAATTCTTCCAGGGTAGGAACCAGCTGGAAGTCTTGAAAGGTGAAACAATGATACAGAGGGTCATAAAACTGGGTCAGAACACTCATCAGTTGTTGGTCCCACTTTACAGTGACCAAGCCAAGGAGAGAACCATGTTTGTTGATGAAAGAAGAAGTGTTTGGAATCCTTCCAACCAAATCCTTGAGTAACACTGGTGGTTGAACAAAGTTGAGCCGGACAGTATTCCTACGCACGGGCATCATGATGTCCTACAAAACAGAGCAAAGATGAAACCTTTTTTTGTCTTTGAAATGGGTTAGTCCTTTATACAGGATGCATGCAATGGTATGATGGCATGATGCTATGATGAAGCACACCACAAGTATTCACATAGGCAGATAAGGCACACAAGTCACACAAGACACCCTTAGGTTTCAGGCCAGCATGAGTTTCAGGTATTACCCTCTTTTGGTTTTGTTGGTTAAAACCTGTCCTATCAAAAGTAACCGGGTTCTAGAGGATCTCAAATCATTGGCTACCCTCAATCGGTCATAACTCCAGCATCGCAATCTTTTCTCGCGGCCAGAACCATCTCGAGAGTTTAGCCTCAATGAGTGTAGCATGCTGCTACTGTCCTAATAGCCAAGTTGGTCAATTTAGGGTTCTAAGGTTGGTTGGTGCTTAATGACCCCTTAGAAGACCTATATTCTCCCCGTTACAACACAAGGGATATAGGTACAGACTAAGATGCCACACCAACGTAGCCACTGCTTCACCCATGTCGGTCTACGCCGGACAGGTCCCTCACAGATTATGCTACCTAAAAGGGTATTTCCCAGATCTGGGTTAGGATCTATGAAACTCCGATGCAAAGCCCACAAATGTAAAGCAAACAAAGCAATCAATTGAAAACAAAGGTGATCTAAACCCTAAGGTAACCCCACTTTTAGAAAATTCCTCAGCAGAGTGGCCAGTTCTGTGATACGGTGGGAGAACTGACTAGTGTTTTGCGTTCGTATTCGCACTTGTGCGGTTGAGCAAGAGTCGCCACCGACTTTTTATTTTATCCTAAAGGAAAGGTTAAAAAAGCACAGCAAAAACCTTTTGAGATATTTCGTGTGTTCGGGGGGTAGATTATGAAAAGGGAAGGTATTAGCACCCTTTTCATCCATGGTTATCCATGGGCTCTTAGTTACTCGGTTTTTTAGATCACTTTGCCTTGTTTTTCGATTGCTTTGAAAATGGTGTGTGTGTGGGTGCTTTTGAAAATGTTTTTTGAAGAAGATGCCTTGTCTTAGGCAACTAATGTATTTGACTCGTGTTTGAGTGTTTTACAAAAGTGTGAATCTTTTCGAAAAGATGTTTCAAAATGTTTTTTGAGAGTTTGTTTTGAAAGTGTTGTGGATTGTGGTTTTTGAAAAGAAGGCAAGTGTTTTTGCAAATTGATCTCAAGTAACTAAGAGTTTTGTCTACCCTATTGTACTCAAAGGTTTTTGTTATGTTTTAACCCCTTTTTAACAATTTTGTTCCACCATTGAAATTGGTAGACAATCTTGCGTTTAGGAAGTTTATTCGGGACGGGCGCGGGTCATCGTATGGACCATGAATGCAATGATGCCAAGTGTCTTTGGCAATTTGCCTTGAAGGGACTATGATCATTCCGTTTAGGCAACACTTTGAGGGGCTTATGATCATTTGATTTTGTTTTGCCAAAGATACTCGGTGTGCAAGCATGGTCCATTTTGGAAGGCAACATGTGAGATTACCCTAGGGGGTGCAAGTGTGATTGTGTATTGATTACATGTATTTGTCTTGTATTAGGTTATCTAGCGTTTGATTTTATGTACATACAAACCCTAGGTCTAACCATGGTATAATTGGAAAACGGTAAATTGCGGAAATGTAAAATCTACGCTATTACAAAATAGTGTCAGGGAGTGGGGGTATAAATGTACAAAAGGGGATGAGACTTATAGTATCCAATAAGTTACAACCAAATCGAATGTGCGATCAAAATGTAAATATCGAATGTACAAATATAAGATAAACAAATGTGTATAGGGCAATGTGAATGGATTTGCATTGTGTAAGTGTACATGTATATGTATTGTGTGTAATTATCTACAAGTGCGATAATGTGAAATTGAAGCGTATTAGGGTTTTTGACCTAGATATGTATTTTAATCTTGTATTTTTGTATTTAGATATGTACAATAAGAAAAATGTTTTAACTTAAATGTTCAAGTTTTAATTAAGAAATGTATCTTTATTTATTTATATACAAAAAAAATATTTTAATCAAATGTTTGTGAATTTTAATATTAGAAAAATGTATTTAAATTGTTATGTACAAAAATATTTCAAGAAGTCAATTTATACAAAAAAAAAAGTTTATTTACTTATTATGTGCAAAGTGCATTTTAATTAAAAGAATGAAAAGATATTTTCAATTTTTAACATATAAGGTAGAAAAAATATATTTTAATTAAGTTATGTACAAATGTATTTTAATGTGTATTAAAAATGTTTTCAAGTTAATGGAATTAAGTATATATATAAAAAGTGTTTTAACTATATTGTAAAAAATATATTTTATCTATTAAAATGATTTTGTAAAAGGAAAAAATAAATGTTTATGTAATATAAAGAAAAAAAAAAGAAAAGGTTAGTATTTAATAAAAATGTTAGGTTAGAGAAGAATTAGAATAATGTTTGTTTTTTATAAAAGAAGGGTTTAAAATCCTAAATGGGCTTAGATGAATATCAGAAACGGGTCAAGCCCACTGATTGCTGGAGCGGCGTTTTAGGGTTAGGGAATGTTATTCAATTGGGACGAAAGCGTAAGGGTTGGCAGCGGCGCGTTCGTGTGTTCGTCTTCTCCGTTCTTCTTCATCTCCCTGAATGCTTCCTCCATCCGGCCACCAACGTCACCTCCAGACCTCTCTTCCCTCCATGGCACGGGCTCAGTGTCCTCTTGATACAAGGTTTGATTTCAACGTTTTATGTTTCTTTTTTTCCTTTTACGAATCGCGTGTTTTAATTTGAGTTCTGATTCCTAAATTCGTACTATTATGAGGTGGTGAAGAGGAAAGGGGGAGAAGATTGGCTACCTGACTTTGGAGATGGAGGAGAGGCGGAGTGGAGGCGCTTAGGAGGCCGGGACGGCGTGAACGTGATGCTTGCTCTTGGTGACCCTGGTATCTTTTATCTGGTTGCTTTGTTCTTTAGGGTTTTTTGATGATGATTTTTACTGAAAAAACCTATCTCTTCTTTCTTCTTCTCTTCTGTCCCTTCGTGTTGCTGTATGCTTGTTGCTTTGAATTGTTGTCTTGAACTGGATGCCTTCTGAGATTTTTGTTGAGCTGGATGAACTTTCTCTCTTCTTCTTGAATGCTGTATACTTGTTTGTGTTGCCCAGTGATGTTTTACTGAGGGCTTTTAGGCTTGAGATGCTATGGCTTTGAGTTTAATAGGCATGGTGAATTTGCTTCAAGCAAGGTTGTGATATTTCAGGTTATGGTTGGTGTTGGTTTCGACAGTTGGTAATGGTAGGTTGTGAGTTTAGACTGGTCTTTGGGTTCATGGTTCTTTGACAGGTTAATGATTGTTTGTTTCTGTGAGTTGCCTTTTACCTGTGTTGGATTATGTTTGACAGTATGGTTGAGGGGTTATGTTGCCTTGAGGGTGAAGCTTCAGGTTTTATGAGGTTCTGGACGGGTATGAGGTTTTGTTAGTAGGTTGGTATGGTTTTGGTTATATGGTTATGAGGCTTTCTGGTGGTTAAGGCTTGGATAAGGCAGTTTTCTTTTACTTTTGCAGTAGGTTATGTGTTTAGTCTGGTTGATACATGGCTTGAGTTTTGTATCTATATAATTATGCTTGGTTTTTTCGGGTTTGAAGGCTAGGCCAGGTTTTGGTGATTGGTAAGCTTCAGGCTTCGCCTTGGTTTATCAGATTATTGTTGTTTGATGTATGGTTTCAGCTTGTAGGCATGGTGATTCGGTTCTGAGTTATGCAGGTTATTGTGAGGTTTTTACAGTAGGCCAGCTTTTTTTTTTTTGGTGGTCTCTCAGATTGCAAGTTATATGCTTGCTTTGTTGTGAGGCTTGTGGGTCTGTATATTTTTTTTGTTGTGATGTTGGTGCCCGGCTCAATCAGGTTTTTGACAGTATGTTTTCTTGTGTTCTTTTGTCCTCTTTCTCTATGGTCTTTGGCGCCCAATATTTATTCAAACCTTGGTATTTTCTTGATCCAAGTTTGCTGGTTAATTTTACAAAGTTTCTTGGCACTTTTCTATTTTTGGTAATTGCTTATGCTGTGTACTTCTGCCCAGTTTTGAGTAATGTTGAATTGATGCTTCTTTTAACTTTTGCCTTACTGTCTAAGCCTGAAAAACTTGCCTCTATCTCTCTTCTCTTTCTCTCCACAGTACAGTTTTGAGAATTTAATATAATTTATTTCTGTACTTTCTAAAGGGGCCTATTCTGATGGGAAATGATGAAAAAATTAAAAAATTAATTTGCTTTGCATAAAAGATTTTCTTTGCATCCTTCTCTTTCTTTGACAGCTTGCTACACTTTATCCTTTCTTTGATATCTCTTCCAAATCCCTTTTGGACAGCTTTGGTACTTTGACAGTAAAATGCACTTTTTGCTTTTTTCTTTGATATCTTTCTTTTGCAGATGAAAAATGGAGCACCGGAATGAAGTGAAGAATGAAGAATATTAGAAATAGGATAGAATTTTATTTTCAATTTAATTTTTTTTTTGTACACTATTATTATTTTAAATACTTTGTAATAAATACTCGTATCCAAATAATAACAATTGTACAATTATTAAATATGAAATAAAAATTCCATTTAATTCTTTTCAATTCCTTTTATTTACTTGTTATTCATAATTCCTTAAATTAAATAAAATGAAAGTTTAAATTTCAAATATTTAATTCTTAGAACCATAAATAATCAACTAAACAATTGTTGATCAAAAATAAATGAATTCGACGTTTCTAACATTCAAAGCAACGCGCAGTCGAACACAAAAACTGATCAGACGCAATCCTCTTTTTCACTGATTCTTTTGCCAAGCACTGTAATTCCACACTGCACACATCCTTTTTGACTGGTGAATTCAAACCAACTGCCTCCTTTACTGATTAAATCAAGATAACGCGAATTTTAACCCGAATTTCGGAATAAACTGCAAAGTGCTGTCGAATTTAAATTCTTCTGAGAATATGCCCATAAAACCTTAACTCCTGATTAAATGCCAAATAACGCTCGCCTGATCAAAATTGAACCAAAAATCATCCAAACCCTAAGCCAACTGTGAAACAATCCAGAGTCCTAAAAATCAGTAAAAACCCTAATTTTGCTTGACTGTCAAGAAAAGTCCGTTTGTCCGATTCTTGAGCCAGTTTGAAAAGTCAGGAAATGTCTGAAGCTGAGATTGCTTGGGGAAAAATGCGAGGGCAAATTTTGGGGTACAACACCTAGTTTCAATAAGGAGTAGTTATGGTAGAATGTTCTTCCAAATATAATTTATCTTAATATGATATGATCATGTTCATACAAGTCTTTTACGTAGTATTAGGAGGAGCTAAATTGAACTTTTTGAAAGTAAATCATTGATTGATTAAAAATTATCTATCTATAATTATCATCTATGTAGGTAGGTGAAATCATTGGTTTGTTAACATATGAATTAGGTTCTTCAAGGGATCGCGTTTTCAGGGCATTATCTAAGGCAAGCAACTCTAGACCAATGAACTCTATGTATCTAAATAGTTGGTTTTCAATTTCTGTTTATGCAATATTTTTCTATTTCCATGCATACCAGCAGGTAACGATTTTCAATTTCTTCTTCTTCTCCTGCTTCAGATTTGTTATTTACAGTCTAATTCTTCTTCTGCTTCAGTTTGGTACAATCATAAATTGTGAATTTTATTTCATTTTATCTTTGTTGTCCTCATCTATAGTCTTGATATTTTTCACTCCTTTTTTACAGTTTGGTGGTGGTTGTTAGTTGGTTTTCAATTTCTGTTTATGCAATATTTTTCTGCTTCCATGCACACCAGCAGGTAACGATTTTCAATTTCTTCTTCTTCTTCTCGTGCTTCAGATTTGTTATTTACATTCTAATTCTTCTTCTGCTTCAGTTTGGTACAATCATAAATTGTGAATTTTATTTCATTTTATCTTTGTTGTCCTCATCTATAGTCTTGATATTTTTCACTCCTTTTTGACAGTTTGGTGGTGGTTGTTATGATACTTCACTTGGATTGAGCTGGTTATTCTCCAAGCTGTCATAAGTTTATGGAGACTGTAAGTTAATTATGGTTCAACTGTGATATACTAATTAAGAGTCTTATTTATTTTTTTATGATATAATCATGATAGATAATTATTTAAATATAATTTAAATATGAAAAATTTGAATCTACATGTATTAAAGTCCATCTTTCATACCTTCGAAGAAGACTACATTTTATTATTCTTATGAACCAAATAAGAATTTTTTGAGATAGAAATCCTGTTTATCCCAATTTACATTAGATCTGATACACAACAAACCTAATTCTTTGGTTTTCTAGTTAGTTTTAAATCTGCCGGGTACTCTAGATTCTTGGAGATAATGTTTGGGTTTATTCTCTTGTGATATTTGTTGGTCATTTCAGGGTAGATAGTATTAGAGATAACTATAGGTTACTCTTGTTTTTCTGTATTAGTTAGATTGATGAGCTTACAAGTCTGTTAGATCTAACTTGCTGAGCTGTCATTGATCATAGATCTCAGCCTATATAGTTCTGTTGCAACTGTTTTCAGATAAAAAAATAGAAACTCAATTCTGTTACAATTTCTTTGCTTTCTATTATCTTAACATGGTATGTAGAGCTCTTTTTTCTATCTAGCGCTTCCATGGCATCTCCTTTCAACTATGAGGGAAGCTTTCCCTCTTCGCATGTCAAACTGTCACATTTCATCTCGGTAAAGCTTGATGAGAAGAATTTCAAACAGTATAAACAGCAAATTGAAGGCGTAATCAAAGGACATAAGCTTCAGCGCTTCGTCATGACGCCACTTGTATCTCCACGCCTCCTCGCCGACGCCGATCTTGTTACCGGTGGCGAAAATCCGGCGTTTCTCGATTAGGAACAACAACATGAACTTATCTGCACCTGGCTTCTCAGCACGATCTCCGATTCTCTTATTCTTAAACTGGTTGATTGCATCTATTCGTGGTAGGTGTGGACTGAAATTCACCGTCACTTCACTACTCTGCTAGCTACGAAGGCAAGACAACTTCGACCTGAGCTGCACAACCTGACCAAAGGTTCGCGCAATATCACAGAATTTCTTCTTCGTGTTCGTGATATTAGAGAAGCTCTAGTTTCAATCGGTGATCATGTTTCCTTTCGAAACCTAATTGAAATAATGCTTGATGCACTTTCGGAGGAATACGATGCTATTGTAGCAGCGATCAACAACAAAGAAGATTTGTGTTCTTTGGATGAGCTTGAGTCGAGTCTTCTTGCTCATGAATCGTGCCTTGAGAAGAATCCTAAGTCTTCCCTAACTGAGTCTGCTACACTGAGTCTGGCTCAATCAGCTTCATCACCAGCTCTGTCACAGTCCACCACTGATAGTGTGGAATCTGGTTCTGAGTTCCCTACTGATACTATTCATGTTACTGCAAACGCTGATACTCGTGGCTATGAAACTCGTGGTAGACGAAATTGGCGTGGTGGAGGTCGCTCCGGACATGGTGGTAGATTTGGGAAAGCTCCATGCCAAATTTGCCAAAAATCTGGTCATGACGCGTCTGTATGCTACCACAGGTATACTTATCTTGGAACTCCCTCGTTCAACGCTCTCAGAGCTCCATTCAATCCTTATGTCGTGGCACCTCGTGCTCCTACCTATAGTGTGTATGGCTATGCTCCTCCTCGTGCTACAACACCACCATGACAACCTGTTCCTCAAGCTTTTCTTGCAGGTTCTGATCCTAATTTAAGTAATCAGTGGTAGTACCCTGACTCTGGCGTATCTCATCATGTGACACCTGATGCTTCGATTTTGTCTGATGCTTCATCTCTGAATGCTACTGAAGAAGTGTACATGGGTAATGACCAAGGGGGTCGTGTTCTTGTAAGTTGTCCAAGAGTGAGAGTTCACTTTATTTTGCAAATTCTTACTAGATTAAACATGAAGATTGGGGCAAGTCATAAAATAAAAACCTAAAAGAACTGAATAACATCACCAAATCATTAGCATACTCCAAAGTTAAAACCAACAAATTCCAATCAAACTTCATTCAGAAAATTAAAAAAATCAACCTCAAAAGATGAAGATAAAAATAGTATGTTTACTGTAGGATTAGGAATAGAAACAAAATTTGGCTTAGTAGCATCTAAAACACTTTTATTCATGTTAGAAGAAGTATTACAAGGATAAACATTACAATGTTCAATAGAGTTTGCTATAGGAACTGTACTTAGACAGAAAGAACTAGGCTTATTACAATTGCTATTCCTATTAGTTAGCAGCTTGGAAAGAGTAGGATTAGCAAATTTGTAGAGGCCATTAACTCCCACAGTGCCATGAAGAAGAATCTCAAAAGAATTCTGCAATTTGACAGAATAGAACTGAGGATGGAATTCAAAGAAAACACGATTATCTTGAGCAAACTTATTGATACTTAAGAGATTCTTAGTGATATGAGGTACAAGTAGAAGTTTATTTAGAATAAGAGTGGAATTTGACTCTGTTAGTGAGGGAAAAGGCATAGAACCTACCGAGTTAATTAACAAACCTTGGTCATTACCCATGTACACTTCTTCAGTAGCATTCAGAGATGAAGCATCAGACAAAATCGAAGCATCAGGTGTCACATGATGAGATACGCCAGAGTCAGGGTACTACCACTGATTACTTAAATTAGGATCAGAACCTGCAAGAAAAGCTTGAGGAACAGGTTGTCATGGTGGTGTTGTAGCACGAGGAGGAGCATAGCCATACACACTATAGGTAGGAGCACGAGGTGCCACGACATAAGGAGTGAATGGAGTTCTGAGAGCGTTGAACGAGGTAGTTCCAAGATAAGTATACCTGTGGTAGCATACAGACGCGTCATGACCAGATTTGTGGCAAATTTGGCATGGAGCTTTCCCAAATCTACCACCACGTCCGGAGCGACCTCCACCACGCCAATTTCGTCTACCACGAGTTTCATAGCCATGAGTATCAGCGTTTGCAGTAACATGAATAGTATCAGTAGGGAACTCAGAACCAGATTTCACACTATCAGTGGTGGACTGTGGCAGAGCTGGTGATGAAGCTGATTGAGCCAGACTCAGTGTAGCAGACTCAGTTAGGGAAGACTTAGGATTCTTCTCAAGGCACGATTCATGAGCAAGAAGACTCGACTCAAGCTCATCCAAAGAACACAAATCTTCTTTGTTGTTGATCGCTGCTACAATAGCATCGTATTCCTCCGAAAGTGCATCAAACACTATTTCAATTAGGTTTCGAAAGGGAACAGGATCACCGATTGAAACCAGAGCTTCTCTAATATCACGAACACGAAGAAGAAATTATGTGATGTTGCGCGAACCTTTGGTCAGGTTGCGCAGCTCAGATCGAAGTTGTCTTGCCCTTCATAGCTAGCAGAGTAGTGAAGTGACGGTGTATTTCAGTCCACAACTGCCACGAATAGGTACAATCAACCAGTTTATGAAGAAGAGAATCGAAGATAGTGCTGAGAAGCCAGGTGCAGATAAGTGCATGTTGTTGTTCCTAATCGAGAAACGCCGGATTTTTGCCACCGGTAACAAGATCGGCGTCGGCGAGGAGGCGTGGAGATACAAACGGCGTCGTGAGGAAGCGCTGAAGCTTATGTCCTTTGATTACGCCTTCAATTTGCTGTTTATACTGTTTGAAATTCTTCTCATCAAGCTTTACCGAGATGAAATGTGACAGTTTGACATGCGAAGAGGGAAAGCTTCCCTCATAGTTGAAAGGAGATGCCATGGAAGCGCTAGATAGAAAAAAGAGCTCTACATACCATGTTAAGATAATATAAAGCAAAGAAATTGTAACAGAATTGAGTTTCTATTTTTTGATCTGAAAACAGTTGCAACAGAACTATATATAGGCTTAGATCTATGATCTATGACAGCTCAGCAAGTTAGATCTAACAGACTTGTCAGCTCATCAATCTAACTATACAGAAAAACAAGAGTAACCTATAGTTATCTCTAATACTATCTACCCTGAAATGACCAACAAATATCACAAGAGAATAAACCCAAACATAATCTTCAAGAATCTAAAGTACCCGGCAGATTTGAAACTAACTAAAAAACCAAAGAATTAGGTTTGTTGTGTATCAGATCTAATGTAAATTGGGATAAACAGGATTTCTATCTCAAAAAATTCTTATTTGGTTCATAAGAATAATAAAACGTAGTCTTCTTTGAAGGTATGAAAGATGGACTTTAATACATGTAGATTCAAATTTTTCATATTTAAATTATATTTAAATAATTATCTATCATGATTATATCATAAATAAATAAATAAGACCATTAATTAGTATATCACAGTTGAACCATAATTAACTTACAGTCTCCATAAACTTATGACAACTTGGAGAATAACCAGCTCAACCCAAGTGAAGTATCATAACAACCACCACCAAACTGTCAAAAAGGAGTGAAAAATATCAAGACTATTGATGAGGACAACAAAGATAAAATGAAATAAAATTCACAATTTATGATTGTACCAAACTGAAGCAGAAGAAGAATTAGAATGTAAATAACAAATATGAAGCAGGAAAAGAAGAAGAAATTGAAAATCGTTACCTGCTGGTATGCAATGAAGCAGAAAAATATTGCATAAACAGAAATTGAAAACCAACTAACAACCACCACTAAACTGTCAAAAAGGAGTGAAAAATATCAAGACTATAGATGAGGACAACAAAGATAAAATGAAATAAAATTCACAATTTATGATTGTACCAAACTGAAGCAGAAGAAGAATTAGAATGCAAATAACAAATCTGAAGAAGAAGAAGAAATTGAAAATCGTTACCTGCTGGTATGCATGGAAGCAGAATAATATTACATAAACAGAAATTGAAAACCAACTATCTAGATACATAGAGTTCATTGGTCTCGAGTTGCTTGCCTCAGATAATGCCCTGAAAACGCGATCCATTGAAGAACCTAATTCATATGTTAACAAACCAATGATTTCACCTACCTACATAGATGATAATTAAGATAGATAATTTTTAATCAACCAATGATTTACTTTCAAAAAATTCAATTTAGTTTCTCCTAATACTACGCAAAAGACTTGTATGAACATTATCATATCATATTAAGATAAATTATATTTGGAAGAACATTCTACCATAACTACTCCTTATTGAAACTAGGTAAGGTTCAAGTTGATGTTTCGATAAGATATTCAATGTGGTGAACAGAAGAGGTACCTACAAAAAAAAATAGCACTCCAACGCTCAAGTTAGTAGATGAATAAGATGAAACTTAATAAATATGAATAAAAGAATACCTGACTTTGACATGAAGTCATTCTTATATAATGGAGATGGATATAACTATCTTTGATTTGTTCAGTGTGAAATGAAGGCGACTTTATAGTTGTAGATCAACGGTTGAGAAGGAAGGGGGTCGTGTTCTTGTAAGTTGTCCAAGAGTGAGAATTCTCTTTATTTTGCAAATTCTTACTAGATTAAACATGAAGATTGGGGCAAGTCTTAAAATAAAAACCTAAAAGAACTGAATAACATCACCAAATCATTAGCATACTCCAAAGTTAAAACCAACAAATTCCAAATCAAACTTCATTCAGAAAACTAAAAAAACCAACCTCAAAAGATGAAGATAAAAATAGTATGTTTACTGTAGGATTAGGAATAGAAACAAAATTTGGCTTAGTAGCATCTAAAACACTTTTATTCATGTTAGAAGAAGTATTACAAGGATAAACATTACAATGTTCAATAGAGTTTGCTATAGGAACTGTACTTAGACAGAAAGAACTAGGCTTATTACAATTGTTATTCCTATTAGTTAGCAGCTTGGAAAGAGTAGGATTAGCAAATCTGTAGAGGCCATTAACTCCCACAGTGCCATGAAGAAGAATCTCAAAAGAATTCTGCAATTTGACAGAATAAAACTGAGGATGGAATTCAAAGAAAACACGATTATCTTGAGCAAACTTATTGATACTTAGGAGATTCTTAGTGATATGAGGTACAAGAAGAAGTTTATTTAGAATAAGAGTGGAATTTGACTGTGTTAGTGAGGGAAAAGGCATAGAACCTACCGAGTTAATTAACAAACCTTGGCCATTACCCATGTACACTTGTTCAGTACCATTCAGAGATGAAGCATCAGACAAAATCGAAGCATCAGGTGTCACATGATGAGATACGCCAGAGTCAGGGTACTACCACTGATTACTTAAATTAGGATCAGAACCTGCAAGAAAAGCTTGAGGAACAGGTTGTCATGGTGGTGTTGTAGCACGAGGAGGTGCATAGCCATACACACTATAGGTAGGAGCACGAGGTGCCACGACATAAGGATTGAATGGAGCTCTGAGAGCGTTGAACGAGGGAGTTCCAGAATAAGTATACCTGTGGTAGCATACAGACGCGTCATGGCCAGATTTGTGGCAAATTTGGCATGGAGCTTTCCCAAATCTACCACCACGTCCGGAGCGACCTCCACCACGCCAATTTCGTCTACCACGAGTTTCATAGCCATGAGTATCAGCGTTTGCAGTAACATGAATAGTATCAGTAAGGAACTCAGAACCAGATTCCACACTATCAGTGGTGGACTGTGACAGAGCTGGTGATGAAGCTGATTGAGCCAGACTCAGTGTAGCAGACTCAGTTAGGGAAGACTTAGGATTCTTCTCAAGGCACGATTCATGAGCAAGAAGACTCGACTCAAGCTCATCCAAAGAACACAAATCTTCTTTGTTGTTGATCGCTGCTACAATAGCATCGTATTCCTCCGAAAGTGCATCAAAAACTATTTCAATTAGGTTTCGAAAGGGAACAGGATCACCGATTGAAACCAGAGCTTCTCTAATATCACGAACACGAAGAAGAAATTCTGTGATGTTGCGCGAACCTTTGGTCAGGTTGCGCAGCTCAGATCGAAGTTGTCTTGCCCTTCATAGCTAGCAGAGTAGTGAAGTGACGGTGTATTTCAGTCCACAACTGCCACGAATAGGTACAATCAACCAGTTTAGGAAGAAGAGAATCGAAGATAGTGCTGAGAAGCCAGGTGCAGATAAGTGCATGTTGTTGTTCCTAATCGAGAAACGCCGAATTTTTGCCACCGGTAACAAGATCGGCGTCGGCGAGGAGGCGTGGAGATACAAGCGGCGTCCTGACGAAGCGTTGAAGATTATGTCCTTTGATTACGCCTTCAATTTGCTGTTTATACTGTTTGAAATTCTTCTCATCAAGCTTTACCGAGATGAAATGTGACAGTTTGACATGCGAAGAGGGAAAGCTTCCCTCATAGTTGAAAGGAGATGCCATGGAAGCGCTAGACAGAAAAAAGAGCTTTACATACCATGTTAAGATAATAGAAAGCAAAGAAATTGTAACAGAATTGAGTTTCTATTTTTTGATCTGAAAACAGTTGCAACAGAACTATATATAGGCTGAGATCTATGATCTATGACAGCTCAGCAAGTTAGATCTAACAGACTTGTCAGCTCATCAATCTAACTATACAGAAAAACAAGAGTAACCTATAGTTATCTCTAATACTATCTACCCTGAAATGACCAACAAATATCACAAGAGAATAAACCCAAACATAATCTTCAAGAATCTAGAGTACCCGGCAGATTTGAAACTAACTAGAAAACCAAAGAATTAAGTTTGTTGTGTATCAGATCTAATGTAAATTGGGATAAACAGGATTTCTATCTCAAAAAATTCTTATTTGGTTCATAAGAATAATAAAATGTAGTCTTCTTTGAAGGTATGAAAGATGGACTTTAATACATGTAGATTCAAATTTTTCATATTTAAATTATATTTAAATAATTATCTATCATGATTATATCATAAAAAAATAAATAAGACCATTAATTAGTATATCACAGTTGAACCATAATTAACTTACAGTCTCCATAAACTTATGACAGCTTGGAGAATAACCAGCTCAACCCAAGTAAGGTATCATAACAACCACCACCAAACTGTCAAAAAGGAGTGAAAAATATCAAGACTATTGATGAGGACAACAAAGATAAAATGAAATAAAATTCACAATTTATGATTGTACCAAACTGAAGCAGAAGAAGAATTAGAATGTAAATAACAAATATGAAGCAGGAGAAGAAGAAGAAATTGAAAATTGTTACCTGCTGGTATGCATGGAAGCAGAAAAAAATTGCATAAACAGAAATTGAAAACCAACTAACAACCACCACCAAACTGTCAAAAAGGAGTGAAAAATATCAAGACTATAGATGAGGACAACAAAGATAAAATGAAATAAAATTCACAATTTATGATTGTACCAAACTGAAGCAGAAGAAGAATTAGAATGTAAATAACAAATCTGAAGCAGAAGAAGAAGAAGAAATTGAAAATCGTTACCTGCTGGTATGCATGGAAGCAGAATAATATTGCATAAACAGAAATTGAAAACCAACTATCTAGATACATAGAGTTCATTGGTCTAGAGTTGCTTGCCTCAGATAATGCCTTGAAAACGCGATCCCTTGAAGAACCTAATTCATATGTTAACAAACCAATGATTTCACCTACCTACATAGATGATAATTATAGATAGATAATTTTTAATCAACCAATGATTTACTTTCAAAAAGTTCAATTTAGCTTCTCCTAATACTACGCAAAAGACTTGTATGAACATGATCATATCATATTAAAATAAATTATATTTGGAAGAACATTCTACCATAATTACTCCTTATTGAAACTAGGTAAGGTTCAAGTTGATGTTTCGATAAGATATTCAATGTGGTGAACAGAAGAAGTACCTACAAAAAAATTTAGCACTCCAACGCTCAAGTTAGTAGATGAATAAGATGAAACTTAATAAATATGAATAAAAGAATACCTGACTTTGACATGAAGTCATTCTTATATAATGGAGATGGATATAACTATCTTTGATTTGTTCAGTGTGAAATGAAGGCGACTTTATAGTTGTAGATCAACGGTTGAGAAGGAAGGGGATCGTGTTCTTGTAAGTTGTCCAAGAGTGAGAATTCACTTTATTTTGCAAATTCTTACTAGATTAAACATGAAGATTGGGGCAAGTCTTAAAATAAAAACCTAAAAGAACTGAATAACACCACCAAATCATTAGCATACTCCAAAGTTAAAACCAAAAAATTCCAAATCAAACTTCATTCAGAAAACTAAAAAAATCAACCTCAAAAGATGAAGATAAAAATAGTATGTTTACTGTAGGATTAGGAATAGAAACAAAATTTGGCTTAGTGGCATCTAAAACACTTTTATTCATGTTAGAAGAAGTATTACAAGGATAAACATTACAATGTTCAATAGAGTTTGCTATAGGAACTGTACTTAGACAGAAAGAACTAGGCTTATTACAATTGCTATTCCTATTAGTTAGCAGCTTGGAAAGAGTAGGATTAGCAAATCTGTAGAGGCCATTAACTCCCACAGTGCCATGAAGAAGAATCTCAAAAGAATTCTGCAATTTGACAGAATAAAACTGAGGATGAAATTCAAAGAAAACACGATTATCTTGAGCAAACTTATTGATACTTAGGAGATTCTTAGTGATATGAGGTACAAGAAGAAGTTTATTTAGAATAAGAGTGAAATTTGACTGTGTTAGTGAGGGAAAAGGCATAGAACCTACCGAGTTAATTAACAAACCTTGGCCATTATCCATGTACACTTGTTCAGTACCATTCAGAGATAAAGCATCAGACAAAATCGAAGCATCAGGTGTCACATGATGAGATACGCCAGAGTCAGGGTACTACCACTGATTACTGAAATTAGGATCAGAACCTGCAAGAAAAGCTTGAGGAACAGGTTGTCATGGTGGTGCTGTAGCACGAGGAGGAGCATCGCCATACACACTATAGGTAGGAGCACGAGGTGCCACGACATAAGGATTGAATGGAGCTTTGAGAGCGTTGAACGAGGGAGTTCCAGGATAAGTATACCTGTGGTAGCATACAGATGCGTCATGACCAGATTTGTGGCAAATTTGGCATGGAGCTTTCCCAAATCTACCACCACGTCCGGAGCGACATCCACCACGCCAATTTCGTCTACCACGAGTTTCATAGCCATGAGTATCAGCGTTTGCAGTAACATGAATAATATCAGTAGGGAACTCAGAACCAGATTCCACACTATCAGTGGTGGACTGTGACAGAGCTGGTGATGAAGCTGATTGAGTCAGACTCAGTGTAGCAGACTCAGTTAGGGAAGACTTAGGATTCTTCTCAAGGCACGATTCATGAGCAAGAAGACTCGACTCAAACTCATCCAAAGAACACTAATCTTCTTTGTTGTTAATCGCTGCTACAATAGCATCGTATTCTTCCGAAAGTGCATCAAACATTATTTCAATTAGGTTTCGAAAGGGAACATGATCTCCGATTGAAATCAGAGCTTCTCTAATATCACGAACACAAAGAAGAAATTCCGTGATGTTGCGCGAACCTTTGGTCTGGTTGCGCAGCTCAGATAGAAGTTGTCTTGCCTTCGTAGCTAGCAGAGTAGTGAAGTGACGGTGAATTTCAGTCCACACCTGCCACGAATAGGTGCAATCAACTAGTTTAAGAAGAAAACAATCGGAGATCGTGCTGAGAAGCCAGGTGCAGATAAGTGCATGTTGTTGTTCCCAATCGAGAAACGTCGTATTTTCGCCACCGGTAACAAGATCGGCGACGGCGAGGAGGCGTGGAGATACAAGCGGCGTCGTGACTAAGCGCTGAAGCTTATGTCCTTTGATTACGCCTTCAATTTGCTGTTTATACTGTTTGAAATTCTTCTCATCAAGCTTTACCGAGATGAAATGTGACAGTTTGACATGCGAATAGGGAAAGCTTCCCTCATAGTTGAAAGGAGATGCCATGGAAGCGCTAGATAGAAAAAAGAGCTCTACATACCATGTTAAGATAATAGAAAGCAAAGAAATTGTAACAGAATTGAGTTTCTATTTTTTGATCTGAAAACAGTTGCAACAGAATTATATATAGGCTTAGATCTATGATCTATGACAGCTCAGCAAGTTAGATCTAACAGACTTGTCAGCTCATCAATCTAACTATACAGAAAAACAAGAGTAACCTATAGTTATCTCTAATACTATCTACCCTGAAATGACCAACAAATATCACAAGAGAATAAACACAAACATAATCTTCAAGAATCTAGAGTACCCGGCAGATTTGAAACTAACTAGAAAACCAAAGAATTAGGTTTGTTGTGTATCAGATCTAATGTAAATTGGGATAAACAGAATTTATATCTCAAAAAATTCTTATTTGGTTCATAAGAATAATAAAATGTAGTCTTCTTTGAAGGTATGAAAGATGGACTTTAATACATGTAGATTCAAATTTTTCATATTTAAATTATATTTAAATAATTATCTATCATGATTATATCATAAATAAATAAATAAGACCATTAATTAGTATATCACAGTTGAACCATAATTAACTTACAGTCTCCATAAACTTATGACAGCTTGGAGAATAACCAGCTCAACCCAAGTAAGGTATCATAACAACCACCACCAAACTGTCAAAAAGGAGTGAAAAATATCAAGACTATTGATGAGGACAACAAAGATAAAATGAAATAAAATTCACAATTTATGATTGTACCAAACTGAAGCAGAAGAAGAATTAGAATGTAAATAACAAATATGAAGCAGGAAAGAAGAAGAAATTGAAAATCGTTACCTGCTGGTATGCATGGAAGCAGAAAAATATTGCATAAACAGAAATTGAAAACCAACTAACAACCACCACCAAACTGTCAAAAAGGAGTGAAAAATATAAAGACTATAGATGAGGACAACAAAGATAAAATGAAATAAAATTCACAATTTATGATTGTACCAAACTGAAGCAGAAGAAGAATTAGAATGTAAATAACAAATCTGAAGCAGGAGAAGAAGAAGAAGAAGAAGAGTTCATATTCAGAGTATAGATCACCAGATAAAAACATAATAACTGATAATATATGCCACATCCAATTGCAGATTGGTGCTCCATGTGTAACAGAAAAAATTTAGACTTCCCCACTTCGACAAATATCCATTTGGGAGAGTGGTAACAATCAGAAAAAAAAGTGAGCCCTACCAAGTTGTCAAGTATTCATTGGCTTGGGCAGAAAGATGTAATCTAGTCTAGAATCTTGTATGCTTCAATATTATGCTTCTGCTGCAAAAATACAAAAACTCCAACACTCTCATAGCACAGAATCAAACAAAATACAGATATCATAAAAAAGAAGGATTGTATCCCAATGTTACAAGAATAGTATGTTAACCTTTGTTGCCTCTGGCCACAGGCCGCAGCACTTTCATAGGTTGTCTCTGTCTCCCCTATAAGACTCGCGTAAAATTCAAATGAATTCAAAATTGTCGATTATCAAACACACTGAAATGTTAATTGTGTTTCTTAGTAGAAATGACCAAATTAAAGAATGCAACATAACCTCTGAAGACATGATGGGGAAGTTCCCGGACACAAACTTCCAGCCAATTTTTGCTAGTACTTGTATTGTACCCAATTTGAAACATGACAGTTAGAGCTTCCACATAATACCAAAGGAGCTATTGGGCCTACATCATAAATCAGAAATAACAACAGACCCCAGTGATCAGAAAATGTTATGTATCCTTAATTACTCTTTCACCGGAGATAATTTATACAAAGAAACAGATAGACTTATCTCCAATCTCTCCCCTATAGACCAACTAAAATGGTGGGAATATGATTCAGAATTAAGAAAACTTTTGTCGTACAGCAAACTTACTGTCAGCAACAGACAATAAATGTACAGAAAAATTAAACTTACAGATAGGTTGTAGAAAAAGAACCAAGAAGAAAGAAAGAATATAGCATAAATCTCCAAACCAAGTTGCAGATCAGCATAACAGAGAGGTCCACCAATTTTTCCAAATGTCTCAAATATTATGTAAACTTTTGCGCTTCCAAAAGCCAACCATTTCCGTCCAAAAGAGATTTTTGTTGAGTACTTGTTACTTCGACTTTATAACGTGAAATACGTTTTTCAAATTTGTAATATACCGCCCTTTCATAGACATTGTTGTCCTCGGATACCCAAGGGGTATAAGAATAACTAGCACAACCAGATTTTTCCATGATCCTACAGTCCAACTCACCTCCACTGAATAGCTCCATAAGGAAACTGACCTAGATTAATCAAAGAAAATTAAAATAATAATCAAATGCAGATTTCGGTGATGTGTGCGATAAATAGAAAATGGAACGAGAGAGAAAGATAGAGAGATTACAGGAACTTGAAGAGAACAACATTGAACTTCAGACATACTAACGTCACCGCTGCCAATTAATGTTACACTCTCTTCGCTGGTAACACTTTTGTTTTTAGGATCGTCTTCAACTAATTGGACCTTTTGTTCAATACTCAAAGATCTGGCCTTCCAGAGTGCCATGATAAGTCCTACATTAGCAGAAGAATATATTTTTAGATTCGACGTTGTGTTCTATGTTTAAAACTCTAAAGTTTGACATAACATATACCTATTGGCGACATTGAAAGACACAAAAAGATTGGAAATGGAACTTGAGTATGCCTTGTTCATCTTGCGTTTTTGCACCGTGTTTTGCATCCACGCCTCTCCCTCGACGAAGAGTTACGACAATTATAGGACTGCCCATTGATGAAAATGTAGGAGGAACGACCTGTATGTCTTCTATGTCTTCCCAAAGCAAAAAGAATTTTGTCTTGTGTCTAAACAAATTTGCATGAAATCCCATTATTCTTGCTGAAACAAATATACGACCCTGCCAAGATTCATAGGCAACTTGATGAGATAATATTAATAAAGAAACATGTGCCAAAATAAAATTCGACCACTTACGAAATCACAGAACGTAATAGTTAAACCTGTAGGGGCATTTTTCTTTTCAAATGACAGGTGAAATCATTGATGAGAAATTCCTCGGGTGGAAGTCCAAAGAGTTTCTGAAAGGCTGAATTTGTTTGAGGAGATCGCAAACTAATCTACAATTTTGTAAATATATGAAGAAAAATAAGCCAAAGAAAAGTGATTTACCGATAATATACGAAGAAAAACTACCAAACAACTGATAACACAAACGGATCCATACCTTCTTTCTCCATTTTACTTATATAGTGTTTTACGACATTCCCACCTCTAGTGTTGTCCAAGAAAATTCTTAAGTGCACTTTAGTGTGGCATGCTAGAGCTAACTTCCCTTCAAGAGACACCCATAAATCAGCAAGATTGAGGAAGTTGATTTAGTGTGGCATGCTGATAAGGAAGTTGATTTCCGCATGTCCTAGAGATTGAGGTTCGCCAAAGGGTCTGTCAAAATCACAAACTTCCACTTCCAACACAGATGGAGGCTCATCCATTGCATCAAACTCAAATATTTCTGCAAAGATAGTCTTCGTCATACATTGATGTAGGGGGAATCATATGACATGCGAATGTCCAAAGTTTTACGAAACAGTATACCAGCATACCAAAAAAAAACAGTATACCAACTGCTGTTTCAGAGTAGAGTTACTGGTAAGCCAAATGAGAACTGATATATCGAAGATGATAAAATAAGAATGAATTCACAAACTGAGGAAGATAGATCCCGAAGAAATCACATGGTCAAATTTTCTCCTACAATCACAGAAATCACCAACATTACCACATTACACCATAAAAACATAACTTCAATCCATAGCAAGTACATTTAAGGGAAAAAATGGCATGTTTTATCCTTAGGGTCAAAGCATGTCCTTGATAATCTCACTATTCACAGTCCATATACTCTCTGACACCCACATAGCATTTAAGGAATCAAGAAAACTAAAATCCCAAGATAAACAGAAAAGAGAAGAATCCATATTCTGAGTATAGAACACCAGATAAAAACATAAGAACTGTGATAATATATTATCAAATCCAATTGCAGATTGGTGCTCCATGTGAAATCGCAATTAGAGCCATATTTCAATTCACATGTATTGCGATAAAAGCCAAAACAAAATCAAACCTCAAAATCAAGACACCAGAAAGAAATCAGAATACAAAACAGGAAGATAATATGCTCCAGAACTACCTTTCCTGCAACACCAGAGGAAATAAAAGATCAACAATAATATGCTTTCAAAAGGGATAAAGATTTATTGAAAACTAAGATTTTAAAAGAGATCAACAAATAAAAAACTCAGGCTCCATGCTATATTGAAAATTGTTTTGATAAACCAAGCTGCAGAAAAACTAGTTTAGAATTCAAATCGCATGTCTTGTGATCAAAGTCTCAATGAAAATAACAAAGAATGTCTCCTTTGTATGTCTCGTGATCAAATTCTGAAAATAAAGTTAATAAAGAACGACTCCTTTCTATAACCATTATCGTTCTTATCCATTGTAATAAAGAATTGCAAACTGCTCCAAATACCTAGAAATCAATTCGCTGCAATACAGATAAGTGCATGTCAATATTCTTTTAATTTTAACAGCACTGAACGATTAACTTTAACATCATTGATTGAACTATTATCACCATTATTTGATATCAATCTGCAAAGGAGTAAATCGAGAAAAGAAGAACATAATGAGTAAATCGAGAAAAGAAGAACATAATGAGTAAATCGAGAAAACAAAACCATAAAGGAATAAATCGAGAAAACAAAACCATAAAGGAGTAAATCGAGAAAACAGGGCAATAAAACTATATAGAAGAAATGAAATGAAAAGAATTCTCCATCCAAGAGTATATTTATAAAAAAAAATCTGATGACTTGATTATATATTGCTTGATACTACACACAACAATATTGTTGCAAAACACAACATAACAGAAAAAAGTACAAGGGAGTTGCCAATAAATGCAATCATTACCATTATTTGATATCAATCTGTAATACCTTAGACAGAAAATTCACACCAAAACTCAAGGGAGTTGCCAATAAGTGCTGCCAACAAATTAAACGCAAAACACCCATATGTACCCATAGAATAATAGTTGACGTAAAAGAACAATCATTTAAAACCCTTCCTTACAATAATAATAGTAGACACTAACTTCCATAGGATCAAAAATAGATAATGACATACCATTTGTGATAAATGTACCACCAACATTCAAATGCCTTAAAGACCGAGTTCTAGATATCTGTTACACAAAAGGAAATCACATTATAACCTTTCAGTTCCAATAGTTTAGTCTGAAATGGTAGCAAATGCCAGAATACTATTACAATCTAGTTTGTGAACAATAAACAACCTCGATTTCCCGAACATAGATTCCCTGCAGCTGCACACGCGGCTGCAGGGCCATAGGATCAAAAATAGATAATGACATACCAATTGTACAACTCCTTCATCTGTGATACCAGTCAGACCCCATAACGAAATAGATGTGAGATTGCCGATACACTTTGCATATGATATTCTGATGAGTCCAGCATCTGTTATTTGACAACTCCATCGGCTTCTCGGTCTGAAAAATACAAACATCATAAGTTGATACTAAGCTTTTGACTTTCATATTTAAACAAACACAATAAAAAACAATTTGTCAGAACTCAGAAACATTCTACTAATCTTATCATCAATAGCTATAACTAGAAAAAGAAAAGAAAACATACATATCAAGTTTTCTAAGGTTGTAGGCATGAGAAACAAGTCTAGAAGTGGAATCATCATCCATTTTCCAACCAGCAAAACTAAGATTCTGTTTCCTTGCTAGAGATTCCTTCACCCCTTGTTTCCATTTCTTGCAAACCTTGCCAGCCCTTACAAAACCAAACAATATACACCACAAGCATGAATAAAAACAAATAAAAAAGCACTTATATAATCCATGAAGTGAAAAATCAACTTCCTGGGCCAAATCAGTGAAGGAAGTGAAGAGAACAAAAATATGAGCCAATAAATCAATAGGTAACCGATCAATCGCGGCCTCAAGTTCCATAAAGGAGATTCTCCAAACTCACCACACACATAAGAAAATGAAATTCAACTATGAAATTGCTATTGAAACTTAATATCTATATGCGTGTTGGAAATGGCTTTTGGTTGTTCCATCAAGTTACCTTCTTTGTTTATTTAATATATGATGATTTAATAATCCAACATGAAAAAGTGTCCTCATGTTTTCGTCATGGTTTCACCATGTCCGTTCCTGCCACGTAAGCTAATTAAGTTATATGTTTATCTACTTTTGTTTATTTAATCTACTTGTTTGAATTACGATCCTCAAAACAAGTACTAATATATTGAGAAAATTACAAAGATCAACGCTTAAAAATAATTATAATATAATCTAGTATTGTAACACAGTATATATTTTCTCAATGCAGTAATTTCTAATCTCCGTTACGGCCACGGTTTCTTCTTTCCATGCCATTACCAAAGAATCAAGAAACCAAAAAATCAACAGCCATGATGATCAAACAAGAGGAAAATAGAACTAGAAGAAATCCTGTGGTTTCCTGCAACACCAAAGAGTAAACACCAAATCAAAGATGTTCTTTGAGAATCGATAAAGAAATATTGGAAATAAAAAGAATTTGATAGAGTTCACCAAATCAAAAATCAAAATGCTAAGCTCAAGGTTATTGGTTGGACAACTACGCTACATAAAACCACTTTTAGAAATCAATTTGTATGCCAACAAATTAAACACAAAACACCCATATGTACACAAAGAATAAATAGTTGACGTTAAAGAACATTCATTTAAGACCCTAATAATAATAATAATAATAATAATAATAGTGGACAGTAACTTACAAGGTCAAAACTAACAAAACAAATTAAACCTAAGATTCAAGAAACCAAAAAGTCAACAGCCATGAACATCAAAACAAGAGGAGAATAGAACAAGAAGAAATCGTGCGGATCCTGCAACACCAAGGAGTAAACACCAAATCAAAGAAGATATTCTTAGAGAATCGATAAAGAAATATTGAAAATAAAAAGAATTTGATAGAGATCACCAAATCAAAAATCAAAATGTTAAGCTCCATGCTATGAAGGAGGTTATTGGTTGGACAACCACGCTGCATAAAAACACTTTTAGAAATCAATTTGTATGCCTTGCAATCAAAGGCCGGAAATAAAAATAGCAAAAAAAGACCCATTGAAAAAATTTGATTTAGCTTTTCTGTTCGTGTTGTTGTATCAAGACATTCTGCATTTAAATGAAGAATTAAATATAAATAATAGAAACAAGTCTAGTCAACAAATGTGTAAGAGAGTCGAGAGAAGTATGATTGTGTGAACAAGAACAAGTAACTTTATAATCAAGAAATCAAAAACACATCCCCTCCTGCAACACCAGAGAATAAAAAGTCAAGAAATCAAAAATCATATCCTCTCCGGCAACTTAAAAGAGTAAATAACAAATCAAAAAATATATGGTCTACAAAAAACTATAAACTAAAAAAATCTACAAAAGATGCCCTAATTAAGATCAAGGATCTCATGCAATGAAGGTTATTAATTTGAAAAACCGAACTGCAGAAGATATGTTCACAGTTCATTTGGAATGTCTTGAAATCAAACCAAAAATTTAAAAATAACAAACAACGGATCATTGAAAAATTAGATTAAATTGGATTTATCTTGAGTCGTTCTCCACAGCTTCCGCAATCCTGTAACACTCAGATGGAACACCCAAAAAGACAGAAACAAGAAACAAAAAAAAAAGCTGCCCAGTAAAGAAGAAATCAAAAAATAGAGAAAATAGAAAACAGACATTAGAATCAAGGAATCAAAAGTACATCCTTTCCTGCAACCCCAAAGAATACATAACAAGTTCTTATGCTCTAGAAAGAATCAAGAAATATTAAACAAAAAGAATTTACAAGAGAGGGCCAAATCAAAACATGAGGCTCTCTTGCAATAAATGTTGTTAATTTGATAAAATCTGCAAGCAAAATGAAAAACATGTTCACAGTTCATTCGAATGTCTTGACATCAAAACAAAGAAAAAAAATAACAAAGAACAAATCACTAAAAATATTTGATTTCTCTGTAGTAGTTCTTAGGTTCTTATCTGTTGTATAAAGAAAATTAGATTCCAAAAGACAAAAACATAAAGAATTCATAGTCAGAGTAGAGATCACCAAATAAAAGGATAACAATGAAAATATATATGTCACAGCCAATTACAAATTAGTGTTTTTGTGAAACAACAAACTTAATGTCTGAAAAGTCAGACAAATGTAAGAAAAGCCAGACTCAACACACGAGTGTGGATCCTCTGACTTTATTGAGGGAACTGCAGCTTACCTTTCACTAGCTCTTCTTCAAAATAACACAATTTCTCTCTAATGTTTTCCCTCCATTTGTTCACCTCTATTTCACTTCTCTCTCATGAAATAATCCTAAAGTTAGGAAAAGTTAGAGAATAAGAAGTTAGAGAATCTCCCCAAAACATCTAAAAGGTTAAATATGTATTAAATCAATGTTATTAATGAAAAATTAAAGACTAATTTTAATTATGATATTTTTAATTCTTTAATAATAGATGGCTAAATGAAATTTAAATACTACCATTTATATGTAGTGTTGTCGATGTACTATGTTTTTGACATTTTCGATGTCGGAGTGAAGATGTTGTGTCTTGGTGTTAGTGTCGGATTCGGTGCTTTATAAGTTGAATATGTATTAAAGCAATATTATTAATGAAAAATTAAAGAATAATTTTAATTATGAGATTTTTAACTCTTTAATAATAGATGGATAAATGAAATTTAAATACTATCATTTATATGTAGTGGTGTCAACGTACTATGTTTTTGACATTATCGACGTCGGAGTGACAATGTCGTATCTTGGTCGGATTCGGTGCTTTATAGGATATAAGTCCCTAACAATAGAAACACACAAAAGCTTCAACACCAGAAGAAACACAAACTTCAACAACAACTTGTACAATATCAAAAGGCAAACTTCAAGAAATATATGCTCTCAGGATTGGAAACAAAAATAATTTAATACAGATCAATGAATCAAAAAGCTAGCTGTTGTGCATGCTTTGAAGAAGGTTATTATTAAGACAAACCAAACTGCAGAAAAACATGTTCAAAATTCAACTTGCATGTCTTGTAATTAGAATTAGCAATGAAGGAGGATTCATTTTAGAAATTAGATTTATATGATTTCATTCTTGGTTATAATTTTGGGAATTAAAAATCGGGAAAGGTTCTGGATATTTCAACTAGATGAACATCAAATAGATTCTTAATAACTTACCATATAAGAATAGTTATAGTAGAACTACTTGAATTATAATTATAACTTATCATACACCCAACCAACATAACATGTCCAAAATCTTAATGAATCACATAAACAATAAAGACTGAACGTTTACAAAAGAAATTGAAATAACAAATGCACTAAAATTGCAGAATAGTTTAAATAATAACCTATCAAGGAATACGGTATTTTAGATACAAAGAGATCTTCAGATTAAAATTTAGAAATAGCCACAATTTACCAAACACCGGATGGAGATACTTTGCAAGATGTGCCAAAGAAGATATTCACCGAAAACAAAAGCTTCAATCACGCTGTTTATCATACGAAATGAAACGACACTTCTACATAATCTTACTTAAATCTCAGCAGTTACTTTAACAGCCCGCTGATAGGACCAATAACAACAATGATAAAAATCAAACAGAATTAAAATTACACATTTTTAGAAACTCTGGCTGAAATGTACATGACTCGAATTCCTTAAAAAAGATCTTACAATCTGCAGAACATGATAGCTCCAATAATGAATTGTGGTGCCTGATGAAAATCTTAGAGGAAACGAATTCCTATTCCTATACATGATAAATAACAGAAACATACAGTAAAAGAGTACAAGAATGACTATCTTTAGATGTAGATCATCAAATCAAACACGGCCACAAATTGATGAAATATAGAGAAGGTAGCAGGAAGAGATATACTCCACAATTCTGTTTAGCAATTTGTGCATGAAATCATGGGAGGACTTTTGTGGAACAAATATATACGGGTACGTTAACAGTAATTGTGATTGTCACCGCATTAAAAAAACCAAGGTTTGATGCTACTAAGAAATTAATTTTTTCAACACAGTAAGCCTCATGAAAATCTGATAACAAAATACAAAATATTTCAGTGATGAATTTAGAAAGGAATTAGGTGTCATAAACTCACATATCCAATAAATCCCGCATGACCTTTTTCAATATTTTTGGACTTGTCACCGACTACAAGAAGTCTGATAATAATGAGTAGTCTTTCCCCTCACGTTAATTAAGCAATCAAAGATGGTATTTTTATTTAATACAGACATCAAGAAATCCAAATAATTCCAACAAACCTACATGAACACAGCCTGGTCTTGAGAAGACTTAGGGTTGGTCGTGTTTTATAACTACACTTCATTCACATGATGGCTTTTAGAGCTTTTCACAAATTCAATTTTGAATCATAGGACATGCCAATGTCCAATGTTTTATAAAACACAAATAAAGTGGAACTACTTTGGCCAAGAAAACAGCATACCAGCTGCTGGTAAGCCAAATGAAACTGATACATAGAAGGTGATAAAATAAAAATGAACTCCAAACTGAGGAAGATAGATCTCGAAGAAATCATGTGGTCAAAGGTTACTGTTTTGACAAACCAAGCTGTAGAAAACATGTTCAAAATTCAATTTGCATGTCTTGTAATAAAAGCCAGCTTATCTAATTTATCTATCTGGAACTGTTCTATGCTCTTGTGTGTGTCGTATCAGTCAGTTTCATGTGTGTACTTCATAAGATCTGAGAAAACGTATCAAGGTGCAACGCAAATCCATTAAGAAAACAATCGATCTGAGAAAACGTATCAAGAAGCAATGCAAATCCATTAAGAAAAAATCTAAGAAGAACACGGTCTGCAGTCTGAGAAAATGAATCCATTAAGAAAACGTACCAGAATCCAGATAACGTATCAAGATGCAACACAAATCCATTAAAAAACACGATCAGCAATCTAAGAAAACGAAACAAATCCATTAAGAAAAGAGGATTAGCAAACCCTAACATCAAGCCATGAAATTTGATTTCTCTAACCGTTCTCTGTTCTTATCCATTACATCAAGAATCCCGACTCGCTGCAAAACAGAAACGAATGTCTTGATAATCCAATGAAGAATCATATCAAAAAATTCTTGATAATTGAATTGATCCATAAAAGAAGAGTCTAATGATCCAAAAAATTCCCAATTTCTACTATCCGAAAAGCATATCAATAAACAAATCCGTAACAATCTCCTCTTAGAAAGCAGATCAAGAAAACAAGAAAAGCAAACCATTAAGACCAACCATCATGAAGCCCGTAGAATATAAGATATGAAATTTGTATGGGATATGAATCTGATAATGATATAGATGAATATTTTTGTTTTTTTTTAAATAATGGGCTGTTGAAATTATTTTTAATTGGTAATGTTAATCTCTTAAATTCTATAAGAAGTTAAATAGTATATATATTATGTGGTTTACTTTCGATATAGATTAAATTTTTATATAGACAAACAAAATAAAGTGGAATAAAACTATGATTGCAATAATAAAAATTAGTATATTTATAATGAAAATATAATGCTATAATTGAAATTCAAAATAATAAATAAAAAATGTTCTTTTATTACTAACAATATAGTTAAACCAAAACAAAATTTAGAGTTTTATTTTTAAATTATTATAAAATGAATTTATCTAATAATAGGTATATATTGTTTTGTAGAATATGAATTTAAATTTTTATTTTATTTTATTTTTTAAAAAAAACTAAAAATATTTTCTTGTAATACTCTTTCTGATACTCATTTTTTGTTAGAAAAACAAGATGTGAGTTTACTTCAAAAATAACTCTCAAATAATTATAAATTATTTTTAAAAAGTAAAAACAAAATTGTAATTTTTTTGAAATATTTGATCAGTAAAGTAACAAAATAAACATGTAATATAACTAATAAAATTATTATTATTATTATTAATAATAATAATAATAATAATAATAATAATAATAATAATAATAATAATAATAATAATAATAATAATAATAATAATTAAATATTTATTAGTTGAAATTTTTTATTTTCAACTTATATTTGTGGATATTAACTAGAAGTATATATGGGTGGATAATAATTATTAATAAATGTATTTATAATAATTTACAGATTAGACCATATTTAAAATACATCAAAATTTAAAAATAGTTTAAGATACTAAATAAAAAAGCAAACAGAAGTCGGAGATTTTATTAGTTAAAAATAATTATTTTCTATTTATATTTGTGGATGTTAGTTATTAATTCATAAATATATATCGATGGATAACAATTATTAACAAATATATTTATAATAATTTATAGATTAGACCATTTTCAAAATACATCAAAATTTGAAAATAATTTAAGATACTAAATAAAAAAGCAAAGAGAAGTTGGAGATTGTATAACAACTTATTAATAATTACACATAACAAAATCATGTTGAATGTCGTTGTTGAACCAGGAATATAGACTTTAGAAGAGAAAGGACTTCATAGAAGAGAAAATATTGCATATTTGTAATCAAATAAAATATTTATCAATTATATAATTATATATTATTGAAACAAACTCATAATATAATTTAAAAAATAAAACTAACAACAACAAAAACGTAGGTTGAGATAACTTGAGTATTTTTCGATATCATTTTAAAATAATAATAAGTAAGTAATATTTAAATAATTAGTGATACAAATGGTTCCCGGTGGTAAAACGGGTCCGATCCTGTCGAATATGTTTATTTTGTCTGCATTATTTTACGGAGCAAATCTAGGTTTTAGGCACGCACTCCCTATTATGTTTATCTCTTCTATTTTTTTCAGAAGCAAGCATTAACGAGACGGACGTGAATTTTTGTAAGTTTTAGCAGTGCATATCAGGCCCGCCTCGGCCGACACTCATTTTTTAGCGGAAAAGTAAAAATTTTAGACCTGTATTATCTACTATGTTGGCTATGCTTTGGCCTGTTTTTTGTGGGTGTTGTACCCCAAAATTTACCCTCCCATTTTTGAAGACAATTGATTCAAGACACCTCCTCGTGCAACTGTTTTCAGATCAAAAAATAGAAACTCAATTCAGTTACAATTTCTTTGCTTTCTATTATCTTAACATGGTATGTAGAGCTCTTTTTTCTATCTAGCGCTTCCATGGCATCTCCTTTCAACTATGAGGGAAGCTTTTCCTCTTCGCATGTCAAACTGTCACATCTCATCTTGGTGAAGCTTGATGAGAAGAATTTCAAACAGTATAAATAGAAAACTGAAGGCGTAATCAAAGGACACAAGCTTCAGTGCTTCGTCACGACGCCACTTGTATCTCCACGCCTCCTCGCCGGCGCTGATCCTGTTACCGGTGGCGAAAATCTGGCATTTCTCGATTGGGAACAACAGGATGCACTTATTTGCACCTGGCTTCTCAACACGATCTTCGATTATCTTCTTCCTAAAATGGTTGATTGCACCTATTTGTGGTAGGTGTGGACTGAAATTCACTGTCACTTCACTACTCTGCTAGCTACGAAGGTAAGACAACTTCGATCTGAGCTACGCAACCTAACCAAAGGTTCGCACAACATCACGGAATTTCTTCTTCGTGTTCGTGATATTAGAGAAGCTCTGGTTTCAATCGGTGATCCTGTTCCCTTTCGAAACCTAATTGAAATAGTGTTTGATGCACTTTTGGAGGAATATGATGCTATTGTAGCAGCGATCAACAACAAATAAGATTTGTGTTCTTTGGATGAGCTTGAGTCGAGTCTTCTTGCTCATGAATTATGCCTTGAGAAGAATCCTAAGTCTGCCCTAACTGAGTCTGCTACACTGAATCTGGCTCAATCAGCTTCATCACCAGCTTTGTCATAGTCCACCACTGATAGTGTGGAATCTGGTTATGAGTTCCCTACTGGTACTATTCATGTTACTGCAAACGCTATTACTCATGGCTATGAACCTCGTGGTAGACGAAATTGGCTGGTGGAGGTCGTTCCGGACGTGGTGGTAGATTTGGGAAAGCTCCATGCCAAATTTGCCACAAATCTGGTCATGAGGCGTCTGTATGCTACCACAGGTATACTTATCCTGGAACTCCCTTGTTCAACACTCCCAGAGCTCCATTCAATCCTTATTTCGTGGCACCTCGTGCTCCTACCTATAGTGTGTATGGCTATGCTCCTCCTCGTGCTACAACACCACCATGACAACATGTTCCCCAAGCTTTTCTTGCAGGTTCTGATCCTAATTTCAGTAATCAGTGGTGGTACCCTGACTCTGGCGTATCTCATCATGTGACACCTGATGCTTCGATTTTGTCTGATGCTTCATCTCTGAATGGTACTGAACAAGTGTACATGGGTAATGACCAAGGTTTGCTAATTAACTCGGTAGGTTCTATGCCTTTTCCCTCACTAACACAGTCAAATTCCACTCTTATTCTAAATAAACTTCTTCTTGTACCTCATATCACTGAGAATCTCCTAAGTGTGTATGGCTATGCTCCTCCTCGTGCTATAGCACCACCATGACAACCTGTTCCTCAAGCTTTTCTTGCAGGTTCTGATCCTAATTTCAGTAATCAGTGGTGGTACCCTGACTCTGGCGTATCTCATCATGTGACACCTGATGCTTCGATTTTGTCTGATGCTTCATCTCTGAATGGTATTGAACAAGTGTACATGGGTAATGGCCAAGGTTAGTTAATTAACTCGGTAGGTTCTATGCCTTTTCCCTCACCAACACAGTCAAATTCCACTCTTATTCTAAATAAACTTCTTCTTGTACCCCATATCACTAAGAATCTCCTAAGTATCAATAAGTTTTCTCAAGATAATAGTGTTTTCTTTGAATTACATCCTCAGTTTTGTTCTGTCAAATTGCAGAATTCTTTTGAGATTCTTCTTCATGGCACTGTGGGAGTTAATGGCCTCTACAGATTTGCTAATCCTACTCTTTCCAAGCTACAAACTAATAGGAATAGCAATTGTAATAAGCCTGGTTCTTTCTGTCTAAGTACAGTTCCTATAGTAAACTCTATTGAACATTGTAATGTTTATCCTTGTAATACTTCTTCTAATATGAATAAAAGTGTTTTAGATGCTACTAAGCCAAATTTTGTTTCTATTCCTAATCCTACAGTAAACATACTATTTTTATCTTCATCTTTTGAGGTTAATTTTTTTAGTTTTCTGAATGAAGTTTGATTTGGAATTTGTTGGTTTTAACTTTGGAGTATGCTAATGATTTGGTGATGTTATTCAGTTCTTATAGGTTTTTATTTTAAGACTTTCCCCAATCTTCATGTTTAATCTAGTAAGAATTTGCAAAATAAAGTGAACTCTCACTCTTGGACAACGTACAAGAACACGACCCCCTTCCTTCTCAACTGTTGATCTACAACTATAAAGTCGCCTACATTTCACACTGACCAAATCAAAGATAGTTATATCCATCTCCATTATATAAGAATGACTTCATGTCAAATTCAGGTATTCTTTTATTCATATTTTTTAAGTTTCATCTTATTCATCTACTAACTTGAGCGTTGGAGTGCTAATTTTTTTTGCAGGTACCTCTTCTGTTCACGACATTGAATATCTTATCGCAACATCAACTTGAACCTTACCTAGTTTCAATAAGGAATATTTATGGTAGAATTTTCTTCCAAATATAATTTATCTTAATATGATATGATTATGTTCATACAAGTCTTTTGCGTAGTACTAGGAGGAGCTAAATTGAACTTTTTGAAAGTAAATCATTGGTTGATTAAAAATTATCTATCTATAATTATCATATACGTAGGTAGGTGAAATCATTGGTTTGTTAACATATGAATTAGGTTCTTCAAGGGATCGCGTATTCAGGGCATTATCTGAGGCAAGCAACTCTAGACCAATGAACTCTATGTATCTAGATATTTGGTTTTCAATTTCTGTTTATGCAATATTTTTCTGCTTCCATGCATACTAGCAGGTAACTATTTTCAATTTCTTCTTCTTCTTCTTCTGCTTCAGATTTGTTATTTACATTCTAATTATTCTTCTGCTTCAGTTTGGTACAATCATAAATTGTGAATTTTATTTCATTTCATCTTTGTTGTCCTCATCTATAGTCTTGATATTTTTCACTCCTTTTTGACCGTTTGGTAGTGGTTGTTATGATACTTCACTTGGGTTGAGCTAGTTATTCTCCAAGTTGTCATAAGTTTATGGAGACTGTAAGTTAATTATGGTTCAACTGTGATATACTAATTAAGGGTCTTGTTTATTTATTTATGATATAATCATGATAGATATTTATTTAACTATAATTTAAATATGAAAATTTTGAATCTACATGTATTAAATTCCATCTTTCATACCTTCAAAGAAGACTACATTTTATTATTCTTATGAACCAAATAAGAATTTTTTGAATGATTCTTCTTAGCAAATATGGTCTAAGGCTTGAAACTTGACTGAAGTAATTCTAAAAGTCCTTGAGACATGAGAGAGTAAATTTTTGGGTACAACAGAAAAGCCACCATATGTGGTTTTCAATAGTCATAATTGCTTCCATCCAGAATGGGTGTTCTATTCACAAATCCTCCTTCCTTGTCCATAGTACCAGAAAGTATCTTCCCTAGATCTCACCCAGATACAAAGCAGGATGCTTGCTCTGATACCAATTGAAATTCTGGTATCAAATATGTGATGTCGAAGGAGTGTCACGATACAAATATCTAAGGACAATATAAAATGCAATAATATAAAAGCAGTAAAAACACAAGAGATTGTTAACCCAGTTCGGTGTATAACAACACTTACTCTAGGGGCTACCAAGTCAAGGATAAGTCCATTAAATGATATAAATTTATAAACCCTCAATAAACAACCAGTTTACGATCTAATCACTTAATCACTACCCGTGCTATACTTTTACCTAAAAAATACCTAAGTATGAGGCCCTCCTCAAATCCCTTCAATTACTAACAGTGAAAAACAACAGAATTATTAAGTTTGAAAAACCTCAATCATTCAATACTTAAAAGCTTATGAATGATCCATAATTTACAACTCAACTTATTACAGTTAAAAGGTCCAGACTTTTTAAACACAGGGAATATATTTTTCTTCAATTGTTGTAGTTGTACAAATAAGGATGCAAGTCCTTATAAAGACGTATCAGCTTCTTTATGGGCCTGGGATGAAAAACAAATATTGCAATATATTGAATCCCTTTAATATCTCCATGAAAAAAGGCCAAGATATAAACCATAAAGATAAGACAGATAGAAAAGTATTCCTCCATATTTTTCGTAAGTTATAAACCACAAAACTTGAATAAGGCACGCTTAAAAATAGGAAACAGAGAATCTAAAAACACGTTCAGATCAGAAGGAAGATGTCAAGACATCTACTCTGACATCATCCAAAGTAAGTTGATATGATTCACTTCAAATGTCAAGACATTAAGCAAAACATTACCAAAGCAATATTTTACCAAAATTGTTGCCAACAAACACTTAAACACATGTTCATGAGTATGCCAATAGGTCCTTTCTATAATCACTTACTTGGGAGTTCTTCAGCCGGTTTCACTGAACTGATATTGAAGGGGGAACATGTTGAGAATGGAATCAAAAGTGGTAAAATTCAGGTGGCTACATCTTCGAATACTACGAAGAAGTCATACAATGGTAAGAAAGAATCAAATGTTGTGTATAGCCAGAAGGGTCGTAATAAGGGTGTCTACAACAAATCTGTGGGGGAAGTTCTGATCTCTAATCCCATTCCATTATAATAACAACATAATAATCAGCGTAGGCAGGATACACCCAGGAGACAATTCACCTGAATCAACATGTTGTTGTCTCAAGCATTGCAACACATGTTAAAGTAAGAGATGATTACATTGAAAGATCCTCCTCAGAATCCCAATACTTCCTCTCCCCATTACAATCGTAATACAAGGTGTGCGTACCACTCCAATAGTCCTAGACATGACACTAACAAATGTTGGGCTCTGAAAAATAAGATTCAAGTTATGATTGACTCTAAGGAGATTGAATTTGATCCTCCCGAGACTCCTAATGTGATCACTTCACATATGCCTAATCATGACAGGGGCGTTAATATTATTGATGATGTTTCCTATGTTTCTGTTGTGAGTGACTTGACTACTCCTCTGATGATTGTTAAGAAGAAGTTGTTGCAAGTCAGTTTATTTCCAAGTTACACTGAAAACTGCTACTGTTGTGCGTCCCAATCCAATGGTTGTGTACTGCTGAAAGAAGGTATTCAGAGTTTGATGGATGACCGTATAATTCTCTTTGAGAAGATTTCTCCCGTGGAGGGCTCATGTAAAAGTATGTCTCAAGGCCTGAAGCTTGAAGATGTGCACGTGATTACAACTTTCGGTATTCCTATAAGAATCACTTCTAAGGGTCCTGTGAAGATTATTGTCGAGCCTAAGGTTGCCCCTCTAATCATTACCACACGTGAGCCAATTCCCTATTCCTCTGACAAGGCTATCCCTTGGAATTATGGAGCTGATGTCTACTACCATGGCGTCAAGCAAGAACCATTGAATATAGAAGATGAAAATACCAAAGTTATTAATCCCAATGTTGGCAATATTGTTGGAACTAGTAAGGTTACCAGAAGTGGAAGGGTTTTTTCTCTAGAGATCTCTCCAAAGGCTGTTTCTGCACCAGTTCATATCCCTGCTACTGAATCCACTATTGAGACTCGAGGCGAAAAACAGATGGCTGAGCCTGCCTAGACTGAGACACCGAAAGAGGTTACTGTTGAAGATACCTCCAAGCAAGAGATGAAGGAGGTGCTAAAAATTATTTGAAAGAGTGACTATAATATTGTTGAACAGTTGGGACAAACCCCCTATAAAATATCTATGCTATCTTTGTTGTTGTGCTCTGAAGCACATGCTCATACTTTGGTAAAGTTTCTGAAATATGCTCATGCACCGCAGGAAATCTCTGCTGACCAGTTTGAAAATTGTGTTGCTAGCTTGACAATTGATAATGGGCTAGGCTTTTCTGATGCTGATTTAACTCCCGTAGGAAGGAACCATAATAAGGCCCTTCATGTCTCTATTGAGTGTAGGGGCACTATCGTATCTCATGTGTTGGTGGACATAGGCTCCTCGTTGAATGTATTGCCAAAAGTTGTTTTAGACAAACTTGACTATGAAGTGATTGTGCTAAAACCCATTGATATTATGGTGAGATATTTTTATGGTTCAAAGAGAATGGTGAATGGAGAGGTTGATCTTCCAATCAAAGTGGGTTTCCGGGTTTTTCAATCTACTTTCTATGTGATGGACATTCGTCCAGCCTATTCATGTTTGCTTGGACGCCCTTGGATTCATGGGGCAGGTGCTGTTACTTATACTTTACACCAAAAGTTGAAGTATCCTGTGAAAGGAAAAATCATTATAGTTTGCAGCAAAGAAGAATACATGATTACCAGGATGGCTTCTCTGAGAGATGCTAAGGTTGTGGTAGAAGAAGGTGGTGACACTGTTTGGGGTCAACTTCTCGACATTTCTTACAAGTCCAACAAGTTCGGTTTGGGTTTCACCTCAGAGGCTCAGAGGCCCGTCTGTCGTGCTCGTGCTGATTGTGGGAGACTGCCATTTCACATTAACAACTATGGAGTTCATAAAAATCAAGCCAACATTGTGGAAGACACTGATAGCGGAGGTGACATAGACAGTTGGATTTTCCCTACTACCGACAATGGGCTCAACAATTGGAAGGCTGAAGACTTTATACCAATCTCCTTTAGTTAGGAGTAAATGCTATTTTCTGTTTTCTTATTTTTGGTTATGTAATTTGAACAATAACTTTAAGACTTGTGCCTTACCCGGGGGCACAACGGTCCATTTGTTAGGGTTATCATGTTTCATTCGCATATTTTCATTTAATAAATCATTGAAAGTTTGCATTCAAATTTCGAGCTCTTGGTCTTTTTTTACTTTATTGCTTTCAAAATAGATATGTGCTCTTACACACACCCACATAACAAATTCCAGATACATATCCACACTGGGTCCTATTGATAACAATTCTGCTATTGCGAATTATGACTTTGAAAATTTGATCTACAAAGCCGAGGACGAAGGTCGGGAAGATTGTGAAGTACCTGGAAAGCTTGCTAGATTGTTAGAGCAGGAGGAAAGAGCCATACAACTGCATGAAGAGCCAATCAAGGTTGTGAACTTGGGTATCGAAGAGGACATGAAAGAAATCAATATAGGTGCCAACCTAGAAGACAGTGTCAAAAAGAGGTTAATCTAGATGTTACGTGAATATGTTGAGATATTTTCTTGGTCTTATGAAGACATGCCATAGCTCAATACTGACATTGTGGCTCACCATCTAGCGATGAAAGAAGGTTGTCCTCCTATAAAGCAAAAGGTTCATCGTATGCGTCCCGATATGTCTGAAAAGATTAAAGCTGAGGTCATGAAGCAGTTCAATGCATGTTTCTTAGTTGTTACGTCTTATCCTCAGTGGGTTGCAAATGTGGCTCTGGTATCTAATAAGAACGATAAGGTGTGTATGTGTATAGACTACAAGGATTTGAATAGGGCAAGCCTCAAAGATGATTTTCCGCTTCTGCATATTGATGTTCTGGTTGACAATACCGCTTAGCACAAAGTATTTTCCTTCATTGATGGTTTCTTTGGTTATAATCAAATCAAGATGGAACCTGGAGACACGAAGAAGACTACTTTTATCACGCAGTAGCGCACTTTCTGCTATAAAGTTATGCCTTTTGGTTTGAAGAACGTCGGTGCAACATATCAGCGTACTATGCTAGCTTTGTTCCATGATATGATCCATCATGAGATAGAGGTTTACGTTGATGACATGATAGTCAGGTCTCATACTAAAGAAGAACATCTATACCACCTGCATAAGTTGTTTGAGAGATTGAAGAAATACAAGTTGACGTTGAATCCAAACAAGTGCACCTTTGGGTAAGATCCGGTAAACTTCTAGGTTTCTTCGTTAGTGGTAAAGGTATTGAATTTGATCCCGCCAAGGTTAAAGACATTCAAGAAATTCCATATCCCCATACTGAGAAAGAAGTCAGAGGTTTCTTGGGACGATTAAACTAGATTTCCAGATTTATTTCCCATTTGACCGCTATTTGTGAGCCAATCTTCAAGCTACTGAAGAAAGATCAAGTGGTGAAGTGAAACAATGATTGTCAGTTAGCCTTCAAAAAATCAAGGAGTACCTCCAAGAACCTCCAATTCTGATGCCACCAGTTGAAGGAAGACCTCTGATCATGTGCTTAGCAGTATTAGAGAACTCAATGGGGTGTGTTTTTGGGCAACATGACGAGTCTGGTCAAAAATAGTATGCAATATACTACCTTAGCAAAAAGTTTATCGACTGTGAAACAAGATACTCACTGCTCGAGAAAACTTGCTACGCTTTGGCATGGGCTGCTCGCCAACTAAGATAGTATATGTTGACTCATACTACTTTGTTGATCTCTAAGGTGGATCCAATAAAATACATATTTGAGAAACCCGCTCTCTCGGGAAGAATAGCAAGATGGAAAATGATCTTGACAGAATACGACATTCAGTACACTACTCAGAAGGAAATTAAAGGAATTATACTGACAGATCATTTGTCTCATCAAGCTGTAGATGACTATCAATATATGAATTTTGAGTTCCCAGATGAGAACATCATGCTAGTTACTGATTATGAAGAACCTGGACCATATGAAGGAACTAAATCGAGATCCTGATAGACTATGGTTTTTGATGGAGCTTCCAACGCACTTGGTAACATAATTGGTGATGTGATTATCTCTCCTAAGGGCTGCCATACGCCCTTCACTTCCAGATTGTGTTTTGACTATACCAACAATGTTGCCGAGTACGAAGCATGTATCATGGGTATGAAAGCTGCCATCGATATGAGGATTAAATTCTTGAGTGTATATGGGGACTCAGCCCTAGTAATCAGTCAGATCAGTCATAATGGAAATCACTTTTGAACATATTCCATGATAAGAGAATCAATTGGCAAACACACTAGCTACCATGTCATATATGTTTAAAGTTCGATGGGATAATGAAGCTCCTCGAATTACTATTGAGAGGCTAGACGAACCGGCGCATTTCTACAAAGTGGATACTGATGGAGTAGAGGAGAAGCCTTGGTACCACAAAGTAAAAAGGTACCTCAAAACTCAAGAATACCCTGAAGGAGCATCTATCAATGATAAGAAATTTCTAAGGAGGTTCTCTGCCAAGTTCTTTCTGAGTAACAGAATATTATACAAGCGCAACCACGATTCGACTTTGCTTCATTGTATAGACAAGAAGGAAGCTGAGAAAATTATGGAAGATATGCACGAAGGTGTCTTTAGTACTCACTCCAGTGGACATACAATGGCTAAGAAGATTCTGAGGGCGGTTTATTATTGGTCTACCATGGAAACCGATTACCATCATCATTCTAGAACTTGCCACGAATGTCAGATCTATGCTGACAAAGTACATGTGCCTCTGGTTCCTTTGAATGTCTTGACTGCTCCTTGGTTGTTTGAAATGTGGGGCATTGATATGATTGGAGAGATTAAGCCTACTACTTCCAATGGGCATCATTTCATCCTGGTCGCTATTGATTACTTCACGAAGTGGGTAGAAGCAGCCTCGTCTGCCTCCGTTACCAAGAATGTTGTGGCTCGATTCATTAAGTATAATATTATCTTTCGGTATGGCATCCTTGAAAGGATCATCACAGAAAATGGTACAAATCTTAACAATACTATAATCACAGAGATTTTCACTCAATTCAAGATTAAGCACCACAATTCCTCTCTATACCGACCAAAGATGAACAGCGCAGTGGAAGTCTCCAACAAGAATATCAAGAAGATCTTGCAGAAGATGACAGTGACATACAAAGATTGGCATGAGATGCTACCATTCACTCTTCATGGTTATCGCATTACAATAGGTACCACAACTGGGGCAACCCCGTTCTCTCTAGTCTATAGTATAGAGGTTGTCTTACCTATTGATGTCCAGATTCCTTCCCTAAGGATTATGAAAGATGCAGGTTTAGACGAGGACAAATGGATTCAAACGCGATTTAACCAGATAAATTTAATTAATGAAAAAAGGCTTGCAGTTGTCTGTCATGGTCAGATGTATCAGAAACGCATGATCAATGCCTTTAACAAGAAAGTCAAGCATCGGGTGTACCAGGCTGGTGATTTGGTAATAAAGCGCATCATCCTACCATAAGGTGATCCCAGGGGTAAATGGACTCCCACATATGAAGGGTCATTCGTGATCAAAAATATATTTTCTGGCAGTGCTATGCTACTTACCACCATGGACAGTGAAGATTTTCCGCACCATGTGAACACGGACATAGTCAAAAAATACTACGCATAAAAGATACTCGCTAGGTTGACAGGCCTAGGCAAAAATAAGGGCATCCCGGCGAACCAAAAGGGTTCGGGGAAAAATTATATATATATATATATATATATATATATATATATATATATATATATATATATATATATATATATATATATATATATATATATATATATATATATATATATATATATATATATATATATATATATATATATATATATATATATATATATATATATATATATATATATATATATATATATATATATATATATATTATACATCCGACAAGTTGAAAACTTGAAAAGGCGGCTTGGACAAAAAAGGATAACCCGATAGACTGAAAACCCGAAAGGGAGGTCCAGGAAAAAGTTAGGGATTAAAGCGTACAACTATGTCTTGTTGGATCACCCAGCTACTTATAGCCAACTTCATTACTAGCGTCAAGTTCAAATGGTACTGATCAATTCAATCAACTTCTTCCGACAGTAAGGGATGAGATACATGAAGACATAAGGGCAACAACAGAGTTGAAACTCGATGGGATCGTTTCCACATAGCTATTTTCTTTGTTTTTCTTTTTCAATTTTACGATGATTTCCTCTTACTAGGATTTCTGTTTCCTTGTATAAAACTGCCTGCTTATAGGAAAAGTTTCAGAATGAATGCAAATATATTTCAAAGTTCAAAATTGTTTTTTCTACTTTCTCTATTTTATTTGCAAAAACGTCCAATGATTACGTTGAATGAACATATGCATTTGAATATGATTATTATTTACAAAATGTATGCATAAAAACATGATTAGCATTTACTGAAGACTCTAGGAGTTGGAATAATGTTCAAGTTATCCACAAATCCCCACAGAGTAGTCTCCATGGAACTATCTCTACAGAGCTATCTTTATAAGCTCTTCTCCAGCCAGATGTCATTGAATATTGTCCTCCCCAGAAGAGCGGATACCCATATATGAAACCTGGTTAGATTGAGCATCAGAAGAATATCTATCTCTTTTATACCCAGTCAGGATACATAAGAATCAAATTCTTCAATAAAAAGAACGACGAACGATTAACTCTCCTTGAATGCTTATATCCCCAAGAAGAAGTTGAAGATCCCCAGCGGAGTGTCCTTAAACAGAAAGAGGGAACCCTCAGTAAAGTCTCTCTAAACATAAATTTCCCCAGCTAGACGTTGTTGCAAGAAGTTACAGATACGCTCCAACGACATATTGCATCCATACATCATTTACAAAACATCATAACATATGTATACAAAATACATATAATATTCTCATTTCTTTTGAGAGCATCATTTCAAAATACATTTCATGCATCATGATATTGTATGAAGCTAACTTTGTTTTCAGGTTAAACAGACCAATATTATCAGTAATTTATAGGCAGGTTGTAAATCAATTCCCGAAACAGGACGGGGTGACTATCTACATGACATGACAAGCATTTCCCTTAAAGACTAAATCTGAAGAGCATTTCCTTCAGAGATCCATTCTGAAAATCATTTCCCTTAGATAAAATCAAATAGATTCATTATGAAAAGCATCAGTCAGATAAAACTAAGCGAAGATTCATTCTGATACTCCTTTGGATACAGTCGGGCGTAGACTCATTCCAATACATTTTTCTGATACATTCGAGCGAAGACTCGTTCTGACCCACTTCTGGATAAAATCAGGCATAGACTCATTCCAATACATTTTTCAGATACAATAGGGGTAGATTCATTCTGTTGCTCTTTTGGATACAGTCAGACGTAGACTCATTCTAGTACATGGTTTAGATACAGTTAGGTGAAGACTCATTATGATCCTCTTATAGATACAGTCAAGACATAGACGCATTCTATAACATCATTCAGATACAACCAAGACGTAAGATTCAGTCTGACACTCCCTAGCACGTCTGCTAGATACAGTCGTACATAAACTCATTCTAGTATACTTTTTCAGATACAGTTGACCGTAGACTCATTCTGATACTCCTATCAACATTTACTTTGGATGGCATCTATAAGCCCATCTCTAATGATATCCCTTCACCTTCTCCGATCGTAATCTTTAAGCTCGTTCAAGCAGTACCGTTAAGCAACAGTGTTACTTCGTGCACCTGTGAGTGCAAACTTCTGGGCACTTAAAGTGTTCAATCCCCTTCCACCTTCGGATCACGAAGGGCAAGTATGCCAATCTAACTCTTCGGGTATAAAAAGATTTAACGGGGGCAGATGTTGTACCCCAAAATGTCCCCTCCTATTTTCAAGACAAATGAAGGTCTCAATTGCTCAAGATTAACCAAGGATTGACCAGACAAACTCTTCTTCTAAGCAATTGACCTACAACTAGGGTTTTGCTTTTCTCAAAGGAAATTGGAATTCTAATACCTCAAGTGGACTTCATGGTTTGTCATATGTCTCAAGGCACCCTCATGCCAAGTTTCAAGCCTTGCAGTACAATTTTTCTTAGTCAATTGCTCAGATGATTGAAAATCAACTATATCGGACAAAAAGTCAACTTTGACCAATTTACAGTCAAACTTTAAGATTTTTGGTCAACATCAATATTTTTAAGTCACATTCATCATTTTATCAAGGGTTGATCATGATTCATCAAGAAAACTCAAGATTCATCAAAAGTCAAAAGTTACTAAATTAGGGTCTTCTTAAGGAGAAGTCAACTTAACTTTGACTGAGCATAACTTTCACATACTTCCTCAAAAATTTCTCAACTAAAGCCTATCTTGAAGGAAATTTAATTCTCTACAACTTTGTCTCTCTAAGCTCAAGGCTAAAAATGCTTCATTTGAGAGATATGGGCCAAAATATTACATGTAATTTTAAAAGTCAACCAAAACATCTTTTGTCAAAGCAATTTACATCAAGTTAAAGATTTGAAAATAAAAAATGACCAACATGAGAGTTGTAAGAGACATCTTGAGATTTCCAAAAAGTCCAAGATCATCCCTATATGAAAAAAATTGAGAGAGTTATGATTGGTGCAAGTTAGGCAATTTTAAGAAAATGCACGAAACCTAAATTGAGCAAAATTGGATTTTTGGGATAATGGTGTTTACCGTGGGAATTGGTAAACAACCGCTGATCTTCCAAATGGTTACTTATTTGGTTACTCGCAGGATCGATCAGATTGATCCTAAGACATGGTTGATTTTGGGGTTTTGATTAAGTTTGACAATGGTTAAATGACAAGAAAATAAAGAAGCTTTATGTAAATTGCATGAAGAAGAGAACTTGATAAAATAAAGGAAGGCTTGAAATAAAGGTTTTCGACAGGAAAAGTAAAGGAGAAAGCAAGTAAAGTTTCTAGAAAATAAATGACTTTGATTAATAAAAGTGGTGTTTCACACATACATTCTCAACAATTCTTTCTCACACGCTGGGTACTCGAATCTATATGAGTGACTTGTATATAATTGTGAACACACGCGAAAAACTGCGTGAACTACTAATATTTATATTAAAACATCCCAAGTAACCTTCGGGCAGTTACACTGCTTCGAGATGACTCCACTTGGCACGTTCTCAGCGTTCGACGCTCCAGATCTTTGCACGTTGCACTTGGTAACCGCTAGGAACTGTTTTCCCTCCAAACGCTTGAATTTCAAACCGTTCCACTCTGAACAATCGAACACCTTCGTCGAGAAGCATCTTCGATGAGAAACACCTTCGACGTCGAAGGCAACCAAATTCTCCCTTGGGAGAAATCCTCTAAGTACATTGCCATCTTCTGATGGGCATTTCGACAGACCCAGCTGGTCGAAAACATCCTTCAGCTTTGATGGCTGATATTAATAAAAACAAGGGTGTCGAATTTAGGAGCCAACAAATTGCCCCCCAAGAATGCCTTCTTTCAACTCTGAAAAGAAAAAGGCATTCTTTGAAATTCCATTTGACACCTATCTTTTCATTCTTAGTCACAAATTAAATTGTGCACTTTTTTGTCTTCTACCAACCACTGACAATCCCAAGAAAAAACCATCATTTCATCTGTACCTAAGACGTCACCTCAGTACGGCGTGCAGCTTGCCAAATGTCTTTTCACAAATTGTCATCATGACAATTCCCAAAAACGAGGGCGCACGCTGCACCCTTTCATTTCTGCAGAACGGCTATGTCAACAGGGGGACGCCACGTGTCCCACTACCTTCTGCAACATTAAATGGCATTAAATGGCCTCGAATTTGGGGATTTCCCAACTACTATAAATAGCGCCAAGTACCCATTGTGGGACTTTTTCACGCTACCTTGCCTTCAAACTTCCTTATTGAATACAAACTCTCTGCAAACTTTGCAAACCATCTGTTATTCACTTCATCTTCAACCTTAACATCAACAATGGCGTCCGGTTCTTCCACCGCTCCTAGTTCTAACATCCCCTCCGGAAATGCTAAACCCAAGATTTTCTCCACTGCTCCTGTAGTTACTCCTACATGCCAACGAAGGGTTCCTGAGCCCTTAGACATTGCTGAACGTGACGCTTATTCACGCCAACTCATGATTCCGGTTGGATACTCCAACCAAATCTTCGCCATGTCTGGCCCGCTATACCCAAGCATCGCTGAAGCCATGAAGATCAAAAGCTACTTTCCAGTGCTTGAAAAACTCAAACCTATTGGATGCTCTAAGAAAGATGCAGAGGATAACGAAGATCCCGCTAAGGAGAAAATCGATCTTCGCTTCTTCAATAGGGGTGTTAGGGCTTTCAGGTCTAGCCCTAGCCTCACTCCTGACTACAGTGCTTGGCTGGAAAAAATGGAGAAAAGCCAGGCTTCGATCTGGAAAGACCTGGGGATATTCGACCTGGTTATGTTGTCGAAAACGGGTCTCAACTATTCCCCAGAAATGTTGATAGCTTCCTTACTCTTCTGGGATTACACTCATTTCACCTTCCATCTTCCCTGTGGAATGCTGACACCCACGCTGTTCGACGTGGCTGCCATCACTGGCCTTCGACCCACTGGGGACTATTTCGACCTAGAGGAAATGTCGGAGGATCAGATTGGATTCTCTGCCACAAAACCAACCTACACCACATATATCAACCATTACCACGATAAGTCGACGGCCACTATGTCGGATGTAGAGCATATCGCGTTTCTAGCCTTATGGCTGTCACGCTTTGTGTTCTGCACAAAGTCTTTACAGGTGACCAAGAAGATGGTCACCCTCGCCACCCAACTCCACCATGGCCAAAATATTTGTTTGGCAGAACTGATTTTGGCGAATCTGTACGAGTCGATTAGCAGCGGAGCCACTCTTTTGAAGATCATCGAGAACAGAGCCAGTCTGCTGCTTGCAGGACCTTTTTGGCTACTTCAGCTGTGGCTCAATGCCACCTTCGAGTCTTTCTTACCTCAGAAGACTCAAATAAATGAGCAAGCCCCGGAGATAGCAAATAGGTGCATCAAAGGCACCAGATTGGCTCTGCTGACCCCAACTGAAGATGGGCTGGAGCTTCAACAAACTTTTACAAACTTCGTCTTGATGTTTGCAAAAAGGAAAGAGTTTGTTTCGACCATGGCTCCCTTTGCTCGACAAAAGGTTGATCCAGAGTGGTTCACGAGGCCCCATCCTAAGTCGTCGAATGGCCCTCAGGTCGAAGAACATACAATAGTGTGGGAAGCATTTCTCACACCAAGAATAATGCCCCTGCGATTCAAGAGCTCCAAGACTCACTTGAGCCTGATCGCGTATCAACCAAACTTGGTCTCCCGCCAGTTTGGTATCATTCAAACACTTCCTTCTCCTATTTTTCCCAGGGAGAAGTCTATGTTATACTTTTGCAACGACTACACTGAAGACGCTGCCACTAAGCATATCGGCAGGTATGCTGGTCGAACTGTTCTTTCGTTGTTTGACTATCAGCTTAACTTTCTCTGCTCACCATCCTTCGAAGAGTGGTGGAGAAGTTACTATGCTGAAGAGTTCTTCAACGAGAAGGACTTCGTGGACGAACTTCAGAAGTCTTTTGTTCTTGTCTTGGACAAAATAAAGAAATGTAAGTTCATTCTTCCAAATTATTTTGTCTTTCTCTTTCGACTGGCAGCCTGTTAATTATTTTGTCTTCTTTCAGTTGTTCGAAAGCCTGCAGCCAAGAAAGCTGCAGAAGGCCATCAGGGAGGAGGTCCCTTGACAAAACCTCCACCACCGGCGAAGACTATAGCACCGACGAAGACTACAACAAGCCATCAGGGGGAAGGTCCTTCGAAAAAGCCTTCTGCACCGGTAACCAGACTTTTATTATTTTCTTCTGGCTTTAACATTCTGACTTTCGATGTAGCTTCTAAATCGAACTCCAATTGGTTTTAGGCACCTTCACCCAAGAAACGACCAGCACTGACGGTCGAATCTGGGAGTGACGAAGAAGACGATTCTCCCCCTGCTCCTCTTAAAAGGCGAAAGCTGAAGAAGGACGTTCCTTCTCCTGAGACTCGAACAATCAGAATAAAGGTTGCTGGGAGAAAGCCCAGGCCACCTCAAGTAATTATTGAAGAGCCAACGGAGGAGGAACTAAATGTTCTTCTCAATAAACCTGTCGAAAGCGACAATTCCAGCCCTGGGGCTGAAGTTCCTCTGCAGGTAATCTCTTTGACCATTTTTTAACTCAGGTGTCGATACCCACGTTCGATCATGTCTCTTTCTAACCTAGAAGATTCTTCTTCTTCTTTTCCCAGGAAACCACTGAAAGCTCAGCGCCAAGGACTTCTGAAACATTGGACTCTGCTGAACTCAGTAGGCCACAAGAGAAAGACTTGGCGAACGATGAAACCAATGCTGAAACAAATGAGGCCAATGCTGAGACAGAAGAACAACAAACAAAAGATCCACAAACAGAAGAGCAACAACCAAAAGAGATTCAAGTGGTTGATCTGTCGGAGGAACATCGTGACGAAGGGGATCACGTTGACGCTGGCGAAGGGGATCATGGTGACGCTGGTACTGCTGAAGTTCAAGTCGAAGAGATTCAAGTCGAGGCAAATGCTACTCAACAGCCTCAACCCCAGGACAAAGCTGCTGCAAAGGTTACCACTTCAACAAAGCATAGGTCGAAAGAGGACTTAGCACTCCTGAAGCAAACTGATCCCGTTGGCTATCTGAATGCCATTATCGAGAGCAAGGGAAGTTCGTCTGATATTAGTCAGGAGGCTTCTACTCAGTCGGGGAAGTCCACTGAAACTTCTCCTCTCGATGAGGCTTTGACGAAGGTTAAGGCTCAGTTCTTCAAGAAAGATTTGATGAAAGCTTTGGAGGGGGACCCTACTGCTCCATCATATTTGGGGGCTGTTTTGAATGCCGTAGACTTGCTAGCTGTGACTCCGGAGGTTTCAGGCTTTATCATGGAGTTACACTCCATTATTGATCAAGTCTCAGCAGACTATCGGCGACAAAGGGGCTTCAACATCCAGCTTGAAGTGTTATATGGCAAAAGTTCTTCTGCATGGACTGCTGTAGCAGAGACGACTTCTCGAATTACAAAGTTGTCGAAGCAAAAGGCGTCTAAGCAGGAAGAAATTGATGCCATAGATCGAGAGAATGCTTCCATAAAGGCGCAAATCGAAGAGCTAGAGGCCAAGATGAATGCCAATACTAAGCGCAAGGAGGAACTTCTCTCGACTGTTCCAGACACCGAAAGTCAAGCTGAAATCACACAAGGCCTAGAATTTGCTGAGAAAGCTCAAGCCTTCGACGATCAAATTGCCAAGCTTGCCCAGGCGAATGCCTTGTGCAACAAAAGATTGGAGTTGCAACAAGCTAAATACCTTCGACTCAAGGATTCCATCCCCTTCTGATTGACTCAGCCCTTTAACCATGTATTGTAATGTGTATTTGACAATATTGCCATTTTGGCTAATTTATAAAATTTTCCATTTTGGCTTATTTATGGTTAATTTAGTCGTTACTTGTTATTTATTTTGATCTCTTGGAGTATAGGTTTATACTTTTTCAAATATTTGCCATTTACTCTCAAGAGCCTTTTATCGTCGCCTAACTCTTCGACTTCATAAGCTCCACCAGAAAAAGTCTGGATGATTCTGAATGGTCCTTCCCATTTGGGTGACCATTTTCCCATGTTTCGATCCCTTCGATCCATGGGAAGAATCACCTTCCAAACTAAATCTCCAGGCGAGAATGCCTTAGGTTTCACTTTTTTATTGTAAGAGTCTTCTACTCTTTTCTTCTGAAGCCTTAGTAGGTCGAGAGCGCGCAATCTTTCTTCGTCTAAATCTACTAGTTCGTCTAACATCATATCCCAATAAACTTCGGAGGGAATATCATGGTGTCTCTGAACCCTTGTAGATTGAAGACAAATTTCTGCTGGCAACACTGCGTCATGACCAAAAGTTAGCCTATATGGTGTCGTACCTGTGGCTTCTTTTGGGGACGTTCGACAGGCCCACAAAATCTGGTCCAACGTCTTATGCCAATTTTTTGGCTTCTTCCCAACATGCTTTTTTATCAAGCCAATCACTACTTTGTTCGCTGCTTCGACTTGACCATTTGCCTGTGCATAATAAGGCGTTGATGTTAGGAGTTTAAAGCCTGTTTCCTGAGCAAATTCCTGCATCTTTCGACCGGTGAAAACTGATCCTTGATCAGTAGTTATAGTCTCAGGGATTCCATATCTAAAGATAATGTTCTTTTGAATAAATTCAATGACATTTTCTTGGTCTACATTGACTAAAGGAATAGCTTCGATCCACTTAGTAAAATAATCAATGCCTACCAATATATACTTCTGGCTCTTTGATGATGCTGGTCGAATCTCTCCAATAAGATCCAACGCCCATCCTCTAAAAGGCCAAGGTTTCACTATCGAGTGAAGTTCGCTTGCTGGTACATGTTGGATGCCTGTATGGACTTGACATTCTTGACAATCTTTGGCGAACTCGACACAATCTTTCAACATGGTGGGCCAGTATAGTCCTTGTCGAAACAACAACCATTTCATCTTATGGCCTACTTGGTGAGCCCCACAAGCTCCAGCGTGCGTAGTCGAAAGGGCTATGTATGCTTCATAATGAGATTTTCTCTTATGCATTTATATTCTTTTGTGACTTGCTTAATGACTAACTCTGAGTCTCTCATTATTTCGACTCGAGTTGCCCCCAATTCCAACAATATCTCAAGGCCAGTAATTAGAGCTTCATACTCAGCCTCATTGTTCGAACAAGAACCTGATATCTTGTACTTGAATGTTGTTGGAATTTTTTCTGGAGAAATAATCAAGACTCCTACTCCTGTTCCATCTTTATGGCTGGAACCATCGAAGTAGAATTTCCAAGGTTCTATCTCCACATGATTAATACTCTCAACTTGAATTGAGTGGTCGACTATAAAGTCTGCAACCACTTGTCCTTTTACTGCCTTAAGAGGCATAAAGGTCAAGGAGTATTCAGTTAATGCTAGCGCCCACTTGCCAATTCGACTGTGCAAGATGGGTTTCGACAACATGTACTTGAAAACATCAAAATGAGACGAAACATACACATCAACTGGTTTTATATATTGCTTGAGTTTTGTACAAGAGAAATACAGACATAGACACAATTTTTCAACTTCGTTATATCTAGTTTCTGCATCGTTCAAAACTCTACTAAGATAGTAAATGGGTCTTTCGACTCCATTTTCATCTTCTCGGGCTAACACGCTTCCCAAAGTTTTGTCGAATGCAGCTATGTACAATCTCATACTCCTATTGCTACAAGGAGGCACCAAAATAGGTGGCTTTGTGAGGTACCCTTTGATTTTGTCGAAGGCTTCTTGTTGCTCTTGCCCCCATTCAAATCCCTCTTTGTTCAGTCGAAGTAAGGGTGAAAAAGCTTGAGATTTCCCACTTAGGTTAGATATGAATCTCCTTAAGAAATTTATCTTGCCTAGCAGAGATTGCAGTTCCTTTTTATTCGATGGCGCTTTCGCTTCCAGAATTGCCTTCGTCTTGTTCTGGTTGATTTCGATTCCTTTTTTGTGGACAACGAAGCCCAAGAAATCTCCAGCTTTCACACAGAATGCACACTTCAAAGGGTTCATCTTCAGACCATGTTCTCTCATTCTTTCGAATGATTGTCGAAGGTGGCCTATATGATTCTTCCTGGAAACATATTTTATAACAATGTCATCAATATATACTTGCATAAAAGTGTTAATAAAATCATGGAAGATAGAATTCATTGCTCGCTGGTATGTTGCCCCAGCGTTCTTTAGGCCAAAAGGCATCACTACCCATTCGTAAGTGCCTAAAGCCCCAGGGCATCGAAAAGCTGTTTTCGACACATCTTCTTCAGCAATGAATATTTGATTATATCCTGAATAACCATCGAGCATACTCAGGTACTCATAGCCAGCGGCAGAATCGACTAGCATTTCCGCCACAGGCATAGAATATTCATCTTTGGGTGTAGCAGCATTCAAATCTCTGAAGTCTATGCACACCCTCAATGTACCATTTTTCTTAATTACTGGCACAATGTTTGCAATCCATTCGACATACCTCGTGACGCATATGAATTTGCACTTCAGCAGTCTTTCGACTTTCGTTTTGATCTTCGACAGTATTTCTGGAGCGAAGCGTCTTGGACTTTGCTTGATTGGCTTCTTCCCAGGTTTGATTGGCAACTGAAGTTCTACCAATCCTCTATCGAGACCAGGCATTTCGTCGTAATCCCATGCAAAACAGTCCTTGAACTCTTTCAACAAATGGATTACTTCCAACCTGAGTTCTGGGTCAATTTTTGCGCTGATGTAAGTTGGCTTTTTCTCTGACCCTTCGCCCAAGTTGATTTCTTCTAAAGGATCTTGCGCTAACATTTTGATGTTGTTCGCCAAGGGGTCCTTTTCGAAGCCCAAAGGCTCATCGTCATAGATGGCGTCGAGCCTCTGTTCCTGCATCCCTTCTGGCATGATATCAGGAGGTTCTGGATCGAAGTCCTTCCCAGGACCTGTAGAAGATAACTGTTGATCATTGGCCTGTGTGGCCATGTATTTTACTTCGGCTTCAAGAGCCGTTATCATCTTTGTTTCGGCTACGTAAGCCGAAATTCGCTTTAATGATTGTGACTCAGTCATTATCACTGAATTCACTTCCCCAACTAGTTGGTTGGATGTCAGTTAACCCACTGAAGTCTATGTGGGACATAGTTGGTCGAAGGATAGATCCCACCTTGATATCCAGTTGGATCACACCCATTGTGGTCCCTATGCCGCCTTCATAATTCGACAGGACCATGTTGTGAGGCTTGATATTCTCATCACTTTTGCCTATTTTTCTTAGCATAAAGTGAGGAATAATGTTGATGGTTGCCCCACAATCCACCAAGATTTTATTTACTGTGGTTTCTTCGAGTTTAGCCCTTATAAATAAAGGCTTGAGGTGATTCTTCATCGCCTCTGTAGGTGGTTCGAAGAACCCATTCTTCTCCTCAGTAGTGCCATTATCCATGACGAAATAGCACACTGGCCTATGTTTGATAATGACTGCCTGTCCTTATGATTGTTCGGAACCATCACTGTCTTTTGTTTTTGAAAAAACTCATTTGGTGCCATTCATTGTGCACTTGGATCAACTGAGAGAACTACCCTGCCCCAGGTTATGATTAAGGGTTTTGATTTTCGAAAATAAAACTCCTACTCCTTTGGCTCTGATGGGTTGGCGAGGGATTATCATCCTTATAACTTCCAGTGTTTAGGGGTTGAAACAATGCCTGTACCTCATCAGCGGGGTCTGTTCAAAAGCATACTGTAAATCGTGGTATCGTTTTCGTCATCCTCCCTCAAGAGGCTTAGAATTATTGATCAGAACAAATATGAAAATAATTTGCGTATAGTGAATACGAATATATTGATTCAAAATAGACATAAGCGATGCATTAATGAAATAACAATGTTTTAACAATGAGTAAATGTTTGAACAAAAGAAAATTGCAACTTGAACATTCGAATGAACAAAAATTTCTAGTCTCAGGGCTTGTCACTTCAAATGGTGAGCCTTGGAGGGATGGTAGAAAAATTCAGCCTGACCATCTTGTGTGAATTCCAGTGCTCCTTCATCAATCAGGTCCTGGATCTTGTTTTTCAAAGCCCAACACTCGTTTGCGTTATGTCCTGGACAGGCAGAGTGGTAGGCACACCTTTTATTGGGATCGTAAGCAGGATGTGCTGTGTTAAGGTTCTGGGGCTGAGCCCTTAATGTGATCAGGTTCAATCTCAACAGGCGTTGTAAAGCTTGAAACAGCGACATATTGAGCGGAGTGAACTGCCTCCTGGGTTTGTCTGTCTGAAGTTGGTGAAGTTGCTGCTGAATTGGTGATACTGGAGCCATATGAGGAGCTTTCTCCTTGCCTCTTTGTCTCAAAGGTGGTTGAACGATGATTGGCTTCTTACCCTTAGATGTTTGTCCCAGTTGGTTACCCTGAAGCAGTTTGTTGACGAGAACCCCGAGCTCATCTTGTCTTTGAGTTAAACCCTGAATGGTAGTCATCTGCCCCAGCATCTGGGCTTTCATTGCATCTATCTCAGCTTGCAGGCGTTCCAGCCGTTCGTCCTCAGCACTATTCCTGGCAAAAGTCTCCATGAGAAGTGTCCTTAGCTCCTCCTGCCCCTTGGATAGATTCAGGAGGATTTCCTCGAACCGAGTCCCTTGAGCAAGAAGGTCCTGGTTATCTTGTTGGGAAGCCATTGCTGAAATAAACAGCGGAGATGATAAGTGACTTGTCCAAAGGGTACCTGTTATGCAATGATATGTATGATATGCATGTAATGTTTTCAAGGACCTCGCGGGGTAAACAAGAAAATTTGTTAGCATTGGAATTTAGAGCTTGATTGAAGGACACCCATGTTATTGAGAACTCTTCTTCAAGAGTCAAAGGCTCACCATATCAAGTGGGTCATAGCCCCTGACTTTAGTCATCATGTCTGGTTTTGATTTCCAAACAACCTTGGTTAGGGAACCTTCTTCAGGAGTCAGAGCTCACCATATCAAGTGGGTCATAGCCCCTGACAACATTGGCCAGAGGAAAATAAATCCTCTTTGCCCCTTGCTAGATGTTTGATTTATATGACCTGCATCACCAGCCCTTGAGATCCTTGAAATGGGTTAGGATGTATGCAATGGTATGATGTCATGATATGCATGGGGTGATGTCAGTAACCCTATTATGAGTCCTAATTAAGGACTGAAACAAACCTGCAAGAAACAAGTGTTAGATCACAAGCATGCAGATAGTCAAGTACTAAGGCACACAAGTCACACAAGAGAGAGCCCTTAGGTTTAGGCCAGCATGGGGTCTGGGTAGTACCCTCTTGAAGTTGGTGGGTTCAACCTGTCCTAATCAAAGTAACCGGGTTCTAAGGTTCCCAATATCACGGGATTGCTTTCATTGTTCATCGTTTCGATTTAGCCACTGAACTGGCGACCGAAATATTCCAGGAAAGCAACCCTCAATTGAGTGTAGTATCGAGTATCAACCAACCTCGGACTGCACCAAAGTCAGTTATCTCACTACCCTAAAGAGGCCAAGATTGTTCAATTAAGGTTCCTAAGGTCTGTTGATGCTTCATGACACCACATGGAGGCCCCGTACTCTCCTTGACTGACTCAAGGGTTACCGGTACACACCAAAATGCCACATCAACGTAGCAGACTGCTTCAACCATGTCGGTATACCCCGCACAGTTCCCTCACAGCCTTGTTGCTACTTTCTAAAAGGGTATCCCCCAGATCCGGGTTAGGATCTATAGAACTCCCAAGACGGTCCCCCAATTTTAAAGCAAACAAGTCAAAGCAATTGAAAACACAGTTATCTTAGTCCTAAGGTACACCTCACTTTAAGTTTTGTCCCCAGCAGAGTCGCCAGTTCTGTGATCGGTGGATCTGGAACTGACTGTTTTAAAGCTGGTTCGCGAAATGTCGCGGAAGCAAGAGTCGCCACCGTCTTTTATTTTCTCCAATAGGAAAGGACAAAAGCACAGAAAAATTCCTTAAAGAGATTGCTCTCGGTTCGGGAGGTAGGTTATAGAAAGGGAAGGTGTTAGCACCCTTTCTATCCATGGTTATCCATGGGCTCTTAGGTACTTGCTCAATGTGTTTTCAAAATTGTTTGTTTGCTTTTCAATGTGGGTTTAAAAAGTTTCTTAGAAAAATTTCAGTTCGACTCGTACGTCAGAGTGTTTGAAAAGTTTGTTTTGAAAGTTTTTGAAAGTGTGTTGGTGGGAAAAGAGTTTTTGTTTTGTTTGAAATTAGAGCAAGTATCCTTGAGAACCTACCTACCCTAAGGAATTCGTCTGTGTAAATGTCCTTTAAAGTAGTGCCATCCCACCATTGAGAGGTAGGTAGCACCACCGTTGGAGGTGTTCGGGTCAATTCGAGTTTTAGGGACATGGTGATCACCGGAGCAATGGGAAGACACCTTAGAAGCTACCCTCATGCCAGGTTCCCGGATCATGAGGACTTACTAAGACGTTTTCTACTCGATGACCACCTTTCGAAAGGCAACAGTGAGGCGTACCCTAGGGGTGGTGTGTGCGAATTGTGCGTCATTTTCAGTTCATTGTTTGTCTTGTCATGCATTGGTGATCTAACGATTCGATTTTATTTTTGGGCATTCATTCTTTCATGTTATTGTTTAACAGTTAAAAGTGCGGGAATTTAAAGTGCGGAAAAGATAAAAGTCCTACGCTATTACAAAGGGCGAGGGTCTACAACGCCAAATTAATCCAGACCCGTTTTAAGATAAATTGCAGAAAAGAAATGTCTAATAGCTATTACACGGCTTTGGTACATATACATAATTATTTACAAAAGAAATAAATGAAACGCGCGAAAAAAAGAAAATAATCAAATGCGAGGGCGTTGAACCCTTTAAAAGAATTAAAATAATTAAGTTATCTAAAATTAAAATTAAATGAAAATGGTATTTTTGTGTTTTTTAGATTTAAAAAAAAAAAAAAAAAGTTAATTAAAATTAAAATCCTAGTTCTAATGTCTTTTAAGTTTATTATGAAAATATTGACTTTTAACCTAATTTAATTCTAAATTAATTTATGTGCATTAAATAAATAAATAATATTATTATTAAAAAAAAAAGAAAATAAAAAGTTATTAAACCTAAACTCTATTTTTTTTGGATTTTAGTTATTAAAAGAATTAAAATCTAACCTAAAATGCAACCCTAGTTTAATTATGAAAAACACTAATACTATGGCAAAAAACAAGGAAAGTTAAAAGGAAAAAGTCATTAACCTAATTCTATGTTTTTGTTTTTGATTTTTATTAAAAGGAATTAAAGTTGAAAACTTAATTAAAACTAAACATTTTACATGTTATTATTTATACAAAAAAAAACAATATTTAAAATAAAATAATTATTAAAATTTTTGACTTTTCTGATTTTTTTGAATGTTTTTATATTTTATAGTAAAAATAAACTAATTATGTTGAAACAATAAAATAAATAAAATAGCAAAAATAAAGGTAAGAAGAAAAATATAAAACATGCAAACCAGGGGGGGGGGGTAACCCCAATTTGGAGGTGTAGGCCTGGTGATTTTGGCCCATTTGCATTGTGAATTGGTTGACTTTCTAAGCCACGTGCACGCCTGTTGACTTGTCCTCATGGTATTCCTTGATTCTGAGCCCTTGGATGATCATCTGGGACACGTATGCGTTTGGATCATGATGGCCTATGGTGCACCTGGACATTAGCAAAGCACAGAATCTTGATTTGAAAAATAATATGGAATTTTACAAGGCCTGGGATTCGAACCCAGGTCATAAGCATTGCAAGCGCTTCCCTCTGCCACTGAACCATTTGTGTTTCATTTAATATATAATATAATATAAATAATATAAAAGAAAAGTGACACAGCTCTTGAGACGCGCGCGAACTTTTAAACCTCCCAATCCCTGCATGCCACCACATCATCATCCTCGTTCTTCTTTTTTTTTCTGAAACACACAAGCAATAAGCAACGGTTTTAACCCGTTGCTATAGAAGGCATTTTAGAAAATAGCGATTAGGATCCTGTTGGACATAAATTGTTCGCGAGGCATGCTTCTTGTTCGTTGGAGCATGCTGATTGTAATGGTAGTGATCTTGAGGCTTGATTTTACTCCATTCTAAAAGCCCTAATTCAAAAAGCTGGAAAACCTAAAAAACGCGCATGGTGGATTCTTATATGCAGTGCAAAAATCAAATTGAATATAAGGGTTAGCTTGGAAACTTTGTAAGGAACACGAATATGTAATTAAAATGCAATGAAGATGCTTAAAATGGAGAATACGATTTCAAATATTATGCTGTACAGTTGGACTTGTAGCTACCGTTTCAGGGTGTTTTGATTGAGGTTAAGGGTTGGAATGTGTTCAGTGACGCCTCAGGATGCTAATGGTATAAAAATTAAGGCTTGAAAACTTCCCCAACCTTGAATTCAGATTTGCAATATATGGCCTATTTTCAAAATGTCCAATGGCTTTTTCAGCGAGCTTTTTGCTATGTTCTAGTTAGGGTTAGACTCAGTGATCATCATGGAATGGAATAGGCTTGCTATTTGACCTTAATCCATGCTTGGGAAAGAATTGGTCTTAGGGTTTCTTCCATTAACCATTTTTCCTATTTTCTAGCCAAAACCTAGACCTAGTGTGCAAATGAACCTTAGCCTGATTTTTGAGTTGGTTCATGATACATAGGAATTGTCCAAGTTCACATGACACTATTCTATTGGCTTTTAAATTTTATTTGAATTTTCAAAGAATTAAAATGAATTAAATCATCAAAAATTAAATAAAATAGAAAAATCAATATTTGGTCTTGAAATTAACCATGGGACACGTGTGTGGCATGACAAGGATGAACCAAGTGGAAAAAATGGGGCCCTTTTGTCAAAAATTGGATTTTCAAAGATAGTTGACTTTTGCCATTTCACAAAAATTTCCCAACTTCTACAAGGCATAACTTGCTCAATTTTTAAGCTTTTCACATGTTCTTGGACATTTTGGAAAGGTCTTTGAGTCCTTTAACCAATGCCTTTGGTCCCATGTAATTTTGATTTACCAATCTCAAGTTATGGCCTTTGACTTAAAGTCCCTTTTTGTTGACTTTTGAAAATGACCTATAATGTTGAAATTGATAACTTTTTGTGAGAGCATTTCTTGGACTTGAAGTATGAAGATGAGTTGTAGGAAATGTCTTTCTCTTCAAAATGAGCTTTGGATGGAATTTTTCTGATAATCCATGTGAAAGTTATGCCCTGGTCAATTTCAGTTGACTTTTTCAGCTGTCCAAATATAGCAACTTTTGCATCTTTGATGATTTCTGAGCCAAACTTTGAGAATCATGATCAAGCATTGATCAAATGATGTTTGTGGCTTCAAAATGATATGTTGACCAAAAATTTGAACTTTTGACTGCCAAGTGACCATTTTGCCCCTACAGTTGACTGTAGTGCAATTTAGGGTTTTGACTGTACAATCTTGAGCTGAATGCCTTGAAACTTGATATGAGGATGCTTGACCATGTTTGTAAGCATATGAGACTTGATTGAGCCTTTGAAAACTTCCTTTTCTTGATCAACACACAAACCCTAGTTTTGACTGTATGGAGGCCTTTGCATTGTGCAATTCTTGGGGAATTTTGTAGCTTGGCTTGGCAGTTTATTGGAGAATATGGGAGGGAAAATTTTGGGGTACAACAGTTGCCCCTGTTCAATCTTCTTAGACCTGAGGATGGAGATTGGCTGACGTGCCTTTTGTAATCCGAGGGTAGAAGATGATTGGACACTAGAGTGCCCAGAAATTTGCGCTCACATGGTAGCAGTGTGGTGGGGGAATGGGCTTATAGATGCCATTTAGAGATTGATGGGTAGGATGATGGGCTTATAGATGCCATCTGGATGTTGATCGCGTAAGAGATTCCTTAGCGAGAACCTGCATACCTGCAAAAGAAAATGAGTACCTGACACGTCGCAGGAGCTGGTTTTCAGATGCTTGGTATAGATATGTCCTGACTGGTTACAGGAGCTGGGTCTGGATCTTCAAACGGTGATGAAGTTGTCTCTACTGACAGGTTGTTTCCAAGGACGAGTGGTCTTTAACGATGGGTGTCTATAGCGACTAGTGTCTATGACGAATGTCTATAACGACAAGTGTCTACACTGACGAGTGTCTATCACGACGAGTGTCTATCACGACGAGTGTCTATCACGACGAGTGTCTATCACGACGAGTGTCTATCACGACGAGTGTCTATCACGACGAGTGTCTATCACGACGAGTGTCTATCACGACGAGTGTCTATCACGACGAGTGTCTATCACGACGAGTGTCTATCACGACGAGTGTCTATCACGACGAGTGTCTATCACGACGAGTGTCTATAACGACGAGTGTCTATCACGACGAGTGTCTATCACGACGAGTGTCTATCACGACGAGTGTCTATCACGACGAGTGTCTATCATGACGAGTGTCTATCACGACGAGTTGTATCAGAGGAATCTTTAGGCATTGACTTAAACTGGATTTGTATTCTTTGACCGGATTTGTCTCTTATGACGGGATTTGTCTTTTCTGACGGTGTTTTGTCTATTTTGACATAGCTGATCATTCAACTGTATCCTTCCTGAAAGGTAAAGGTCAGTTATATGCAGTACGTGATATGAATCAAGCAACGGCATAAATGCAATTGTATGACATGATGCGTACATGCATGTGTCATGATGTACGAAAATGTGATGTTTATGAATGTATGCTTTCGTCTAGGAAAATAAATCCTTGACGGGTGCCGGGAAGTCACTCCTGGGCTGATGTTGGAGAATAAGCTTTTGCTTCCGCTGGGGGATGATAAGACTTTACTGAGGACGGTCTTTTCCGTGGCTATTGGCTGAGGATAACCCAGTTATATCTTATTAAGGAAATAACTCTTTGAATAAAGCCGGACGACGCGTTCGTGTTCTGCGGGGAGTGAAAATATCTGGGTCGCATTCCTATGATGGACAGAGCAACCGGATCTTTTAGACAACTCCTTATTGCCCCAGTTTCAGTGGGAGGAGGCACTTGTGGGAGTACTTGACGAGTCTTCTGGTAGGCAGGTGCCGAGATGCTGGGACATACTCGTACGCTTTGATCCCTAACTTTTGCCTGGACCGCCTTTTCGGGTTTTCAGTCCACCGGGATACCCATTTTTGCCCAAGCCGCCTTTTCAGGTTTTCGACTTGCCGAGTGTACAGATTTTTTCATTTCATCCCTTATTTTTGCCCGAACCCTTTTGGTTCGCCGGGAATCCCTTATTTTTGCCTAGGTGTGTCAACCTAGCGGGTCTTTGATTTTGCGTAGTATTCTTTCGACTATGTCCATATTTCTCAGAATGTGGGGAATTGCCCCTGTTGGAAATACTTTGTCATGCCCCAGATAATGGGCAATGCTCCTACTGTGCCTCTTGATTGGAGGTACTTCTGTTCACAAGATATTCATCGTGCGAATTTCCCTGCTGTTCAGACAAAAATTCATATGCAAACAAAGTTATTTTAAGAATGCAAAAGTCTATGTCTGTCTTGAATATTTTAAAAATGCATTTTGTTGTAATACAATACGGTGTCAACTCAAGATTTTACAGCAAACCTTCAGGAGTCAGGATACCTTCGTAACAGTATGCTTTCGAACTAACCCATGCTTCAGCTAGGACTTTTAAGGGTTATATCGTGGCCTGGTTCACGGTTTAAGAAACAAAGGATAAAGGCCCAAACTATTTGTACCCACCCGCTCTTTCGTGATGTTCTCCAACCCTAAACTCAGTTGATCATACGTTAGACCTTGTTTGAGTCTTTGCTCTGATTTTCCGGTGATGGTCCAAACATTGATGATTTATTCTGACTAGGCAGTCACTTTTTGTTGAGGGTTTGTGAGACCTCTTTCTTGATTTTTGTTATCCCTTTCTTTTTTTGCCTGAACTGTTTCCTTTTTGGAATTACAGTCAGCGGGATGCCCCAGTTTCGTAAGTCTCTTTTCATAGGTTTTGACTTCTTGGGCTTTTCGTTTATGATTTTTTTTTTTGATAATGACTGCCTGTCCTTATGATTGTTCGGAACCATCACTGTCTTTTGTTTTTGAAAAAACTCATTTGGTGCCATTCATTGTGCACTTGGATCAACTGAGAGAACTACCCTGCCCCAGGTTATGATTAAGGGTTTTGATTTTCGAAAATAAAACTCCTACTCCTTTGGCTCTGATGGGTTGGCGAGGGATTATCATCCTTATAACTTCCAGTGTTTAGGGGTTGAAACAATGCCTGTACCTCATCAGCGGGGTCTGTTCAAAAGCATACTGTAAATCGTGGTATCGTTTTCGTCATCCTCCCTCAAGAGGCTTAGAATTATTGATCAGAACAAATATGAAAATAATTTGCGTATAGTGAATACGAATATATTGATTCAAAATAGACATAAGCGATGCATTAATGAAATAACAATGTTTTAACAATGAGTAAATGTTTGAACAAAAGAAAATTGCAACTTGAACATTCGAATGAACAAAAATTTCTAGTCTCAGGGCTTGTCACTTCAAATGGTGAGCCTTGGAGGGATGGTAGAAAAATTCAGCCTGACCATCTTGTGTGAATTCCAGTGCTCCTTCATCAATCAGGTCCTGGATCTTGTTTTTCAAAGCCCAACACTCGTTTGCGTTATGTCCTGGACAGGCAGAGTGGTAGGCACACCTTTTATTGGGATCGTAAGCAGGATGTGCTGTGTTAAGGTTCTGGGGCTGAGCCCTTAATGTGATCAGGTTCAATCTCAACAGGCGTTGTAAAGCTTGAAACAGCGACATATTGAGCGGAGTGAACTGCCTCCTGGGTTTGTCTGTCTGAAGTTGGTGAAGTTGCTGCTGAATTGGTGATACTGGAGCCATATGAGGAGCTTTCTCCTTGCCTCTTTGTCTCAAAGGTGGTTGAACGATGATTGGCTTCTTACCCTTAGATGTTTGTCCCAGTTGGTTACCCTGAAGCAGTTTGTTGACGAGAACCCCGAGCTCATCTTGTCTTTGAGTTAAACCCTGAATGGTAGTCATCTGCCCCAGCATCTGGGCTTTCATTGCATCTATCTCAGCTTGCAGGCGTTCCAGCCGTTCGTCCTCAGCACTATTCCTGGCAAAAGTCTCCATGAGAAGTGTCCTTAGCTCCTCCTGCCCCTTGGATAGATTCAGGAGGATTTCCTCGAACCGAGTCCCTTGAGCAAGAAGGTCCTGGTTATCTTGTTGGGAAGCCATTGCTGAAATAAACAGCGGAGATGATAAGTGACTTGTCCAAAGGGTACCTGTTATGCAATGATATGTATGATATGCATGTAATGTTTTCAAGGACCTCGCGGGGTAAACAAGAAAATTTGTTAGCATTGGAATTTAGAGCTTGATTGAAGGACACCCATGTTATTGAGAACTCTTCTTCAAGAGTCAAAGGCTCACCATATCAAGTGGGTCATAGCCCCTGACTTTAGTCATCATGTCTGGTTTTGATTTCCAAACAACCTTGGTTAGGGAACCTTCTTCAGGAGTCAGAGCTCACCATATCAAGTGGGTCATAGCCCCTGACAACATTGGCCAGAGGAAAATAAATCCTCTTTGCCCCTTGCTAGATGTTTGATTTATATGACCTGCATCACCAGCCCTTGAGATCCTTGAAATGGGTTAGGATGTATGCAATGGTATGATGTCATGATATGCATGGGGTGATGTCAGTAACCCTATTATGAGTCCTAATTAAGGACTGAAACAAACCTGCAAGAAACAAGTGTTAGATCACAAGCATGCAGATAGTCAAGTACTAAGGCACACAAGTCACACAAGAGAGAGCCCTTAGGTTTAGGCCAGCATGGGGTCTGGGTAGTACCCTCTTGAAGTTGGTGGGTTCAACCTGTCCTAATCAAAGTAACCGGGTTCTAAGGTTCCCAATATCACGGGATTGCTTTCATTGTTCATCGTTTCGATTTAGCCACTGAACTGGCGACCGAAATATTCCAGGAAAGCAACCCTCAATTGAGTGTAGTATCGAGTATCAACCAACCTCGGACTGCACCAAAGTCAGTTATCTCACTACCCTAAAGAGGCCAAGATTGTTCAATTAAGGTTCCTAAGGTCTGTTGATGCTTCATGACACCACATGGAGGCCCCGTACTCTCCTTGACTGACTCAAGGGTTACCGGTACACACCAAAATGCCACATCAACGTAGCAGACTGCTTCAACCATGTCGGTATACCCCGCACAGTTCCCTCACAGCCTTGTTGCTACTTTCTAAAAGGGTATCCCCCAGATCCGGGTTAGGATCTATAGAACTCCCAAGACGGTCCCCCAATTTTAAAGCAAACAAGTCAAAGCAATTGAAAACACAGTTATCTTAGTCCTAAGGTACACCTCACTTTAAGTTTTGTCCCCAGCAGAGTCGCCAGTTCTGTGATCGGTGGATCTGGAACTGACTGTTTTAAAGCTGGTTCGCGAAATGTCGCGGAAGCAAGAGTCGCCACCGTCTTTTATTTTCTCCAATAGGAAAGGACAAAAGCACAGAAAAATTCCTTAAAGAGATTGCTCTCGGTTCGGGAGGTAGGTTATAGAAAGGGAAGGTGTTAGCACCCTTTCTATCCATGGTTATCCATGGGCTCTTAGGTACTTGCTCAATGTGTTTTCAAAATTGTTTGTTTGCTTTTCAATGTGGGTTTAAAAAGTTTCTTAGAAAAATTTCAGTTCGACTCGTACGTCAGAGTGTTTGAAAAGTTTGTTTTGAAAGTTTTTGAAAGTGTGTTGGTGGGAAAAGAGTTTTTGTTTTGTTTGAAATTAGAGCAAGTATCCTTGAGAACCTACCTACCCTAAGGAATTCGTCTGTGTAAATGTCCTTTAAAGTAGTGCCATCCCACCATTGAGAGGTAGGTAGCACCACCGTTGGAGGTGTTCGGGTCAATTCGAGTTTTAGGGACATGGTGATCACCGGAGCAATGGGAAGACACCTTAGAAGCTACCCTCATGCCAGGTTCCCGGATCATGAGGACTTACTAAGACGTTTTCTACTCGATGACCACCTTTCGAAAGGCAACAGTGAGGCGTACCCTAGGGGTGGTGTGTGCGAATTGTGCGTCATTTTCAGTTCATTGTTTGTCTTGTCATGCATTGGTGATCTAACGATTCGATTTTATTTTTGGGCATTCATTCTTTCATGTTATTGTTTAACAGTTAAAAGTGCGGGAATTTAAAGTGCGGAAAAGATAAAAGTCCTACGCTATTACAAAGGGCGAGGGTCTACAACGCCAAATTAATCCAGACCCGTTTTAAGATAAATTGCAGAAAAGAAATGTCTAATAGCTATTACACGGCTTTGGTACATATACATAATTATTTACAAAAGAAATAAATGAAACGCGCGAAAAAAAGAAAATAATCAAATGCGAGGGCGTTGAACCCTTTAAAAGAATTAAAATAATTAAGTTATCTAAAATTAAAATTAAATGAAAATGGTATTTTTGTGTTTTTTAGATTTAAAAAAAAAAAAAAAAAAGTTAATTAAAATTAAAATCCTAGTTCTAATGTCTTTTAAGTTTATTATGAAAATATTGACTTTTAACCTAATTTAATTCTAAATTAATTTATGTGCATTAAATAAATAAATAATATTATTATTAAAAAAAAAAGAAAATAAAAAGTTATTAAACCTAAACTCTATTTTTTTTGGATTTTAGTTATTAAAAGAATTAAAATCTAACCTAAAATGCAACCCTAGTTTAATTATGAAAAACACTAATACTATGGCAAAAAACAAGGAAAGTTAAAAGGAAAAAGTCATTAACCTAATTCTATGTTTTTGTTTTTGATTTTTATTAAAAGGAATTAAAGTTGAAAACTTAATTAAAACTAAACATTTTACATGTTATTATTTATACAAAAAAAAACAATATTTAAAATAAAATAATTATTAAAATTTTTGACTTTTCTGATTTTTTTGAATGTTTTTATATTTTATAGTAAAAATAAACTAATTATGTTGAAACAATAAAATAAATAAAATAGCAAAAATAAAGGTAAGAAGAAAAATATAAAACATGCAAACCAGGGGGGGGGGGGGGTAACCCCAATTTGGAGGTGTAGGCCTGGTGATTTTGGCCCATTTGCATTGTGAATTGGTTGACTTTCTAAGCCACGTGCACGCCTGTTGACTTGTCCTCATGGTATTCCTTGATTCTGAGCCCTTGGATGATCATCTGGGACACGTATGCGTTTGGATCATGATGGCCTATGGTGCACCTGGACATTAGCAAAGCACAGAATCTTGATTTGAAAAATAATATGGAATTTTACAAGGCCTGGGATTCGAACCCAGGTCATAAGCATTGCAAGCGCTTCCCTCTGCCACTGAACCATTTGTGTTTCATTTAATATATAATATAATATAAATAATATAAAAGAAAAGTGACACAGCTCTTGAGACGCGCGCGAACTTTTAAACCTCCCAATCCCTGCATGCCACCACATCATCATCCTCGTTCTTCTTTTTTTTTTTCTGAAACACACAAGCAATAAGCAACGGTTTTAACCCGTTGCTATAGAAGGCATTTTAGAAAATAGCGATTAGGATCCTGTTGGACATAAATTGTTCGCGAGGCATGCTTCTTGTTCGTTGGAGCATGCTGATTGTAATGGTAGTGATCTTGAGGCTTGATTTTACTCCATTCTAAAAGCCCTAATTCAAAAAGCTGGAAAACCTAAAAAACGCGCATGGTGGATTCTTATATGCAGTGCAAAAATCAAATTGAATATAAGGGTTAGCTTGGAAACTTTGTAAGGAACACGAATATGTAATTAAAATGCAATGAAGATGCTTAAAATGGAGAATACGATTTCAAATATTATGCTGTACAGTTGGACTTGTAGCTACCGTTTCAGGGTGTTTTGATTGAGGTTAAGGGTTGGAATGTGTTCAGTGACGCCTCAGGATGCTAATGGTATAAAAATTAAGGCTTGAAAACTTCCCCAACCTTGAATTCAGATTTGCAATATATGGCCTATTTTCAAAATGTCCAATGGCTTTTTCAGCGAGCTTTTTGCTATGTTCTAGTTAGGGTTAGACTCAGTGATCATCATGGAATGGAATAGGCTTGCTATTTGACCTTAATCCATGCTTGGGAAAGAATTGGTCTTAGGGTTTCTTCCATTAACCATTTTTCCTATTTTCTAGCCAAAACCTAGACCTAGTGTGCAAATGAACCTTAGCCTGATTTTTGAGTTGGTTCATGATACATAGGAATTGTCCAAGTTCACATGACACTATTCTATTGGCTTTTAAATTTTATTTGAATTTTCAAAGAATTAAAATGAATTAAATCATCAAAAATTAAATAAAATAGAAAAATCAATATTTGGTCTTGAAATTAACCATGGGACACGTGTGTGGCATGACAAGGATGAACCAAGTGGAAAAAATGGGGCCCTTTTGTCAAAAATTGGATTTTCAAAGATAGTTGACTTTTGCCATTTCACAAAAATTTCCCAACTTCTACAAGGCATAACTTGCTCAATTTTTAAGCTTTTCACATGTTCTTGGACATTTTGGAAAGGTCTTTGAGTCCTTTAACCAATGCCTTTGGTCCCATGTAATTTTGATTTACCAATCTCAAGTTATGGCCTTTGACTTAAAGTCCCTTTTTGTTGACTTTTGAAAATGACCTATAATGTTGAAATTGATAACTTTTTGTGAGAGCATTTCTTGGACTTGAAGTATGAAGATGAGTTGTAGGAAATGTCTTTCTCTTCAAAATGAGCTTTGGATGGAATTTTTCTGATAATCCATGTGAAAGTTATGCCCTGGTCAATTTCAGTTGACTTTTTCAGCTGTCCAAATATAGCAACTTTTGCATCTTTGATGATTTCTGAGCCAAACTTTGAGAATCATGATCAAGCATTGATCAAATGATGTTTGTGGCTTCAAAATGATATGTTGACCAAAAATTTGAACTTTTGACTGCCAAGTGACCATTTTGCCCCTACAGTTGACTGTAGTGCAATTTAGGGTTTTCACTGTACAATCTTGAGCTGAATGCCTTGAAACTTGATATGAGGATGCTTGACCATGTTTGTAAGCATATGAGACTTGATTGAGCCTTTGAAAACTTCCTTTTCTTGATCAACACACAAACCCTAGTTTTGACTGTATGGAGGCCTTTGCATTGTGCAATTCTTGGGGAATTTTGTAGCTTGGCTTGGCAGTTTATTGGAGAATATGGGAGGGCAAATTTTGGGGTACAACACTCATGTTCTGGCACTTGTGTAAAACATCTTGCTTTGAGCAACCTAAACCTATTTAGATATTCGTCTATAGGTTCAGTGAAACGTCTTTTTATACTGGCCAATTCTTTCAGGCTTATCTTGGTTTGCCCCATGTAGAATTGCTCATGGAACAATCTCTCCAACTGGGTCCAATGATGGATCGAATTGGGGGGGAGAGTTGTAAACCAAGTAAAAGCGTTCTTTGTTAAAGAACTTGGGAAGTACTTAATCCTCAGGTTTTCTTTGTTTGAAATATCTCCTGCTTTGATCAAGTATCTCGCCACATGTTCGACAGTAGATTCTGTCGTGTCCCCAGAGAATTTAGTGAACTTTGGGACTTTACATCTAGGAGGTAAGTCTGTTTGTAACACGTATTCTGACAGTGGGGATGTGAAGTTGGGCCTACGAAAGCCCATGTTCATCCCATTTTGCGTCATGATTCTTTCGATCATGGTTGCCAGATTATTTTCCAAACCTATATTCTGGTATTGGATGTGCTGAACTACTTCGTCAGCATTTTGGTTTCTGTTAACTAACCTTACCTCTGGGGTTATAACCCTAGGTTCTTCGACAGGCTGCTCCAATCGTGCCCTAAGGTTTTCTTCGACAGGCTGCTGGCCTTGGTTGATAGTGGTTTCTTCCTCTAAGAATATACCTTGGTTTCCCCTTATTGGCGCCCTTTGGGGCTGTCGAATAGGTTGGGGTACTCCAAAGAAATCAGCCAAACGCATCATTTGCGCTGTCATCTACTGATTCGATTGGGTAGTGTTTTGTATTAGAGGATCCAGCACTGTACTTAAAGTTTGTGCCAACATTTGAACCATATCATGGTTGCTTTCGTCCATTTGTTGCCTCAAGACTGCTGTCGAGGCATTTGTAAGGCCATGTGCTACTTGGGACGTTCCTCCTAAGAGTTGGGTCCTATTTTTGTTCGCCATACCTACTCCAAAACCTTGGAGTGGCGAAGAGGCACTCACTAAAGGGTCTGAAAAAATGGACGCAGCGTTCGTTAGGCTAGCCAAGTCAGACGTTGGCATGCCATAGAGTGGTTCTCGATTATGACCGCTTGTCATAAATCCTGGGGGAACATAAGGCCTTGTGCCGAGATTTCCCCTTGGTGGGGGAGTTCCCAAAGGCACTTTGGGGCCAGTGAATGGAGGTAATGGCCCCGTCGTTGTGATCGTTACTGCTGGTGTTGAACCAGCAGTTATCGCTTCACTTACGGTTGGGATAACCGTTGATCCCACATTCGTTTGTGGGATTTCGTTATTGCTTGGCGGATTCGCCATCGCTTCTCTTCTTCTGGTAGTATTGGTATTGTTAGTGTATATTCTACCACTTCTCAATAACATACAACACTCCTCGAAAAAGACGATATTTTGTGTAAACAGATTAAACTTCAAAATCAACACACAATCCCACCGGGTGTGCCAATTTGTTTACCGTGGGAATTGGTAAACAACCGCTGATCTTCCAAATGGTTACTTATTTGGTTACTCGCAGGATCAATCAGATTGATCCTAAGACATGGTTGATTTTGGGGTTTTGATTAAGTTTGACAATGGTTAAATGACAAGAAAATAAAGAAGCTTTATGTAAATTGCATGAAGAAGAGAACTTGATAAAATAAAGGAAGGCTTGAAATAAAGGTTTTCGACAGGAAAAGTAAAGGAGAAAGCAAGTAAAGTTTCTGGAAAATAAATGACTTTGATTAATAAAAGTGGTGTTTCACACATACATTCTCAACAATTCTTTCTCACACGCTGGGTACTCGAATCTATATGAGTGACTTGTATATAATTGTGAACACACGCGAAAAACTGCGTGAACTAGTAATATTTATATTAAAACATCCCAAGTAACCGTCGGACAGTTACACTGCTTCGAGATGACTCCACTTGGCACGTTCTCAGCGTTCGACGCTCCAGATCTTTGCACGTTGCACTTGGTAACCCCTAGGAACCGTTTTCCCTCCAAACGCTTGAATTTCAAACCGTTCCACTCTGAACAATCGAACACCTTCGTCGAGAAGCATCTTCGACGAGAAACACCTTCGACGTCGAAGGCAACCAAATTCTCCCTTGGGAGAAATCCTCTAAGTACATTGCCATCTTCTGATGGGCATTTCGACAGACCCAGCTGGTCGAAAACATCCTTCAGCTTTGATGGCTGATATTAATAAAAACAAGGGTGTCGAATTTAGGAGCCAATAAATGGGCCTAGATTTTTAGGTTCAAACTTGGGAAGTACTTAATCCTCAGGTTTTCTTTGTTTGAAATATCTCCTGCTTTGATCAAGTATCTCGCCACATGTTCGACAGTAGATTCTGTCATGTCCCCAGAGAATTTAGTGAACTTGGGGACTTTACATCTAGGAGGTAAGTCTGTTTGTAACACGTATTCTGACAGTGGGGATGTGAAGTTGGGCCTACGAAAGCCCATGTTCATCCCATTTTGCGTCATGATTCTTTCGATCATGGTTGCCAGATTATTTTCCAAACCCATATTCTGGTATTGGATGTGCTGAACTACTTCGTCAGCATTTTGGTTTCTGTTAACTAACCTTACCTCTGGGGTTATAACCCTAGGTTCTTCGACAGGCTGCTCCAATCGTGCCCTAAGGTTTTCTTCGACAGGCTGCTGGCCTTGGTTGATAGTGGTTTCTTCCTCTAAGAATATACCTTGGTTTCCCCTTATTGGCGCCCTTTGGGGCTGTCGAATAGGTTGGGGTACTCCAAAGAAATCAGCCAAACGCATCATTTGCGCTGTCATCTACTGATTCGATTGGGTAGTGTTTTGTATTAGAGGATTCAGCACTGTACTTAAAGTTTGTGCCAACATTTGAACCATATCATGGTTGCTTTCGTCCATTTGTTGCCTCAAGACTACTGTCGAGGCATTTGTAAGGCCATGTGCTACTTGGGACGTTCCTCCTAAGAGTTGGGTCCTATTTCTGTTTGCCATACCTACTCTAGAACCTTGGAGTGGCGAAGAGGCACTCACTAAAGGGTCTGAAAAAGTGGACGCAGCGTTCGTTAGGCTAGCCAAGTCAGACGTTGGCATGCCATATAGTGGTTCTCGATTATGACCGCCTGTCATAAATCCTGGGGGAACATAAGGCCTTGTGCCCAGATTTCCCCTTGGTGGGGGAGTTCCCAAAGGCACTCTGGGGCCAGTGAATGGAGGTAATGGCCCCGTCGTTGTGATCGTTACTGCTGGTGTTGAACCAATAATTATCGCTTCACTTACGGTTGGGATAACCGTTGATCCCACATTCGTTTGTGGGATTTCGTTATTGCTTGGCGGATTCGCCATCGCTTCTCTTCTTCTGGTAGTATTGGTATTGTTAGTGTATATTCTACCACTTCTCAATAACATACAACACTCCTCGAAAAAGACGATATTTTGTGTAAATAGATTAAACTTCAAAATCAACACACAATCCCACCGGGTGTGCCAATTTGTTTACCGTGGGAATTGGTAAACAACCGCTGATCTTCCAAATGGTTACTTATTTGGTTACTCGCAGGATCGATCAGATTGATCCTAAGACATGGTTGATTTTGGGGTTTTGATTAAGTTTGACAATGGTTAAATGACAAGAAAATAAAGAAGCTTTATGTAAATTGCATGAAGAAGAGAACTTGATAAAATAAAGGAAGGCTTGAAATAAAGGTTTTCGACAGGAAAAGTAAAGGAGAAAGCAAGTAAAGTTTCTGGAAAATAAATGACTTTGATTAATAAAAGTGGTGTTTCACACATACATTCTCAACAATTCTTTCTCACACGCTGGGTACTCGAATCTATATGAGTGACTTGTATATAATTTTAAACACACGCGAAAAACTGCGTGAACTAGTAATATTTATATTAAAACATCCCAAGTAACCGTCGGACAGTTACACTGCTTCGAGATGACTCCACTTGGCACGTTCTCAGCGTTTGACGCTCCAGATCTTTGCACGTTGCACTTGGTAACCCCTAGGAACCGTTTTCCCTCCAAACGCTTGAATTTCAAACCGTTCCACTCTGAACAATCGAACACCTTCGTCGAGAAGCATCTTCGACGAGAAACACCTTCGACGTCGAAGGCAACCAAATTCTCCCTTGGGAGAAATCCTCTAAGTACATTGCCATCTTCTGATGGGCATTTCGACAGACCCAGCTGGTCGAAAACATCCTTCAGCTTTGATGGCTGATATTAATAAAAACAAGGGTGTCGAATTTAGGAGCCAACAAATGGGCCTAGATTTTTAGGTTCAAACTTGGGAAGTACTTAATCCTCAGGTTTTCTTTGTTTGAAATATCTCCTACTTTGATCAAGTATCTCGCCACATGTTCGACAGTAGATTCTGTCGTGTCCCTAGAGAATTTAGTGAACTTGGGGACTTTACATCTAGGAGGTAAGTCTGTTTGTAACACGTATTCTGACAGTGGGGATGTGAAGTTGGGCCTACGAAAGCCCATGTTCATCCCATTTTGTGTCATGATTCTTTCGATCATGGTTGCCAGATTATTTTCCAAACCCATATTCTGGTATTGGATGTGCTGAACTACTTCGTCAGCATTTTGGTTTCTGTTAACTAACCTTACCTCTGGGGTTATAACCCTAGGTTCTTCGACAGGCTGCTCCAATCGTGCCCTAAGGTTTTCTTCGACAGGCTGCTGGCCTTGGTTGATAGTGGTTTCTTCCTCTAAGAATATACCTTGGTTTCCCCTTATTGGCGCCCTTTGGGGCTGTCGAATAGGTTGGGGTACTCCAAAGAAATCAGCCAAACGCATCATTTGCGCTGTCATCTACTGATTCGATTGGGTAGTGTTTTGTATTAGAGGATTCAACACTGTACTTAAAGTTTGTGCCAACATTTGAACCATATCATGGTTGCTTTCGTCCATTTGTTGCCTCAAGACTGCTGTCGAGGCATTTGTAAGGCCATGTGCTACTTGGGACGTTCCTCCTAAGAGTTGGGTCCTATTTCTGTTCGCCATACCTACTCCAGAACCTTGGAGTGGCAAAGAGGCACTCACTAAAGGGTCTGAAAAAGTGGACGCAGCGTTCGTTAGGCTAGCCAAGTCAGACGTTGGCATGCCATAGAGTGGTTCTCGATTATGACCGCCTGTCATAAATCCTGGGGGAACATAAGGCCTTGTGCCCAGATTTCCCCTTGGTGGGGGAGTTCCCAAAGGCACTCTGGGGCCAGTGAATGGAGGTAATGGCCCCGTCGTTGTAATCGTTACTGCTAGTGTTGAACCAGCAGTTATCGCTTCACTTACGGTTGGGATAACCGTTGATCCCACATTCGTTTGTGGGATTTCGTTATTGCTTGGCGGATTCGCCATCACTTCTCTTCTTCTGGTAGTATTGGTATTGTTAGTGTATATTCTACCACTTCTCAATAACATACAACACTCCTCGAAAAAGACGATATTTTGTGTAAACAGATTAAACTTCAAAATCAACACACAGTCCCACCGGGTGTGCCAATTTGTTTACCGTGGGAATTGGTAAACAACCGCTGATCTTCCAAATGGTTACTTATTTGGTTACTCGCAGGATCGATCAGATTGATCCTAAGACATGGTTGATTTTGGGGTTTTGATTAAGTTTGACAATGGTTAAATGACAAGAAAATAAAGAAGCTTTATGTAAATTGCATGAAGAAGAGAACTTGATAAAATAAAGGAAGGCTTGAAATAAAGGTTTTCGACAGGAAAAGTAAAGGAGAAAGCAAGTAAAGTTTCTGGAAAATAAATGACTTTGATTAATAAAAGTGGTGTTTCACACATACATTCTCAATAATTCTTTCTCACACGCTGGGTACTCGAATCTATATGAGTGACTTGTATATAATTGTGAACACACGCGAAAAACTGCGTGAACTAGTAATATTTATATTAAAACATCCCAAGTAACCGTCGGGCAGTTACACTGCTTCGAGATGACTCCACTTGGCACGTTCTCAACGTTCGACGCTCCAGATCTTTGCACGTTGCACTTGGTAACCCCTAGGAACCGTTTTCCCTCCAAACGCTTGAATTTCAAACCGTTCCACTCTGAACAATCGAACACCTTCATCGAGAAGCATCTTCGACGAGAAACACCTTCGACGTCGAAGGCAACCAAATTCTCCCTTGGGAGAAATCCTCTAAGTACATTGCCATCTTCTGATGGGCATTTCGACAGACCCAGCTGGTCGAAAACATCCTTCAGCTTTGATGGCTGATATTAATAAAAACAAGGGTGTCGAATTTAGGAGCCAACAAATGGGCCTAGATTTTTAGGTTCAAACGTGGTCATGGCCTCATATTAAACCTCTAAATCTATTCATACATTTTTGTGGTTTTTATTTCTTTTTATTTTGACTTTATTCATTTAAATTCAAAATAAATCAAATAAAATATAAAACCCATGGACTTAGGCGCATGGACTTTTGTTTTGATTAGATTTAAAGCCTAAAAATCACATAAACAGCTAGCAAGAACGTTTGGGATTGATTTGTACATGATTGACCTAAAAAGAGAGATTTCATACAAAACTTCAATCAAATATTTGGTCATGAAATAAAAAATATTTGATTCAATTTTGTTGACCTAAATCTTCCACTATAAATACGCAACATGTTCAGACCATCAATAACACAAAAATGGCCTCAAGAACACACTCTCAAAATCTCAAATTTTCTCAAAACTAGGGCATATAGAAACCCTTATATCCACCCTCTATCAATCCATTCCAAGCATTCCATCGTGTTCCTGAAGTTCCCAGGAGTTCATCCCATTCATCCTTGAAGCTTGAAGCGCGCTAGATCATCACATCTCAACATCACCGATTTGGAATGAGAATCTGCCATTGCTAGGGAAGTTTGAGATGTTTTCTTTGAAACTCACTTTACAAGCGTTTTTAGGCCAAACTAACACCACCATTGGATTCAGGAGGTCCAAATTAGGGTGACACAACCCCTCTTGATCTTTAAATCTTGCTATTTTTGCAGGTTGAATATTTGATTGATCAGAGAACACGACCAGAGCTAGGGCTCCAGTGCTTCTCTGATCTAACATTTTATTATTTATTAATTTATTTGACACAGAGCCAACGCAATACAAATGGTGAGAAGCGTGACTGTTAACGTAAGGGGCGTGGCTTCGATCCCAATGTTTTGCAATTATTTTGTTTTTTTATAGGTTTTAACGCGTACTTATAATATAATGATTGATTCTTGTTCTCCATCACAACAAACATCATGGCGCAGTGGTAGAAGGGCACACATGTGGCTTCAAGGGAGTGGGTTCAACACCCACCCCATGTTTTTATTTTTTTCCTTATTTTTTCTAACCCTATTTTCATCCTAATTTTCATTCTTTTTTTTCCTTAATTAATTTTTAATTAATCATTAACTAACCTAATTTTTTCAAAGCAAACATAACAAATAAGGGTTAGGATTTTTTTAATTAATAATTAAAATATTTAATATATTTACTAATTAATTAATTAATTAACCTTTTTTCTTAATATTAAAATTAATTAGAAACAATTAGGTTTTAATTCACTATTATCACTTAAATTATTTTCTACAAAATATTAAAAATTTTAACATTTAGATATTAGGTTTTAAAAAAATATTTTAATAACATTTTTCTTATTTTCTTTCTTTACTATTTAATTTTCTTAGACAAAATATATAAGTCACACTATCGATTGTAATAGCGTAGATTTACATTTCCGCACCTTTTTCTAATTATGTATATGCTCCAAGGATGTAATAGCGTAGGTTTACTTTCCCACAAATTTCTATACTTATGTATCTACCGCAAAGTCATGTAATAGCTTAGGTCTTTACATTCCACCCTTTAATTTTATGTACATATTTAATTTCTAGTAATCAGGATTGTATGAAAAGACTAAAACAAACGTAGAAAACCCTAATTCTCAAGATAAATAACTGAAATCAATACACTTTTCACACTTACACCTCTAGGGTATCCTCTCTTGTTGTCTTACGATATTGATCATGTCCCTCGAAAGTGGGGATACTTTAGCAGAAGACCCTCAATCAAATCATCACGTCTCTTTCGAATAAAGATCATAGTCCCTCAATGACCTTTCAAAGTTGACAACAAAATTATCTAGTCCCTTCGATATAATTGCTAAAGTATCCTTATATGTTGTCTTCGATGACCATACGACGACCCTACGCATGTCCCTTCACATCCAATAGATGGGCTACCTACCAACTAATGGTATGGATAATACTATCTCTAAAGGAGAGGGAAAATAATAAGAAAGACCATACTTAGTGGATAAGAACTCTTAATCACTTGATCACAACCTTTTCAAAACATTTTTTACACATCATTTTCAAATAAATATTTTAAAAAAAAAACACTTTGTATACATTCTTGAGGACTGATACAAGAATCATTACAAATTTAGCCTTACATTGGTAATTTCAAAATATTTTCAAACAAATCACACACACAAAGCAAGTTTTTAAAGTGATCTAAGCAATTAAGAGCCCGTAGATAACTACGGATGAAAAGGGTGATAACTTCTTCCCTTTTCATAACTTACCCCCCGAACTCAAAAGTTATCTAAGGTCTTTCTTGTTCTTTTCACCTTTCCTAAATATTGGATAAAAGAAAAGTCAGTGACGACTCTTGCTATTTGTACATTTGGATAAGACCAAAAAGTCAGTTCTCCCACCGTATTACAGTAGGTAATAAAAGGGTGGCATTTCAAGTGAAGGCTAGGATGCGGAAATTGGTGTTCCATTACCCTCGGTGAGTCATCCTTCTCGATCTTGTTCTAAAACATTTGGGTGAATTTTAGTTCAAGTTTGGGGGAAATTTACTACTTTGCTTTGCAATTTATTTTTTCGTGTTATGTTATTTGCTGTGTAATCCACTGGTTGTTCCTGCCCAAATTTTTGACTGAAATTTTTTGTTTTCAACAAGAGCTTGTAATTCAAAGAGATTGGGAATAATATATAGAGATAAAGGGATGATTGTTTGAGGTTAGTAAGTTCAGAATAACGTGATAGTGATACAAGTCTAACGTGTAGATTTGTACCATAGTGCTTGAATCCTAAGAAGTGCTCCTTGAGTAGTTTATCTTTACAGTCTGGCATAATATAGATTCACATGAATGTATGATTGGTTGAGAAATAAATAAACATGGCACCAAATGATGAAAAGGCGGTAAAAGGCAACTGACTCACTATGTTGGGTAGCCCTCACCTGGTTATTTAGCTTAAAGGGGGTTGATCCCCAAACTTCGTCCAAAAGGAAAATATATAAACTGAAAAGTTTTGAAATTTTCATGTGAAATTAAAAAGTAGCAAAAGTTATTTGGTGCCTAAACAAAAATTTTCTTGATTAGTCTTGTGTGTGTGATGATCATCAAAATTCTCATTGCCTTAATTTGACTGTCTGAATGAAAAATGAGGAAAATCAGAAAAAGACTTAAGTACAAAGCATAGTTAGAGAGGTATCTGAAGAGGAAACTCGAGATTAAAAGGTTCTTACACAAAATCCTCGCGTCATGTGAACATCAGACGTACTACCTTTTGATCAATGTGAACGAATGTCTCACGTATGAGTACCGGTATGTTGTGAATCTCATGAGCTCTTGTAATTATCGCTTGAGGTCAATAAAATGTTTAAGTTTGGGGGAGTTTGATCAGTGGTTTTTACACACTTATTTACCATTGATTTCAGTTATCTTTTATTTTTATTATGGAGTGTTTTATTTCATTTTACCAATTTTTATGCGTTGGTTGTGTGTTTTACTGTTTTCAGGTTCAAAGGAATAAATAAGCATTGCAAAACTCAGAATTTTGAAAGAAATGCAAAAATCACATTTCAAAAGGCCTGACACGGGTAGTCGTGTCACCTGACACATGTCGTGTCAAGAGGAAGGCCTAGATACATTGAAGAAGAATGGAAGTCAGGGGTATAACACGGGCGGCCGTGACGCCTGACATGAGCCGTGCTGCCCCTCTTGAGACTTAAAAGAGAAAATTGGGAGTTAAGGGGCCAACACGGGCGACCGTGTTTCCTGAAACGGGCCATATTGGCCTGTGACGTTGATTTCCTGAATTTTCCTATTTGTCCATATGTTAAGCCGTGGAGGCGTTTTGGGTACTTCTAACCGACCTAAGTGAGTTTTTGCTATTTAGATGAGTTTCCACGATTAATTAGGAGACTTTTTCCCAATGAAGAATAGTTTACACAATTGAAGATTGGAGAGATCAAAGTTCTTGGGGAACGGAAGATTCTCATGAGCGAAAGCAATTGAAGATCGAAGTTATTCCACTACCTGTAATGTTTAGTTTTTATCTTATAGTTATTTTGAACAATATGAGTAGCTAAACCCCCAATGCTAGGGGGTGTCCCTGTTTTGCAACTGTAATGATTTTGAATTCTTGATTTTAATACAATAGTTTCTTTTCAATTTAATCCTTCAATGTTCTTATGCTTTTCCTATCAGACAAATAAGGATTAATTCACATTTAACAATTAGGACTGGACCGCCATTGTTAAGGTTTTTGTATGATTAAACTATAATAGATACCACCTAGAACTAGGGATACACTATAGTTACCAGTAAAATCTCGATAAAATAAATGTCTGGCTTCATCATAATTCTCTAAGGACCTAGGTATTAGGATGAACGACCAAAGATTTTCCCACTAAGGACTTGGGAAAAATGAACTAAAGATTTGGTATTTGAAGGTTATGAACTTGTTTAAGAAATCAATAGTCAAGGTTATTACAGGGGAAAATCACACACTTATCCCTAGCATGCTCTTCATATTAGTGAAAAACCAATTTATATTTCTACTTATTATTAAGTGAAAATTTCCAAACCAAAACCCTAATTCAAGTTTTTGTTTAATTGAACCACAAATTAAACTCGATACTGATATGCATTCCTTGAGATCTATACTTTAGGGTTTCCCATTATTACTACATTGGAAAATTAGTACACTTTTTAATTTACCGATCAATATACTACCATTAAATATGGTATGATTAACGCGTTTGTTGAGAGATGGAGATTGGACAAGCATGTATTGATGGAGGACTGTTTTCTAATGGCTATGAGGTTAAATGTGTTCTAGATGCCATCATGGCAGAGGCTCAGGAGGCTGTGCAGTACAGGAGACATCGCAGGAATGCCGAGAGGGTCACGGGCCGACTCAGAGTCCTCCATGCGCAATAATCTTCATATGTGTGTGTGTGTATGTGTGTATTCTGGTCCAGTCTGATGCCTAGGCATGACCCAATTTACTTCTACATCCAAGATAGCCCAACAGCTTTAGTCCAATCAATTGGGACAGGAAAATGACACATTTCCCTTCTGTCCTCAGCCGGGGACACGTGGTCAATTGTCCCCCAGGACTAGCGTGACCACCCATGCCTGTGTTAGCAGCTACTTATCACTCTACTCGTCATGTGAGGACAACAAAGAACTTCCATAACAAGCTTGCCCACGATCACACCTATGCCCCTCACCCGAGGAGTCATGGTCGGTTGACCCCCAGGATCAACGAGACTGCCTCTGCCCGCTCAAACAGGCTAGTCCTCGCCCTGCCAGTCACACGAGAATAGCCATCCAGGAATAGTCAGAATCATCTTTTCTCATGAGCACCTCTCATCTTGTCATAACGGCTAGTTCCGAGTATCTCTGCCCGGTATGACCAATTCCTGGCAGTTATTTATTTTTGGGGAACCTGATGAAGGAAAATTGCGATTAAAACGCAGCGGAATATAAAATTTTCCTTTAGAGATCCTTACGAATGAGCATGGTCAGTGATAGAAAGTTTTACCTCTTGTGGCGATTCAGACTTTTGATGTCGTGATCACGAGCGTTGATGAAGAACAACGCCTCTACTCAGTCCACACGAACAGATCGCTTCCGGTCACAGTGCTAGCTGATCACGAACGGAAACCTTGAGTGAGAGAGAGAGAGTCAAAAACGAAAATGCATCAAGTGAAAAAACTTCATCACAAGGGATCTATTTATAGAATCACTCGTGTGGGCTACAAGCTAAAAGCCCAATTAAGGCTATAAGCTAAAAGCCCAATTAAGGCTATAAGCTAAAAGCCCAATTAAGCTTATGGACATCATACCTTATGATGTACCATATATCACTTATCCACGTGGTACCTTACCACTTTCCGTATTACACTTAAGTGCACCGTACCTTATGGTGTTCCTTATTTATTCTATCTCTCATCAACCTGTCCTTATGTGTGTGACCCTGTAGGTTTTCGCGACGTTGGCAATTATATTAAATTACACATTTAATATAATAAACAGTGAGCGGTATCTAGCAACACATCACTGTTACCCAAGTCACGAAAATGTCATGTGATCTGACCAAACCTTTTCCGTGATAATATTTGTGTTGTACAATTACCCTTTTGCCCTCATGTCTATATTGAACACAAGGCATACACTGTGTCACCCTTGTCCAGTTCAATATTGGGCCCTTAGACGTTTATCCTGTTATGCAGGATGAGCAAATTCCATCTAGGTCACTCATGTCCCTTAGCATGCTTTGTGAAGTACCCATCAACCATCTTTATAGTCATCCAGTTACGGATGACGTTTGATCAGCAATAAAGTACTTGACTCTACATCTAGGGTCCATAGTGGTTTCAGGTCGAAGGGTGGTATACACCATTATCATCATGAGAATAACTTATGACACTTTGCATAACATTCTATGTAGTATTCTCATAACGGGTCAATCCAGTATAAATATTACTCCTAATATTCATACCTATGTCAAGACTTGATAACTCCTTATCTATGATCCATGAGATGTGATCATCAATCTATCTTCATAATAATCTTAATGCTTTAATGTTATCCCACTTCACATTAAAGCTTGACTACAGATACTTTAAGAATAGTTTCTTATGTTTAATGGGATCTCATGATTAAGTCACACTTAACATTTCATTAAACCAATAAACCATTCTAGGGACTTTATTATTTTGGAAAACATAATAAAGAAATGCCTTTTATTATTAATAAATAATTCGATACAAGTACCAAAAGTATTGGCCTCTAGGGCTTACACCAAAAATCTCCCACTAGCACTAGAGCCAATCAGGCATACCCCTAATACCCATAGATCTAGTATGTCCATCATGCTTCAGCTGCGCAAGAGGCTTTGTTAATGGGTCAGCAACATTGTCAAGTGTAGGTACTCTGCATATTTTCACATCTCCCCGATCGATTATCTCTCGAATGAGATGATAACGCCTAAGTATGTGTTTGGATCGTTGGTGAGATCTAGGCTCCTTAGCTTGTGCGATAGCACCATTGTTATCACAATAGAGATCAATGGGATCCACAATGCTATGGACTATGCCAAGTTCACTAATGAACTTCTTGATCCAAACAACTTCCTTTGCTACAGTTGAGGCAACAATATACTCAGCCTCGGTTTTAGAATCAGCAACTGTATCTTGCTTTGAACTTTTCCAGCTCACAGCGCCACCATTTAAACAAAGCACATAACCAGATTGCGATCTAAAGTCATCCTTATCTGTCTGGAAGCTAGCATCAGTGTATCCAATTACAGCAAGCTCTTCCTGACCTCCATATATCAAGAATGAATCCTTAGTCCTTCTCAAGTACTTAAGGATATTCTTGACAGCTACCTAATGAGCATCACCGGGATTAGACTGGTACCTACTCGTTGCACTTAAAGAATACGAGACATCTGGTCGAGTACATAGCATGGCATACATGATAGATCCTATTGCAGATGCATATGGAATCTTATCCATGCGATCCCTTTCTTCCTTACTTGAAGGGGATTGTGTTTTTGACAGACACATGCCATGTTGCATAGGTATGAATCCTTTCTTGGAATCATGCATATTAAAGCGTCTCAACACTTTTTCTATGTATGTACTCTGACTTAGGCCAAGCAGTTTTTGTGACCTATCTCTATAGATCCTGATTCCTAATATATAGGCTGCTTCACCTAGGTCCTTCATTGAAAAGCATTTCCCTAACCAAGTCTTCACTTGTTGCAAGGTAGGGACATCGTTTCCAATGAGTAATATGTCATCTACATATAATACCAGGAATACGATCATGCTCCCACTAACCTTCTTGTAGACACAAGGCTCATCTTCATTCTTGATGAATCCATATTGTTTTACTGTTTCATCAAAATGAAGATTCCAGCTTCTAGAAGCTTGCTTTAATCCATAAATTGATCGCTGTAACTTACATATCTTTTGGGCTTCCTCTGGTATGTCAAATCCTTCAGGTTGTGTCATGTACACATCCTCAAGAAGATTCCCATTAAGGAAAGCAGTTTTGACATCCATCTGCCATATTTCATAATCATGATATGCAGCGATAGCAAGTAAAATCCGAACAGATTTAAGCATTGCAACTGGTGAAAAGGTTTCATCATAGTCCACCCCATGAATTTGTTTATAGCCTTTTGCAACCAGTCTTGCCTTATAGGTATGTACCTTACCATCCATGTCAGTCTTCTTTTTGAAGACCCACTTGCATCCTATAGGGTTAACTCCTATAGGAGGCTCTACCAAGGTCCAAACCTGGTTTGTGTACATGGAATCCATTTCAGATTTCATGGCTTCTAGCCACTTCTCGGACTCAGGACCAGTTATGGCCTCTTGGTAGGTCACAGGCTCATCTTGATCCATGAGTAATACATCACCCTGATCACTTATGAGATATCCATATCTCTCAGGTTGTTGACGTATCCTGCTTGACCTACGCTGGTCTTGTTCTACTTGAGCAGGTTGCTCTTCCACAACTACTTGTGTTTCCTGCTCTAATTCCTCCATAGGTGTATCAATGCTTTGTGGTTCTTGAATTTCTTCAAGCTCTATTTTCCTCCCACTGATTCTTTTGGAAATAAAATCCTTTTCCAGAAAAACTCCAGTTCGAGCGACAAACACTTTGCCCTCAGAAGGATTGTAGAAGTAATACCCTCTTGTTTCTTTAGGATACCCAACAAATAAGCATTTGTCAGATTTGGGCTCAAGCTTAGTTGAAATTTGTCGTTTCACATAAACTTCACAACCCCAAATCTTCATGTAAGACATATGTGGTTTCTTACCACTCCATATCTCATATGGTGTCTTCTCAACCTTTTTGGATGGAACTCGGTTAAGTGTGTAAGCTGCAGTCAATAGTGCATGTCCCCAAAAGGAGTTCGGAAGATCGGCGTGACTCATCATGGATCGAACCATGTCTAACAAGGTCCGATTTCTTCTCTCGGATACACCATTCCATTGTGGTGTTCCGGGAGGAGTAAGTTGGGATAAAATCCCACATTCCTTTAGATGGTCATCAAACTCTAGGCTTAAATATTCACCGCCTCGATCTGATCGAAGAACTTTAATATTCTTACCTAGTTGGTTTTGTACTTCATTCTTGAATTCCTTGAATTTTTCAAAGGTTTCAGATTTGTGTTTCATTAAATACACATAACCATATCTACTGAAATCATCAGTAAATGTGATGAAGTATTGAAAACCTCCTCTGGCTGGTATGTTCAGTGGTCCACATACATCAGTATGTATGAGGGCCAAAAGATCATTAGCCCTTTCACCTTTTCCTGTGAATGGGGACTTTGTCATCTTTCCAATTAAACAAGATCTGCATGTCTCATATGATTCATAATCAAAAGAGTCCAAGAGTCCATCTTTATGGAGTTTGGAAATGCGTTTCTCATTTATGTGGCCTAAGCGACAGTGCCAAAGGTAGCTTGGATTTAACTCATTAGGTTTAATCCGTTTAGTATTAATGTTATAAATTGGCATTTCAAGATCAAGGACATATAGTCCATTGTTCATTTGTGCAGAAGCATAGAATATATCATTCAAATAAATAGAGCAACAATTGTTCTTTATTATAAATGAAAAACCAAACTTGTCCAAACAAGAAACGGAAATAATATTCCTACTAATTGCAGGTACATAATAATAGTTCTCTAACTGAATTATTAAACCACTAGGTAAAGTCAAAACATAAGTTCCTACGGCTAAAGCAGCAACCTTTGCTCCATTTCCAACTCGTAGGTCAACTTCACCTTTTGCCAAATCTCTACTCCTTTTTAGCCCCTGCACATTAGTACAAATGTGAGAACCGCATCCAGTATCTAATACCCATGATGCAGAAGTAGATAAATTAATTTCAATAACAAAAATACCTGAATTTGAAGTCGCTACTCCATTTTTAATATCTTCCAGGTACTTTGGGCAGTTTCTCTTCCAATGTCCGGTCTTACCGCAATGGAAGCAAGTACCCTCCTTTGCTACGCCTCCACTAGGCTTCAAAGCAGGAACAGTAGGTTTAGGCTTGGCAAATTCCTTGCCTTTCCCTTTACCAACCTGCTTGGTAGGCCTCTTGTTCAGCTTCTTTCCATTACTGACCATCAGAATGGACTTCCCTTTTGTCTTCATATTCTGCTCAGCAGTTTTCAACATGCTTAGCAATTCTGGAAGACTCTTATCCATGTCATTCATGTTGAAATTCATGACAAACTGATTAAAGCTATCTGGCAACGATTGCAAGATAAAATCAGTTGCAAGTTCCTTTCCAAGCGGAAACCCTAACCTTTCAAGGTTCTCCACATACCCAATCATTTTGAGTACATGGGGACCTACAGGGTTTCCCTCAGATAACTTGCTGTTAAAAAGGACCTTTGAAACCTGAAACCTCTCATTTCTTGCCTGCTCTTGATAGAGCATTTTCAGATGTCCGATCATATCGAACGCTGACATGTTCTCGTGTTGCTTTTGCAACTCCGAGTTCATAGTAGCTAGCATGAGACAAGCGGCTTCATTAGCATCATCAAGATGCTTCTTATAAGCTTCTCTTTCTGCCTTAGGTGCCTAACTAGGCGGTTCCTCTTCAGGAACAGGTGTCTCCAAGACATACAGCTTCTTATCGTGCTTGAGGACAATCCTCAGATTTCGGTGCCAATCCAGGAAATTTGTCCCAGACAATTTTTCCTTATCTAGGATTGATCGCAAAATATGGTTGTTTGTTGTCATGGTAATCTACAAAAAAAATGAAAATATAAGTATCATTAAAACAACATATTTAATTAGGCCTTTAATCAAATATGCTCCCACTATTTTACTCAAACCAAATGACCCTCATCATTTGATTCGGAAAATCCCGTTGGAAGACTTTCTAGTGGGTCGAGATCCATATTTCACTTTGTTCTAAGTCAGCGTTAGGCTGATTACACAAAACTAGGTTATTTAGGTAGGAACTCCTTCCAATTGTATCTCATACAACTCTCGAATATTTTCAGTTGGGTGAATAACTCCTTATTCTAATTCATCATATGAATCATTCCCAACTCTTGCTTCTAAACATGTATAATCTTATTATAATGTGTTTAGTTAAGTTTGACCCATTGTTTTAGCAGTTGGATATTACAATTATCCCATCGCACCTTACTAATATAGAACATGCACCTCGCGTAGGCGAAACCTACATTATTCGATACTAGTCTTGATGAGTGCTAAAACTTGGAAAGCATGAACTTAATATTTAACTTGAGGGATTTTGTTATTAGTTTGATCTCACCGGCTTAACATGCAATTCGTCTCTCTCATGCATCAACATACAAACACATGCATCAATATACATAAAAGGATACAGTTATGGCCCCTAGCGCAATTGTTCTCCCAAGCCAATGAGAGAACCTAAGCTAACCTAATAACGATCTAAACTTCTCCAAGCAAGATCTCCAAGGTTATCCTCCTTTGATATTGTATTCTTCTCTTTCTTCATAACATTACATTACATAAAAGAAACTCGTTTTACATACGAGGGAGTGAGATGAGAAAAGAAGTTACATCAAGAATTTTAGAGAGAGGCACGACACACAGGCCGTATTTTTCAATCCCAAAACAAAATAAAGGAAAAAAAAACTAAGGCCATAACTGATCACCACAAGACAATAATAATAAACACACTTTTATTATTAGTTTAAATTTTGTTAATTAAAAAAAGGCAAATTATATTTCGATGATTGATCACACTACGCAGAGTTAGCCGGGGGTTCCGCTGCCCCGACGCAAAATTTTAATGAACAATTCATTTGAAATCGGCGTCATTTTCGCACAACTCTTGTGCATTCACAACCCTAATCGCATAACTCTGCAACAACACAACCCTTGTGCCGTCATGAACCCTAATGCAACAGTTTCATGCTGTCAAACACATCTCGATTGATAATTCAGTATGATTAATCACATGCCATTGCTTCACCATACTAATGTCGGATTCCGAAGCATATGAACAGTGATCGATCAAAGGAATAACAATCATCAAGTGTTTGAATGAACGAAACAGAAACAGTATATCACATATACCATCGTTGCATCAGATTTACTTATATCATATATAAGAGTGATCGATCTTATTTGTGCAACCTATGGACGATCGATGTATCACTGCTTCACCATACTAATGTCGGATTCCGAAGCATAGTCAACATCAATCATCCAAATCGTACACAACAGATGCCAAATTTAATTAATCGTTTATTATTCAATTCATTCTGGTTTTAATCGAATCAAAACAGAAAATATAGAACATAAACAACTATCAGATCCATGGTTTCGTAAGTGGCTCTGATACCACTGAAGGAAAATTGCGATTAAAACGCAGCGGAATATAAAATTTTCCTTTAGAGATCCTTACGAATGAGCATGGTCAGTGATAGAAAGTTTTACCTCTTGTGGCGATTCAGACTTTTGATGTCGTGATCACGAGCGTTGATGAAGAACAACGCATCTACTCAGTCCACACGAACAGATCGCTTCCGGTCACAGTGCTAGCTGATCACGAACGGAAACCTTGAGTGAGAGAGAGAGAGTCAAAAACGAAAATGCATCAAGTGAAAAAACTTCATCACAAGGGATCTATTTATAGAATCACTCGTGTGGGCTACAAGCTAAAAGCCCAATTAAGGCTATAAGCTAAAAGCCCAATTAAGCTTATGGACATCATACCTTATGATGTACCATATATCACTTATCCACGTGGTACCTTACCACTTTCCGTATTACACTTAAGTGCACCGTACCTTACGGTGTTCCTTATTTATTCTATCTCTCATCAACCTGTCCTTATGTGTGTGACCCTGTAGGTTTTCGCGACGTTGGCAATTATATTAAATTACACATTTAATATAATAAACAGTGAGCGGTATCTAGCAACACATCACTGTTACCCAAGTCACGAAAATGTCATGTGATCTGACCAAACCTTTTCCGTGATAATATTTGTGTTGTACAATTACCCTTTTGCCCTCATGTCTATATTGAACACAAGGCATACACTGTGTTACCCTTGTCCAGTTCAATATTGGGCCCTTAGACATTTATCCTGTTATGCAGGATGAGCAAATTCCATCTAGGTCACTCATGTCCCTTAGCATGCTTTGTGAAGTACCCATCAACCATCTTTATATTCATCCAGTTACGGATGACGTTTGATCAGCAATAAAGTACTTGACTCTACATCTAGGGTCCATAGTGGTTTCAGGTCGAAGGGTGGTATACACCATTATCATCATGAGAATAACTTATGACACTTTGCATAACATTCTATGTAGTATTCTCATAACGGGTCAATCCAGTATAAATATTACTCCTAATATTCATACCTATGTCAAGACTTGATAACTCCTTATCTATGATCCATGAGATGTGATCATCAATCTATCTTCATAATAATCTTAATGCTTTAATGTTATCCCACTTCACATTAAAGCTTGACTACGGATACTTTAAGAATATTTTCTTATGTTTAATGGGATCTCATGATTAAGTCACACTTAACATTTCATTAAACCAATAAACCATTCTAGGAACTTTATTATTTTGGAAAACATAATAAAGAAATGCCTTTTATTATTAATAAATAATTCGATACAAGTACCAAAAGTATTGGCCTCTAGGGCTTACACCAACACCTGATACCCAGGCCTAAAAATAGGGATCAATAGCCAAGTGTCGGGGGTACTATATAAACCCTCACACTTGTGAGGGCCAAGGATCCAATGTTCACACTAAAAATCCTAATCTCTTTGCACTCGTTCTTACTTGAGCGTTGCATTGCCTTGCAGGTACACCCCCTCCTCTCCAAAAATTTTCAGCCATGCAAATGTTATCTCCTCGGCCCACTTCAGGTTCTGATTAACCGGTAAGATCAGTGGCACCGTCTGTGGGAAACTTGTTCTCCCCGTCTTTCTTTTCTCATAAACTAAAGATCAAAGCAGATAATCAAGATTCCAGTCATGCCTAACTTTGACGACAATGATAATGCTCACAAACCCATCATCTCCCCTGTCTGAAAGATAGGTGATTATGGTGGGATGCCCTTTCTTGAAGGTGCCATCCCATTGAGGAACAACCACACCGCCTCCCCACCCTCCGACGAGGCTGAAGACGCTAACGTTCAATACGTCAAAACTCACAAGATCAAGAAGTATCCAGAAGGAGCACTAGATAACACACAGGAAATTCCTGCTCCGCCCAGTGCTAACCCTACTATGGCTTCCCTGCTTGCAGCTCCCAACCAGACAACTCCCTAATCTACCAACAAAACGAGATGATTGGGGCGTTGGAAAATGCTCGCTGGCCAAATTTTCCCCCTCAGAGGCACCAGCGGCAAAGATCATACAGTCTGTCTCCCTGACAACATGATCACTGTTGGGGGAAAGAAAGAGCTCGTATCTTGGCCATCAAGAAACACAGTCAAACACTTCCTCGGAGAGACTAGCTCTCCCCGATGGCCAAGAAATCGAAGGGGAGATTGAGAAGCTCGTCTCCTCAATGAGACAATTGTCTTCGACGAGGAAAGCGTAACTATTCTCCACCACCATCATCGGGCTGGAGCGACGAGGAAGACCCTCGAGGTCCATTGTCTCAGGATATCGTGGATGCTTCCCTCCCTGTCATACTAGAAAAACCCCCACACCTGGGGACATACGATGGGACAAACGATCCAGACGAGCACATTGAGAACATCGATGCTCTTCTCGACCACAGAGGATGCTGAAGAGCGATCAAGTTCCGACTCTTCCCTACAATGCTCAGAAAAGGAGCTATGTCTTGGTACAAAAGCCTCCCTGAAGAATCCATAACCTCATGGAAGCAGATAAGGAAGATGTTCTAAAGGAACTTTACTGCCTCTCGTCGTCATCCGAAGAAATAGGCCTCACTAGAAGCAATCATACAAGGAAAAAAGAATATCTCTGAGCATACATTGAGAGGTTCAACAAAGAAGTTGTTCAACTCTCCACAACTGACGATATGAAAAAGTACTTGCTTGAGCGAGGGCTGCGCACACACATCGATTTTGCCAAATAGTCGGTATAGAAACACTAGCCACACTAGACGCTCTCCTCCTCAAACCCTAGGCATACATCCAGTACAAGGAAAAAGTGACAACCAATAATGCTCAGCATCGCAGCAGAAATTACCTCACCAGCCTCCCCGACGAGCGGAGCGCATAAACAAATTGTTCCTCGCGAACATAGCAGTTGAGTAGGCATGTATTCCCTGCGAACACGCCAGTCGAGCAGACATACGTTCCCCATGAACACACCAGCCTAGCAGACATACCTTCCCCGCGAACACAATAGTCGATCAGGCATCTTATCGAAGCTCGCGAGCACGAAGAAGAAAGGTAGAACAAGTCTATCGTCCAAGAGATACTATCACGTCAGAGAAAAAATGGAAATGGGCATGTTATCTCGAAAACCTACACAGGGAAGAAATTTCTCGACCATGAAATGCCAAAAAAGTTGAAACAATTATTACAATTAAGGCCACAAACAGTCGACAAGCTCTATCGAGCGACGAGCACAATGCATCGACCATAAATGTGTGCCCAGGTACAAGCACTGCATTCCAAAATTAAAGCAAGACAAGCCTTGACTCTTGAACGAGCATATCCTCTGTCCGATGGAGGACCCTCGATCGAGCCCTGCCGTCGTCACTGTACCACGACGACAAAACACCCAACTCGTGATGGGCAATTCACGTCGAAGACCTTAGGTCACAAATGGGCCATGGATTCCTCCCTTTTCCCGAAATACAACCCTGACCATTTGACTAGTTCCCCTCACTATCGAACTCCGATACTATCAACAAACCCCAAACACTTATCAAAACCTATTTAGAAAACAGCCCAAGACAACAACATTCATAACGAGTAATGTTTAAACACTTGGAAAAAGTGGTAAAATAGACGTTCCAAATGGACGGGCATACATACATGCATAAACCTAATAAATAATAATATATCACGTACGAGCATGTCCTCATAAATATCACGAAAGTCTATGTCACAAGCAACAAGCGCCAACAGTGCACTTTCCTCCTCGGCGCATGGGTTGGCTCTAAATCATCACACATATGCCTAAAAGCAACGACTTAGGGAGTTGTTGTTCTGGTCTGACCCAATGCCTAGGCATGGACCAATCCACTTCTACATCCAAGATGACCCAATAGCTTTGGCCCAATCAATTGGGACAGGAAAATGACACCTTTTCCCTTCCGCCCCTCTGCCGGAGACACCTGATCGGTTGTCCCCCAAGACCAACGTGACCACCTCTTCCCTCAGATGCACCTCTGCCCGCGTCAACAACTACTTCGCATTCTGATCGCCACACGAGGACATCCAGGAACTACCATAATATTCTTGCATGTGACCACGCCTCCACCCCTTACCCGAGAAGTCGTGGTCGGTTGATCCCCAGGATCAATGAGACCGCATGTGCCTGCTCAAACAGGCTAGTCCTCGCCCTGCCAATCACACGAGGATAACCACCCAGGAATAGTCAAAATCATTTTTTCCTGTGTGCACCTCTCTGTTCGTCATAACGGCTAGTTTCGAGCATCTCTGCACGGTATGACCAATTCTTGGCAGTTATCTATTTTTGGGGAACCTGATAATCAGGCCCAAAAATAGGAACCGATGGCCAAGCGCCGAGGGTACTATATAAACCCTTACACTTGTGAGGGCTATTGATCTAATATTCACACTAAAAATTCTAATCCCTTTCTTGTATCTTTTTGCACTCTTTCTTACTTGAGTGTCAGAGTGCCTTGCAAGTACACCCCTTACTCTCCATAAATTTCCAGCCAAGCAGACGTCATCTTCTCGGTCCACTTCAGGTTCTGATCAACCGGTAAGATCAATGTATTGATGTCATGCATATAGTATTGTCTTCATTTTATAGTTTTCAATATTTGAAACAATGAAAATTATTTTCTGCTACTGTTTGCATAAATTTCAGAAATGCATTTTCGGTTCCCTTCCGTAAATACATCTTCGGGATTAACTGAAGTTTAACAAAAAAGTGGTGCGTCCCGAAAATACATTTCTGAAAACGCAGGAGAAAAATTGTATTTTCATAGGGCTCTTTTTAATGACATAAAGTTAAATAAGAAATTATCTTTAATTTATTATTTACAAATTATGCCCGATGAAATGGACTTCGTGGCTGTTTTGTTGCAGAACTAGAAATGGAGAGGATTGTGGAAATTACGACGGAGTGAAGCTTCTAAAACACTATGGTAATGTGATACCGTTGATCGAAAGTTGCAATTGTAACACCCTAAACCTCGACTCTTAATTTAAAAGAATTAAACACTTATTTTAGGATGTTACTCAAACAAAACATGCATATTCTTTTCAAATAATTTCAGAAACTCGCAATGAAACTCAATAAATAACACATACTTCAATTTCTCTCCTAAAACTGAAATACTTTAATTAAAATAACATAATTCCAACATTAACTCATACAATTAAACGACTCATTCCCACATGTTACAAATCAGAGCAATAATCTAAAATGTTACGATATGTTTTGAAAATACTAAATATTTTGTTTTACTTTTACCATTTTGCTTATTTTCTTCAAATGATATTTTGCTCAAGTCGTCTAAGCTATAGGGGTGTTATGATTAATTTGAGAAGTGTCAAATTAAGTTCTCCTACTTAGACCATTATGAACATCACTAGTTTATCCCGATCTACTAGATCCTACAATGTCAAACCATGGTTGTCAAAATCAGAATTTCACTCAAGATCGTTGGGGCATGAAAAAAACGTGAATCATAAGATCGTAAATCAGATCGTAAGATCCACAAAATCAACAAAATAACTAAAAAAAAAAAACAACAATATCATAATTCTAAAATTCCAAAATTTAACTTCCAAGATAAATAATTTATCCAAAATCAATAAAACATTCAAATACATAAACATGAAACATCCTTTGAAGATAATAAACATAAACTAAAATTTAACATAACATAAACTAATTCAACAATGTCATGTCAGTTCTACTTCGAGAAACATTTTTTTTAGGTTTTGGTGGTGCAGATGAGGAAGCATGAACTGAAATGGAAGATATTGAAAAAAGTGTGGTAGGAGTTATAGAATAAAGAAGAGATTAAATCGTGAGATTGATGAGAGATGAATAAGAAATGAAGACAATTTATAAAAGGAATTGAATAAGGGAATTAAAGGTATGATTGAATTAATTAATGGCTGATATTTTCCATATTAAAAACCCTAAAGTTCCCCAAAAAAATTAGCTCGGAGAAAGGAAAGGATTCTGATTATAAATGCAGAATACGACTGAAATTTAAGTTGAACGGTCACCAGCAAGCTGGATTGGGTCGGATTGAGCTGGGTCGAAGTAGAACGAAGCGGATTGCATTAGATCTACGCTTTCATGATCTTACAATCTTGCACAACCCTCTAACCTCTTCGCCATCTCTAGAGATCTCAGTTGCGATCCACCGCGGATACCCTAATGAAACTCGTAAGATCTTAAGATTTCACGATCTTACTCTAGATCTTGACAACCATGTGTCAAACATCATATTATATGTCTCTCAATCTCTTTTTATTATTGGTGACACTGGTCGCAACCATCCTACATGTGTAGTATAAATGTTGAACATATATTGGACTCCTGGACACGCATATCCCAAGATGCCTAATAGCATGGTTAGTTTGACTTATGGAATAGGCAAAAGCAATTTTAGAAGTGTAGAATTGATTCTGAAGTCATTTTGAGGTGTTTTGTTCTTCTAAAGTAGAATTGATTCTACCTGAAACTAGAATTTGTAGCTTCTGAGTTTAAACGTAATTTTTATACTGAAATTTGTTATTCAACTCACTTTACATAAATGTATCCAAACATGAATAAATTCTACCAAACTCAATTATGTCAAAATCAATTTTGTTTACCGCGAAACGAAACTAACTAATTTCACTTTCTCCGGTACAAAATAATAATGCAATTACAGGAACATGTTGGGGGGAGATACTAAGAGCATTGATACATAGTGTAGGACTAGACACCTTTGTGAAAGACACATCACTTATCCACCTAAAATCTTAAGGTGATAGGTGAGTGGGTTCTCCCACTTATATATGCTTAAGTCTCCACATTCCTATCCAATGTATGACTATTTCCCCACTTACTCACACTTGCTATATTATTCCAGCAGAATATGACTATAAAATTATAAAGATATAGAAGGAGAAATATAAGTTACAAGCATTATTCTGATATGAAAAGGTGCCAAAGTCCAAGCACTGCGTATGTTTGAGACAAGCAGATTTATTCTTCTATACATCATGATGTCTCCTTATTAATAAAACAACCAAACCTAAATGCATGATTGTTAAGCCAAGAACCTTTCCAACAAGTTACCAAAGAAGAAGCTAGTTTTAGCCCATCCTTTTGTCTCTGGTTCTTTGTAATATGCTGGTACCTTCTTAACATCTACCATCATTGTCTTGCCTATTTCTTTACGAAGTGCTTCTATAGTTTTCATGTCCACTGAGTTCCCTGATGCATCCCTCACATAGAAGACATTAAGTGCTTCTTCCCCTCTAGTTGATATACCAGCCCTACAAACTGTTAGGCCATTCTCTCTTAGAATCCTTGTTACTTCAGACAGCAATCCCACTCTATCCTTTGCACACAATTCAAGGCTCACACCCTGTGAACAAAGATTACCCGAGAAAACTTTAGAACAAAAAAAATCAAGTTCTTTAACATAATGCGGAAGAGTCGCTAGTGGAAATCAATTAAATCGGTAAGTTACCTCGCTCACTCTTCTTTGAATAGCAGCTTCAAGGCATTTGATGACCCTTTCTTTCTCTCCTTCTGTATCAAGCGTGCATCCGTCCATGTGCCGAATAAAGTATTCCTGAAGATAAAAGATCAACAGTTTTAGTCCACGTTTCTCATGTCTTCATGCTTCTAATTTCCTGAAGATGCAAAAATGTGTATTAATGTGGTGTACCTGGGACGCGTAAGGGACGTCTGATGAGATAGTGGCGTGGGAAACAACATATTGCATATCAGTAAGAGTGCAAACAATGTCAAACATGAGTTTTGCGCGATCTTTGCACCTGACACTAACCACTGAGTAACCTTTTTCCTTGCAACATTCTATCGCTATTTTAGGCCGGAAAGAGGGAGAACATTCACTGTCTGTCGTCGTTACTCCAAAGCTTTCATAATCTCGATCAGCAAACAGCATTTGATGGAGCCGCCTATCGATATGTGTGAAACTCATGGAGAGACTAGTTCTACTAGAAACTTTATCACTGTCCTCACATCCGCGTAAGATGTTATTGAGCTGCTCCTCCACAAGAGACAATCTTTTAGGATCATCCACAGCTTGTCTCGTACCGTCATTGACATAAAGGACACAAGCTATTCTTCGGTTATGAGTCCAAACTTCAGCTACAACCACGTTAAAATGGAGGCTGGCAAGGACAGCTGATATCTCAGACAAAAGACCGGGGCGGTCTCTCCCGATTAGCTCAATGGCTATATGATCACCAACAGAATGCACCCCGACGCGTTTTCCTGCCCAATTTTTCACTCCTTCTTTACTCTGGCTTTTCGGTCCTAGAGCCTATTGTATGAAAAACTGTTAACAGATAGCAATTATTCCCTTGGAAAATTGATTTTGAGTCTGTCACATGGTGGCTAAATAGAAACCATATCTTAATATAAGAATATATCAGATATATATATATATACCTTTTCAATGAGGTCAATGGTTTTGTCATCTGTTATCTTTTTTCCATGCTGATCCGTGACATGAAAGACTGTATATCATTCAGTGAACAAGTAAGATACTACCCCTGAATCGTACCGCGTTACTAGTCATACTCAAGACGAATAGGAATTACTTGATACTCGTAACTAAACTAATATCATACACATTATGAAGCACGAGAAACACGACATCAAAACCCGACACCAACACCGGTAATAATTTGAAAAAAAAGAATAAATTAAACGTAATCATAAATGTCATTGTAAGTGTTGGACAGAGACTCTAACACACTTTTTTTCTTCCAGAAGTGTCGGTGCTACACTGCATACGCATATCTTAGTAGTTAATTCATTTGGATTGAAAGTTGAATTAATGACAAACATACCATCCATGAACCATCCCCCATCAGAAGATATGTAAGCTTTGGTAATTATAAAGTCAAGGTCTGTCAAAATTTGCACAACTTCCAGCAGAATTCCAGGTTTGTTAACACTATCAAACTGCATTTTTTAAGAAATACTATTAAAATGCATCAGTAGAAAATTGCATATACTAATTCTTTCGCAATCCTTGAAAAAGGATGATCATTGAACCTATAAGTTTGAAAATTGAATATAATTTGTGAAAAACCTACAAAATTAGAAAAATGTTTGGGTTTTGAGAAATAATACCTTGATTAATGTACAGTTATGGCAACTAACATTGTCCACTGATACCCTGAAAAGTGCAAATTAAAAACAAAAAAAATTCTAATTTCAGTTTAAAAAAATCAAAATTTTACCATCTTCAAATCCTAATCCCATGTTCGATAAAATTATTCCAAAATTTAAGAACCAAAAATAAACACTATACAAATTAAATTACAAGTAAGTGTTACAAAATAAGTTAAATTAAATTCTAGTATGTAAATAAAAACAATATAATTTTTTTATAACATCCATTAATAATAGCAGTTAAACTTATGTTAATATTTACTTTTTATTTTAACCACTCATAAAATGGCATATTAAAATAGTACATATAAATAATTGCGATGCATAAAACTTTTTATATTGACGGTGAGTAATTAATCTCTAAGAAATCATTCTTTTATTTAATATATTAAATTTATTGTTAAAATTTCAATATAGTGTTCATCAAATTTTTAATTTTTGGCTAAATTTTTTATAGAACGCAACATTCAAAAAAATTAAAATAAAAAATTAAACATCTATTTTTAACTAAATAAATAAACTCATTAAACATAAAAATTATTAAATTTATTTAGTATGATCTTCACAATTTTCTTTACTAAATAAATATTTAATTTGTATTTTAACTTCACTAAAAAACATTTAATTTTTTAACTAATTTAATAAAAAACTACTTTACATATATTAATTTTTATTAAAAAATATATAATTATTAGGAAAATCTATTAGATTTTTTATTTAAAAAAGAACGAATTAGAATTCAATTTATAAATAGATAGATTGAATCCCATCAATTAATAATTATGTTGTTAAGTGGATTACTTGATTGATAAATGATTGGTTGGGATGACACAAATTAGTGGATAACATTATTTTTGGATATGTAAATTAGTGGATAACATTCATCACCCCTATTAGAGGAACAAAAAATAATACTCTCCATAATCAAGCAAAAGCTTTACAAAAAAAATCTATTAACTTTGCCTTCAAAAACAAAAACACAATTCAAAGAAAAGATAGTAAAAGTGAACCTTGGAGGGTTGATTCTATCGCTGAAATTCTCATACTCAGGATCAAAATATGGCCAACAAACCGCACCCATTCTAAACACCTTCCTTCTCCTATAAACGACAGCCTTGAATTGAAACCTTGTTAATTCTGCAACCAAACTTACCACTTAGAGACACTACCTTATAATTTATATCCTCATTCATCACGAATAAAAAAAGAAAAAAGAAAAGCAACATTCTAATAATAATCCATAAGTAATCACAACAAGAATATACAATAAATCGTTGACATTCAATACATAATAAATATTTGATTTTTTTTTCCATTATTTTAAATAAGATTGAGTTAGGTGAGTTTTTTTAAAATTAATTAAATAGTGGCTTGTACTGTTATGACGCACTAAAAATTCAAAACTCTCTAATCAATGTTTTGTTCTTGTATAGTTCTATCCACTTTCACATATTTTACTCATTAAACAAAACTCTAGCTACAATATAGGAAGAAAAAAAACATAGTTGTAATAATTATATTGTAATTTGAAAAACTTACATGTCTTTTACTGAAGAAGATAGAAAGTATCACAGAAATAGAACACCTTCCAAGACAAAAAACAAGTTCCAAAATATGAATGAAAATGAAAATTCTGCACAAGAAGGAGTTGAAGAAACATAGACACGAATTAATATAAGATAAACAAAGACATACGTTGTTGCAAATTGCAATGTTCCAACCCCACTAACCGTACAAGGTTATGTACATACAGCTGTCAAATTTGTTTTGTCAGAGGAAAAGAAAGCTGTGTATCTTGGATGCAGATTCTCTCTCTATCTGCTTTCGACGTTGGAATACCACTCAATTCAACACGGTCTCTCTGTCTCTTGTGTATAGTTTGTTTTTCTTCCCTCTCTCTCTCTCTCTCTCACCTTTGAGCAAAAGAAAAAATTAATGTTGTTTAGTGGTGTGGGCGTGGGGTTGATGCTAGAAAACCATTATCGAGTCAATAATAACATAAAAAAAATGGGTGACCACTGACCACAAAAACATAGTACTTTTTTGTTTGTTTTAGGATTGTGATATCTCTGCGGTTGTGTAGCAGTATGTGAGTTGGGTGTTGTCGTATTAGTTGGAAGTACGTAACATACAGTGGAATCAAATCGTCTCTGAGGACGTGCAAGATAGATTATCGTACATGGTCCAAAATTTGTCACAATTGGCTAAATAGACTATCGCAAAATGTTTGTCGTAGTTAAACAGTACCTTTATTTATTTTTGTTACGGTTAAACTGCGACTAATCTATACAGAATCTCCAAAAACTTGAAACAGTTACATAGTACTCATACCGTAGTACTCTATAGAAGTTGGCGAGGTGTGACTATCATATCAAGTACGCAAAACTAATCACATGCTTCACTTTTGGAAGAACAAAACAGAAAATTTCATTTTATGTCCATGTTTAGGGAATTGACAAGTTTTTAGTTATAAATTATAATTACCATGTGCATGATTTTGACAGAGATATGTTACAAAGTTTCTTTAATATGTAATATATAACTTTGATACACTATTGTACAATTCTAGTTAGTTAGATACAATACACTTACAAATTAAGAAACACAAACCAATTAGTGTTTTTGGCTCATGAGACTTAAACAAATAATCAATTAATCTTCTTGAAATGTTGAGAAATCAGGCTCAGTTGGCTTGAACATCTTAGGCATTTTCAAACTAGTATCACCTGGGATTATTGTAACCTTCTTAACCGCGCCTTTCTTCGTGTTTGCAGCGAATCTCGAAGCCAAAAATGTAGCACCGAAATTCTGTCCATGACTAGCATTAGAACTCTCTCCTGCACCACTCCCTTCATAATCCTCTAGCTCCATAACATTTTCGTAATACAGATTCTCTTTTTCCATTAACTCCATTGCCAATTCTCTCTTCCGATGACGCCTCCAAGCGGCCTGTATAAACGACGCACCCCAAGCTCTCCATTGATGAGAATAGTATCTGAAAGCATGCTGCAGTTTCTTGCTGTGCAGACGCTTAAATTGGCTCGACACGAATTTTAGATCGTCTGCTCTGAGTGCAAATGCTTCTACTTCGGTTATTGTTTTAACGGTTCTTGTTGAATCGGGAAGGTTAAGACTAGGATCGGGCGTTAAGGCCCATGTTAGCAATTCTTCGCCACAAAAGTCACCGGGTTTTAGGGTGATTGAATTGAAGAATCCTGATCGACCACCATCTGTTGTAGAACTCTCTATACTTCCTCGGATGATAAAAAGCATCTCGCGAACTGGATCGCCTTCTCTAGCTATATATGAATCTTTCGTGTTCAAGGATGAAACTAGACGTTCGCATATAGCATCAAGAAGTTGATCATCCATTTGGCCAAAAAACGGTACCTGAAAAAGATAACTATTAATTTGACGTATTGATTAACTATAAAAGTTAGTTGTTCACATTGGCTATGTAAGATGTATACAAAAATTTCAACTAATAACAAAAGACTTACTCGGCGAACAATGTCAAGACAGAGATGCCTCTGAATCTGCCGACGCAGATCAATAGGCAAGGCTTTCAAAATGGCTTCTTCGTCAACACCTCTCGTGGCAAGCCATTTGTACTGAACAAAGCGACGAACGCGTTCTTGTAGCTCTGGTGGAAGTTGGCGATGATTCATCCATTCTTCTGTATCTTTTTGCTTAAGTCTCCACTCTTCAAGTCTCGCAGTTGAAGATTGCAGATAATTCTATGTAAAAAATCAAATCAAGAAACATTATTAGTATTTTATTATAAAGAAACTATAGTTTATTTTTCAAATTTTCTTACAATACCTGCATGTTACCAATGAGATGTGCAAAGAGGATAAGGCCTGCTATGCATATGAAACTTGAAAACAATGTTTCAGCGCTGTAAGTACTAGTTTGAAGATTTTGTCCATATGAACTGCGCATTATCAAAGTCATTTTTAAGAATAAGTTATGCAGTTTCTGCTTAATAAGTTAAGAAAAAGTCGCAAATTTGCTCTAAGTTATGACATCGAACCTGAGATTTTTCAAACCCCACCAGAGGCAATAAAAATATTTTTGAACGAATCTCGATGAAGAGACATGATCAGTAAAAGCATCAGCAAACATTCCAAACTGAAAATGGTTTCTATCATTGAGTGCATCGCAAGCCGAGAGGACTCTCGTGCGTCTAAACCAAACTTGTCGTTCGCGGTTATTAAGAGTATTACAATCAAGAAAAGAAGGATTACAAGAAGGTGAATGTGTTCTATTCATTTCCTTCTTGCACATTATTCTCCAACATTGGTATTGTCTCTGAATCGACGTCACATACCACGTTGCTCCTAAAACCTGCACTGACAAACACAACACATAACTTAACACACAAGTTAACTTTTATCAAAACATTATATGTTTGATTTCTATTGTTAATTTTGAAAATGTTTATTAATTACATGGCTGGCGAGCATGTAGAAACCGAGATTGTACAATGCACCTGCCAACGCAGTTTTCGCTATAAGCCCACTAGTCTTCAAGATTCTGCGTTGTAAAGGAAAAATCTGAAACAGTCTTGGAATGTACTGAATTAGAACTATTAGGGACAGTGTGTGGTTTGAATGAGCCGCGGTCGAGTTTTTTGTCGCCGGAATCACAATCCAAATAACTATCTGAAATTGAAGCATCACATATTCAAATGTTACAACTAAATGTTGTTAGAGGTTATTATGTTACATTGCATATTGATCTTACTTCATTGTTATAGTTAACTATAGATTAATTTACAATACAAGAGTAAAATATAAAATCTGGCTTAACCATCTATTGAATGAATACAAGGTATATGGATTACTTGAGACTCAAGTAACAAAACAAAACAAACCAAACCCTAAATAAAAATATCTATAAAGTTTATCTACAAATTCTAATAAAATATTCACCAACTAACCTGAGGCAAGGGAAGGCAGGCAAGAAGATCAATGATGAAATCATGCCTGAGGTATCGACGAGTAATCATGCCAGGATCGGTGATAAGCTCTTTGCGGCCATATACGTGAGAGGTAGGAGAATTGAAGGCGGTGCGAAACTTAAGAATTATATGAAAGAAGAAGAAGAGATCAGCGACGGTACGCAATAGCGTGACGAAAACGCCGAGGACTAAATCTGTTTGCAAACATGCTTTGTCTCCGGTGACGGGAATATAGAAATAAAGAGGGTCTAGAAAGAGAGCAAAGAGGCAAGAATAGAGGAATATTACGTTCCATTTTGCAAGGAAAGGTGAACGTGGATGTTGTATTTGGTACCACCATGGCACTTTTCTACGAAGAGAGAATGATTTTGGAAAACGTTGGTGGAAATGTGATGAAGATGAGACTGGGTATTGTTGTATATCTCTATTCATTTTTTATTTTTTATTAGTTAATTTATTGGTTTTTACCATGCATGATTCTAATCACCGGAAAAGGTGCAATGGAACATCAATGTTCATGGTTGCTGCAAAATTCATGGAGACCAAAGAGGGAGGAGAATGGAAAAGGTTGGAAAATATTTGCACACTAGCTTCTGGTTCAATGTTAAGTTAGGAATGAGAGCTAATTATTATTTGTTCATGCAATTTGCTATATATTGTGGTAACTTTTTTTTAATTGCATTCATCACACAATCAATATCTTTTTATTAAATAATTTCTACATAGAAACTAAAATTAGGAAAGGAAAATTTTAGAAGGACTTTTATTGAAAAAAATAATTTATGAGGTTCAAAAGTGAATATTAAAGTATTTATAGGCCAACACATTTAGCTCATTTTATTATTTATTAATGATTATCGGTCTCAATACAAAATGACATAAGATCATGATTTTTGAAAGCTAGTGAAAGAAAATGACGCCCGTGCTAACATGTGGACAACATTGTTTGCTTCTCTCTTAATTAAACTTATCCTAAAGTTTGATAGATATTAAGAGAAACTTTACAAATCTCCATGATAGCGCCAAAAATGGTGTTGGTTTTTTGACACTTCTAACGATGTCGTCGACCTCTTGCTTGCAATCAAGTTCAATAGACACGTTAGATAGTGTAACACTCCAATTCTATTCTGACAAATTATATAAAATAAAATCAGAGTTATAGAATTTCAATCATATAAATGAATCGGGACGTCACAAATTCTTCTAACAAAATTCATTGCATTTATCGTGGATATATAACACTTTTAGTAAAACATCGGATGAACCATCAATATAGCATCTTTAATAAAATAATTCAACAACTACGCAACGGAATTCTTCAATAACTGTTAGTGCAAGGTGATGAATTTGAGGAAGAAGATGAAAGGGAATAAATGCAATAAAGGCTGACTGCAAATGATTGGAGAATGATTGAATTAATAATGTAAACCTAGTACACCTATTTATACACAAATAAGGATGCCACATAGGCCCTAATCAAAAACTTATCTACAAATAACAAAATACTAAATTATCCTCTAATACCATCCCGTAATTTAGTAATTTATCAGAAGTTAACAACACCAATTTCATCTCTTAAGCGCAGAAATTGGTCTGTTTTTATTGCCTTCGTCAGAACATCTGCCAGTTGCTTCTGAGTGCTACAGTGCAGAACTTCTAGCACTCCTTTCTGCACTTGACTTCTGAGAAAGTGATACTTCGTCTCAATGTGTTTGCTTCTGCCATGTAGAACTGGATTCTTTGCAAGATTAATTGCAGACTTGTTATCAATCATCAGCTTCAGAGGTTCCTCAACTTCAACCTTCAGATCATGCAGCAGATTCAGAAGCCAAACTGCTTGACAGGCAGCTACAGCACCAGCAATGTATTCAGCTTCACATGTTGACAGAGCCACAACAGGCTGTTTCTTGGAACACCAGGAAATTGGACCTCCCAGAAACTTGAATAAATACCCAGAAGTGCTTCTTCTGTCGACTCTGTCTCCACACCAATCAGAATCAGAATAACTCAGAAGTTCTGATTTGATCTTTCCTCCAGAAGGAAATAACACTCCATATTTCAGAGTTCCTTTTATGTACCTCAGAATCCTGACAGCAGCTTGGTAATGAGACCACTTTGGTTTGCTCATGTATCTGCTGACCATTCCAACTGCATAACAAATATCAGGTCTGGTATTGCATAAATACCTCAGAGAACCAACCATCTGTTTGAAGGTTGTAGCGTCCACATCCTCTCCATCAGAATCAGAGTCCAACTTCTGATTCGTATCAGCAGGTGTGATAGCAATCTTGCAATTTGCTAGCTCAAATCTATTCAGAAGCTCTAGTTCATACTTCTTCTGATGCAAAATGATTCCTTTCTCAGAGTATATAAGTTCCATCCCTAGAAAGAAACTCATTTTTCCAAGATCTGTCATCTCAAACGCCTTCATCAGAACTTTCTTGAACTCAGTTGTTTCTTGTTCAGAACTTCCTGTGAGTAATATGTCATCAACATACAAACAGACCAAAATCATATTACCTTCTGAAGTGTGCTGAACGTAAACACCATACTCCATCTCACACTTCTGAAACCCTTGTTCCTTGAAAAACGAATCAATCTTCAGATTCCAAGCTCTGGGCGCTTGCTTCAGTCCATACAGAGCTTTACTTAACCTGTATACCATCCCTTCCTGATTCTTTTTCACAAATCCAGGAGGTTGTGACACATAAACTTCTTCCTGTAATGGACCGTTCAGAAATGCAGACTTCACATCCAGATGTATCAAAGGCCAATTTCTGTTTGCAGCTAAAGCAATCACCAGTCTGATTGTTTCGTGTCTAGCTACAGGTGCAAACACCTCAAAATAATCTAGTCCAGGTTTCTGAAGAAAACCTCTGGCCACTAGTCTCGCTTTATGTTTGCCAATTGATCCATCTGGCTTTAGCTTCTGCTTGAAAACCCATCTGACGCTGATGGCTTTCTTGCCTTTTGGAAGTTCTGTCAGCTTCCAAGTCTTGTTTCTTTCAATTGCCTCAAGTTCTTCTTTCATGGCATTCAGCCATACTTTCTTCTTGAGTGCTTCTTCAATACCCACTAGTTCAGAATCTACTAGCATGGCACACTGAACGATTTCACCTTCAGAATCTACTTCAGTATCATGCAACATGCTAAAATCTGCAAACTTACTTGGTATTCGTCTGATTCTCTGTGGCCTCTGGTCTTGTTCTGAAGGTTCTCCAGAATTCGGAACAATACTGGCTTCTGAACCTTGTCCAGAACTACTTCCTTCAGAATTACCACCTTCAGAGTCACTTCTGGAAATTTGTTCTCCAGACCCTATGTCTTCAGAGTTTTCCCTTCCAGAAGTAAAATCACCACCAGATTCTGGATCATCATCAAAATCTGGATCAGAATCAGATCCACTATCAGAATCTCCCTGAGATTCTGACTCATCTTCAGAGTCTTCTGCTTCTGACTCTGACTCGTCTTCAGAAACTAACCCTGGTGTTAGCACTACACCAGAATCTGATTGAAGCTTGTTCCAATCCCATGTTTCTGACTCTTTCACAACGACGTCTCTGCTGATTTCAACTTTGTTGGTTTCTGGACAATAAAGCTTGTAGGCACCTGTACTGTGGTACCCCACCAGTAACATTGTTTTGCTTCTATCATCCAGTTTTCGTCTTCTAGCCTCTGGAATGTGTTTGTAGCACACAGAACCAAATACTTTCAGATGACTAACACTCTGCTTGTCTCCAGTCCATTTTTCTAAAGGAATAGTTTCCTTCAGCTTCTTTGTTGGACACCTGTTCAGAACATATGCTGATGTGGCAACAGCTTCTCCCCATAACATGTGAGGTAACTTCTTCTCTTTCAGCATACTTCTGGTCATATCAAGCAAAGTTCTGTTTCTTCTTTCAGCGAGACCGTTGTGCTGAGGAGTATATGGAGCAGTAACCTCATGTTCTATTCCATTCTCCTCACAGAACTTCTGGAACTCTGTAGAGTTATACTCACCTCCACCATCTGTTCTCAGAATCTTCAGCTTCTGACCACTCTGCTTCTCAGCCTTCACGTTGAACTTCTGGAATTCTGTAAACACTTCATGCTTGAACTTGATGAGTTTTACCCAAGTCATTCTTGTGAACTCATCCACAAAAGACACGAAATATTTGTTTCCTCCAAGTGAAGCTACTGGAAATGGTCCACACACATCAGAATGTACTACACCCAGAGCATGCTTTGCTCTGGGGGCTACTTCTGACGCAAATGGCAATCTGGGTTGCTTGCCTTTCATGCATATCTCACATGACTTCTGAGGCTTCACAATCTTCGAAATGCCATGTACGAGCTTCTTAGAACTTAGATGCCCTAAGCTTCTATAGTTCAAGTGCCCCAACCTCTTGTGCCACAACTTACTGTCTGCTTCAGCGCCTTCTGCACTGAGACACTCCGCTTCAGAGGTTTCTACATTCACTTTGAATGTTCTGTTGCTTCCCTGCTCAGACTTCATAATCATTTTCTGATTAGAATCGTACAACGTCAAGAGGTTGTCCTTCATAACCACTGAAAAACCTTTCTCAACAAGCTGACCCACACTCATCAGATTGCTTTTAATTCCAGGAACGTACCAGACATCTTTGATCAGAATGTTTCTTCCATTCTTCACTCTGACTCTGACATTTCCCATACCTTCTGCATTAAGGTACTTATCATCAGCACATCTGATCTTTGTTCTCCTTCTGGAGTCAAAGTCTGTCAGCCATTGTTTGTTCCCAGTCAAGTGATTTGAACAGCCAGTGTCCATATACCACCATTCTCCTGAACAGTTTCCATCAGAATCAGAAGCCATCAGTAGCACAGGTTCATCATCAGAATCTTCTCTGGCTATATTTGCTTCTTCTGATTTTCTTTCTTTGTTTCTACAGTCTCTGGCAAAATGCCCAAACTGTTTACAGCAGTAACATTGAACCTTCTTCTTGTCATACCTTTCCTTTCCCTTCTGATATTTCTTTTCATCAGAAGTTGAGGTTTCTGACTTCTGGAATTTATCACCATGTCTATTCTGCTTCTGGTCCTTCTTGACAAAAGAAGCTTTCAGAGCTTGCTCCACTTCCCTCTCAGAAGTTCTTTCAGTCAGACGCAACTCTTGTGCTTCTAGACTGCTTTGCAACTCTTCTATTCTCATGGTTTCCAGATCTTTAGAGTGTTCAATAGAAACAACAATATAATCAAACTGAGGCGTAAGTGACCTCAGAATCTTTTCTATGATTACCTGTTCAGAAAGTGTTTCTCCACAAGCCTTCATTTCATTAGTAATCAGAATCATTCTGGAGATGTATTCAGAAACTTTCTCACTGTTTTTCATGCTGAGATTTTCATATTGTTTTCGCAGGGACTGAAGTTTTACCTTCTTTACTGATACATCTCCACCATAAAATCTGGTCAGAATATCCCATGCCCCTTTCGACGTCGTCGAATCAACAATCTTCTCAAACACATTTTCATCCACACACTGATGGATGAAAAACAATGCTTTCTGATCCCTCTTCCTTGTAGCTTTTTCTTCTGATTTCTGTTCTACAGTAGCATCAGCTGCAGCTGGAACATAACCTTCAGAAACAAGGTCCAGAACATCCTGAGCACCAAACAGCACACGCATTTGAATCTTCCATCTGTTCCAGTTTTTGCCATCAAAAACTGGAAGTTTAGTGTTCAAACTACTGCCTCCATTCATCTTAAACCTTTGCACAGAAAAACTCAGATCTCACTCAGTGTTTCCCAAACCCACAGAATCAGTGTGATTCTGTTTCAGATTTTTGTTCAAGAATCAAAAAATCAAACACACAGCTCACTATCACTCGTGTTTCCCAGAGTTTCAGAATCAAACCAAGAGCTCTAGATACCAATTTGTTAGTGCAAGGTGATGAATTTGAGGAAGAAGATGAAAGGGAATAAATGCAATAAAGGCTGACTGCAAATGATTGGAGAATGATTGAATTAATAATGTAAACCTAGTACACCTATTTATACACAAATAAGGATGCCACATAGGCCCTAATCAAAAACTTATCTACAAATAACAAAATACTAAATTATCCTCTAATAATAACATCTTTAAATAAAAACAACAACTTCGAAACATCTCATATTTAATAATAATCAATTCAAAATTCAGCAACTGAAAATCAACAATCAAAAATCAGCAAGCGTTCATCTCCCCCCCCCCCCCCGAGTGTTACATATCAGAGCAATGACACCGACTCGAACTATTGAAGGTATACAACCTTCACTCGCGATTACATGCACGTTACCAACATAAGGGAAACATTCAAACAGAAGGGGTGAAATATCTAACAATATAATAAAGCGCATGATAATTAATATATTAAATTAGATCACTAATTTCACCACTTCTCATCTCATAATCAACAATAATTACAGCATATATGCTCATTCATCAACATCAAAACACACTTCTTTATGAAATCATATAATGCGACTCAAAAACTAGGTAAATGCATGTGGTACCATTGAAGCAGAACTCTCATATAAAAAATCTGCCAATTAATAGAGGCATCAACAAGGCATAGCCTTCATCTCAAAATTTGCCAATCCAGGCCATCTCAACGAGCATAAGCTTCATCTAAAAAATGCAATGTATGCGACTCGTCATGAATGTAATAACAACACTCAAATTAATAACATTTCGAATCATCTCAAAACAACAACATCTCAAAACATCTCAATCATCTCAAAACAACAACATCTCATAATTTATTAAACATTATTTATCATCACAAAATCATCGAATACAACTTCATCAATAACATCTCACCAATACTCAATTGTATATTAATAGTACAATAATCCATCCTGTTATTCTGCTAATTTATATCGTTACTGTCACTAATCCTACCGTCATAATTCTAACACCAACCTCTAAACATCTACTATTCATCATTCTGTCCAAAAATCAGCACAACGGTCATCTACGGGAATTAATTCTAAATCATGCATTATCTGCTAGGATTACACTTCTTATCCATCATTTAATCACCTAGAATAAAGCTCATCATGTTAGCTAATCAACGCTTCGAACGACATATCAAACAACATCCTAAAACCCAAGTTACAGCAATTAAAAGCCAATTCTGTCAAAAACCAGACATTATGTATCGACACAAAACCTTATGGATCGACTCATCCTGCTTCATTTATACACAATGAGTCGACACATCCTCCTTATGGATCGACTCATCCTGACTTTAAATCACAACATGTATCGACACATGCACCTTACCGGTCGACTCATCCTGAGTCTTGCAACTTCCATGCATCGATGCAAACCCTTCTTGTATCGACTCATCCTGAGTCTATCCTTGCCTATGTATCGACTCATCCAGCTTGAGATCGACGCATACTGACCCATTCCTGCATAATTCTGCGTTTCCTTTTGTATTCTCACTACGGAAATTATATTACCGTCCTACAAACCTTAATCTAAACATGATATTTCATCTCCTAACATTATCCTTTATTACCACATCGATCAAACAACATAATAGCTTCATTATTCATCAGGAATTCATCAATTTTCATCATACGTCATTCATAATACATCCAATTCAAGAACAAAATAGCAATCCTCTAACCCCACATATCAAACATCATGAACCCAATTATAAAGTCAGAACCCCATCCTTACCTTGGATTGAAGGTCACTCTACAATTTCCGGGTTGAATCTTCGTTCTTGCCATTTTTCACTTTTTCCAGCAGCTTCACGTTCTCTTCCAAATCCTTATTTTCTTCTACTGCTTCTTTCTTCTCTACCTTCTCACAAATAATAAAATAACATAATATTCTATTATTCCTTATTTCTTATTGGGCTCAAAATCTACACCCCCTTATTACTTATACTCTCTCAAAATAGGCCCACCTTAAATAATATTACACTTCTAATATTATTTTACTACATAATATTATATCTCTAATATTATTTCTCCACTTAATAAAATAAATCCAATTAATTATAACAAAACTTCACAAATATTCTAAAAATATTAAGTAAATAATTAATTAAATTACAGGCGTTACAGATAGGGGTGTTTGCGGTTCGGTTTGGATCGGTTTTAAAGCAAAAACTCATCTGATCCAAAGATTAATTCACTTAAGGTTCGATTCGGTTTTGGATGATATATTTAAAAAAATCCAATCTGATCCGATCCAATTTTATGCGGTTTAATTTGGATCGGTTTTTGGATATCCAAATTACACATTATATTTTTATTAATATTATAAAACTACTAATAAATCATAGATTTGATATAATATATAACATATAGTATATTAAAAGTTAATATTACAAAATGAGAGTGATTGATTATGCTTGAAATAATAAAAATAAATAGATTATATCAAACTAATAAATATTATTAAAAAAATTATTATCATCTAATAATAAATTCACATAACATGTCATACTAATAAAAAGTAAATAAGTATCAAAATATATTTATGCGGTTCGGTTTGGTTTGGATCGGTTTTGAAAAATTCATCCGAAATCCAATCCGAACCGATCGGTTTTCATAAAATAACATCCAAACACAACCAATAACTTTCGGTTTTTTATGGTTTTCGGTTTTTTGGATCGGCTTTCGGTTTTTTATTTGGATTGGTTTGGATTTGAACACCCCTAGTTACAGATAGTCCCATGCTGCCTAGCTATTTGATTGCTTCGTTCAATCCCCTCGATTTTGTCTCGTAAGGTTTTGGTAATCCTTGATACTAATTGTTCTCACAACTACAAAATATATATTTCGTAACACTATATTACTACGACCTTTCTGTTAATCGTAGTAATAATTCATTTTGAGTATTTTTTTTGTTGCTATTTACTAAAAGATATTTCACTATGGGCAATGATAACAATCAGGTGAAATGTACCTGGAGTGTCAGGGTTCGAATACCAGTACCAACAATTTTTTTATTTTTACGTTATAAGTGAAGTTATTTCGCTTCGGTACATAACAATTGTCTCTCTCAAAACAAAACCCTAACATCTCTATCTCTCTCTCTCTCTCTCTCTCTCTCTCTCTCTCTCTCTCTCATTTCTCTCATATATCCAAATCTCCGTTAACGTTTCAACAATCTTTGTTCACCAACATGCAAAATAGAAACACCAAACTCGTGCAGAGAACTCGTCTTTTTCAAATAGTTATTTGTGTTGCATCAAAGCTTACGAAATATGATTTAACTCCATCAAATCTTAGGAAATGACTACATTATAGGTTAGTCTTCACAATATATAATATAGCTTCTTTCATGGTTCAATAGTTTATATTTCCAAATTTGTTTAATTTAAGATAAGTGAATGTATAATCTAAGAAGTAAACTTTTATTGACATGTATAATATAGATTCTCTCATGTTGTTTGTAGGATAATATCTGAGAAGTGGAGTTAAGATGAGTATAGTAGATTTAGAAGTTAACTTAATATGAGTCAATGTATAACTTAAGAAGTGAACTTTGTTTTTTATGCATCAAAATTTATGTTTCAATAGTTTCTTTCATGTTGTTTGTAGAATAATATGATATGTATAACTTAAGATGAGTGAATTTTCTGCTGGTTATGGATTATAGAAGGTGCTAATACATTTTGACTTGTAGGTAAGGAAGGTGAATGAGAAAAATTAAGTCAAGAAATCACATACTATGGGTGTGGTTCACAAATGGTTTGTGTTGCTATGAAGGAAAAGTATAAAGAGGGTGAAGCTATAGTGAAAGTTGCAAACTTGTGTGAAAGACCCAAAATAAAATTCAACGCAAGTTTTCTACTCTCACTTCAGCTTCATTCTCCTTTCATTGTGGATGTCATTCTGAGATAGATACGTTAGTAAAATATTTTATGGGTTGATATGTTGTTGTTGTTGTTGATAAAAATTGTGTGTTATTAATAATAAAGTTGTATGTTGCATATTGTTTATGGTATGTTATTGATGATTTTGTTGTTGTTAATAAAAATTGTTTGTTGTATCTTAGGTGTTGTTTAAGGTTTCTTGTTGATGTATGTTGTTAAGGTTTGTTTAGAATATGAGTTTATTATATTGTATGTGTTTTGAGTTTTTTCCAATCTCTTATGGAATATATAACTTTTATAATTGAATTAGAAAATTATAATATGAAATATTAAGTTATATTAGAAAACAAATTACACTTATCAATGTTATACAAGATTTCTTCAGTCCATTATCTATATTTTGCTCTTTAACGGTTAAAACTTGGTTTAATGCTTCTAGTTCTTCAACTGCCCCTTCCTTTATCTTTAATTTTGTTTGCAAAGTAAATAATATTTTATAAAATAAACTAGAGGTGAAGGAAGGGAAGATTAAAGAACTAGGAGCATTGAAACAAAATCTAACCGTTAAAGAGCGAAATATAGATAATAGGCTGAAAAAATATTGTATGACATTGATGAGTGTAATTTATTTTTCTAATATAACTTGCTTTGTTATATTATTGATTTCTAGATCAAATTGAAAAGTTATATGTTTAGTGGGCATAGATGAAATAAGTATTTCACATAATTTATAATAAATTTAGGTGTATATATCACAAAAGTTGTAAAGCACAACCGTTGTTAAATGTTAAGCGTTAATTTCACTACGGTTGTTTAATGTAACCATTTGTGATATAATGCCTATTTTACAATTACGGTCAAACGACCGGGTGGAAAACATCATACTTACAACCATTCCTACCTCACCACGATTGGTCAAGTGTGATGGTATCTCTTTTTCAACTATGGTGATTTGGCTTTTACATAGTGAAATTCTGGTACAACAGACTCAAATGTCCTACAAGGATGTCGAGACATCTGATCTGACATAAATACACAGGAAAAATAGTACTGAAAAGATAAAGAACACACCAGAACTGTTTACCCAGTTCGGTGTACAACAACACCTACTCTGGGGGCTACCAAGCCAAGAATGAATTCCACTGTCAGCAATATCAATTTGCCCGTTGACGATCTACGCACTTAATCACTATCCAATGAACCTTCTACCTAGGTCCTCCCTAGATATGGAATATCTCCATTCCATTTCCAATCATCACAATGATGTCTAGCAGTTAACATCTCAGTCATTGCATCAACGACCCTTCACCAAGATTCTGATCACACAGATAGACATTTTGGAAGACACACTTTCAGGACAACCTAGCTAAGTCTCCAAGCCAAACTCCACTGTTTGTTAGCTTTGATCCTAACACATCCTGGAGTTGCTTCAAAGCTTCCTCCAAGAACAATACACCTCTTACCTACAGGCTTTGAGATGAACATGGTAACCTTCCCACAACCTGGGAGGTTTACCTTGACAAAACCCTAGACTTCTACATCTTGAGCCGTGTCTTTTCTAGGTTACAAACCCTTCTATTTATAACCTGTTACCCAACTGGTTTTGGGCCTTCAATCATAGCAAATCAGTTGTAAAAAACTGCAGAGACTTCTGCCCCAAGAAAGGTCTTCAATCTTTACTTTCCTGAATAATCTCTTTATTTAGAAAGTCTTCATTCTCCTTGATTTCTGATTGAATTTTCTGGACCTTTAAATATGCGCCACATAGGATGCATAATATTCTCCTGAATATTCTACCAATATTGAGAACAAATTGAATCTCATTAATCCAGCTCAGTAGGTGCGATGTCAAGACATCTTATTCGGCATGTTGTTCCAGTTGTTAAAAAAGTTCAACACAACATGTTCTGTCATTATAATAGGACTTCTTGTTGTACCTATTCTTCTTATCCTATTCTTCATTGCTGCTATTATTTGTTTTAAAAAAAATCAAGTCAATCCTAAAACAAGAGAACTAACAATCTCCCCCCTTTGGCGGATTTTGGCTAAAATAAATAATCTAAAAACAATTTCAATTTGGGAGATTACGTCAACTCAGAAGCTACTCACAACAATAGATCTTTAGTTGAAAATGATGTCTCAACATCTTGTTAGACATCTTCTTTGCAGCGCTCTGAAGAACTCAATTGCATCAACACCAACGAACATCAGTTTCAGGATAAAAGGAATGAAAGTCCTGAAGTTTGGTTGATGCACACGAGGGAGAAGATAGCAGAAGAAAACTTGTACTCCCCCTCAATGCAGGAACATCTTCTAAACATAGAAGACCAATGGTGGAATAAGAGAACTCTCAATAACTTATTAAGACCAAATCAACCACCGCCCCTGATAACTCAGAACACAGGTCACAACTGTGTTCATAACTCAGATCACAGGTCACAAACATATGTCATAGAAATAAAATTGAACATCTTATTTTAACCTTTGCGAACATTAATAATAACCACCACTTGTGGAATCAGCAATATATGATCTAATTCACCTTTTATCTCCCCCTTTTTAGCCAAAACTTGGCAAAGGAGACCTTCACAATACCAGACCCAAGTACAAGTTACCCAAACCCGAATAAAATCCATAAGAATTATGGACTCAAAGAGCTCACGGGGTTACAGATATACGAAGAACTCTCTATAAATAACTGGAATTTTCACTTGGAAAGTAACGATCCTAGGTTGTAGGACCAATCTTGGTCAAAAGAAACGATATTTGAGGAGGAAACTTCAAATATCAATGTGCATCGTCCATACTGGCTTTGAATGCTAGAGTTACTTTATATGCATAGTCAGACAAATTTTTCTCCTCCTATTTACAACCACGTGTTTGAACACATAGGCTACTCCACCGTATGTTGACCATGCAGGAACATGTCCTGAAAGATGTCATGACACTTAGTCAGACATTGTCTTCTTATTTCAGTAATTAACACATCTTCTTCCACCAATTAGGGATGTTTCACCAGATTATCCATCTGTTCATACTAGATTCTAAGTGGTCTTATTTCACTTAGACTTAGTGACATGCACTAAGATATCAAAATATCACATTTGTGACACCTCTTCATAATATAGACCCTCAAGGAGTCTTTTTGAAATCTATAGAGAAAAATAAATTCTCCCAGACTTCCCATTAAACTTCTAAGATATATGTGAACTTCTGATCTTCACCAAGCTTCTCATAGTTAGAAACAACCATGTCTTGTTAAGTTCGTTCATAACTTCATAATGTCACAACATGTTGTTTATACATCATTTCCTCATAGAACCTTTACAAAAGTGAACAATATTCTGGCTTGACAATACATGTATCATTGCAACAACAATTTACAGATATCCACATGACTCCCTTTGTTATCAGTAACTAATGCTCCAGCTGAAGATGAAGACTTGTGCACTAGATGAGAAACTTCATCACTTCCAGCATATGCTGAACCTTGACTCCCTCAGTAGAGTCAAACCAGAGTCAGATATTCTCACTCCTTGAGAATACTTCCAGACACCCTGACTTATTCACACCACAAGGACACATTTGATCATTGTCTTATCATAATCACACTCCGTATCATGACCTTAGTATTTGTTAGCAGCCTTCTGCCTTTATATCCAATAGTAGTTGCTAATACTAGTGGAGTCTTCCACAAAGTAGTCATGTATTCATCAGGCATGCTACTGTAGACAGGATTAGACTCTCCATATTCTAATCCACATAGTCAGAAATGCCACTTCTCACAATAATTCTTAATTAAGCATCCAACTTCACATGAACAATCCCAAGCATTATACAAAACAACCATAAACAATCATGATGTTAATATATCATGTGGTACATCAACTCCATAATACATAACATAATCAAACTAGTTCTTGATCAATCATTTAAAGGACTAATTATGCATAGAAATCCTTTCAGAAGCTCCCATTTGAACACATGTCTGGTGCACAGGTTCCTGCATGCTTTACAGTCTGGTTTGCAGTAATGGCTTTGCACATCTTCCACCTCTCAGTTATCATCTTCAAACCTGCCCAGATAACTATTGATGATAGTAAGGGACAATTCAACACCTTCCTCTGACAAAAACCTTTCTATAATCCTTACTTTTATGGTCAACACAGTCAACAGGAATATTAAAAATAAACTCCTTAGCAAGAGTTCCATAGCAATTGGAAAATCTGGTAACTGTTTTCATCAATCCAACATAAGATATTAGCTTCATGATTTCTTTACATTCCAAAGAACCAGCTCCCACTTCTCTCTCCAGGGTAATCCTTCTTTGATACACATACTTCCACTTTTCAGTATTCCCAACAGAATGGAAGGAGATGTTGTCAAGTGGGGCATCATGAACCCTAACAGAAATCTTCTTGCTTGCAAACTTTTTGATAGGAGAGATGTCCTGTACATCTTGCTCGACATCATAGTCTGAGTCAACTTCTTCAACAACCAGCAGAATAGTCTTCTTTATCCCATTCACTATTGCAGAGAAAAATAAATTCTCGCAGAACCAGCACATACTCTTGGAGAAGGATGGTATACTCTAGCAACATCTGGCTAGAGTCTTAGAGACTCGTAAAGGCATAGACAGCTACATCTTGTAGCAACATGTCTCAGCATATTATCCAACATCATCCTCTTAGGAGGACAATAGCTTTATGCACTTGAACATCACAAGTTCCAAAAAAACCAATTAATTCACTGACTCCTCCTGTCATGGACAATCAAAATTTTCATTATGGAGAAAACACAACACTAAGTACCCATTAGTTCACTGGGAATAACTCCAAGTACAAGGACACCTGATTCATGCCCTTTCACCTCCACACATATTGTCATGACTCTTTGGATGGTTAAGATGTCATGCAACCATAGTCTGAAACCAACTTCCAACCATTTCTTAGTGTGCTTAAAAGTTTTACTAAGATTCAGACTCTCCAATATAAGGAGTACCCCTTAACCAATGTGCTGATTAAAACCTCCTTCTGCATATTACTAATATTTATTGACACTAGTAAAGTCTTCAAACCAAGATAGTTGTTATACAGTACTTGAGCATACTTCTCCTTCAATCAGAATATCCTTATTCAACACCATAGATAGAACTGCCAATAATGAGTGTGGAGTTTGAATATTGAGATTCATAGTTCCAAGTATCTTTAATAGACTATCATCAAAAATGATGTTCCAACATCATTTGAGACATCAACAACATTACCACAAAGCTTATCTGCTTTGGTTCTAGAAACATCATCCAAGGGACTTATTTCCATACATGCCCTTTAACAAACTCCCCATTCTCACAAGAGGATCTCACAATGTCTCATCTTCAGATTAACCACACTACATGAATATTCTCTCACTATATTCTGTAGTAAGCTTCTCACACTAGGTAAAACGGACAGCTTTCTTCTTCACACATGTGATACTTGTTGAATATTTGACAAGACATCCAATCATGGCAGCCAAAAACAATCCTAGTTAGGTCAGCGACTTGGCCTTAAGCTCAACCCTTGGAGAAAACAAAGTATACTAGATTCTCCTGACTAGAACCACATAGACTTAACAGAGGCAAACCACCTTCTTCATATTCCTTTGCTCTAACAATCACTAGCAATTGATCGTACTAGTGAAGTCTTCAACATAGTAGTTATACCACTAAAGACAGGATCAGGATCTGCATCTTCTAATCCACAAAGTCGGAACTCCTTCTTTTGATAACCATGTTGATCCTCAGTCTTCCATAATCATAATCCCAAACCTTCATTTACAAGATGATGTTACAACATCATTTAGGACATCAACCTTTCTTCACATATCCCAATAATTTAGTTCTTGATTTATCAACCAAAGAGATTATTAATCTTGATAGTATTTTTAGGAGAAGATCACAAATATTATATCTTCTACGACTCATTTAGGTTGTTACAACCACCTGAACACTATAGAGAGAAATAAACTCTCAACAATATCTAAATCATCAGTTCAGATGGTAGATATGCATCCATACATCAGATAAGTACTCAGCTCCCGACAAGGTATTTATCATCAATAACATGAATATCTTCACAAGACCAGACTTATACTTAGCTCCCGACAAGATATTTGTCATCAGAGGAAAAACTTCCCCCCACACACAACTGCATATGATACTCCTTTTCAACATATGTTAGAGCACTTGAACTGACATCATTCTTCTTCATCGTTCAACATAAGAGGATCCTTTTAACATTCTAGACTTAGTCAGAGACTGGTCTTCATCTCCATCATGATCAAGCATTCTAACTTTGAACTCCACTGATGAACAACAATACTCACCTCATTATCTACACAACAACTTCCTTTTTAGAGGAAGCACACACCTAGAGATGATGTCTCGACATTAGATACAACATCATCCATTCTTACTATTGTTCTGAGGGTAACCTCTATAGTAACTTATAATCAAATCTTGTAGGGGTTAACACAAGGAAACAAACCAACAACAACTGATCAATCTTCGGGATCAGACTATTAACATATGCAGGGGATTGCACGATCCATATCTCAATAAGCTTTTCTTTAGACCTCATGTCTGACTTTGAGATGATGGATACCATTGTCTGTACTTTTCAAAAGCATATGTTTCCCTCGATTCTTCAAAAATAGTGCCCTTCAAATTTTAACATCTTCAAAGATATTACGACATTCTGTCTGACATCATATTAACCCTTGACAAGGGAATCTTTTTCAACAACTTTTGAGGGTACACAAAGAGAATCACCAATTCTCTTCCTTAAGGGAAATCAAAACAATATTCAGGAGCATCAAACAATGTGGTTGGATCACAATACTCCTCTTCAAACATAATCTGTTCTATGGCCCACAAACAGGATTCCATGAATCAGGTTCCTTTGATCAGAAGGATCTTTCAGATACGAGCTCATCTCAAATATATAAAGGGTCTGGTGGAGATTCCTTTATGAGTTCTTCTTAAGAGCATGAAGCTCAACCTCTATACTGACACGTGGAGTAGATAAACTATTGATCGTGTCCTAATCAACCTGCACAAGCCATATGCCTCCTCTTCCAAATAAATATAAAAATGTGAAAATAATAAATAAAAATATCTTTGGGTTTTTTTATTAATAAAAATAAAAATTAATATTAATAATAATACTAATAATAATAATAATGAAAATAAAAAATAAAAAGAAAATGGAATGGGCCAGGATGTATAAACAGCAAGGCAGGGGGTTTGATCATAGCAAAAAAATAAGGCCCAACAAGAGGAGGCCCAGACGCTGCAAAAAGAGTAAAAAATGTGAGAAAAATGTGAAAAATGCAAAAAGGTCACGCTGGGCTTGAACCTAGGACCTCATGGTGACAGGCGCGCGCTTTAACCACTGGGGTGGTGATACATCTATTAACATAACTGAAATGATAAATATGTAAGGCAAAACAAGCCCTGAATACACTTCATCTTCAACCTCCAGCCAGACCACCTATAACTTCACCATTTCTCAACAAAAATGGAAGATGCAAACATGAAATTTGCTCCATTTTTTCATACGAATCTAACCATATAAATATCATGAACTATAAATCAAAGATGAATGAGAATTTTTGAAAGTACCAAATTTTGTCCTAATTATTTTCATAGATTCAATCCTAAAATTCTCCTAGCTCAATCAATATAAATGAAATCTATGGACATGTACAACTTCAGGATAATGATGTCTACATTTTATCTTCACAAATGCAAGCCTAACAATTCCTAAGTAATGAGATAGAAGTTCAAGAAAAATACCTTAAAACTGGAAATCGTGAAATGCAAATGAGCTTGATTCAAGGTGTTGCAATGATCAGGTTAACTTCCTCAAGTTCCCAGGAAGCTAATGCAATGATTAACTTGAGAAATGGATGGCTGAAATGGCCTGGAGAAGTCAACTTGCAGAGCTCTGTTTTTGGTTATGGAGGTTGATGAAGATGGAGTTACAGTTATGAAATAGGGTCAGGGATGAGTTGTATTTGATGTTTAGAAGCTTTGTGATTGATTAGGAAGGAAAATGCACGAGGGAAATGAGAGATATAAGTTTAAGGTCAGAACTGCGCATTAATAGAGTTTATTGTGCAAATTCTGATTTGAGAGAGTTTTGGTGTGTTTCAGGGTGCTTGAGCTTGTCCTTTAGCTCATAAATAATGTCTTTATTTATAAGCAACAAGTTTAGAAGCTTGTTGTTAATCAGAATTCAAAATCACAAGTTAAGCATAACATGTGATTTTTGAGAAATCCAAGTTTTAAAGCTTTGTGTACTGGCTAAGATAGAGTGGTTATGATTTAAACGCGCTTGCTTCTGACTTTGTAGATGGAGTCTGATCAGAGGGAACAAGTTAGAGGCTCAAGAATTGACTTTGCACAAAAAGCTTGCTTTTCTAAAATGGAAGTGTTCACTTTGTGCCATTAAGGGAAATGTGGATTGGATAAAGCTTAAAACACTTAGATTAAAGCTCAAAAGTTTGTGTAATCCACTAATGATGGATAGATACACAAGTTAGAAGGCCTGCAAAGCAATATTATGCAGCCTAACATTGAAATTGCATTTTTGTTCATCATGAAAATGACCTATAATTTTAGTTTGAAACCCTAACTTCCTCTCTTCGATTCTCCCTGCTCAAGAATGATCTCAAGGAGTTCTTGGACATTTTAGAAAGCTTGTAATGTGCTTTACAATCCATATTTGAATCACTTTTGAAAATTTCCCTTGGAGCTATATGAAAAAGTTCCATGAAGTTAGGTCAAAATCCTGCCTAAAATAGGGCAAAATTTTACTAAGTGTTTAGTTTCAAGACCATGACTTTATGACTTAATAACTTGAGATCCAAGCACTTTTAGAAGAAGTTGTGTAAATAAATGTTGTAGATCTCATGGATATCTACAACTTTCATGTTGAAAGTTTCTTTTGAATCATCTTGCGTCATGGTGAAAAATTGGCTCAAAGTTGTGAAAAACATGAAGTTTTCAACACTTAGAAAAATTTCTAAGTTTGAAAATTTCGACTTTTCAAAATCAAATCTTGAATTTTTGATTTATTGATGAATAAGTTTCATATTTTGACATGTTTGGATGAATTATGATCTTTGACACTTGATTTTGACCAAAAAGTCAAAGTTTGACTTTTCAATGCACATTTGCCGTTTGATTAGTTGACTAAAAATTCTCTATCAATCCAATTGATCTTGAGCAATGTTTTGGGTCATGCCATTAGGTCAAAATGATGCAATTGAACTCTTGAGATTATGCCTCAAACCAATTAACCATTTGTTAGGTCCAAAAATCAGAAATTTTCCTCTCTCAGTCAAAACCCAAATTTTAACCATTTTGCCCTTTTGATGATTTAATCAAATTTCTTAAGGAATTATGGTACAAACTTGATAAAATGATACATATGAGTTTATAATGTTGACGTGGATCAAAAATTATGAAGTTTGACTCTAAATTGGCCATAGTTGACTTTTTCCCCAATACATCTGATTTTTAGGTCAACTGCTCAATTGACTGAGCAAAAATGTGATCCAAGACTTGAAACTTGACATGAGTAATATTGGGGGTCCATAATGATCCATGAAAGTCATATGAGGCATTATAAGCTAAATTATCCTTGTGCAATCTCAAACCCTAATTTTAGTCATCAGTGCCTAAGGAGGTGTCTTGAGCTGATCAAACCTTGTGCAGTCTTGAACCTAAGGAGATCTTGTGAGAAAATACTTGATAAATGAGAGGGAAAATTTTGGGGTACAACAATAGTTATTCTCTTACACACACTAACATATCAAATGAAGATCCACCTCCACTCAGGATCCCATGTGTTGTACCCCAAAATTTGCCCTCCCATATTTCTCAAGACCTTTCAAGAATAATCTCCAAATGGTTCAAGATTGCTCAAGAGTTGGACAATCAAGTCATCTCCTAAGGCAGTCAATCTCAAATTAGGGTTTTGTGTTGCATCAAGGTCCTTACATCCAAATGACCTTAAGTGCTCCCCAATGTCCTAATATATTCTCAAGATCATCTGTGTCAAATTTCAAGCCTTGCAGAGAAAGTTTGGTCAGTCAATTGCTCAAGAGGTCCAAAAATCGATTATGCTAGGGCAAAAGTCAACTGTGACCTACAAATAGTCAAACCTCAAGATGTTTTGCCAACATTCTAATTTTGAAGGATAATTCATCATTTGATCAAGGGTTGATCATGATTCATCAAGGATTGCTCAAATTCATCAAGATTCAAAAGTTGCTAAATTAGGGTTTTGTAGGAAAAGTCAACTCAACTTTGACCAAGCATAACTTTCTCATACTTTATGAGAAATGACCCATACAAATCTCATTTGGAAGAGGATTCAATTCCCTACAATCCATCTTCACACCCCAAGATCAAGAAATGCACTCACAAGAAGTTACAAATTTGGACATTATAGGTCATTTTTGAAAGTCAACAAAAACACCTTTTTTCCAAAGCTTGTAACTTGAGCATGGAATATCAAAATGAGATGAGACCAAAAGGGTTGGTTAGAGGACATCTCAGGGTTTCTAAAAAGTCCAAGAACACCTCCAAAAGTTCAAAATTGAAGAAGTTATGCATTGTTGAAGTTGGGCATTTTTCCAAAAGTCAACTATCCCAAAAAATTCAAATTTTGTCAAAAGGCCCCACTTTTTTCCACTTGATTTGGTCTTGTCAAACTACACACGTGTCCTATCTTCAGTTTTATGTCCATTCATTAATTTTTCTATTTTATTTGATTTTTATTGAATTAATTCATTTTAAATCAATATTAATCCAAATAAAATCCAAAAATTGATGGAATGAGATCTTTTTGATTGATACAACTTTCAATTATCATAATGGACACAATCAAACTCGTATCAAGCTATCTCATGCACAAAATATTGGTTTTTGACATTTTTGGAAAGCTTTGTTAATGGAGAATAAAATCAAATCTTCAATCATCAATTCACATGGATTCAAGGCCCAAAATTAAACCTAATTGCTTCTATTATACTCACACAAGGCAAAGGCACAAAGGACACGACCAAAAGGTTGCAGGATTCACAAAACCAAAACTTGGAAAAAGCTTGAAAAGTTGGAAATCAAAATCAGCCCTAGAGTCCAATTTAAGGAAAAATATCAACACATACCTCTTGCTGGAGATCCACTGAAGCTAAAGCAACTATCCACAAGCCCTGAAACATCCCCGATCGCGCAGTAAGTCTTCTTGAACATGGCTCTGTACACGAAAACATAACCTCTTATTCTTGCATCTTTTTGCCAAAATCTTTGCATAATCGTGTTAATCGGTCCATTTAGAAGATTTCTGCAATATTTGATTTTGTTTTCATAGCCTATAGCGCCATACCCGAACCTAGGGTTTTGGAGACTTGTATTTGGGCATTTGTTTTACAGAAAAAATCAGGACCAACCATGGACATGAATGAAATCAGGAGGATGAGACGAGCATGGTGATGGTCTTGGATTGCATTTTTACAGCCTAGAGAAGATTTTAGGAGTGAGCCATGGATTTAGCTGCGGATAAAATCCGCAGGTAAATAACCAGGCTTTTCATTGAAGAAGACGACTAGGTGTCTTCTCCCTATTGGCTGATTCGAATCTCGCGCCATTTTTTTTATTTCAGGCATAATTGTTTGTTTTCCATATATTAATTGTTGTGTATTATAATTACAAAAGAAGCAAGTGGCTCAGTGGCTAGGGCAATTGTTCATTGGCTAACAGGACCTGGGTTCGAATCCCAGGTCCCCAACATATTTGCTATATTTTGCTTTCAGATATTCCAATGCATTTCAGGCTTTGCAGTGCATCATACTCCTCAAATCTCCAGGCGCCAGATGGCCTCCAGGCCAAATCTAAAGGCCCAGATTGGATGTGCACCATGCACCCAAGTCAACAGGCGCGCATGGAATGGCCAAAGTCAGCCAGGCTTGAACACGTTTGTGCCTTGCAAAATGCTGATTCCACCTCCTTTCCAGGCCCAACACCCCTTGGGTTATTTCTATCTTTTTATATTTCTTTTATTTAAATTGTTTTATTATTTTTATTGTTAATTAACCAATTAATATTTTTTCTCATAAAAATCAAAAATACAAAAAATATCTTTTATTTATTAAAATTAAAAATCATCACTTTATTTTTATAAATAAATACTAACTTAATTAATTTAGTTTTAAATAGGTTTAACTTTTAATATTTTTGTAATATTTAAAATTAATGTAGAAATTAGGTTTTTTTTTACTAACTTTTAATCAATTTATTTTATTTCCTTAAATATAAAAAATCCAAAAATATTTTCATTAATTAATTAATTTAATTGTTAATTTAGATTTAATTCCTTTTAATGCAAAAAATAAACAAAAATGCTTTCTTTTCAAAAAGGGTCAAAACCCTAAAAAATGCGCCGTTTTAATTTCCCGCACGCGATCCATTTTATTCAATATTGTAATTGCTTCTAGAATGTAATAGCTTTAAATAGGACTTTGAATTATTTTATCGCTTTCTTTTATTTTCCGCAATTTAAATTAAAGGGTTGTTTTTGGCGATGTAAATACCCGACACCTTGTAATAGTTTAGATTTAATTTCCGCAAATTTAAATTCCGCAACTATACAATGTTAGATGTTTGATAAATAGGGAATGCATGAAAATATCAAATGTATAAACTTAAAATCAACATAGCTCACCCATGACATGTACAAAGATAATATAACCGAACTAACACACTCGCACATGCGCACTCTTAGGGTACACCTCACTTGGTTGCCATCGAACATGGTCATTGAGTATAGGAAGTTTTAGAGGTCGTCCTGTTGTCCAAAGATCATAGTTGCCTCGAAACGGTTGCCTCGAAAAAATGATCTAAGACATTAGGGTTACCGCTAAGGCGTCCTAACATTGCTTTAGTGACCACACGTCCCTTAATCGAATTGACCCGAAAACTCCAATGACGGTGCTACCTACTCCTCAATAGTGGGATAACATTGTCTAAAGGACATTAGCGCAGCTTAATTCCATTTTCGAGTAGGTAGATGGTTCTTAAGTACTTTCTCCTTTTAAAACAAAACAAAACTTTTCGCACTTACACCTTTCAAACAAAAACTCTTTTCAAACCCACAAACACAAAGAAAAGCAAATTTTGAAAACACTTTGAGCAAGTACCTAAGAGCCCGTGGATAACCACGGATAGAAAGGGTGCTAACACCTTCCCTTTCTATAATCTACCCCCCAGACCCGAGAAACATCTCGAAAAAGGAATTTTTATGTGCTTTTTTCCTTTCCTTGTTGGATAAAATAAAAGACGGTGGCGACTCTTGCTTACCGCGACATTTTGCGAAAACAAACGCAAAATGCGAACCAACATTCCAAAAACAGTCAGTTCTCTTCCCACCGTATCACAGAACTGGCGACTCTACTGGGGACTTTTTATAAGTGAGGTGTACCTTAAGATTAGATCATTGTGTTTTCAATTGTATGCTTTGTATGATTTATCTTTGTGCTTGTATAGGAGTTACTATAGATCCTAACCCGGATCTGAGGATACCCTTTAGGTAAGTAGCAAGAAAATGTGAGGGAATTGTACGACGTAGACCGATACGGTTGAAGAAGTAGCTACGTTGGTGTGGCACTTTAGTCTGTACCGATATCCCTTGTGTTGGAACGAGGAGAATATGGGTCTTCTAAGGGGTCATTAAGCACCAACTGACCTTAGAACCTTAAATTGACCAACTTGGCCATAGAACAGTAGCAGTATGCTACACTCATTGAGACAACTCTCGCGATGATTCCGGCCACAAGAAAAGGTTGCTAAACTAGAATTATGACCGATCGAGGGTAGTCAGTGATATTGAGATCCTCTAGAACCCGGTTACTATTTTTAGGACATGTTTAAACCAACTGAACTGAAAGAGGGTAGTACCTAAGCTCCTTGCCAGCCTGAAATCTAAGGGCTCTCTGTGTGACTTGTGTGCCTTTACCATGTTTGATTTTTGTGGATACTTGTGGTATGCTTACTATCATGACATCATGACATCATAACATTGCATACATCTTGCATTGGACTAACCTATTTCAAAGACAGGAGGGTTTCATCTTTGCTCTGTTTTGTAGGTTATCATGATGCCTATGCGTAGAAATACCATCCGAATCAACTTTGTCCAGGTTCCCACCTTGCTTAAAGATTTGGTTGCAAAGATGCCTGATACTACTTCCTTCCTCAGGAGACATGGTTATCTTCTCAGTTTGGTCACCTCCAAATTGGACGAACAAATGATGAGTGTTTTGGTTCAATTCTATGATCCACTGTACCATTGTTTTACTTTCCAGGACTACCAGCTAGTTCCCACTTTGGAAGAATTCTCTTAGTTGCTCGGTATATCTCTTCTGGAGCAAACCTCGTTCACTGGTTGGGAGAAGATTCTTAGGCCCGAAGAGATTGCTTCAGCTCTTCACATGACCAAAGAGGAGGTAATGGCTAATTGGGAAATTAGAAGTGGAGCAAAGGGCTTTCTGACTAAGTTCTTGGTTGGTAAGGCTAACTATTTCTGGGATAGTCTGGACTTCAAGGCATTCGAGGATATTCTGGCTCTTTTGATATATGGCTTGGTATTGTTTCCGAATTCTGACTCCTTTGTTGATGTTAATGCGATAAATATCTTCATCTCTCGGAATCTGGTGCCCACTCTATTGGGTGACATCCTTCATCAGCTTTATGCTCGTACTGCCCGAAAGCGGGGAACCTTGATGTGTTGTGCTCCGTTATTGGAAAGGTGGTTTATTTCGCACCTTCCCAAGTCAGTGCTGAAGAATAAAGAAGGCATGGGCTGGGCTTATAGGGTTATGTCCCTCTTGCATAATGACATCATCTGGACTCTCAAGGGTATGGACGAGGTGATCGTTATTGATCGATGCAGGGAGTACCCTAATGTTCCATTACTAGGAACCCATGGAGGAATTTCTTACAACCCATGCTTAGCCTTACGACAGTTTGGGAGAGCCAGAAGAGAAGGACCTCATGAGATGTTAATGCCTGGTTTCATCTTTGACTTTCAAGGAGATAGCAACAAACAACGTCGAAGATTCATAAAGGTCTGGGATAGAGTTCACCAATCTGATCCACATGAGCTGGGTCCAAAGACTTCCCTGCCAATGGAGCCATATCTCAGATGGGTCCGCATCCGTGCCCAAAAGCTAGGTATGCCATATGAAGTTGTACGACCTGTCACTCTTGAAGTTGCTAACGAAGAGGGGGTTCTTCCAACCATTCTCCATCCTTATATGCCCACTGACATTGGGGCACTGAAGAGATCTTGGATGCAACTGAGGGAAGAACGGGATTCCTACCGAGAGAAGTTCAACGAGCAAGAGAAGAAGATCCAGAGGCTGACTAGGTAGTTGGAGAACGAGCGAATTCTCAACGACTATGTCCACACTGAGAAGAAGAGACCATGGGAGCTTTGATTGACCTTTGATGATTTCCTTTCCAGTTTTTATTTACTTTTCAGTATTTCCTTTCATGTAACGCCTTAAGGGCATCAGTTGAACAATTTGAATTTCAAAGTTTAATCTAATAAAGTGTGTTTCCTTTCTGGCTTACAAATTTGAATATCCCGATTGTCTTTGAAATCATAATCATACGCATTTCATCCCATGCACTTCATAAACAGGTACCCATTACAGGTCTCTTATCTTCTTCGCTGTTTATTTCAGCACTCATCATGTCTGCTGAACCTTCAACTGAGCAAGCCATCAAGGCCCTCCAGGCCCAGAATGCCCAATTTCAAGAGCTGTTCATGAATCTAGCTAAGGGTCAGCAAGACCTGAAGACCTTGATTCTGAAAGAGAAGAAGAAGAAGAGGACAATCCTGTTTAACACGGGGCACATGTTTGGAAACAGGCTACAAAATGAAGTTGATCTAACTACCTCATCTGGAGGGAAGGATAGTCAAGAGGAAAGGAGGGCTCCTAGCCCTGTGGTCTCCGACAATGAGACAAACTTCGATGAAGAACAGTATCCTCCTGATGAGGATAGATACAAGCAACTGGAAGACCGGTTGAGTGCTATGGAAGTTCAGAAGTGCCTGGTCTGGACTTTGGTGATCTAGGTCTATCATCCGGGGTGGTGATTCCCCACAAATTCAAGGCACCAGCCTTTGCTAAGTATGACGGAGTTTCTTGTCTGAAACTGCACCTCCGGTCATATGTGAGGAAGATTCAGCCGTACACCGCTGATAAGAACTTATGGATCCATTTCTTTCAAGACAGTCTCTCAGGGACTCAGCTTGAGTGGTTCTACCAGTTGGACGAAACCAGTATCCGCAGTTGGGAAGATTTGGCTACCGCATTCTACAGGCAGTATCAATACAACTCCGACCTCGCTCCCACGCGTACCCAACTCCAGGGTATGTCAATGGGAACGGGTGAAGGATTCAAAGATTATGCTCAGAAGTGGAGGGACCTCGCCGGAAGAGTACAACCACCATTGGCTGATCGGAAGCTTGTGGACATGTTTCTGGGGACCCTGTCTGGTCCATTTTTCAATCATATGATCGGAAGCTCTTCGGATGGGTTTATAGATCTTATTTTGACCGGTGAGAGGATTGAGGCTGGTATTAAGGCTGGTAAGATACAGAAGGGTGCCTCATCAAGCACCGAGAAAAATCCATTTAAGAAAGAGGTCAGTGCTGTATATAGTGAGAGAAGACATGATAGACCTGAACACCGCCAAGCTGTTAATGCGGTTGTTATTTCAAAACCTGCTGGTACTCCTCAGTACAACAATCAACAAAAGGACGAGAGGCCTCAAAGGAAATTCACCTGTCTCAACATGAATTTATCTCAGATTCTGCCACAGTTTCTGAAGACCAATCTGGTGATTCTAAAGGAAGCCCCGGAGAATTCAAATACTACATCACTAAGGTATAACCCTAATGCCCGTTGTGCTTATCACTCTGATAGCCCGGGGAATAATACAGATGATTGTTGGACTTTGAAGAATAAGATACAAGACTTCATTGATGCGAAGGAGATTGAGTTTGAGGCGCCCGAGAGGCCTAATGTTGTGATTGCTCCCATGCCCAAGCATGGAGTGAATGCTCTAGAAGAAGACTTGTTTGTGGTTTTTGCGGATGATATTGTTACCCCTTTGATGACTGTAAAGAAGAACCTTTTGCTAGCCGGTTTATTTCCGGGCTGTGACAAAGGTTGCCGTATGTGTTCTGCCCTGCCAAATGGTTGTCCGCTTTTGAAATCAGGTGTCCAATGCCTGATGGATAGTAAAGAAATTCTGTTCGAGAAGACTGTTGTTCCCTCTGTTCCTACTGAAGAAGTTGCCATCATTACCATTTTCGACAATTCTTCCAAGGCTCCCTCGAGGAAGCCTGTTAGAATCACATCTGTTTCGAGGATCGCACCTGTGATCATCACTGTTCCGGGGCCCATCCCCTATACCTCTGATAAAGTTGTCCCTTGGCACTATGGGGCTGATGTTTATTTTCATGGAGTTAAGCAAGAGTTGGATGCTGATACTGATGTCAGCAATATTGTTGGACCTGCTAAAGTCACCCTCAGCGGAAGACTTTTCTCGCCCGATATCTCTCCACCCACTACCCGAAGACCTGTTGTTATTACACCTGCCAGTGTACCTGCCACTATTCCTGTTCAAGTTCCTATCCTTACCCCTGTCGCCGAGTCATCTGACACTTGGGGCAAAGGGATCACCACTGATATGCCTTACCAGACGGAGGCACCAAAGACGATTACTGTCGAAGCTTCTAAGCAAGAGATGGAAGAGATTCTGAAGATCATTAAAAAGAGTGACTACAATGTAGTTGAGCAGCTGGGGCAAACCCCATCCAAGATTTCTATGTTGTCATTGTTGTTATGCTCAGAGGCCCATGCCAAGGCTCTAATTACCTTTTTGAAGACTGCCCATGTGCCACAAGAGACATCAACTGATCAGTTTACAGATTGCGTTGCCAATTTGACCGCTGATAATGGGTTGGGTTTCTCGGACGCCGACTTGACCGCTAAGGGGAAGAATCACAACGATGCCCTGCATGTCTCCATTGAATGTAGGGGCAATACTCTTGCACATGTATTGGTAGATACTGGTTCCTCATTGAATGTCTTGCCGAGGAAAGCTCTAGACCGGTTGGATTCTGAAGGGTTGGAGCTAAAGCCAAGCAACATCGTTGTCAGGGCCTTTGATGGGTCTAAGAGAATGGTGCATGGAGAAGTTGATATTCCAATCAAAGTTGGTTCTCAGGTGTGATACGGTGGGAGAACTGACTATAGTTTTGCGTTTGTTTTCGCAAATGTTTCGGTTGAGCAAGAGTCGCCACCGACTTTTTATTTTATCCTAAAGGAAAGGTTTAAAAAGCACAGCAAAAACCTTTGAGATTTTTTTCTTGGGTTCGTGGAGTAGATTATAGAAAGGGAAGGTATTAGCACCCTTTCTATCCATGGTTATCCATGGGCTCTTAGGTACTTGCTTAGATCACTTGCCTTGCATTTTCAATTGTTTGAAATGGTGCTTTCAATTGTTTGAAATGGTGCTTTATGTGTGTGGTTTTGAAAATGTTTTGAAAAAGATGCCTTGTCTAGGCAACCCTTGTAACAATTCTTTACTCAAATGTTTTACAAAGGTGTTCGTCTTTTTGAAAAGATGTTTCAAGGTTTTTTTGAAAGTTTGTTTTGAAAGTGTTTGTGAAGTGTGGTTTAAAAATAGGCAAGTGTTTTCTTTGCAAATTGACAAGTACCTAAGATTTATCTACCCTAAAGTTTTCTCAAAGATTCTTGTTATGTTTTAAGCCTTTTGACAATTTTGTTCCACCATTGCATTTGGTGGACAATCTTGCATTAGGAGGTGAAAGGGACGGGCGCGGGTCATCGTCTAGACCATGATTGCAATAGTGTTAAATGTCTTTGGGCAATTTTTTCTTTGAAAGGGACTTGATCATTTTAGGTAACTTTTCGAAAGCGTCATCGAGGGACTATGATCATTTGATTGTTTGTTTTACCCAAAGAAACCTAACATGCAACATGGCCCAATTATTTGAAGGCAACAAAGTGGAATACCCTAGGGGTGCAAGTGTGATATGTATTGTCCATTTTCATGCTCTTTTGTCTTGTATTAGGTCAAACTACTTTTGTTCGTTTTATTTGCATACAAACCCTAACTCTAGCATAGTATATTTAGAAAGCGATAAGGTGCGAAAATTAAATTCCTACACTATTACGACACAATAATATGGGGAGGGGGGGTACAAATGTTCAAATGGGGGGATGTTTAGACAAAGAAATTAAACCTAGCTATTACATCAATTTGGAACATTTACAAGATAAATAATTGCATAATTAAATAGAAATGAAATAAATATGCAAGATGTAAAAAGAATTTTTATATGTATGAAAAAGTATTATTTATGTCAAATAAATAAAATAAAATAAAAAGTATTATTTTTGGAGTATTTACCCATTTAGGGCAAAACCCTAATTTTAATCAAAAGGGTATTAATTATTTAATATATATAATATTTACTAATTATATACAAAAATAAAATAAAAATGAAGTATATTTGTAAAAATATATTTTTAGTGTTAAATATTAATAAAATAAAAATATGTATATTTTTGGTATTTTATCCTAAGTATATTTATATATATATATATATATATATATATATATATATATATATATATATATATATATATATATATATATATATATATATATATATATATATATATATATATATATATATATATATATATATATATATATATATATATATATATATTATTTACTAAATAAATATCATATATATAAGATAATAATAATTAATATTTATGAAAAAAAAGTATGTTTTGTATAAAATATTTTAAGAAGATAAAACAAAATAAAAATGAAAATAAAATGTGTTTACATTATTTTTCTCTATTTATTCTAAATAATATATTATTTACTTATTTGTACATAAATATCAATATAATCAAATAAATGCCTAAAAAATATGAAAATGATGCAAAAAATATTTTTTATGTTTTTAATATGATAAGAAAAAATAAATGAGTCAGAATGAAAAAGGAAAAATCAAAAAATCATAAAAATACACAAAATGGGCTTGGGGGGTATGAAAGCAAAAACAGGGTGTGAAAAGAAATAACAAACAGGCCCAACCCAGAAAGTTGTTGTCTTCAACCTTCAGACCAAACAAAATTCAAAAATACGCGCCCTTCTTCTCCAATCCCTAACTCCTGATTCTTTGATCTTTTGCCAAATCTTCCAACATGAAACCTGTAGAGTTGAAGCCACGATTCTAGACATATAAAGAAGTCAATCTAACTCTCAGAAATGAGAGAGAATTTCTTCTCTCCCAAATCCTGACCTAATTTTTATGCCATGTTCAGACTTAAAATTCTTGCAGCACACATAATATAAATGAAATCTAATTATATGAGCATGTTCAGGGCTATGATTGTGACATATTCTCTTCACAAACCTAAAGCTAACAATGCCTAATAAGAGAGATAGAACTTCATGAATATACCTGTGCAGTTGGAATCGTGCCTTACAATGGAGGAACTTTCAGGACAAGATGATGACTTGTACAGCTTCCTTGAAGTGTAGTGATGCTATTCCAACACTTACTTTGCCTTGAGACACCTTGAATCGAGCTGTGGAACTTCAACTGCAAAAATGAGAAATTGAAAATGGTGGAACTTGTTAGAGGAATTACAGATCGTGTTTCAGGTCTTGGTTAGCTTGCATTGATGCTAGGGAATGTGTGTGAACTGGTTTGGGCAAGAAAGCTTGAGAGGAATGAGAGATGGCACTCAAACTGCAGGCCTTGCCCTGTTCTTACAGTTTGAAGGTGATTCTGGGAATGGGAGTGTATGAGGGATGTTAGGGTCGTGCACTAGCTCAGTTGGGATGTCCTGAATGTGTTTCACAAGTTTGCTTAAGGGTTTGCAAGCTGATATCAAAAGTTCTTGTACAAAATGCAATGTTACTTACACTTTAAGCAACAAATGCCCAAGTTGGTGTTTAGGCAGCTAGAGGCCCCCATAACATGCTGCATAACTCAGTCTTGATCAGTGTGATTAATCCCTAAACTTGTGCCAAAGAGATCTTAACTGTACTTCTTGGATTTTCAATTGGACATAAAGCTACCTTTTGCAAAAATGGAAGAAATGCTTTATCTATTTTGGGATTAATCCTTTAGGCAATGCTTGAACACACAAAACATGGTCTTGGCACAAAGGATTGGCATTAAATTTATGAGTGTTGGATGGTTTAAGGACCTGTAATCAAGATATGCAAGCTGAGATTGAAAATGCCTAGTGTTATGAACATGTAAATTGACCAATTCAAAAGTGAGTTTTTGCCAAATTGTGAAATTCGAATCTCTCAAGTTATGAGGTTGTTTGATGAGTTCTTGGACATTTTGGAAAGCTTGGAATGTGTAATACAATCCATCTTTGAAATGCAAATTGAAATTCCAAGTGTAAGTGTATAGAAAATGGCCTTGAAGTTGGGTAGAAAACCTTGCCAAAATAGGTTAAAATTTCACTAAGTTAAGAATGGTTTAGTGCCCTTATTCAAAAAATTGTAACTTGAGATACAAGCCTCATTTGGGAAAACTTTGTGAATCAAAGTTGTAGATTATGCAACAAGCTACAACTTTCATGTTTTGACTTTTGTTTGAATCCAAATGAATCTTGGTGGGAAAGTGGGGCAAAGTTGGGAAAAAATTAGGGTTTTCCATAACTTAGAAAAATTCTAAGTTATGAAAAATTCTCATTTCAAACCCTAATTTGCAAATTTTGATTTCTTGGTGAACAAGTTTCATGATTTGGCATGTTTTGATGAAAAATGAATCTTGACTCTTGATTTTGACCAAAAAGTCAAAGTTTGACTTTTCAGTATACAGTCAAAATTGATCAATTGACTGGGAAATTCAACTGTCAATCTTGTGTACTTGGGATCTTTTGAACTTGTTGAGCATGTCAAGATAAATCCATGGGGTCCTTGAGTTCATATGTGAACTTGGTTTGCCATTGGCTAGGTCAAACAGTAAAAAATTGCCTTTGTGCAGTCAAAACCCTAAAAATGACCATTTTGCCCTTTTGGTGATCTGATCAAATTTCTTGTGGAATTGTGATCCAAACTTGATCAAATGGTTCATAGGAGTCCATAATGTTGATGTGGGTCAATTTTCATGAGGTTTGACTGTCAATTGGCCACAGTTGACTTTTTCCCCAATACAGTTGATTTCTAGGTCAATTGTCCAATTGACTGGGCAAAACTTGGAATCAAGACTTGAAACTTGATAAGGATAAACTTGGGAGTCCAATATGAAGCAAGAAAGTCATCTTAGGCATTTTGGGTCAAAACATCTTGGTGCAAACACAAACCCTAATTTGGGTCAACAGTGCAAGGAGAAGTCTTGAGCAGGTGAAACCCTAACTGGATCTTGATCTTCAAGGGCTTTGTGATGAGGAATCAATGAGAAATGGGAGGGCAAATTTTGGGGTACAACATCAGGTTTTCAAATCTACATTCTATGTGATGGACATTCAGCCATCTTATTCTTGTTTGTTGGGTCGTCCATGGATCCACAAAGCTGGGGTCGTAACCTCCACACTCCATCAAAAGCTGAAGTACTCGGTCAAATGGAAGATTGTGACAGTTCAAGGAGAGGAAGAATACATGGTTAGCCACCTCAACTCTTTCCGATATGTAGAGATGGATGGGGAATTCATTGAAACCCCATTTCAGCATTTTGAGGAGGTTCCTCAGACACTGGCGTCAGCTGAGACCATTGACTCTCCTATGAAGATGGCTTCCTTCAAGGATGCTCGGGCTGTTGTTGAGAAGGGTGAGTGTAAAAATTGGGGCCGACTTCCTGATTTTATACAGAAGACTAACAAGTTTGGTTTGGGTTTCACTGCAGAGGCTCAAAGGGCTGTTCGGAATGCACGAATCGGAAGACCTCCCGTGTTCATCAGCAACTCAGGAGTGAATGCCATTGAAGACGACGTGGAAGAGTCTGGGTTCGACAGCTGGATCTATCCTATGACCAACGGTGGACCAAGCAACTGGACAGCAAAGGACTTCATCCCTATTACTTTTGTTACCCAGTAATGAAACTTTTTGTTTTCAATTTGTAAACATACAATGTGTTAAACTTTATGGCCCGGTGTCCTACCCGGGGCACTATGGCTTCATTTGTGAGGGCTTTATGTGTGTCATTTTCATATATCATTAATAAAAGCATTGGACGTTTCTTGCATTTCAAATCTTGCGATCCTTGTTTTTCTTTTATATATTGCAAAACAGCTATTTTACACACACTCACATATACAGGTCCACATCCACCCTGGATCTCACTGGTGACGACTCTGCTACTGCCAGTTATGACTTTGAAAGTCCGATCAACTTAGCCGAAGACGAAGGTGAAGATGATTGCGAAGTGTCTGCTGAACTTGCAAGACTGCTACTCCAAGAAGAGAGGGCCATACTACCTCCAAGCCATCAATTCTGATACCTCCAATTGCAGGAAGACCGTTGATCTCATACTTAAAAAATGCTGGATAATACAAAGAGGTGTGCTGGGGAAGCATTACGAGTCTGTCCGAAAAGAGCATGCTATTTACTGCTTTAGAAAAAAGTTTACCGACCGTGAGACCCAATACTCACTGCTCGAGAGAACTTGCTACGCTTTGGCATGGGCTGCTCGCCGGCTGAGACAGTACATGTTGACTCATACCACTCTTCTGATACCAAAAGATCTAAACGTCTTGACGACACCTTGGCCTTTTGCAATGTGGGGCATTGATATGATCGGCGAGATCAGACCTACAACATCCAACATGCATCGTTTCATCCTGGTAGCTATTGATTACTTTACGAAGTGGGTCGAAGCAGCTTCCTTTGCTACCGTAACCAAGAACGTCGTGGCACGGTTCATTCGGCATAATCTGATCTATCAATACGGTGTACCAGAGAGGATCATTACGGACAATTGTACCAATCTCAACAACAAGATGATCACTGAGCTCTACAAGCAGTTCAAGATACAACATCACAACTCTTCTCCCTACCGGCCGAAGATGAATGGGGCTGTTGAAGCGGCTAATAAGAACATTAAGAAGATTGTGAAGAAGATGACAGTGACATACAAATACTGGCACGAGATGTTACCATTTGCTCTTCATGGGTATCGTACCTCAGCACGGACGTCAACAGGGGCAACACCCTATTCCTTGGTATATGGCATGGAGGCAGTCTTGCCCATTGAAGTTCAGATACCCTCTCTTCGAATAATGAAGGATGCAGGTTTGAGTGAAGATGACTGGATACAAACCCGACTTGATCAGCTGAACCTAATCGACGAAAAGAGACTTACTGCTATTTGTCATGGTCAGACGTACCAAAAACGGATGATCAAGGCATTTAACAAGAAAGTTAGACGACAAGAGTATCAAGTTGGGGACCTAGTAATCAAGCGCATTATCTTACCTCAAGGTGATCCCAGGGGCAAATGGACCCCTACTTACGAAGGGCCATTTGTGGTTAAGAACATTTTCTCGGGAGGAGCTATGATTCTAACCACCATGGATGGTGACGATCTTCCTCACCCCGTCAATGCAGACATAGTAAAAAGATACGACACATAATTGAAGACCCGCTAGGTTGACTGGCCTAGGCAAAAATAAGGGCTTCCCGGCGAACCAAAAGGGTTCGGGCAAAAATAAGGGATGAAATGAAAAATCCGTACACCCGGCAAGTCGAAAACCTGAAAAGGCGGCTTGGGCAAAAAAGGGTATCCCGGTGGACTAAAAACCCGAAAGGGCGGTCCAGGCAAAAATTAGGGATCAAAGCGTAATACTATGTCTCATTGGATCACCTTGCATCCAGACTTCAGTATCAACTATCAAGCTCGGAAGACACTGATCAATCTGATTCACCTTCAACCAGTAGCAAAGTGATGAGATGCTCGAGGACATAAAGGCAATAGCAGAGTTGGAACCCAGTGGGATCATTCACATAGCTGTTTTGTTTTCTTTTCACAAATCGTATAAATTCTATTTGTTCAGCAGTGTTCTCTTACTAGGACGTCAGCCTCTTGTACAAAAATGCCTATTTACAGGCCAAAACTTCAAAATCAATACAATTCATTTTCAGACAAATTTCAAACTGTTTTTCCTTTATCTGTTTTGTTTTGCAAAGAACGTCCAATGTTCATTTTTGATATATGCATTTGACATTAATTGTTGTTCATATATGATTACATGCGAAACGAAAGACGAATTACGGGTAACATTAGAAACAAGGTTAAATAAGAATTGTCCGAACTGTACAGTTGCTCTGTCCACCAGGTACAAAGTATGTTCAGCTGAAGAATATGGCTAGGATACCTTCACTCCCCGCAGAGTAAGGCAGTAATGGTAGCTCTCCCCCAGCTGATACTTGCAACTAGGAACAAATCAGCAATACTCTCCCTAAGCAGAGGTAGTCTACCATCCGCACTAAAAGAATCTTAATATTCCCCAGCGGAGTACAAAGATATTCCCTAGCAAAGTATAAGAGTATCTCTGGCAGTCTTAATGTTCCTCAACAGAGTATAAGAATGTTCCCCGGCAGCATACAAGATCCCTCCAGTGGAGCCATTTCCCCAGCGCAGTCTAAAAAAGCTTCCCCAACAGAGTTGAAGCATCATCCCCGGTAGGATTTGGAAGCTTACCCCCAGCAGAGTACAAAATAAATCTCCCCAACATAATTCAGAAGGATTATCCCCACAGAATTATAACAGGATTATCCCCAGCAAGTTGCAACTGAAAGATTGTCCCTAGCGAAGTTCTTTCCTTTCACAAGCAGGAATTCAATCCTCAACAGATTCAATGTCACCAACAACGGTAATCCATCCCCAGCGGAGCTTATCAGCAGAATCCCCAGCGGAGTTTATCAGCGGAATCCCCAGCAGAGTTTATCGTCCAAATCCTCAGCAGAGCATCTCTTCCCCACAGAGTAATCTCCTCATCAGTTTATTCCCCAACGGAGTTATCCTCTCCTGCAAATTCATCACCTTCATTCATCATCCCCAGCGGAAACGAAGAATCCAACTCTATTCTCTAGCAGCTCCGGGATTTATTTTCCCCAGCTAAAACATCACATTTCCATACATCATAATACATGCATAGACGCATCATACTATACAATCTCATTTATTTTGAGAACATCATTGCTTGATCCATATCATGCATTGCATATGACTGACCTTTACCTTTCAGGAAAGATGCAGTTAAATTCTCAACTATGTCAAAGGAGACAAAATCAGTTAAATCGATTCCTAAAGATTTTTCTGAGGCCAGTTCAGTCAATGGAGACAAAATCAGTTAAATCGATTCCTAAAGATTTTTCTGAGGCCAATTCAGTCAATGGAGACAAAATCAGTTAAATCGATTCCTAAATATTTTTCTGAGGCCAATTCAGTCAATGGAGACAAAATCAGTTAAATCGATTCCTAAAGATTTTTCTGAGGCCAATTCAGTCAAAGGAGACAAAACCAGTTAAATCGATTCCTAAAGATTTTTCTGATGCGAACGCAGTCAATGGAGACAAAAAACAGTTAGATCGATTCCTAAATATTTTTCTGATGCGAACGCAGTCAATGGAGACAAAAACAGTTAAATCAATTCCTAAAGATTTTTCTGATGCGAACGCAGTCAATGGAGACAAAAACAGTTAAATCGATTCCTAAAGATTTTTCTGATGCGAACGCAGTCAATGGAGACAAAAACAGTTAAATCGATTCCTAAAGATTTTTCTGATGCGAACGCAGTTGTGATACGGTGGAAGAACTGACTATGGTTTTGCTTTTGTTTTCACAAATGTTTCGGTTGAGCAAGAGTCGCCACCGACTTTTTATTTTATCCTAAGGAAAGGTTAAAAAGCACAGCAAAAACCTTTGAGATGTTTTCTTGGGTTCGGGGAGTAGATTATAGAAAGGGAAGGTATTAACACCCTTTCTATCCATGGTTATCCATGGGCTCTTAGTTACTTGCTTAGATCACTTGCCTTTTGTTTTCAATTACTTGAAATGGTACTCTTGTGTGTGTGTGGGTTTGAAAATGTTTTGAAAAGAAGCCATTGTGGTGGCAACCTTTGTAATGATCCATGTTGGGATGTATACAAAGATGTATGTCTTTTGAAAAGGTTTTCATTTGTTTTTTGAAAGTTATTTTGAAAGTGTTGTGAGGTGTGGTTTTAGAAAATAGGCAAGTGTTTTGTTTTGCAAGTTTGATTCAAGTAACTAAGGGGTTATCTACTCCTAAATTTCTCAAAGATTATTGCTATGTTTTAACCCTTTTAACAAGTTTGTTCCACCATTGTATTTGGTGGACAATCTCATATTAGGATGTGAAAGGGACGGGCGCGGGTCATCGTTTTAGACCATGATTGCAATGGTGCCAAGTATCTTTGGGCAATTTTCTTTAAGGGACTTGATCATTTGTTTAGGAAACATTTTGAAAGCGTCATCGTGGGACTATGATCATTTGATTGTTTGTTTTGCCCAAAGAGACCTAACATGCAATATGGCCCAATTTTGAAAGGCAACAAGTGGAATACCCTAGGGGGGTGCAAGTGTGATTTGTGTGTCCATTTTCATGCTTGTTTATCTTGAAATTAGGTCAAACTATTTTTGTCGTTTTTGATTCGCATACAAACCCTAATTCTAACATGGCATAATTTAGAAAGCAATAAAGTGCGAAAAATAAATTTACTAAGCTATTACAACACCATATATGGGAAGGGGGGTACAAATGTTCAAATGAGGATTTTGACAAGGAATTTAAACCTAAACTATTACATCAATATTGCATTATTTACAAGATAATTTAATTGCATAAATTAAATAAAATAAGAATACATATGCAAGATGCAAAAATGGTTTTTGTATATATGAAAAAAAAGTATTTTTATATGTCAAAATAAACAAAAAGAAAAGTATTATTTTTTTGGAGCTTTTTATGTTTTAGGGCTAAACCCTAATTTTATTGAATAAAATGTATTATTTATTTATTATGTGCAATATTTATTTATTCTATACAAAAATAAAATAAAATGAAGTATATTTGTAAAAAGGCATTTTTATATTAAATATTTAACAAGAAAGCAAAAATGTGTATATTTTGTAATTTATCCTAAATATATTAATATCTATATAAATATTTGTATTATTTACTAAATATGTATTATATATACAAAAAATAATAATATTTAATATTTATAAAAAAAAAGTATTTTTTATACAAAATATTTTCAGAAGATAAAACAAATGAAAATAAAAATAAAAATGTATTTTGCACTATTTTAGTATTTTAAGTAAAAATATATGTATTTATTTATTTATATACAAACTAAAAGAAAACAAATAAATGCCTAATAAATTCAAAAATGGTGAGAAAAATATTTTTTATATTTTTTATATTGTAAGAAAAAATAAATAAGTCAAACCAAAAAAAGAAAAGTCAAAAAATCAATAAAATGAACAAAATGGGCTTAGGGGGTTCAGAAGTAAATGTATGGTGCAAATAAGAAAAACATTCCAGGCCCAGCCCAGAACCAGTCATCTTCAACCTCAGAACAAACTTTGTTCAAGAAAACGCGCGTTTCCTATCTCCCAATTCCTGGACTTTCAAGCAAAACTCATAACATGAAAAATGTAGAGCATGAGAAGACGAATCCAACCATATAAAGAACTTGACTTAACTCTCTAAGATGAGGGAGAATTTATTCTCCCCCAATTCCTGACCTAGTTTTTCATCAATGTTCAGACCTTAAATTCTTGCAGCACACATAACATAAATGAAATCTAATTACATGGGCATGTTCAGGGCTATGAATGTGACATATTCTCTTCACAAACCTAAAGCTAACAATGCCTAATAAGAGAGATACGAGTTCATGAACTTACCTGTTCAGTTGAAGTTGTACCTGGCAATGGAGAAGCTTTCAGTGCAAGGTGATGATTGGTATAGCTTCCTTGAGGTCCAGGGATGCTATTCCAAGCTTTACTTTGTCTTGAAACCTTTTGAATCGTGCTATGGAGTTTCAACTGCAAAACAAGAAAATGAAAATGGTGGAACTGGTTAGAGGAGTTACAGGTCATGTCTTAGGTTTTGGTTAGCTTGCATTGATGCTAGGGAATGTGTTTGATGAGCTTTTAGCAAGAAAGCATGAAAGGGATGAGAGTTGGAACTCAATCTGCAGAGGTTACTCTGTTTAGGCAGTTTGATGGTGATTTTGAGTTTGTGGAGGTATTGGAGGTATTAGGGTCGTGCTTTAGCTTAGGATCAATGTTTGGAATGTGTTTGATAATTTCTCTAAGGCCTGGTTGACTGATATGGAATTGGTACATGTTATAATGTGTTTCTTTAACTCTAAGCAAGCAATGGTCAAGTTGTATTCTAGACAGGTAGAGGACCCCTAAACATGCTGCAAAACTTCTCCTTGATCAGTGTGATTAACTCATAAACTTGTGCCAATTAGATTTGATCTGTACTTCTTGGATTTGCATTATGACATAAAGCTTGCTTTTGCAAAAATGGCTATTTCACTTTTTCTATTTATGGCCTAATCTTGCATACAATGCTTGGATACACAAAATAAGGCTTTGGCACAATGAGTATGCATTAAATTATTAAGTGTTGGATGGTTTAGAGGCCTGTAATGTAGCATAAACCAAGCTGACTTGAAAATGGCAATGTGTATGAACATGTCTTGGTCAAGAACAAAAGTGACTTTTTGCCATATTGCAAAATTCGATTCTCTCAAGTCATGAGGTTGTTTGATGAGTTCTTGGACATTTTGGAAAGCTTGGAATGTGTACTACAATCCATATTTGAAATGAAAATTGAAATTCCAAGTGGAAGTATGTGAAAAATGGTCTTGAAGTTAGGTAAAAACCTTGCCTAAAAAGGTCAAAATTTCACTAAGTCAAGAATGGTTTGGTACCCTTGTTCCAAAAATTGTAACTTGAGATACAAGCCTCTTTTGGGAAAACTTTGTGAATCAAAGTTGTAGATTATGCAATAGGCTACAACTTTCATGTTTTGACTTTTGCTTGAATCCAAATTGATCATGGTGAGAAAGTGGGGCAAAGTTGGGAAAAAATTAGGGTTTTTCATAACTTAGAAAAATTCTAAGTTATGAAAAATTCCCATTTCAAACCCTAATTTGCAATTTTTGATTTCTTGGTGAACAAGTTTCATGATTTGGCATGTTTTGATGAAAAATGAATCTTGACCCTTGATTTTGACCAAAAAGTCAAAGTTTGACTTTTCAGTATACAGTCAAAATTGATCAATTGACTGGGAAATTCAACTGTCAATCTTGTGTATTTGGGATCTTTTGAACTTGTTGAGCATGTCAAGATAATTCCATGGGGTCCTTGAGTCCATATGTGAGCTTGGTTTGCCATTGGCTAGGTCAAACAGTCAAAAATTGCCTTTGTGCAGTCAAAACCCTAAAAATGACCATTTTGCCCTTTTAGTGATCTGATCAAATTTCTTGTGGAATTGTGATCCAAACTTGATCAAATGGTCCATGTGAGTTCACAATGTTGATGTGGATCAATTTTCATGAGATTTGACTGTCAATTGGCCACAGTTGACTTTTTCCCCAATACAGTTGATTTCTAGGTCAACTGTCCAATTGACTGGGCAAAAATTGGAATCAAGACTTGAAACTTGGTATGGATAAACTTGGGAGTCCAACATGAAGCATGAAAGTCATCTTACGCATTTTAGGTCAAAATATCTTTGTGCAATCACAAACCCTAATTTGGGTCAACAGTGCAAGGAGAAGTCTTGAGCAGAGGAAACCCTAACTGGATCTTGATCTTCAAGGGTCTTGTGATGAGAAAATGTTGAGGAAATGGGAGGGAAAATTTTGGGGTACAACAGTTGCCCCTGTTCAATCTTCTTGAACCTGAAGAGTTAGATTGGCAAGTTTGCCTTTCGTGACTCGAGGGTAAAAGGAGATTGGACATTAGAGTGCCGGGAAATTTGCACTCGCATGTTGAAGTATCAACAATGTGATGTCGGGAATGGGCTTATAGATGACATTTGGAAGTGTTGATCGCATAAGAGATTCCTTAGCGAGAACTTGTGTATTTGAGAAAGACAGATGTTTTCCGGGCTTGTTACAGGTGTTTGATCTTCAATCTCCTCATGCAGATATGCCCTGGCTAGATACAGGTGTCGAATCTACAATTGGTTGCTCACAGATGTGTTCCTGGCTGGTTACAGGTGTTGAATCCGGAAATAGTCGTCAACAGACATGCCCTGGCTGGATACAGGAATCAAATCTTCGAACTCTTCAGACGTGCCCTGGCTAGATACAGGAATCGAGTCTGGAAATGTGGTCAACAGATATACCCTGGCTGGATACAGGAATCGAATCCGGAAATAGTCGTCAACAGATATGCCCTGGCTGGATATAGGAATCGAATCTTCAAACTCTTCAGACGTGCCCTGGCTAGATACAGGAATCGAGTCTGGAAATAGTCGTCAACAGATATGCCCTGGCTGGATACAGGAATCGAATCCGGAAATAGTCGTCAACAGATATGCCCTGGCTGGATACAGGAATCGAATCCGGAAATAGTCGTCAACAGATATGCCCTGGCTGGATACAGGAATCGAATCTTCGAACTCTTCAGACGTGCCCTGGCTAGATACAGGAATCGAGTCTGGAAATGTGGTCAATAGATATGCCCTGGCTAGGTACAGGAATCGAATTTGGAATTATGACTGTTGAAGGTAGTTGTCTTTGAGATTGTCTTTTTCCCTGAAAAGACAAAAACATAAGTTGTATGCAATGTCATGATGTATGATATGCATGATGTCATGATGTTCAACATGAGATAGTGTTGTATGCACTTTATCATGTATGTAAGCAAGATGTATGAAAATGTGAAATGTTTATGAATGTATTTTCGTCCTAGGAAAATAAATCCTTGACGACCGGCCGGGGAATGGCTCTGTGGAAGAGATACTTTGCTGAAGTTTTGATGAGAGGCCTGCTGAGGACTTCAATGATGGATTCCTCTGGGGATAATGATGATAAACTCCGCTGGGGATACCAAAGATAAACTCCGCTGGGGATTGAAAGAACTTTGCCGAGGGCGATCTTCCGTGGCAATTAGCTGAGGATAACCCAGTTATAAGTCCTTGTGAGGAATAACTTTGAATAAAGCTTGGGAGAGACGTCCGTATTCTGCAGGGGATAAGCTTCCGGAATCTACTGGAGATAAGCTTTAGGACCTGCCGGGGATATGGATTCCATCTTCTTGGGGAAACCTTTAGAATTGCACTGGGGTATTGATATTCCTCCGGGGAACAATCTTAGATCAAGACTGCCGGGGATGCTTGTTAATGAAAGCTTATACTCCGCTGGGGAATGTTGCTATCTTGTCCTACTCTTCGGGGAGTTGAGATAACTTGGTCACATTCTTCAGTTAAATCTATCTTGGTACCTTGGCGGACAAAGCAACCAGACTGCATCAGACAACCTCACATTGCCCCTGTTTCGGATGTCACCTGTAATTAGTCTTTTGTTTCATATGCAAATATTTATGAATTAGCAATTTAATGTCAAATGCATATATCAAAAATGAACATTGGACGTTCTTCGCAAGACAAAACAGAAAAAGGAAAACAATTGGCAATTTGTATGGGAAAATGAATTTGTATTGATTTTGAAATTTGCCTGTGAATAGGCGTTTTTGTACAAGAGGCTGACATCCTAGTAAGAGAATGCCGCCGAATGTCATAGAATTTACAATTTTGAAAAGGAAACAAAACAGCTATGTGAACAATCCCACTGGGTTCCAACTCTGCTATCGCCTTTATGTCTTTAAGCGTCTCATCACTTTGCTGCTTGGTTGAAGATGAAGCTGATTGATCGATGCCGAGATCTGAGCCAGATAGTTGATGCCGAATTCTGGATGCAAGGTGATCCAATGAGACATAGTGTTACGCTTTATCCCTAACTTTTGCCTGGACCGCCCTTTCGGGTTTTCAATCCACCGGGATACCCATTTTTGCCCAAGCCGCCCTTTCAGGTTTTCGACTTGCCGGGTGTACAAATTTTTTCATTTCATCCCTTATTTTTGCCCGAACCCTTTTGGTTCGCCGGGAAGCCCTTATTTTTGCCTAGGTATGTCAACCTAGCGGGTCTTTTATTCATGCGTAGTATCTTTTCACTATGTCTGCATTGGCGGGGTGAGGAAGGTCGTCACCATCCATGGTGGTTAGGATCATGGCTCCTCCTGAGAACACATGTTTAACCACAAATGGCCCTTCGTATGTAGGGGTCCATTTGCCCCGGGAATCACTTTGAGGGAGGATGATGCGCTTGATTACCAGGTCCCCAACTTGATACTCTTGCGGTCTGACTTTCTTGTTAAATGCCCTGATCATCCGTTTTTGATACGTCTGACCATGACAGATATCGGTAAGTCTCTTTTCGTCAATCAGGTTTAATTGATCAAGTCGAGTCTGGATCCAGTCATCTTCTCTCAAGCCTGCATCCTTCATTATCCGGAGAGAGGGTATCTGGACTTCAATTGGCAAGACTGCCTCTATGCCATAGACCAAGGAGAAGGGGGTTGCCCCGGTTGACGTTCTTGCCGAGGTACGGTACCCATGAAGAGAAAACGGTAACATCTCGTGCCAATCCTTATAGGTCACTGTCATCTTCTGCACAATTTTCTTGATATTCTTATTATCTGCCTCTACAGCCCCATTCATCTTCGGCCGGTAGGGAGAAGAGTTGTGGTGCTGTATCTTGAATTGTTCGCAGAGCTCAGTGACCATTTTGTTATTGAGATTGGTACCATTGTCCGTAATGATTCTTTCCGGGACGCCATACCGACAGATCAGGTTATGCCGGATGAAACGTGCTACGACGCTCTTGGTTACCGTGGCGTAGGAAGCTGCCTCAACCCACTTCGTGAACTAATCGATCGCCACCAAGATGAAGCGATGCCCATTGGATGCCGTCGGTCGGATCTCCCCAATCATATCAATGCCCCACATTGCAAAAGGCCAAGGTGCCGTCAGGACGTTCAGAGGAACCGGAGGGATGTGCACCTTGTCAGCATAGATCTGGCATTTATGACAAGTCCGAGAATGTTGGTAACAGTCGGCTTCCATTGTGGACCAGAAATATCCTGCCCGTAGGATTTTCTTCGCCATGGTGTGTCCACTGGAATGTGTTCCGAATGTACCTTCATGCAGTTCTATCATGATCTTCTCTGCTTCAGCCTTATCCACACAACGCAGTAGAGTTGAATCATGATTCCGTTTGTAGAGAATGTCGTTGCTGAGGAAGAATTTTGCAGCAAACCTTCTCATGAACTTCTTGTCATTGACAGATGCACCTTCGGGGTATTCCTGAGCTTCCAAGTACCTCTTCACCTCATGATACCAGGGTTTTTCAGTCACCTTTTCGGCCTCAAGATCGCAGCAGTATGCCGGTTCGTCCAATTTCCAGATAATGATCCGGGGAGCCTCATTGTCCCATTTAACTTTGAACATTGAAGACATCGTAGCTAGTGCGTCCGCTAGCTGATTCTCCTCTCTTGGGAAGTGCTCAAAAGTTATCTCTTCAAAGTGGGGAAGCAAGGTCGACACATACTCCTTGTAAGGAATAAGATTTGGGTGTTTCGTATCCCACTCGCCTTTGATCTGATTGATCATGAGAGCAGAATCTCCGAAGACACTCAGAAATTTAATCCTTAAGTCGATTGCAGCTCGCAGACCCATGATACATGCCTCATATTCTGCCATGTTGTTGGTGCAGCTGAAACATAATCGGGCGGTGAGTGGAGTATGAGTTCCTTTAGGAGATATGATTACAGCGCCGACGCTGTTACCCAAAGCATTGGAGGCTCCGTCAAAATGCATAGAACATCGGGATCCTACCTCAGGTCCTTCATCCGGTCCAGGTACTTCACAGTCAGTTACCACCATGATATCTTCGTCCGGAAAATCAAAGTTCAATGATTGGTAATCGTCCACAGGTTGGTGTGCCAAATGATCTGCCAGTACACTTCCTTTAATTGCTTTCTGAGTTGTATACTGGATATCATATTCTGTCAAGATCATTTGCCATCTTGCTATTCTTCCAGACAGAGCAGGCTTTTCGAATATGTACTTGATGGGATCCATCTTTGAAATCAAAAGAGTAGTGTGAGTCAGCATATACTGTCTCAGCCGGCGAGCAGCCCATACCAGAGCGCAACAAGTTTTCTCAAGCAGTGAGTAACGAGACTCACAGTCGGTAAAATTTTTGCTCAGGTAATAAATAGCGTGCTCTTTTCGGCCAGACTCGTCATGCTGCCCCAGCACACACCCCATTGAATTGTCAAGTACTGTCAAGTATAGTATCAGAGGTCTTCCTTCCACTGGTGGCATAAGAATGGGTGGCTCTTGGAGATATTCCTTTATCTTTTCAAAGGCAGCCTGACATTCATCGTTCCAGCGTACTACTTGATCTTTCTTCAGTAATTTGAAGATTGGCTCACAAGTAGCAGTCAGATGTGAGATGAAACGGGCTATGCAATTCAGTCGTCCCAGGAAGCCTCTGACTTCTTTCTCTGTCTTTGGAGTTGGCATCTCTTGTATGGCTTTTACTTTGGCAGGGTCCACCTGAATACCTTTATCACTTACAATGAAACCTAGCAATTTTCCGGACCTCACCCCAAAGGTGCATTTGTTGGGATTCAACCTCAGCTTGTATAACTTTAGTCGATCAAATAGCTTCCTCAGATGATCAAGGTGCTCCTCCTCAGTTTGAGACCTTGCAATCATGTCATCAACATATACCTCAATCTCATGATGGATCATATCATGAAATAAAGCAACCATGGCACGTTGATAGGTTGCCCCAGCATTTTTCAACCCGAACGGCATGACCTTGTAGCAGAAGGTGCCCCACTGAGTCACAAAGGTAGTCTTTTCCATATCTTCCGGAGCCATCTTGATCTGATTGTACCCTGAAAAACCATCCATGAAGGAGAACACCTTGTGTTGAGCAGTATTGTCAACAAGAACGTCGATGTGAGGTAGAGGGAAATCATCCTTGGGACTGGCCCTGTTTAGATCCCTGTAGTCGACACACATTCTGACTTTAGCGTCCTTCTTTGGCACTGGCACCACATTAGCAACCCACTGAGGGTAAGAGGTCACTGCAAGAAACCCGGCATCGAATTGCTTCATAACCTCAGCCTTGATCTTTTCGGACATCTCGGGACGCATGCGGCAGACCTTTTGCTTTACCGGAGGGCAGTCTTCTTTGGTTGGCAAGTGATGAACTACAATGTCGGCATCCAAACCAGGCATGTCCTCGTAGGACCAAGAAAATATCTCCATGTAATCATGTAGCATCTGGATCAATCGTTGCTTCACGCTGAGCTCTAGATTGGCACCAATCTTGACCTCTTTCCTATCTGTCTTAGTACCCAAGTTCACTGTTTCCACCGGCTCTTCATGCGGTTGAATGTCCCTCTCTTCTTGAAGCAGCAGTCTCGCGAGTTCACCAGGCACTTCGCAATCATCTTCACCTTCGTCCTCGGCCAAGTTGATCGGATTCTCGAAGTCATAACTGGTGGTAGCAGAGCTGTTACCAGTGAGATCCAGAGTGGATTGAAACCTGTATGAGTGAGTGTGTGTAAATATAGCTGTTTTGCAATATATAACACAGAAAGAAAAAGAGCACAAGATTTGAAATGCAACAAACGTCCAATGTTTTGATTGATGATATATGGAAATTTCATACAAAAAGCCCTCACAAATGGAGCCACGATGCCCCGGGTAGGACACCGAGCCAACAAAGTTTTAACATATTGTTTGTTACAAATTGAAAATCAAAAGAGTTAATTACTGCGTGACAAATGTGATAGGTGTAAAATCCTTTGCTGTCCAGTTGCTTGGCCCGTTGCTGGTGGTTGGATAGATCCAACTGTCAAACTCTGCTTCCTCTACATCCTCCTCGATAGCATTCACCCTTGGACTGGTGATAAACACTAGAGCCTTTCTGATCTTTTCCTGGCGCACAGCCCTCTGAGCCTCTGCAGTAAAGCCCAGTCCGAACTTGTCGTTCTTTTGAGTGAAGTCAGGAAGCTGACCCCAGTTTGCACAATTACCTTTCTCGATTACAGCCCGGGCATCCTTCAAGGACGCCATCTTCAACAGAAAGTCTTCTTTAACCACTGTTTCAGCTGATGCCAAAATTGGAGGTACCTCCTCAAAATGCTGAAAGGGGGTTTCAATAAACTCCCCGTCCATCTCGATATACCGGAATGAATTCAAGTGACTAACCATGTATTCCTCCTCACCCTGCACAGTAACAATCTTCCCTTTGACAGGGTATTTGAGCTTTTGGTGTAGAGTGGACGTTACTGCCCCAGCCTTGTGAACCCAGGGTCGACCCAACAAGCAGGAATAAGATGGACGAGTATCCATTACATAGAACGTTGAGTCGAAGATTTGGGAACCCACACGAATAGGAATGTCTACTTCACCGTGCACCATCCTCTTAGAACCGTCAAAGGCTCTAACAATGATGTTGCTAGGTTTCAACTCCAGACCCTCACAATCCAAGCGATCCAATACCTTTTTGGGCAAAACATTCAGGGAAGAACCGGTATCCACCAATACGTGCGCGAGAGTAGTGCCCCTGCATTCTATAGAGACGTGCAGGGCATCATTGTGATTTTTCCCTTTAGCGGTGAGGTCAGCATCTGAGAACCCCAAACCATTATCGACTGTCAAATTAGCCACACAGTCAGTGAATTGATCTGCGGAGGTCTCTTGCGGCACATGGGCCATTTTCATAAATGAGATCAGGGCTTTTGCATGGGCCTCCGAGCATAGCAGTAATGATAGCATAGAGATTTTGGAGGGAGTATGCCCCAACTGTTCAACAACATTAAAGTCACTCTTCTTGATGATTTTAAGGATTTCCTCCATTTCTTGTTGGGAGGCTTCAACAGCAGTCTTCTTTGGTGCCTCCGTCCTGGCAGGCAAATCGGTAACAACTTCTTTGCCCCGAGTATCAGAGGACTCGGCGGCAGTGGTAGACACAGGAACTTGAATTGGAACATGCACACTTGCGGGTGTGATGGTTAGAGGTTTTCGGATAACTGGCGGTGTAATGTCAGGCGAGAAGAGCCTGCCACTGCGAGTAATCTTGGCGGGACCAGTGATGTTACTGATACTGGTACCGGTGTTGAATTCCTGCTTCACTCCAAGCACATACACGTCGGCCCCATAATACCATGGGACAACTTTATCAGACTCATAGGGGAGAGGCCCCGGAACAGTAATAGTAATGGGTGCAACAGACATAATTTGGACTGGCTTCCTCGGGGGGGCTTTGGTAGTGTTGTACCCCAAAATTTGCCCTCGCATTTTTCCACAAGAAATCTCAGCTTCAGGCGTTTCCTGATTTTTCAAACTGACTCAAGAATCGGACAAACGGACTTTTCTCGTCAGTCAAACAAAAATTAGGGTTTTGTTGATTTTCAGGACTCTGGATTGCTTCAAACAATTGGCTTAGGGTTGTGGTTGATTCTGGCTCAATTTTAATCAGGCGAATGTTCATTGGTATTTAATCAGGAATTAAGGTTTTATGGGCGTATTCTCAGAAAAAATTAAAGTTCCACAGCACTTTGCAAGTTATTCCGAGATTCGGGTTAAATTCGCATTGTTTTGATTTAATCAGTAAAAGAGGCAGTTGGGTTGAATTCATGTTGTTTTGTTTGAGCCAGACAAAAGAAATATGCAGTTTGGATCTACAGTGCTTGGCAAGAAATCAATAAGAAAGGATTGCGTCTGATCAATTATTGTGTTCGACTGTGCGTTGCTTTGAATAATGGAGACGTCAAGTTCATTTATTTTGATCGACGAAGAATCAATGTTTAACTGATTATTTAATGTTCTAAGGATTAAATATCTGAAATTTAACTTTCATTTATTTTAATTTAAGGAACCATGAATAATAAGTAAATAATTGAAAAGGAATTGAAAAGAATTAAATGAATCAATAAGAATTTTTATTTCATATTTAATATTTGTTACAATTATTATTTGGATACAAGTATTTATTTACGAAGTATTTAAAATAATAATGGTTTACAATAATTAAATTGAAAATAAAAACTATCCTATTTTTTCTAAAATTTTCTAAGTCCCTAATCTCTTCATTCTTCACTTCGCTCCGGTGTTCCATTTTTCGTCTGCAAAAGAAAAAGAGAAAAGTCAAAAAGCAGATAAAATAATAAACGACAGAAAAAATTCATCATTAAGGGCCACTGATTGGGATCAGTTAACCCTCTCTGCAAATCACGGGATTTCTCCCGGTTCACAAAGAGGGAAGAATTTTTATGCAAAGTTGAGGAAAATGCAAAGTGTCAAAAATACCTAAGTTCAAAATGTCAAACTGCACAAACTCAATCCCAAGTTCAAACCAAACTGAAAAAAATCCAATTTCCTACTTTATGTCACAAAGGCCAAAAGTACAGTTTACTGTCAAAATGCCAAAGTCTACAAAAGCTGTCAAAAAGAAAGATAAAATATGCAGAGGAAAGTTATGCAAGCAAGTAAGACACTTTTTTCTCATCATTTCCCAAATGGCCACTTTCAGAATTAAAAGTACAGTAGAAAACATATTTTAACATATTTGACTGTACCAGAAGAAAGAGAGATAAAGAAGAATGCAGGTTTCTAGGCTTTAGGCAGGCATAGATAGGAAGAGAAACCAATACAAACTGATATACAAAAACCTGCATATGCAAGCTAAACACATGACCTGATATACAAAAACCTGCATATGCAAGCTAAACACATGACCTGCTGGACCAAAACCTGCATTAGCTTTGTTTAAAAAAAAAAGCCATCAAACCTGTTAAGCTCATAACTGGCAATAAGCATCAAAACCTGCCTAAGCTTTACAGCAAGTCAAAACCAATAACCAGTTCAGAGTCCCCAACACCCAAACTATGCACAAAACATCATTAAACTACATATGCCAAACCTGCATCAAGCCTCAAAAAACCAGTAAGACCTGCATCAAGCCTCAAAAACCAGTAAGACCAGCATCAAGCCTAAACACTTACCATTCAACCCAAACATTAAAAACCCTGAACAACCATGCCAGTATAACCTCAAACCTGAACAACCATACCAGCATAACCTCAAAAGCATATACCAGCCATTTATATGACCTGCTAAATCACCCTACTGTCAAGCAGAAGCCTAACCACAAGAAAAACACAAGCAAAGATACTAAACCCTTACCTACTGCATAAACCAATCCAGACATAACCCACACAAACAGAACCAACCAACCTTAGGCCCTCAGTAAAATACATCATTGGGCAAGCTCAACATTCCAAAGGCACATCGTTCAGAAGCATACAAAAATTCTAGGCAACTGTAAGAGAAGAAGAAAGAAGCATTTCAAATCAAAACCCTCGAGCCCTCAGCAAGCACGCATCATTGGGCAATCAACATAACTCACAGAAGCAACAATAACATTTCAAGCACACGGAATAGGCAACTCAGAGACGAAGAAGAAGCAACAAAGGCATCTCAACACAACAAGCATACAGAGTCATAGCAAAAGAAGAGAAAAAGAAGGAATACGCCAACAAGAAGCTTTCAGCTCAGAACATCATAAAGCGTAAGAAAATACAAAAATACCAGGGTCTCAAGGCGCGCCTCCGCTGTTCTCCTCGCTGTCCCGGCCTCCTAGCTCGCCTCACTTTCCTCCCTCCTTCTCCAGGTAGTTTCTCCCTTTCCCTTTTTCATAATACCTTGACAATCATACAAACGAAATTAAAATCAATGGATTAGACAATGACGAAATGCAAACCCTAACGAATCAAAACGGTTACCTATTTCTGTCGCTTTGACGCTGTCATTGGAAGAAGGGGGGAAATGGAAAGCTGGTGGCCTTGGGCTAAGGAAGTACGGGGACATGCGTGAGGAAAGCGAAGAAGACGAAACCCCTAAAACGGTGCTGCAAACCCTAAGCATTGTCAAACTGGATACTAAAGCCTCTAACCCTAAAACGTTGCTTCAGAACCATGGGCCTGACCCGTTTTAAATTTCTCTGAAGCCCAATAAATGCCCTAACCTTATTATATTAAACAACTCCCTTTTTCAATTAATTATTTAACCTATTAAGTTAAAACATTTAATGTTTTTTAAACACCATATAGTTTTTTTTTTCTAATTTAATAAATCTGTTATAATTATACATTAATACATAAAATGCCTAAAAATATGTTTATTTAAAAAACACTTTCTTTTTTTGAAACTTATCTAATTTGTATATACAAATAGAACCTTTTTTTAACCATGTAATTAAAATTGAAAATACCTTTTTCTTTTAAATATTCTTTTTATACATAACACATGAAAATATACTTTTTATACATAACTAAAGCCTAGAAATATTTTCTTGAAACATCATTTTCATAATTTAATTAGAACTTGAACATTCAATTAAAACACATTTCTTTTGTACATATTAAAAGAAGTACAAGATCAATAATTAAACAATATTTAATACATGTTCAAATTTCATATTGTCGCACCTGTAAATAATCACATACTCATATACTTGTACACTTACACAATACATTCACATTGCTCCTACATACTTGTTTATCTTATACATTGATATTCGTCATTTACATTTGATCGCAAATTCGATTTGGTTGTAACTTATTGGATACTATAAGTCTCATCCCCATTCATACATTTGTACCCCCACTCCCGGATACTATTTTGTAATAGCGTAGATTGTACATTTCCGCAATTTACAGTTTTCCAATTATACCATGGTTAGACCTAGGGTTTGCATGTACATAAAATCAAACGCTAGATAATCTAATACAAGACAAATACATGAAATCAATACACAATCACACTTGCACCCTCTAGGGTAATCCCACATGTTGCCTTCCAAAATGGGCCATGCTTGCACGTCGAGAATCTTTGGTAAAACAAAAATCTAAATGATCATAAGTCCCTTAAAATGTTGCCTAAACGGAATGATCATAGTCCCTTCAAAGCAAATTGCCAAAGACACTTGGCACCATTGCATTCATGGTCCATACGACGACCCGCGCCCGTCCCGAATAAACTTCCTAAACGCAAGATTGTCCACCAAATTCAATGGTGGAACAAAATTGTTAAAAAGGGGTTAAAACATAACAAAAAACCTTTGAGTACAATAGGGTAGACAAAACTCTTAGTTACTTGAGATTGACTTGCAAAAACACTTGCCTTCTTTTCAAAAACCACAATCCACAACACTTTCAAACAAACTCTCAAAAACATTTGAAACATCTTTTCGAAAAGATCCACACTTTTGTAAAACACTCAAACACGAGTCAAATACATTGGTTGCCTAAGACAAGGCATCTCTTCAAAAACATTTTCAAAAAAACACACATACACACACCATTCTCAAGCAATCGAAAATTAAGGCAAGTGATCTAAAAAACCAAGTAACTAAGAGCCCATGGATAACCATGGATGAAAAGGGTGCTAATACCTTCCCTTTTCATAATCTACCCCCCGAACCCACGAAATATCTCAAAAAGGTTTTTGCTGTGCTTTTTTAACCTTTCCTTTAGGATAAAATAAAAAGTCGGTGGCGACTCTTGCTCAACCGCACAAGTGCGAATACGAACGCAAAACACTAGTCAGTTCTCCCACCGTATCACAGAACTGGCGACTCTGCTGGGGAATTACTTAAAAGTGGGGTTACCTTAGGGTTTAGATCACCTTTGTTTTCAATTGATTGCTTTGTTTGCTTTTACATTTGTGGGCTTTGTATCGGAGTTTTATAGATCCTAACCCGGATCTGGGGATACCTTCTTAGAAAGTAGCAACAAGGCTGTGAGGGAACTGTGCGGGGTATACCGACATGGTTGAAACAGTCTGCTACGTTGATGTGGCACTTTGGTGTGTACCGGTAACCCTTGAGTTCAGTCGAGGAGAGTACGGGGCCGCCGCGTGGTGTCGTGAAGCATCAACTGACCTTAGGAACCTTAATTGAACCATCTTGGCCTCTTTAGGGTAGTGAGATAACTGACTTTGGTGCAGTCCGAGGTTGGTTGATACTCGATACTACACCCAATTGAGGGTTGCTTTCCTGGAATATTTCGGTCGCCAGTTCAGTGGCTAAATCGAAACGATGAACAATGAAAGCAATCCAGTGATATTGGGACCTTTAGAACCCGGTTACTTCTAATAGGACAGGTTGAGCCCACCAACTTCAAGAGGGTACATACCTAAACCCCATGCAAGCCTAAACCTAAGGCCTTGTGTGCTTTGTGTGAATATGTTTACCTGTATATACACTCACGTGCTTTTCGCATACATGTACATAACATCATGACATCATACCATAGCATTCTTCACTAACCTTTTTAAGGATCTTGAGGGTTCTTTTGATGCAGGGTTACGTTGAACCAGACGTCTGCCAAGGGGCAAGAGGTTTCCTCCTCTAACCAATGCCAATCAAAGATCAAGTTCAACAACTTGAATCCGTGGCTATGACCCACTTGACATGGTGAGCTTGATTCTCGTGGAAGGGCATCCACCGGTGCAAAGTTCTCCAATCAAAGATCCAAGTTCAACCTCTAACATTTTCTTGTGTTTACCCCAAGAGATCCTTGAAAACATTGCATATATGTCACACATATTATTGCATAACAGGTTCCGCCCATACAGGTCTTCTTATCTTCTTACTGTTTATTTCAGTAAGATGGATATGGAACAAACAGTGAAAGATCTCCAGGCTCAAAATGCTCAATTCCAGCAAATGCTTCTGGCTATGGGGAAAGGGCAAGAATATCTGACAGCTCTCCCTCTCAAAGACAAGAAGAAGAAGTCCAAGAAGGCAGCCCGCATCCTGAACTTGAGGAGAAGGCCTAAGACCCAAGACCTTGCAACTCCATCCAACACAGTGGTTAGTCTTGAAGAAAACCATAATGTGGAGATTGATGAAGAGGAAACTGATTACTTCGAAGAGCAATATCCTCTCACTGATGACAAGTACAAAGAGTTAGAGGATCGCCTCAATGCTATAGAGATCCAACAAATACCTGGCTTGGATTTAGGAGACATGGGTTTGGTTCCTGGATTGGTCATCCCTCCAAAATTCAAAGTCCCTACCTTTGCTCTGTACGATGGTGTCTCTTGCCCTAAGATGCATCTGAAGTCTTATGCCCGCAAGATTCAACCATACACAGCTGACAAGAGACTCTGGATCCATTTCTTCCAAGAAAGTTTGGTAGAGGCTCAACTCGAGTGGTTCTATCAATTGGAGAGTTCTCGCATCCACACCTGGGAAGATCTAGCCAGGGCTTTTTACGAACAGTACCAGTACAATGCTGATCTTGCACCAACTCGTGTGCAGTTGCAGAACATGACCATGGGTTCCGACGAGAATTTCAAGGGATATGCCCAAAAGTGGAGAGATTTGGCTGGTAGGGTGCAACCTCCTTTAACTGACAGAGAGTTGATTGACATCTTCATGGGAACTTTGACAGGGCCTTTCTTCAAGCACTTAATTGGAAGCTCCTCAGCTGGGTTCACCGAGCTAATACTGACTGGCGAAAGGGTCGAGGCTGGCATCAAGAGTGGAAAGATCCAAGGAGCTACAACCTCCGATACTCGGATAATTCCCTACAACGGAAAGAAAGAGTCCAATGCTGCGAACAGTCAAAAGGGTCGTCATGACCAACATGTAGGGGCAGTCGTGATCTCTAACCCTACACTTGCTCAGCAAAGACAGGGGCATCAGCATAAGGAGGTCGCACCTAAGAGGCAGTTCACCAAGATCAACATGTCACTGTCTCAGGCACTGCAACACTTGTTGGAAAGGGATCTGATTACATTGAGGGCTCCTCTCCGGAACCCAAACACTTTTGCTCCTACTTATCATCCCAATAAAAGGTGTGCATACCACTCTGATAGCCCGGGGCATGACACCGACAACTGTTGGCCTCTGAAGAACAAGATCCAAGACATGATCGATGCCAAGGAGATTGAGTTTGGTCCCCCAGAAAACCCAGCATGATCACTCCTCCTATGCCAGCTCATTGAGATTGTGATTGTTTCATTCTGAATTTTCAAAGTTGTAATCTTTTGTCATTCAAACAATTATCTTTTAATGTTAAACTCTGTTTCATTAATGCATTGCACATGTTTGTCTTGAATTCATCTATTCGTTTTCACTACTCTTGTGCTTTTATTTATGATATTTAACTCTTGATAAAAAGCTGCAAGCCTTTAGAGGGAGGATGACGAAAAAATACCATAATCTCATACAGTATGCTTTTGAACAGACCTTGCTGATGATGTACAGGCATTTCTTTCAATTCCCAAACACTGGAGTTATAAGGAAGTTAATCCCTAGTCAACCCCTTCGAGCCAAAGAAGTAGGAGTTTTTTGTTCTAAACAATCGAAACCTTTGATATAAACCCGGGGCAGGGTAGTATCTCAGTTAATTCAGAAGAAAATGCGCATTAAAGTCGCAAACTCTCAGTTCGTAATACAATGAACGACGAAAAAAAAGAGAAAGCATTCCTTTGGAATCAAAAGACAAGGGTGGTTCCCTATCACATAGACAGTCAATCTCTCAAAAGAGAAAAGCCCACTGAGCCAAAACCTATAAAGGAGGTTTAAGAAAGCTGAGGCATCCCGCTGACAGTAATCCCAGAAAACGGTAACAGTCAGGCAAAAGTTAGGGATAATAAATCAAAATCAAAATAGTGAGGTCATTACAAAATCCTCATCAACATGAAAAATGTTGAAAAAGAAAAAAGGAGATGATGACTGTCTCCCCAAATCCAACTGGTGAACCATCGCCCAAAAGTCGTTCCAAACTCAAAACAGAGTATGACGCACAATTAACTGAGCTTAGGTTGGAGAACATCACGAAGAGCGGGTGGGTACAAATATACTTTGAGCCTTTATCCTTTGTTTCTTAAACCGTGAGCCAAGCCACGTTACAACCCCTCAAAAGTCCTAATTGAAGCATGGGTTAGTTCGAAAGCATACTGTTACAAAAGGTATCCTGACTCCTGTAAGGCTTTGCTCTAAATCTTCTATTGAATTTGTCTTATGAAAAAGTTTTCTGCTAAAAAAAAAAACGCATTTTTCAAAACTTCGAGACAAACATAAACTTTGCATTGCTTGAATATCACTGTATGCATTTGACTTTTTTGTTTGACAGCGAAGAATTTCATACAGCGAATGTTCGGAGGAACGAAAACTCTCTCAGTAAGTTAAAATCACTTCAAAAGGATAACACTTCCAACGACAAATCTCCTATCAACAAGGGGCATGACATGTCACCATCCTATTAACCTGGGGCAGTCCAGTCAAGGTTCCAACATATCTTTCGAAGTTCAGTTAACCTGGGGCAGTCCAGTCAAGATTTCAAGAAATCTCTCAATATGCAGAGTAATCTGATTCAAGACTCCTTCATCACCACTTGGGGCATTCGAATGTCAAAAGTGTTCAACAATTTCCTTAACACCTCAAAAGACATGATATAGTTCAAGATGTGACCCAGAGATGGCGACATTCTATAACTCATTCAGACTTAAGACATGATATAGTTCAAGATGTGACCCAGAGATGGCGACATTCTATAACTCATTCAGACTTTCAAGATATAGTTCAGATGTGACCCAAGATTTGGCGACATTCTGCAACTCATTCAGAGATTCCTTCCAGAAATAGTTCAGATGTGACCCAGAGATGGCGACATTCTATAACTCATTCAGACTTTCAAGATATAGTTCAGATGTGACCCAAGATTTGGCGACATTCTGCAACTCATTCAGAGATTCCTTCCAGAAATAGTTCAAGATGTGACCCAGAGATGGCGACATTCTATAACTCATTCAGACTTTCATGATATAGTTCAAGATGTGACCCAGAGTTGGCGACATTCTATAACTTATTCAGATCTTCTTCCAGATATAGTTCAAGATGTGACCCAGAGATGGCGACATTCTATAACTCATTCATACTTTCAAGATATAGTTCAGATGTGACCCAAGATTTGGCGACATTCTGCAACTCATTCAGAGATTCCTTCCAGAAATAGTTCAGATGTGACCCAGAGATGGCGACATTCTATAACTCATTCAAACTTGCATCCAGATATAGTTCAAGATGTGACCCAGAGTTGGCGACATTCTATAACTTATTCAGATCTTCGTCCAGATATAGTTCAAGATGTGACCCAGAGATGGCGACATTCTATAACTCATTCAGACTTTCAAGATATAGTTCAGATGTGACCCAAGATTTGGCGACATTCTGCAACTCATTCAGAGATTCCTTCCAGATATAGTTCAAGATGTGACCCAGAGATGGCGACATTCTATAACTCATTCAGACTTTCAAGATATAGTTCAGATGTGACCCAAGATTTGGCGACATTCTGCAACTCATTCAGAGATTCCTTCAGAAATAGTTCAGATGTGACCCTGATTTGGCGACATTCTGCAACTCATTCAGAATTTCATTCAAGATATAGTTCAAGATGTGACCCAGAGATGGCGACATTCAGTAACTTATTCCAGCCCAACAGCAGCCTGAAGGGGTGAAAAACACAAGAAGGGGGGGGGGTTGAATTGTAAAACTGGAAACTTAAAGCAAATGACAAGGTATTTTTATCCTGGTTCGTTTGATCTCAAACTACTCCAGTCCACCCGTTCAAGGTGATTTCGCCTCTCTCCAACGAGGTCTTAATTCACTATATTCAACTGAATACAAATCTGCTTTAGCAACTGCTAAAACCTTCTTGATTCAAACCACAATCCGGTTTGTCAAGGCAACACTTTCTTACAAAGGAATGAACAAGTGTGTATGAATGTTTTCTACAAAAACTATATCACAACTGTGGTGTTTACACAAATGAAGCTTAGAATACTAAGATGCTAAACGCTAATAGAGTATCAGAGTTTGGTGGTTTAGCAAAACTTGTAGAGTGAAGATTACTGTTCAGCTTTGTGCGTGTAGAGAGTTTGGAAGCATTAGCCGTGATAATCTTCAAAGCTTGGTTTATATAGCACTTTGAGAAGATGAACGTTGAAGCAAATATTCTTGATTCAATGCTATTAACAAGCTTTCCTTTTTGAGCAGATCTTGTCTAGAATGATGCCGTTGGTATTGATTAGCTTTCAATGCACAGTACCGTTGCTTCTTCAATGCACGATCTGGCTTGGCTCATTCTGATTCTGCTTCGCTGCTGATGAACTAATTTGTTTCTGTATCAGAGTGTTTTACGCGCAGTTCTGTTCATCAAGCTTCAGCATGTGCAAGCGTTGATCATCTGATCTTGACGTTCTGATTCAGCAACTTCTGATGCTGATGTGCAAACTCATATTCTGATGCTGAAAACGTGATCTTGCTTATTTTAATCAGCATATCTGCAAGTCAGAGCATAGTAATTTTAGGCAGCATATAATTCAATCATAAAATATTTAACTACTATATCTTTTCACTTTGTTATCATCAAAACTTAAATATAGGGTACTAGATTCAAACATTGTTCTAACAATCTCCCCCTTTTTGATGATGACAAAAACTAGATATTTTAAATGAAAAATAACGTGAAAAGTTATCAGATCTATGTATCAGAATAAGAAGTATGGAGAAGTCAGAGTTAAGAGATACTCCCCCTGAGTTTGTTACTTCCCTTTGATATGTGTGTTCTTCAGAGTCAGATCTTTTTCTATCTTTGAGCATCAGATTATAAGTCTTTGACTTATCAGAGAGCAGAGCTTCAGAGCTTTTCCTGTCAGAGCTTTGCTTCGGATCAGAGTGTTAGGTCGATCAGATCTTCATATATCAGAACTTCATATTTGATCAGAGCAACATGAGCTTTTATATTTTGATCAGAGCTTCTAGTTCTTAGTCTTCATAGTGTTCAGAGCTTCCTTGTGCCTGTAGACTTAACAACAAAACAGAAAAACAGAAAAACATTTCAAGTAATAGAGTTAGAATGTTTGAGAATTTCTGTCTAGTTAGCCGTTATTGATTTTAAATATCATTCTTGTTCTCCCCCTTTTTGTCAGCAATCAAAAAGTGTTAGTGATGTGCTAAAACAATTTAGATCAGAAAAACAAATTATATTAAAAATAGTTCAGAGGAAAGAACATTACACAAGCATAGTCAAAACATAGTCAAAAGTACATCAGAAAATGACGAAAATATAGAGAATGTTATGCATGAAAAAATTTCAAGGTTGTGGGGGCATGCGTGAGAACAGGCTTTCCAGCATTGCTTGAATCTTTTCAGAAGTTGCATTCTGCTTCTGAACCATGGTGACAACAGTATCAATCTTGCTGTCCTGGACATTCATTCTTGCTTCCATCTTCTGATCACTCTCTTCCATCCGCTGCTGTAGACGCAAGTCATTCAGCCTTAATTCTTCCAGAGCCTGCCTGTCCAAGGCAGCTTGAGAACTTTCAGCAGGAGGAAGCTTCTCAGAACTTTCAGCTACATCTTCTGCTGGATTCTCTTCCTGAAGAGTCTTGTCTTCTTCTGAAGGTTGCACCTGTGCAGCTTGTTCTTTCTCAGACCACGATTCAGAGTCCAGAGGGAGCACAACTTCTTGAGGCAGCTGACTCTCAACTTCCTTCAGCAGCTTGCTAAAGTTCTGTTGAGCCTGCTCATAGTTGACGTCCTGCAGCTTGAGTGCTTCAGCACGAACCCATACTCTGAACTGTGACCAGAGCTGATCAGAAGCAGCTGGGTCGATCATCCCGGGACAGACTTGCTTCAGAGAAGCAATCCACTGCAGCATACCTGTTTCAAAGTCCAAAATACCAGAGCCAACATCTAGTTGCTTTGGTTTGGGAATGGCCAATTTGTGTCTTAAATCAGCAAGACGTTCAAGACTTGTTAAGTCAATGAATGTTCTGCTGGGGTTTTCAGATGATTGGTTTTCAGAGGTGTGCTGAGGTGCTGTTTGTTTTGGTGGATGGTTATCAGAGTCAGAGGATATGTCTATTGGAGTGGTTGGAGTTTTTGGAGGTGTTGATTCCTCTGATGATGGTAATTGGGGTCTGACAATGGTGGTTCCACATGGCAACTGTATTGCCAGCGGTGAAGGTTGAGGTGAGTGGGGATCAGAATGATGAGGAGATGGGGTTTCATAGCGATGAAACTCTGTTTGAGGTGAGGGAGGATTATTTTCTGGTTGAGGAGGTGGAACTTCTGATTGTTCAGGGATCAGAGGTTCTTCTGTGATAGGTTGTTGTTGTTCTGGTTCTGGTTGTGGTTCTGGTTGTGGTTCTGGTTGAATTTCTGGTTCAGGTTGTGGAGGAGGAATATTTGGTGGTTCAGAGTGAGGTTGAACAGAAGTATGTTCACGCTCAATGTCAGCTAGCACTCTATCAAGTGCTGGTGTTGTTGATACAGTTGGTTGTTGTTTGGTAATTTTGAGGGGAATTTTGATTCTGGTTCTTCTGAGTTGTAAGGCCTCAGAAGGGTCTTCTGGTATTGTTTCATCAATAGTGGGGATTGGAATGGAAATTCTGTGAGAGGTTGGAGGCGGAGCAACAGATGTTGGAATAGTAGAGGAAATTGAAATAGGAGCAGCAGATGAATTACCTCGTTTCTTTGGAGTCTGGTGAGATGATCCTTCTGCTTTCCTCTTCTTTGACTTCTTCTGAGTCACTTCAGGTTGAACTTGACTCAGATCTTTGATCTTCAGCTTTGAACCTGCAACTTCTTCCTTGTGAGAATCTGGATACTTGGCAAACACATCAGGATGGGATTCCATTTCAGAAAATCTTGGGAAATTACTCAGAGGCACTCTTCTTCTGGAGATGTCAGCAGTTGAAGAAGCTCTGGGTTCCTTCCTGATATTGTCTATCAGCTTCATCTTTTTCAGATTCTTAGCATTCAGCGGTTTTCCAACAGTTGGTTCAAAATTGCCCAGTACTTTAGCTTCGCTCAGATAATCTATCAGCTTATTCTCTGTCAGAATATCTGATATGAGCCTCCCAAATGGTATCCAGTCTCTTTTGGTCCTTTCTTCTTCTCTAGTCTCTTTCACACTAGTCTTCAGATGATTGAACAGGAAGTGTGCCAAATTGATCTTCACCCTCTGATTAATAAAGTAGATCAGAAATTGCTGATCCACGTTTATATAGTCAGGAGAGCTTGTGGGCTTCCTGTGATTGAAACAGCCTAGAACAATCTTGGCCCACACTCTGCAGTGATCCTTCAGATCCTTGATTTTGCTGCTGGGAAAACCAAGAGTGAAAATGCAGTTTGCTACCACACCAATATCAGGGCACCTATCAGCCATGTCCACACAACGGACTCCACCACCACTTTGACCAATTAACCTAGCAATGAGGTCTTCAGAAATTATTATCTTCTTTCCCATGACAGAAGAGATGACTAGATGCTTATCAATCTTGGCATGAATCCAAAATTCTTTGACAAGCTCTGGGAAGGTTGGTCCAACCAATCTATCAAAGTACCTCTCCCACTTTTGAGCTTTGACTTCAGCAGTTAGGTCAAATCCATTATCCTTCAAACTTTCGAAATCGATGATTAATTCAGAGAGAACCTCAAGATTCTTTACTGGTGTGAGAAGAGTTCTGGTAGGCGCTTGATATTGCTCAGAGGTTTCCTTCTTCTGATTTCCTGCAGAAATGCTGGAGGATGCCATTGTTCTCACACAAAAAGCTTGAGAGTGATTTGAGAAAAGCTAGGGTTTTGAAGGAGATATGCAGAAAAATTCTTAAGAGATTATGAGTAAGCGTAAAGAATAAACATGAAGAGTAATGTGCTTAAATAGAATTTTCAAAAATTATTTTGAAAAATAAAACGTTTTTAAGAGAGAGAAAAGGATAATGATTGCCATTAACAGGCGTGATTACTTTTGCATTTAATGCTTGCTGATTTTGGGGGATTTGAGAAAGATACTTAAAAACGGTTACCAGACATGTGTCTCAATGCACCCAATCAGCGCTTTGCCTTCTCAGAAACGTGCACGCGTTCTGCTTCAGGGATTTGCTGATGATTGGATGACACTTGTTTGATGTAGTGATCAGCACGTCTGTATTTGAGATTAGACTCTCAGATCTTTAGACTTGCCTCTGATACAATCTGCATGTTCTTACTTTCTGAAAGAAGATTGATCAGAAGTTCACAGTAATATAAATACATTCTGAAAGATAAAAATATGGAATTAAAGCATTTTCATTATGGGCATACTTTCATGCTGAGATGTTTCAGAATGAAATTAAACCTATCTTCTGAAAGGGGTTTTGTAAAGATATCAGCCCATTGATGGTCTGTATCTATAAATTTCAAGTTTAAAATTCCTTTCTGAATATAGTCCCTAATGAAATGATGTTTTATTTCTATATGCTTAGCTCTAGAATGTAAAATAGGATTCTTACTTAAGCAAATAGCAGAAGTATTATCACAAAGAATAGGAATGTTACTCTCAAAAATCTGGAAGTCTTCAAGCTGACTTTTCATCCAGAGCATCTGTGTGCTACATCCAGCTGCTGCTATGTACTCAGCTTCTGCTGTTGACAGAGCAATAGTTGATTGCCTTTTGCTGGACCATGAGATCAGATTTTCTCCCAGAAACTGGCAGCTTCCAGAAGTACTTTTTCGTTCCACTCTGTCTCCAGCAAAATCAGCGTCGCAGTAGCCTACTAAACTGTAATCACTAGATTTTCTATAAAACAAACCCAGATTAGTAGTACCTTTCAGATACTTGAAAATTCGCTTAACAGCTGTTAAGTGAGATTCTCTAGGATCTGATTGGAATCTAGCACAAATACATACGCTGAATAGAATATCAGGTCTTGAAGCAGTCAGATAAAGGAGAGAACCAATCATACCTCTGTACACCTTCTGTTCTACGCTTTTGCTTACCTCTTCTCTTTCCAGAATGCACGTGGGATGCATTGGAATCTTTGATGGCTTACATTCTGAGAGGTCAAATTTCTTCAGAAGATCTCTGATGTATTTGCTCTGATGAATGTAAGTTCCCTCTGGAGTTTGATTGATCTGAATTCCTAAAAAGAACTTCAGTTCCCCCATGAGGCTCATCTCAAATTCTGCCTGCATACACTTAGCAAATTTTCTTCCAAGAGAAGGATTAGTAGAACCAAAGATTATATCATCAACATAAATTTGACAGACTAAAATGTCACTCTTAACTGTTTTACAGAATAGAGTGGTGTCCACTTTCCCTCTGGTGAACTCATTTTCAAGCAGAAAGTTACTTAGCCTTTCATACCAAGCTCTGGGAGCTTGTTTCAGACCATACAGTGACTTTTTCAGTTTGAAAACATGTTCTGGATGTTTTGTATTTTCAAAACCTGGGGGTTGGTGAACATACACTTCTTCTTCTATATAACCATTTAAGAATGCACTTTTGACATCCATCTGATACAGAGTGATGCCTCTGTTAACAGCAAATGAAATTAAAAGTCTGATAGATTCTAACCTGGCGACTGGGGCAAAGGTTTCTGTATAGTCTATCCCCTCTTGCTGACTATAACCTTGTGCAACCAGTCGTGCCTTGTTTCTGACGACTTCACCTTGTTCATTGAGCTTGTTTCTGAACACCCATCTTGTTCCAATGACGTTGAATCCTTTTGGTCTTGGAACGAGATCCCAAACGTCGTTTCTGGTGAATTGATTCAGCTCTTCTTGCATTGCCAGAATCCAGTCATTGTCCAGAAGTGCTTCATCAATAGAAGAAGGTTCAATCAGAGACACAAGTCCCATCAGAGTTTCTTCAGAGTTTCTGAAGCTTGCTCTTGTTCTGATTGGATCTTCCTTTCTTCCTAGGATAGTCTCTTCTGGGTGATCCAAACTGCTTCTGGGTAATCTCTTCTGAGGTTGATCAGCAGCAGTTGTAGGATTCTTAGCATTGCTTCTTTCAGACGTTGAAGGAATGTCTGTGTTGAGAGCTTCTGATGACTTGTCTTCAGAACCTGCAAATTCAATTTCTATACCTGCAAGATTTTCATTCTGCTTTGACTTTTCAGAGTCAAGCTTGTCATCAAAACGAACACTGATTGATTCTTCCACAATCTGTGTTTCTGTATTGTATACTCTGTACCCTCTTGAGCGTTCAGAGTATCCTAACATAATACACTTCTGTGCCTTAGAATCAAACTTGTTCAAATAATTCTTAGTGTTTAACATATAGCAAGTACATCCAAATGGATGAAAATACGAAATGTTGGGCTTTCTGTTCTTCCACAATTCATATGGAGTCTTTTCCAGAATAGGTCTTATTGAGATTCTATTCTGAATGTAGCACGCTGTGTTTATTGCCTCTGCCCAGAAAGTCTTAGCAACGTTTGTCTCGTTGATCATGGTTCTGGCCATTTCTTGCAATGTTCTGTTCTTTCGTTCTACAACTCCATTTTGTTGGGGAGTTCTAGGACAAGAGAAATCATGCAGAATGCCTTTGTCATTGAAGAATGACTCAAAATCTTTATTTTCAAATTCTCCACCATGATCACTTCTGACTTTAACGATTCTAAGATCTTTTTCATTCTGAACTTGGTTACAGAAGGTAACAAACACAGAGTGTGACTCGTCCTTGTGTCTTAAGAACTTTACCCATGTCCATCTGCTATAGTCATCTACGATTACTAACCCATACTTCTTGCCACTGACAGAAGCAGTTTTAACTGGTCCAAATAAGTCAATGTGCAGAAGTTCTAATGGCTTAGAGGTAGAAACAACATTTTTGGATTTAAAAGAGGGTTTTGCAAATTTGCCTTTCTGACATGCTTCACACAGAGCATCTGAATTGAACTTCAAATTTGGAAGTCCTCTGACCAGATTGAGTTTGTTAATCTGAGATATTCTTCTCATACTAACATGTCCCAATCTTCTGTGCCAGATCCATTGCTCGTTGTTAACAGACAGAAGACATTTTACGTTCTGACTCTTAAGTTCAGAAAGTTTGATTTTGTAAATGTTGTTTTTCCTCTTACCATTAAATAGGATAGTCCCATCTTTCTGACTAACAGCTTTACATGATTTTTGATTAAAGATTATATCATAACCGTTATCACTTAATTGACTTATGGATAACAGGTTATGCATCAATCCATCAACAAGCAGAACATTATTAATAGAGGGAAGATTTCCGTTACCTACAGTTCCAGAGCCAATTATCTTTCCCCTCTGATTGCCTCCAAAGCCAACGTGGCCTCCAGGCTTAAGTTCCAGGCTTTGGAACATATGCCTTCTTCCCGTCATGTGACGTGAGCAGCCAGAGTCCAGGTACCATGACTGGTGTTTCTGACTTGCTGCTAAAGATATCTGCAACATGTATTATTTTATCCTTAGGTACCCAGATCTTCTTGGGTCCTGATTTGTTAGTTTTACCAAAACTCTGGTTGAATTTTGGTTTCACAAAGTGATTACTACTAGTATATTTGATGTCATGTGTGTGACCATACACAAAGTGTGAATTTAGAGGAGTGTATTTAATTGTTAAATCCATGACATTTTTAGGTGTAGGAACCTTACCTAGGTATCCTATTCCTTTCCTGCCGTTTCTGCTAACTCCATAGATCATTGAAGCCATTCTGCTTCTATCTATGCTTTTAGCAAGGAACTTCTGGAAACTATGATCATACTCCTTGATGATCTCATCAGCGTTGCTGGGAGTTTCAGCAATTGGTTCCTTCTGAGAGTTTTGTAAAGAGTTTTCTAATTTTAAAATTTTATCTCTCAGCTCAGAGTTTTCCAATTTGAGACTCTCAGACTTATTAGAGTCAGATTCAAGAGTTCTTTTCAGATCTCTGAATTTAGCTCTAATCTGCTGATAACGTTCCAGAATTTCATTGAGGCTTTCAGCAAGTTCAGCCTTTGTAAAATTAACAGCGAAGTTAGGGAATACCTCTTCTGTGTCTGATTCTGAGTCTGAGTCAGAAGCTTCACTGTCATCTGGAATGTTAGCCATAAGCGCTATGTTCGCCCTTTCATCATCTGATTCTGAGTCAGCTTCAGACGAGTCAGAGTCATCCCATGTGGCCATGAGACTTTTCTTCTTCTCTCTTCCAAACCTCTTTTTGGGCTTTTCCCTCTGAAGCTTTGGACAATCACTCTTGTAGTGTCCTTGCTCATTGCACTCGTAGCAGATGATGTCTTTTGTATTTGGCTTCTTGCTACCTGAGGAGCCTTCTGATCTTCTGTATCCAGAGGAAGAATCTGTCCTTCTGTATCTGGAAGAAGACTCGTTCTGATCAGATCTTCTGGGATTCCTGAACTTCCTTTGTCTTTGCTTCCACAGTTGATTTACTCTTCTGGAGAGAAGAGAAAGCTCGTCTTCTTCTGATGAGGATCCATCAGATGTTTCTTCAACTGCCTGCAAAACTTTAGATTCAGATTTTCTGTTAGATTTTAAAGCTATAGGCTTACCTTGCTTCTGAGGCTCGTCAGCTTCCAGCTCTATCTCATGACTTCTGAGGGAGCTTATAAGTTCCTCCAGAGTGATTTTGTTGAGATCTTTCGCCAGCTTCAGAGCAGTAACCATAGGCCTCCACTGCTTGGGTAAACTTCTGATTATCTTCTTGACATGGTCAGCAGTAGAGTACCCCTTGTCCAGAACTTTGAGACCAGCTACCAGAATCTGGAATCTGGAGAACATAGTTTCAATGGATTCAGATTCTTCCATTTTAAACGCCTCATACTTCTGAATGAGCGCCAGAGCCTTTGTTTCCTTGACTTGGACGTTGCCCTCATGCGTCATTCTGAGAGAATCAAAGATGTTCTTAGCTGTGTCTCTGTTGGAGATCTTCTCATACTCAGTATAGGAGATAGCACTGAGGAGGATGGTTCTGGCCTTATGGTGATTCTTGAAATCACGCTTTTGTTGATCAGTCATTGATTTTCTATCAATCTTCTGACCAGTTGCATTAACAGGGTGCGTGTATCCATCTGTCACCATATCCCACAGATCAGTATCATGTGCTAGAAAGAAGCTTTCAATTCTGTCTTTCCAGTAGTCAAAGTTTTCTCCATCAAAGACTGGAGGTTTGCCGCTGAATCTGTCTCTATCCTCATTGTTGTCATTGCTGAAATGAGAGTTGTTTCCTGCCATAGTGTTTTTCTGACGCTGGATCTTTTACTGACACGGTTAAGTGTTTTAGCTCAGAACCAGGCGCTCTGATGCCAATTGAAGGGGTGAAAAACACAAGAAGGGGGGGGTTGAATTGTAAAACTGGAAACTTAAAGCAAATGACAAGGTATTTTTATCCTGGTTCGTTTGATCTCAAACTACTCCAGTCCACCCGTTCAAGGTGATTTCGCCTCTCTCCAACGAGGTCTTAATTCACTATATTCAACTGAATACAAATCTGCTTTAGCAACTGCTAAAACCTTCTTGATTCAAACCACAATCCGGTTTGTCAAGGCAACACTTTCTTACAAAGGAATGAACAAGTGTGTATGAATGTTTTCTACAAAAACTATATCACAACTGTGATGTTTACACAAATGAAGCTTAGAATACTAAGATGCTAAACGCTAATAGAGTATCAGAGTTTGGTGGTTTAGCAAAACTTGTAGAGTGAAGATTACTGTTCAGCTTTGTGCGTGTAGAGAGTTTGGAAGCATTAGCCGTGATAATCTTCAAAGCTTGGTTTATATAGCACTTTGAGAAGATGAACGTTGAAGCAAATATTCTTGATTCAATGCTATTAACAAGCTTTCCTTTTTGAGCAGATCTTGTCTAGAATGATGCCGTTGGTATTGATTAGCTTTCAATGCACAGTACCGTTGCTTCTTCAATGCACGATCTGGCTTGGCTCATTCTGATTCTGCTTCGCTGCTGATGAACTAATTTGTTTCTGTATCAGAGTGTTTTACACGCAGTTCTGTTCATCAAGCTTCAGCATGTGCAAGCGTTGATCATCTGATCTTGACGTTCTGATTCAGCAACTTCTGATGCTGATGTGCAAACTCATATTCTGATGCTGAAAACGTGATCTTGCTTATTTTAATCAGCATATCTGCAAGTCAGAGCATAGTAATTTTAGGCAGCATATAATTCAATCATAAAATATTTAACTACTATATCTTTTCACTTTGTTATCATCAAAACTTAAATATAGGGTACTAGATTCAAACATTGTTCTAACACAGCCAAGGATTTATTTTCCCCGGCAGCAGTCAAAATACTTTTATCTTCAGCCATCTCGGATTCATTTATCATCAGCAAGATAGCTCATCAGTTTACATGCGCATTCATCACATTCATAAACATTGATGTCACATACATTGCATCATGCATCATAACATTGCATACGGCTAACCCTTTACATTTCAGGTAAGAGCAGTCGACAGACACAGATCATCTCCCGAGATTCATCCAGAAATAGTTCAGATGTGACCCGGACACGGCGACGTTCTGATACTTATTCCGGATCCATTCAAACGCATCATCAGGAAACCCTACACTGTTTCCTCTTCAACTTCTCAACTTCTGAAAATAGTTTACGGATTCTTCCCTACAACGGATGTCAATCTACCAACTTGTTCAGACTCTTCTCAACTTTTGGAAACAAGTTCACGGACGCTTCCCAACAACGGACGTTGCTCTATTGCTTATTCAATCCCAACTCCTGAAAATAGTTTACGGATTCTCCGGAACGTGGATGTCAATCTATCGCTTGCTCAGACCCCAATTCAGAGATGTTCCAAAACATGGATGCCCTTCTGATACTTGTCCACTCACCATTGACATACAGTTCAACATTTCCAGATGGCATCTATAAGCCCATCCTCCTACCAGCAGTCACCAGATGGCATCTCTAAGCCCATCCCCCGACAAAATTCTATCGCACCAGATGGCATCTTTAAGCCCATCACCAAATGGCATCTTTAAGCCCATTCACCTCCACCATCATATCGCCGAGTGCAAATTTTCTGGGCACTTTAGTGTCCAATCTTCTTTTACCTTCAAGTCGCGAAAGGCAAACTTGCCAATCTAACTCTTCAGGTCCAAGAAGATTGAACAGGGGCAACTGTTGTACCCCAAAATTTGCCCTCGCATTTTTCCACAAGAAATCTCAGCTTCAGGCGTTTCCTGATTTTTCAAACTGACTCAAGAATCGGACAAACGGACTTTTCTCGTCAGTCAAACAAAAATTAGGGTTTTGTTGATTTTCAGGACTCTAGATTGCTTCAAACAATTGGCTTAGGGTTGTGGTTGATTCTGGCTCAATTTTGATCAGGCGAATGTTCATTGGCATTTAATCAGGAATTAAGGTTTTATGGGCGTATTCTCAGAAAAAATTAAAGTTCTACAGCACTTTGCAAGTTATTCCGAGATTTGGGTTAAATTTGCATTGTTTTGATTTAATCAGTAAAAGAGGCAGTTGGGTTGAATTCATGTTGTTTTGTTTGAGCCAGACAAAAGAAATATGCAGTTTGGATCTACAGTGCTTGGCAAGAAATCAATAAGAAAGGATTGCGTCTGATCAGTTATTGTGTTCGACTGTGCGTTGCTTTGAATAATGGAGACGTCAAGTTCATTTATTTTGATCGACGAAGAATCAATGTTTAACTCATTATTTATTGTTCTAAGGATTAAATATCTGAAATTTAACTTTCATTTATTTTAATTTAAGGAACCATGAATAATAAGTAAATAATTGAAAAGGAATTGAAAAGAATTAAATGAATCAATAAGAATTTTTATTTCATATTTAATATTTGTTACAATTATTATTTGGATACAAGTATTTATTTACGAAGTATTTAAAATAATAATGGTTTACAATAATTAAATTGAAAATAAAAACTATCCTATTTTTTCTAAACATTTTCTAAGTCCCTAATCTCTTCATTCTTCACTTCGCTCCGGTGTTCCATTTTTCGTCTGCAAAAGAAAAAGAGAAAAGTCAAAAAGCAGATAAAATAATAAACGACAGAAAAAATTCATCATTAAGGGCCACTGATTGGGATCAATTAACCCTCTCTGCAAATCACGGGATTTCTCCCGGTTCACAAAGAGGGAAGAATTTTTATGCAAAGTTGAGGAAAATGCAAAGTGTCAAAAATACCTAAGTTCAAAATGTCAAACTGCACAAACTCAATCCCAAGTTCAAACCAAACTGAAAAAAATCCAATTTCCTACTTTATGTCACAAAGGCCAAAAGTACAGTTTACTGTCAAAATGCCAAAGTCTACAAAAGCTGTAAAAAAGAAAGATAAAATATGCAGAGGAAAGTTATGCAAGCAAGTAAGACACTTTTTTCTCATCATTTCCCAAATGGCCACTTTCAGAATTAAAAGTACAGTAGAAAACATATTTTAACATATTTGACTGTACCAGAAGAAAGAGAGATAAAGAAGAATGCAGGTTTCTAGGCTTTAGGCAGGCATAGATAGGAAGAGAAACCAATACAAACTGATATACAAAAACCTGCATATGCAAGCTAAACACATGACCTGATATACAAAAACCTGCATATACAAGCTAAACACATGACCTGCTGGACCAAAACCTGCATTAGCTTTGTTTCAAAAAAAAAAGCCATCAAACCTGTTAAGCTCATAACTGGCAATAAGCATCAAAACCTGCCTAAGCTTTACAGCAAGTCAAAACCAATAACCAGTTCAGAGTCCCCAACACCCAAACTATGCACAAAACATCATTAAACTACATATGCCAAACCTGCATCAAGCCTCAAAAAACCAGTAAGACCTGCATCAAGCCTCAAAAACCAGTAAGACCAGCATCAAGCCTAAACACTTACCATTCAACCCAAACATAAAAAACCCTGAACAACCATGCCAGTATAACCTCAAACCTGAACAACCATACCAGCATAACCTCAAAAGCATATACCAACCATTTATATGACCTGCTAAATCACCCTACTGTCAAGCAGAAGCCTAACCACAAGAAAAACACAAGCAAAGATACTAAACCCTTACCTACTGCATAAACCAATCCAGACATAACCCACACAAACAGAACCAACCAACCTTAGGCCCTCAGTAAAATACATCATTGGGCAAGCTCAACATTCCAAAGGCACATCGTTCAGAAGCATACAAAAATTCTAGGCAACTGTAAGAGAAGAAGAAAGAAGCATTTCAAATCAAAACCCTCGAGCCCTCAGCAAGCACGCATCATTGGGCAATCAACATAACTCACAGAAGCAACAATAACATTTCAAGCACACAGAATAGGAAACTCAGAGACGAAGAAGAAGCAACAAAGGCATCTCAACACAACAAGCATACAGAGTCATAGCAAAAGAAGAGAAAAAGAAGGAATACGCCAACAAGAAGCTTTCAGCTCAGAACATCATAAAGCGTAAGAAAATACAAAAATACCAGGGTCTCAAGGCGCGCCTCCGCCGTTCTCCTCGCCGTCCCGGCCTCCTAGCTCGCCTCACTTTCCTCCCTCCTTCTCCAGGTAGTTTCTCCCTTTCCCTTTTTCATAATACCTTGACAATCATACAAACAAAATTAAAATCAATGGATTAGACAATGAGGAAATGCAAACCCTAACGAATCAAAACGGTTACCTATTTCTGTCGCTTTGACGCTGTCATTGGAAGAAGGGGGGAAATGGAAAGCTGGTGGCCTTGGGCTGAGGAAGTACGGGGACATGCGTGAGGAAAGCGAAGAAGACGAAACCCCTAAAACGGCGCTGCAAACCCTAAGCATTGTCAAACTGGATACTAAAGCCTCTAACCCTAAAACGTTGCTTCAGAACCATGGGCCTGACCCGTTTTAAATTTCTCTGAAGCCCAATAAATGCCCTAACCTTATTATATTAAACAACTCCCTTTTTCAATTAATTATTTAACCTATTAAGTTAAAACATTTAATGTTTTTTAAACACCATATAGTTTTTTTTCTTTCTAATTTAATAAATCTGTTATAATTATACATTAATACATAAAATGCCTAAAAATATGTTTATTTAAAAAACACTTTCTTTTTTTGAAACTTATCTAATTTGTATATACAAATAGAACCTTTTTTTAACCATGTAATTAAAATTGAAAATACCTTTTTCTTTTAAATATTCTTTTTATACATAACACATGAAAATATACTTTTTATACATAACTAAAGCCTAGAAATATTTTCTTGAAACATCATTTTCATAATTTAATTAGAACTTGAACATTCAATTAAAACACATTTCTTTTGTACATATTAAAAGAAGTACAAGATCAATAATTAAACAATATTTAATACATGTTCAAATTTCATATTGTCGCACCTGTAAATAATCACATACTCATATACTTGTACACTTACACAATACATTCACATTGCTCCTACATACTTGTTTATCTTATACATTGATATTCGTCATTTACATTTGATCGCAAATTCGATTTGGTTGTAACTTATTGGATACTATAAGTCTCATCCCCATTCATACATTTGTACCCCCACTCCCGGATACTATTTTATAATAGCGTAGATTGTACATTTCCGCAATTTACAGTTTTCCAATTATACCATGGTTAGACCTAGGGTTTGCATGTACATAAAATCAAACGCTAGATAATCTAATACAAGACAAATACATGAAATCAATACACAATCACACTTGCACCCTCTAGGGTAATCCCACATGTTGCCTTCCAAAATGGGCCATGCTTGCACGTCGAGAATCTTTGGCAAAACAAAAATCTAAATGATCATAAGTCCCTCAAAATGTTGCCTAAACGGAATGATCATAGTCCCTTCAAAGCAAATTGCCAAAGACACTTGGCACCATTGCATTCATGGTCCATACGACGACCCGCGCCCGTCCCGAATAAACTTCCTAAACGCAAGATTGTCCACCAAATTCAATGGTGGAACAAAATTGTTAAAAAGGGGTTAAAACATAACAAAAAACCTTTGAGTACAATAGGGTAGACAAAACTCTTAGTTACTTGAGATTGACTTGCAAAAACACTTGCCTTCTTTTCAAAAACCACAATCCACAACACTTTCAAACAAACTCTCAAAAACATTTGAAACATCTTTTCGAAAAGATCCACACTTTTGTAAAACACTCAAACACGAGTCAAATACATTGGTTGCCTAAGACAAGGCATCTCTTCAAAAACATTTTCAAAAAAACACACATACACACACCATTCTCAAGCAATCTAAAATTAAGGCAAGTGATCTAAAAAACCAAGTAACTAAGAGCCCATGGATAACCATGGATGAAAAGGGTGCTAATACCTTCCCTTTTCATAATCTACCCCCCGAACCCACGAAATATCTTAAAAAGGTTTTTGCTGTGCTTTTTTAACCTTTCCTTTAGGATAAAATAAAAAGTCGGTGGCGACTCTTGCTCAACCGCACAAGTGCGAATACGAACGCAAAACACTAGTCAGTTCTCCCACCGTATCACAGGTAGGATTGTAAATTGTGACAACAGATACTTCTTCGACGGAAACAAACGGAACAACAGTTTTCTTGAACATAATTTCTTTGCTATCCATCAGGCTTTGGATGCCTGATTTCAACAGTGGACAACCGGTAGGGATAACAGCACACAGGAGGCAACCCTTGCTACAACCCGGAAATAAACCGCTAGTAGTAAGTTCCTCTTAACAGTCAAAAGAGGGGTAGCGACATCATTCACTGAAACAACATACAAATCTTCCTCGATGGCATTTACTCTATGCTGGGGCATAGGAGCAGTTACAACATTTGGTCTCTCAGGCGCTTCAAACTGAATTTCCTTCGCGTCGATAAGGTCTTGCACTTTGTTTCTCAGGGCCCAGCAATCATCAGTAGTATGCCCGGGGCTATCGGAATGATAAGCACAATGGGCATTTGGGTTATATTTAGGAGATGCAGTATTCACGACCTTTGGCGCTTCTTTGACGGTCACCAAGTTGGTTGATAACAGTTGTGGTAAGATTTGTGACAAGGTCATACTCAGCCTAGTATACTGCCTCTTGGGCCTTTCACTTCTTTGTTGATTGTACTGCTGAGGAGCAGCAACAGGTTTTGAAATGACCAAAGCATTGACGGCTTGGCGACTTTCTGGCCTGACTTGTCTTCTAGGACCATAGACTGCACTTGCTTCTTTCTTGAAAGGCCTTTTCTCAGTACTTGTGGAGGCAAATTTTTGTATCTTTCCTGACCTGATGCCAGCTTCAATTCTTTCTCCCGTCAGAATCAAATCCGTAAACCCAGCGGAGGAGTTACCAACCAAATGATTGAAAAATGGACCAGACAAAGTCCCTAGAAACATATCAACCAGCTCACGATCAGTCAATGAAGGCTGCACCCTGCCAGCCAAATCTCTCCATTTTTGTGCATATTCTTTGAACCCTTCGCCCGTTCCTAGGGACATACCCTGAAGTTAGGTACGCGTAGGAGCAAGATCAGAATTGTATTGATATTGTCTGTAAAATGCGGTTGCCAAATCTTCCCAGTGTCGGATGCTAGTTCCATCTAGTTGGTAGAACCACTCAAGCTGTGACCCCGAAAGGCTATCTTGGAAGAAGTGAATCCAAAGGTTCTTATCTGTCGTGTAAGGTTGGATCTTCCTTACATACGACCTTAGATGCAGCTTTGGACAGGAAGCCCCGTCGTATTTGGCAAAGGCAGGCGCCTTAAACTTGTGTGGGATTACTACCCCAGAAGATAACCCCAAATCTCCGAAATCCAGCCCCGGCATATTCTGAATCTCCATGGCGCTGAAGCGGTCCTCTAATTGTTTGTATCTGTCAGCAGCAGGTGGGTATTGTTCGTCATTGTAGTCCGTCTCGTTGTCAGAGACTGCAGGACTAGGAGCTTCTCCCCCTTGGGGACTGCCTTTCTCAGCAGAAGAAGTAGTTGGATCAGCTTCATTATGGAGTGTGTTCCCAAATCTGCGTCCGGTGTTGAATAACGCAGTCCTCTTTTTCTTCTTCTTCTTCAGGAGTAGAGTCTTCAACTCTTGCTGACCTTGGGCCAGGCTCAGGACCATCTCTTGAAACTGGGAACTTTGGGCCTGAAGGGCCTTGATTGCTTGCTCACTGGATGAGTCTGGATTCATGATGACTGTTCAAAATAAACAGCGAAGGAGATTAAGCAACCTGTGAAAAAGGGTACCTGCTATGCATATGGTGCAATGAGATGCGTATGTTTTATGTTTTCAAAGACAAATAAGATTCAACTTTGTAGACAAAAGGGAAACACGCTTCATTAGATTCAAATTTTAAATTGTTCAACAACATGCCCTTAGGCATTACAGGAATGAAAAAATACTGAAAATGAAATAAAAGCTGTAAAAGGAAATATCCAAAGCCTATCAGTGCTCCCATGGCCTCCTCTTCTCGGTGCGGATGTAGTTATTCAGGACCCGCTCCTCTTCCAATTGCTTAGTCAGCCTCTGGACCTTCCGTTCCTGCTCGTTGAACTTTTCCCGATAGAAATCCCATTCTTCCTTTAGCTGCGCCCAAGATCTCTTCATTGTGTCGAAATCAGTGGGTATCTGAGGAGGGAGGACAGTTGGAGGAGCCCCATCATCATCAGGAGATTCAAGAATGATAGGTCTGACAGCTTCGTACGGCATACCTAACTTCTGAGCACGGATGCGGACCCATTTGCAATAGGGCTCCATTGGTAGAGAAGTCTTTGGTCCCAACTCATGTGGGTCAGCTTTGTGAATTCTGTCCCAAGCCTTAATGAATCCATGGCGTAGTTTGTCACTGTCTGCCTGAAACTCAAAATGGAAGTGAGGAACCAACATTTCATGAGGCCCGACTCTTCTGGCTCTTCCAAACTGGCGGAGAGCTAAACATGGATTATAAGAGATTCCTCCTTGGATACCAATCAACGGAACATTAGGGTATTCTCCGCAACGATCAATAACAGCTACCTCATCCAAACCTCTGAGAGTCCAAGTGATGTCATTATCAGTGAGAGACATTAGCCTACGAGCCCAACCCTTTCCTTCTTCATTCTTCAACACGAACTTAGGAAGGTGCGAAATAAACCACCTCACTAGCAAAGGAGCACAACACCATGGAGTTCCCCGTTTTCGGGCAGTACGAGCATAGATTTGTTGCAGGATATCACCCAAAAGAGTGGGTACAGGGTTCCGAGACATGAAGATCCTTACGGCATATATACTGATAAAGGTGTCAGGATTGGGAAACAGTACCAGACCATAGATTAAAAGATCCAGAATGTCTTCGTACGCCTTGAAGTCCAAGTCATTCCAGAAATCATTAGCTTTACCAACCAGAAATTTGACCAAAAAGCCCTTAACTCCACTTCTAGTTTCCCAGTTAGCCAATACCTCTTCTTTGGTCAAGGGGAGAATTGCAGCAAGCTCTTCAGGCCTAGGAGTCTTTTCCAAACCAGTGAATGGAGTTTGCTCCAAGACAGGGATACCAAGCAAATAAGAGAATTCTTCCAGGGTAGGGACCAGCTGGAAGTCTTGAAAGGTGAAGCAATGATACAGGGGGTCATAAAACTGGGTCAGAACACTTATCAGTTGTTGGTCCCATATTGCAGTGATCAAGCCAAGGAGAGAACCATGCCTGTTGATGAAGGAAGAAGTGTTTGGAATCCTACCAACCAAATCCTTGAGCAAAGGTGGTGGTTGAACAAAGTTGATCCGGATAGTATTCCTACGCACGGGCATCATGATGTCCTACAAAACAGAGCAAAGATGAAACTTTTTTGTCTTTGAAATGGGTTAGTCCTTTATACAGGATGCATGCAATGGTATGATGGCATGATGCTATGATGAAGCACACCACAAGTATTCACACAGGAAAACATGATAAGGCACACAAGTCACACAAGACAATCCTTAGGTTTCAGGCCAGCATGAAGTTTAGGTATTACCCTCTTTTAGTTTCGTTGGTTAAAACCTGTCCTATCAAAAGTAACCGGGTTCTAGAGGATATCAAATCATTGACTACCCTCAATCGGTCATAACTCCAGCATCGCAATCTTTTCTTACGGCCAGAACCATCGCGAGAGTTTAGCCTCAATGAGTGTAGCATACTGCTACTGTCCTAATGGCCAAGTTTGGTCAATTTAAGGTTCTAAGGTCGGTTGGTGTTTAATGACTCCTTAGAAGACCTATATTCTCCTCATTGCAACACAAGGGGTATAGGTACAGACCAAGGTGCCACACCAACGTAGCCACTGCTTCACCCATGTCGGTCTATGCCGGACAGGTCCCTCACAGATTATGCTACCTAAAAAAGGGTATTCCCCAGATCCGGGTTAGGATCTATGAAACTCCGATGCAAAGCCCACAAATATAAAAGCAAACAAAGCAAACAATTGAAAACAAAGGTGATCTAAGCCCTAAGGTTACTCCACTTTTAAATTAATCCCCAGTAGAGTCGCCAATTCTGTGATACGGTGGAAGAACTGACTATGGTTTTGCGTTTGTTTTCGCAAATGTTTCGGTTGAGCAAGAGTCGCCACCGACTTTTTATTTTATCCTAAGGAAAGGTTAAAAAGCACAGCAAAAACCTTTAAGATGTTTTCTTGGGTTCGGGGAGTAGATTATAGAAAGGGAAGGTATTAGCACCCTTTCTATCCATGGTTATCCATGGGCTCTTAGTTACTTGCTTAGATCACTTGCCTTTTGTTTTCAATTACTTGAAATGGTACTCTTGTGTGTGTGGGTTTGAAAATGTTTTGAAAAGAAGCCATTGTGGTGGCAACCTTTGTAATGATCCATGTTGGGATGTATACAAAGATGTATGTCTTTTGAAAAGGTTTTCATTTGTTTTTTGAAAGTTATTTTGAAAGTGTTGTGAGGTGTGGTTTTAGAAAATAGGCAAGTGTTTTGTTTTGCAAGTTTGATTCAAGTAACTAAGGGGTTATCTACTCCTAAATTTCTCAAAGATTATTGCTATGTTTTAACCCTTTTAACAAGTTTGTTCCACCATTGTATTTGGTGGACAATCTCATATTAGGATGTGAAAGGGACGGGCGCGGGTCATCGTTTTAGACCATGATTGCAATGGTGCCAAGTATCTTTGGGCAATTTTCTTTAAGGGACTTGATCATTTGTTTAGGCAACATTTTGAAAGCGTCATCGTGGGACTATGATCATTTGATTGTTTGTTTTGCCCAAAGAGACCTAACATGCAATATGGCCCAATTTTGAAAGGCAACAAGTGGAATACCCTAGGGGGGTGCAAGTGTGATTTGTGTGTCCATTTTCATGCTTGTTTATCTTGAAATTAGGTCAAACTATTTTTGTCGTTTTTGATTCGCATACAAACCCTAATTCTAACATGGCATAATTTAGAAAGCAATAAAGTGCGAAAAATAAATTTACTAAGCTATTACAACACCATATATGGGAAGGGGGGTACAAATGTTCAAATGGGGATTTTGACAAGGAATTTAAACCTAAACTATTACATCAATATTGCATTATTTACAAGATAATTTAATTGCATAAATTAAATAAAATAAGAATACATATGCAAGATGCAAAAATGGTTTTTGTATATATGAAAAAAAGTATTTTTATATGTCAAAATAAACAAAAAGAAAAGTATTATTTTTTTGGAGCTTTTTATGTTTTAGGGCTAAACCCTAATTTTATTGAATAAAATGTATTATTTATTTATTATGTGCAATATTTATTTATTCTATACAAAAATAAAATAAAATGAAGTATATTTGTAAAAAGGCATTTTTATATTAAATATTTAACAAGAAAGCAAAAATGTGTATATTTTGTAATTTATCCTAAATATATTAATATCTATATAAATATTTGTATTATTTACTAAATATGTATTATATATACAAAAAATAATAATATTTAATATTTATAAAAAAAAAGTATTTTTTATACAAAATATTTTCAGAAGATAAAACAAATGAAAATAAAAATAAAAATGTATTTTGCACTATTTTAGTATTTTAAGTAAAAATATATGTATTTATTTATTTATTTATATACAAACTAAAAGAAAACAAATAAATGCCTAATAAATTCAAAAATGGTGAGAAAAATATTTTTTATATTTTTTATATTGTAAGAAAAAATAAATAAGTCAAACCAAAAAAAGAAAAGTCAAAAAATCAATAAAATGAACAAAATGGGCTTAGGGGGTTCAGAAGTAAATGTATGGTGCAAATAAGAAAAACATTCCAGGCCCAGCCCAGAACCAGTCATCTTCAACCTTAGAACAAACTTTGTTCAAGAAAACGCGCGTTTCCTATCTCCCAATTCCTGGACTTTCAAGCAAAACTCATAACATGAAAAATGTAGAGCATGAGAAGACGAATCCAACCATATAAAGAACTTGACTTAACTCTCTAAGATGAGGGAGAATTTCTTCTCCCCCAATTCCTGACCTAGTTTTTCATCAATGTTCAGACCTTAAATTCTTGCAGCACACATAACATAAATGAAATCTAATTACATGGGCATGTTCCGGGCTATGAATGTGACATATTCTCTTCACAAACCTAAAGCTAACAATGCCTAATAAGAGAGATACGAGTTCATGAACTTACCTGTTCAGTTGAAGTTGTACCTGGCAATGGAGAAGCTTTCAGTGCAAGGTGATGATTGGTATAGCTTCCTTGAGGTCCAGGGATGCTATTCCAAGCTTTACTTTGTCTTGAAACCTTTTGAATCGTGCTATGGAGCTTCAACTGCAAAACAAGAAAATGAAAATGGTGGAACTGGTTAGAGGAGTTACAGGTCGTGTCTTAGGTTTTGGTTAGCTTGCATTGATGCTAGGGAATGTGTTTGATGAGCTTTTAGCAAGAAAGCATGAAAGGGATGAGAGTTGGAACTCAATCTGCAGAGGTTACTCTGTTTAGGCAGTTTGATGGTGATTTTGAGTTTGTGGAGGTATTAGAGGTATTAGGGTCATTCTTTAGCTTAGGATCAATGTTTGGAATGTGTTTGATAACTTTCTCTAAGGCCTGGTTGACTGATATGGAAGTTGGTACATGTTATGATGTGTTTCTTTAACTCTAAGCAAGCAATGGTCAAGTTGTATTCTAGACAGGTAGATGACCCCTAAACATGCTATAAAACTTCTCCTTGATCAGTGTGATTAACTCATAAACTTGTGCCAATTAGATTTGATCTGTACTTCTTGGATTTGCATTATGACATAAAGCTTGCTTTTGCAAAAATGGCTATTTCACTTTTTCCATTTATGGCCTAATCTTGCATACAATGCTTGGATACACAAAATAAGGCTTTGGCACAATGAGTATGCATTAAATTATTGAGTGTTGGATGGTTTAGAGGCCTGTAATGTAGCATAAACCAAGCTGACTTGAAAATGGCAATGTGTATGAACATGTCTTGGTCAAGAACAAAAGTGACTTTTTGCCATATTGCAAAATTCGATTCTCTCAAGTCATGAGGTTGTTTGATGAGTTCTTAGACATTTTGGAAAGCTTGGAATGTGTACTACAATCCATCTTTGAAATGCAAATTGAAATTCTAAGTGGAAGTATGTGAAAAATGGTCTTGAAGTTAGGTAAAAACCTTGCCTAAAAAGGTCAAAATTTCACTAAGTCAAGAATGGTTTGGTACCCTTGTTCCAAAAATTGTAACTTGAGATACAAGCCTCTTTTGGGAAAACTTTGTGAATCAAAGTTGTAGATTATGCAATAGGCTACAACTTTCATGTTTTGACTTTTGCTTGACTCCAAATGGATCATGGTGAGAAAGTGGGGCAAAGTTGGGAAAAAATTAGGGTTTTTCATAACTTAGAAAAATTCTAAGTTATGAAAAATTCCCATTTCAAACCCTAATTTGCAATTTTTGATTTCTTGGTGAACAAGTTTCATGATTTGGCATGTTTTGATGAAAAATGAATCTTGACCCTTGATTTTGACCAAAAAGTCAAAGTTTGACTTTTCAGTATACAGTCAAAATTGATCAATTGACTGGGAAATTCAACTGTCAATCTTGTGTATTTGGGATCTTTTGAACTTGTTGAGCATGTCAAGATAATTCCATGGGGTCCTTGAGTCCATATGTGAGCTTGGTTTGCCATTGGCTAGGTCAAACAGTCAAAAATTGCCTTTGTGCAGTCAAAACCTTAAAAATGACCATTTTGCCCTTTTGGTGATCTGATCAAATTTCTTGTGGAATTGTGATCCAAACTTGATCAAATGGTCTATGTGAGTTCACAATGTTGATGTGGATCAATTTTCATGAGATTTGACTGTCAATTGGCCACAATTGACTTTTTCCCCAATACAGTTGATTTCTAGGTCAACTGTCCAATTGACTGGGCAAAAATTGGAATCAAGACTTGAAACTTGGTATGGATAAACTTGGGAGTCCAACATGAAGCATGAAAGTCATCTTAGGCATTTTAGGTCAAAATATCTTTGTGCAATCACAAACCCTAATTTGGGTCAACAGTGCAAGGAGAAGTCTTGAGCAGAGGAAACCCTAACTGGATCTTGATCTTCAAGGGTCTTGTGATGAGAAAATGTTGAGGAAATGGGAGGGCAAATTTTGGGGTACAACAGCAGTCAATGGAGACAAAACCAGTTAAATCGATTCCTAAAGATTTTTCTGATGCGAACGCAGTCAATGGAGACAAAACCAGTTAAATCGATTCCTAAAGATTTTTCTGATGCGAACACAGTCAATGGAGACAAAACCAGTTAAATCGATTCCTAAAGATTTTTCTGATGAGAACGCAGTCAATGGAGACAAAACCAGTTAAATCGATTCCTAAAGATTTTTCTGATGCGAACACAGTCAAAGGAGACAACCCGTCAAAGGAGATAACCCGTCAAAAGAGACAACCCGTCAAAAGAGACAACCCGTCAAAGGAGACAACCCGTCAAAAGAGACAACCCGTCAAAGGAGACAACCCGTCAAAGGAGACAACCCGTCAAAGGAGACAACCCGTCAAAGGAGACAACCCATCAAAGGAGACAACCCGTCAAAGAAGACAATCCAGTCAAAAGAGACAAAAAACCCTCTGGTCCAGTTAAATCGATTCCTAAAGATTTTTCTGATGCCAATCCAGTCAAAGAAGACAAAACCACCTACCAACAATCACCAAATGACATCTGTAAGCCCATTCCCGACATCATAATGCTGATACCACTTCATGCGAGTGTAAATTTCTGGGCACTCTAGTGTTCAATCATCTTCCACCTTCGGATCACGAAAGGCCCGAAAGCCAATCTACATCCTCAGCTTTAAGAAGATTGAACAGGGGCAACTGTTGTACCCTAAAATTTTCCCTCCCATATTTCTCAAGACCTTTCAAGAATAATCTCCAAATGGTTCAAGATTGCTCAAGAGTTGGACAGTCAAGTCATCTCCTAAGGCAGTCAATCTCAAATTAGGGTTTTGTGTTGCATCAAGGTCCTTACATACAAATGACCTCAAGTTCTCCCCAATGTCCTAATATGTTCTCAAGATCATACATGTCAAATTTCAAGCCTTGCAGAGAAAGTTTGGTCAGTCAATTGCTCAAGAGGTCCAAAAATCGACTATGCTAGGGCAAAAGTCAACGGTGACCTACAAATAGTCAAACCTCAATATTTTTTGTCAACATTCTCATTTTGAAGGATAATTCATCATTTGATCAAGGGTTGATCATGATTCATCAAGGATTGCTCAAATTCATCAAGATTCAAAAGTTGCTAAATTAGGGTTTTGTAGGAAAAGTCAACTCAACTTTGACCAAGCATAACTTTCTCATACTTTATGAGAAATGAACCATCCAAAGCTCATTTTGAAGAGGATTCAATTCCCAACAATCCATATTCACACCCCAAGATCAATAAATTCACTCACAAGAAGTTACAAATTTGGACATTATAGGTCATTTTTGAAAGTCAACAAAAACACCTTTTTTTCCAAAGCTTGTAAATTTATAACGGAATATCAAAATGAGATGAGGACAAAAGGGTTGGTTATAGGACATCTCAAGGTTTCTAAAAAGTCCAAGAACACCTCCAAAAGTTCAAAATTGAAGAAGTTATGCATTGTTGAAGTTGGGCATTTTTCCAAAATTGCCAAAAGTCAACTATCCCCAAAACATCAAACTTTGTCAAAAGGGCCCACTTTTTCCCATTTGATTTGATCTTGTAACACTACACACGTGTCCTATCTTCAGTTTTATGTCCATTCATTAATTTTTCTATTTTATTTGATTTTTATTGAATTAATTCATTTTAAATAAATATTAATCCAAATAAAATCCAAATATTGATGGAATGAGATCTTTTTGATTGATACAGCTTTCAATTATCATAATGGACACAATCAAACTCGTATCAAGCTATCTCATGCACAAAATATTGGTTTTTGACATTTTTGGAAAGCTTTGTTAATGGAGAATAAAATCAAATCTTCAATCATCAATTCACATGGATTCAAGGCCCAAAATTAAACCTAATTGCTTCTATTATACTCACACAAGGCAAAGGTACAAAGGACACGACCAAAAGGCTGCAGAATTCACAAAACCAAAACTTGGAAAAAGCTTGAAAAGTTGGAAATCGAAATCAGCCCTAGAGTCCAATTCAAGGCAAAATCTCAACACATACCTCTTGCTGGAGATCCACTGAAGCTAAAGCAACTATTCACAAGCCCTGAAACATCCCCAATCGCGCTGTAAGTCTTCTTGAACATGGCTCTGTACACGAAAACATAACCTCTTATTCTTGCATCTTTTTGCCAAAATCTTTGCATAATCGTGTTAATCGGTCCATTTAGAAGATTTCTGCAATATTTGATTTTGTTTTCATAGCCTATAGCGCCATACCCGAACCTAGGGTTTTGGAGACTTGTATTTGGGCATTTGTTTTACAGAAAAAATCAGGACCAACCATGGACATAAATGAAATCAGGAGGATGAGACGAGCATGATGATGGTCTTGGATTGCATTTTTACAGCCTAGAGAAGATTTTAAGAGTGAGCCATGGATTTAGCTGCGGATAAAATTCACAGGTAAATAACCAGGCTTTTCGTTGAAGAAGACGACTAGGTGTCTTCTCCCTATTGGTTGATTCGAATCTCGCGCCATTTTTTTTTATTTCAGGCATAATTGTTTGATTTACATATATTAATTGTTGTGTATTATAATTACAAAAGAAGCAAGTGGCTCAGTGGCTAGGGCAATTGTTCATTGGCTAACTGTTTCCAGTGATTTCTGGTAAACAACCGCATGTCTTCCAAACTATCGAATAATCTTTCTTACTGTTATTCAATCTCTCTGGTAACTCACAGGATCGACTAGATTGATCCTAGGATTCCTTGGATATTAAGGTTACTCTCACAATCGAACAGATACTCATGGTTGATATTGTATAAGTGTTTGGCTTGTTTCGATCTCTCTCTCTAAGAGTCTAAAGATGTAATCAAAACGTGTATGAGAACTAAGTTGTACGAATAGATACTAATTGTAATGCTGAATTGTAAAGACATATAAAACTGCATGAAAATGAAGTAAATGGTTTCGACTTACAAAACGTTTAACATAAAAGGTTTCAGGAATGTAGAAGTTTAAAGATGTGAAGAAAGCGTTTAATGCAAGAAATCTGTAAATGATTTTAAGTAAAAGTATGCATTCGAAAGACAAAACTTGAAGGTAAAGGTATGAAAAATGTGATAGTCTTCTGAAAGATAAAGTGCTCGAAACATAAAGAAAATAATAAAATGTAAAACTTTGAGGAAGAGACTTCGAAGTGAAAAGACTGTAAATAAGAAGACTGGTAAATGTTGTTTGACAAAAAGAATAAAGGAAAGTACTGGAAATGGTAAAAGGTTTTCATTAAATCAAAAATACATGGTGCTATCATACATACATTTCTCTTGCATTCGTTTCCCTTGCCATGTGGTAGTTTGAATGTTATTGAGTATTTTGTATAATAGATATGACACACTGAAATCCTAATACTAAGACTTCTATTTATACTAATTCGACCCTAACGGTCTCGCTATAGGATTATGCCACGTTTCGAACATGCAGGACAATGCTTCTTTCATCTTTCCACGTGTCCCCAAATGCTCCAACACATAACTTTCAAACTTTGAAAGTCCCGCTTCCATTTGAATTTAAAATACTTTGGTGTTTCTCCGTTTCGAACGCTTTTCCCAAACATAGCCTCGCTGTTGTTTCGAGACTCCTTTAGATAAGTTCCCATAATTGCCGCTCGAAGCTTCAAGCTTTGACACACTTATTCGAAACACTGCTTCCGCAACTTCGAAATATGGCGTTTAATTCCATTTCGATCAGAACGTTCAACTCTTTTGGCTTCTAAATAACATTATCAAAATCTTCAGCCAACAAATTGCCCCTTTAAAATATGTATTTCGATTCCTCTGAGAAATACTTATTTTAAACATCTACACAAGATTTTGATAAAACTTTCGAACCATCGTGACATTTAATGCATTTGACTCCAGTCACATCAATCATAACACCTTTTGGATTCCTTAACCGCCCGGAGTCACTTCACAGCGTGGTGCAGTTATAAGTAATGATTATCTTTTTAATCACGCCTATTACCTATGTCAATCTTCACGCCACCTCTTCATCACACCAACCCATGATCTCCACGTATCACACTTCTATTCGGTGGATGCTTAAACTTCCCATTATAAAACATCAACTTAATCTTCTTCTTTCCTTTTCACACTCTTAAATCTTTCATACTCTGAATTTTTTACCCTCCTTCTCTCACAAAACAATCTAAGCTTTCAACATCCCTCAAAATGTCTTCTTCTACTTCATCCCAACTCAAGAAAGTCTCCAAGAAGAAAGGAAAAACTACAGGAGCTACCATGGAGAGTAAAATCATCACCATTCAAGGCCAATCTGCTCTTGCTCCTCAAATGATTTCCAAAGAAAAAGAAATGCTGTACGCATCACAGGTACTCATTCCTACCCACGTTGCTGGTAAGAGGTTAGCCTTAAATGGCCCTCTTACGGTTTTTGAAATATTAAAGGACACCAGGACAATTTTTCCCGTCTGTTATAGCTTCAAACCTTTATTCAACAAAATGGATGCCCATAGGGCAGTAGAATCCCCTAGTTCAAATACCGTAGAAACCCCAACTGTTCCTCCCAAGGACCCCTTTGTTTTGGATTATGTAAAAAGCAATTTTAAACCATTTCGATCCTGCCCTACTTCTGATATTGCTTATCAAAATTGGTTCACAAAAGTAGAAGCCAAGAAATCCCAGCAATGGGAAGAATTAGGCATTTATAACCTGATTAAGCTATCGAAACCTGGATTCACCTACAGCCATCCTCTGCTATTCGCGTCCCTTTATTTCTGGGACAGTACCTACAACACTTTTCATCTCCCAGGTGGAATGATCACCCCCACCTTCTTCGATATAGCGGCCATTACTGGGCTGTCGCCAGTGGGAGAAACTTATGTTCTTGACAACGAAGAGCACTCAAGCATAATTGACTTCGAAGTCAAGTTAGCCAGCTTTTCCAAATTTATCAGCCATTATCATGCTGAAGGGGACAATGTGTCTGACGTAGAGCACATTGCTTTCTTAACCCTGTGGCTGTCTAGATACGTTTTCTGCAGTAGATCCCTGCAGGTAGCTAGTAGGTTCATTCCTCTAGCTAGGGATTTACATGAAAATCGAAAAGTGTGCCTAAGTGAATTACTCTTAGTTGACCTCTATGAAAGCCTGAGGTCAGCTGTTTCGAGCCTCAAATCCCACACCTCCAAAAACATTTTATTGGCTGGCCCATTTTGGTTACTCCAACTATGGCTAAATGCCATGTTCGAACCTTCCTTATCAACCGCCAATACCATTGATGAGCAAGATTCTGAAATAAGTGATAGGATAGTCGAAGGCACTAGGCTTCGAAGACTAACTCCCAATGATGAAAAAGATGACTTCAAGGTTCAATTCTCGAAGTACATCATGATATTCTCCAAAAGGCACAAGTTCGAAGAGAGCATGGCGCCTTTTGCTTCGAGGGCTCATGGACCTTCTTGGTTTACCATGGCTCTCTCAGAAGCCATCAAGAGCAAGGAGATTCAGGATGTATGGAGAGCTTTCTTGCTTCCTAGACTCATCTCTTCAAGGATAACCCCAGCTAAGAACCAAATTCTTCTCTTTGCCTACCAAACAAACTTTGTTTCGAGGCAGTTTGGCTTATGCCAACTGATTCCTGAACCTTTGTTCCAAACTGAGAGCGCCATCACTTCTGGACGAACTTTCAAGGCAAGGGAAGCCAAAATCCAGCAAGAACAATATCAAGGCTTTGCCCAATTTGAGCTGATAGCCTTCGAACCTACCCATCTCGCAGCTAAAGGATTTCTGGAGTGGTGGATTAAGTTTTATCAAACTTATATGTTCGATACACTTACAATTGGACAGAAACTAATTGATGCCTTCGATGTGCAGGTACCGGCAAAGAAAGGTATGTTTACTCATGCCAAAGAGATTAAAGCTTTCCAAAATTATTTTGAAACTACTTACGACCCCACGCGCTTGGACTCCACTGTGCATGAAGCAGCTGAGACCTTGAAGGAAAAATTTAAACAAAAAGTTTCTAAGCTAAAACTTCCTTCAGGGCTGTCACCTGAGGATAGGTATAGGTTGGCATTCGAAATGCATCCACCTAAATTTCCCAGATTACCTACCTCAGAACTGGCTCTAGCTTGGTTTCCCCCATATCCATGGTGGTTTACTTGCAAAGAGATGTTCAAATATCTTCAAAGGAAACCAAAGCCATCTGAGACTGTGACATGGGCTCGATACTGGCTTCATGATTTCCCAGGACACCTTCGATACGACCTTTCTGCCATGTCAATTAAATCTGATCAAGGCACAGGTGCGAATGCTTGGGAAAAATCCCAAATGTCTTTTATTTTCCATATCTTTAACCTTTGCTTTAATTGTTTCGATTTTCAGCTATCAGGATAAAGACAGCTGCCTCGAAATCGAAGGAAGGGAGTGCCTCTCAAGCCTCCATCGAAACTACTGAAAAAGCTACTCCCCCCGAAACAACTACTACTGCTGCAACTACAACAACAACAATAACGCCAACAACAACAAGTGCTCCAATTCCAACGGTAATCACTTAGCCTTGACGTTTCGAACTCACCCAAGCTTTGTGGTTTATATCTAACTTTTCGTTAAAATTCTTTCAGACCAACAAGCTTCCTCCTACTACTCCCAAGAAGCGGAAATTAAGCACTACTGGGGAAGACCCCAAGGCTGGAGGAAACTCAAATACTGCTTCGAAGAAGAAGCTAAAGAAAGATACTCCTAAAAGCACTGTTCCGACTAGTGTCTCTGGACTCGATTCCAGGGATGCTGCTCCCTTACCTAAATCCAAAAATCCACCTTCGACCTCCAACCCACCGTTGGAACGTATAGCTAGCAACCTCTCCTCTGAGGGTCCACAGGTAAATTGAACCTCTAAAAATTGTTTCTAATACTAACTTCTTATTACCTTGGTGAATGTTTTTCTTTAACATTCTGCTGTTCCTTGCAGAACATTTTGAATCCCACTTCTACCATTTCGACCTCACCATCCAGAGCTGCTGCTCCGCTCAACTCCTCTCCTCAAGGAGATTCCAACAACTTGGTCCAAAACAAAGGTTCCTCCAATGTGGCGGCTCTGGCTGGAACTTCTGAACAGCAGGATGATCAAGGTACCTCCATTCCTCTGAAAGAGGTGAACGAAACAATACTTTAAACGTCTGCAGAGGATTCGCAAAGGGCTCTTCAAAAGTCCTCTCTTGAAACTCTTCAAGAGGACCCAAAGGACACTCAGACTGAAGAAGAGAAAGCTGATTCTGGGCAAGGAGCCGAAGAATCTGCAGACGAAGAATCTGAGGAGGAAAATGCCAATGACGAGGAAAATGTTAATGACGGTTCGACTGCTGGGACGGAGTCTAACGCAAATAGCGGCGAAAGGGATGGTATCGAAGTGGTAGATTTGGACGAGGATGAAGAAGACCAAGAGCACGAAGCAAATGAAGGGGATGGTGATGCAATCAACGAAACTCTAGAGGTTGAAACAAACGTGGTTCCCCTACGCGTGGAATTCCCCCAATCCTCTCCGTCTCGAATGACTGACGAGGAACTGGCACTTCTAAGGCGAAATGACCCCATTGGGTACATGAAGGCAAAGTTGGCTCAGAGGGACGTCCCACTCGCTAGGGCTGGCACAAGTTCAACCAGCTATCCTCTTCCCACAGATGAAAGAGTTGTTCTTCTCAACAAAATTAGGAGAACTATTCTCAATGTGGATATATTCGAAGTGCTTAAGCAAGATAGTACTGCTTGCTATACTATGAAGGAGCTGCTTACAAAGGTCAATCTTTCCACCTGCTCCTTGCCAGTTAGTACTCTCTTGTTTGACCTTCAGAATTTGTTGGACAACATAACTGGCTACCTTCTCCAAGACGAATCTGCTGCCAAGAAGGTTCAAGAGAAACGCATTGCCATGGATGCCGCTTATGAACAAGCTTCGAAACTTTCTCAAGAAGCTGAGGATCAAGCTATGCATCTGAAGCAGGCGAAAACTGAATATGAGGCTCGAGCTGAGTCCATTCTTATTTGGGAAAGGCAGATTCTGGAACTTCAACAGAAAGTTAAGGAGGCCAAGGAACAACAACTAGCCTTCGAAACTAATCCTGCAGGTAACCAATTCGAAGAGCTTCTCAACCAGGGGCTTGCAGAAATGGAGACTGCAGAACAACTTAAAGGAGAAGTGGCAACCTTGGAAGGTGCCAGGCGGTTCGCTCAGCAGAAAATTGAAACATTTCGAAGCACCTTTAATCGATTGAAAAATAATGCTTATTTCTAGATTTTGATGTTTATTTGACTATGATTTTGGTTTCTTTATGTAATATTCGAACAACGCCATTTTGGCATTCTATCTTGCCATCTTGGCTTTTTATAATATTTTGTTTACGTTGTTACTATTCGAATCTCCCGTAGGCTTGGCTTATATTTTTTTAAATATTTCCCATTTACCTTTAGGACACGTTTATCATCTAAGAGTTCTTCAACTTCGTATGCATTGTTTGAGAACACTTTTAATATTCGAAAAGGTCCTTCCCAATGAGGTGACCATTTACCTAACGCTTTATTCTTCTTATCCATAGGCAATATGACTCTCCAAACCAAGTCATTAATAATGAATACTTTTTTCTTCACCCTTTTATTGTATGTTCTGGCCACTCTTTCTTTTTGCCTCATCAAAATTTCCAACGCATGTAATCTAATTTCGTCCAACTCAACTAATTCATTCATCATCATTTCCCAATATAATGCAGTTGGAATTTCGTTTTGTCTCTGAATTCGAACTGATTGCAGATGAATTTCTACTGGTAACACTGCATCATGACCAAATGTAAGTTGGAAAGGCATAGTGTTAGTAGCTTCCTTAGGAGATGTTCTACAAGCCCATAACACTTGGTCCAGAGTTTTGTGCCAATTTCTTGGCTTCTTGCCAATATGCTTCTTGATTAATCCTATTATTACTTTATTTGCTGCTTCGACTTGTCCGTTTGCTTGAGCATAATATGGTGTTGATGTTAGCAATCTAAACCCCATTTCTTGGGCAAATCCTTGCATCTTTCTACCAGTAAATACAAAGCCTTGGTCTGTAGTTATGCTTTCTGGCAATCCAAACCTATAGATAATGTGCTTTTGTATAAATTCAATAATTGCATCTTGATCAGCAACTACCAGAGGTATAGCTTCGATCCATTTGGTAAAATACTCTACTCCCACCAAGATATATTTCTGTCCTTTGGACGAAGCAGGATTTATTTCTCCTATCAAATCCAATGGCCATCCTCTAAATGGCCATGGCTTGATGATCGAATGCAGCTCACTTGCGGGGGCATGTTGAATTCCTGCATGTTTCTGACATTCCTCACATCCTTTAGCAAAGTCTATGCAATCTTTGAGCATGCTAGGCCAATACAAACCGTATCGAAATAGCAACCATTTCATTTTATGGCCTGCTTGGTGTGCCCCACATGCCCCATTATGGACTTCAGACAATGCTAAATATGCCTCACTCTCTCCTAGGCATTTCAATAATACACCCTCTTGGGTCTTTTTGAACAATTCGTTCCCCATGAGGAGATATGACAATGCTCTATATTTTGTTTTTCTGTCCACCTTTAGAGTTGGGTCTGCTAAATAACTCTTCAATGGACTTCGCCAATCTGCATCTGACAAAGTGTTTATGGCTAGTATTTCGAATCCCTGCTTCTCAGCATATCCCAATCTCATACTTTCCAGATCCGATGGTGTGAATCTAGTAGCCATAACTCTTCCCCTTAATTCGACCAAATCCTTAAAGTTCTTGGTAGACACTTTATAACCTGAAGCCAACTGCGCTAAGTCATTTGCTTCTTGGTTCTCTATTCTTGGTATGTGTTGAATATCCATGTATTCAAATTTCCTTAATAGCCTATTGACTATGACGAAGTATACCATTAAATTTTCCTTTATGCACTTGTATTCCTTTGTGATTTGTTTGACCACCAATTCAGAGTCTCCTTTAATTTCGACTCTGGTTGCCCCCAATTCCAACAAAGCTTCAAGTCCAACAATGAGCGCTTCATACTCAGCTTCGTTGTTCGAACAACGAGGACCATCCAATTTATACTTGAATTTTGTTGGAATTCCTTCATGAGAAATTAGAAGGACTCCAACACCACTTCCATTCCTGTGGGTTGAACCATCAAAGTACAATTTCCATGGTTGCATTTCGACGTAACTCATGCTTGTCTGCTCAACCAACGAATGATCCACAATGAAATTAGAAATCACTTGACCTTTTATAGCTTTTAAAGGCATGAAAGTCAATGAATATTCTGTTAAGGCTAAAGCCCACTTGCCAACTCTACTATGCATTATTGGTTTTGAAAGCATATGTTTAATGACATCGAAGTGAGATGAAACATAAACATCAACAGGTTTTATATAATACTTGAGTTTCATACAAGAGAAATACAAACAGAGACATAGCTTTTCTAAATTGCTATATCTGGTCTCTGCGTCATTTAGCACTCTACTTAAATAGTATATGGCTCTTTCGACGCCATTGTTATCCTCTTGTGCTAGCATACTACCTATACTAACTTCAGAGGCAAATATGTACAATCTCATGGGCTTCCCCCATGATGGTGGAGACAAAATAGGAGGCTGAGAAAGATATTCTTTTATTTTGTCAAACGCCTCCTGGTGAGCTTCGTTCCATTCGAAGGCTTGACCTTGCTTCAGACGAAGTAACAGAGAGAAAGCTTGGGTTCTTCCACTCAGGTTCGAGATGAATCTTCTGAGGAAGTTAATTTTCCCTAGCAGAGATTGCAACTCCCTTTTTGACACATGTGCTTTCGTCTCCATTATGGCTTTGGTTTTGTTCTGGTTGATTTCGATTCCTTTCTTGTGGACCACAAAACCAAGAAAATCTCCAGCCTGCACAAAAAATGCACATTTAAGGGGATTCATCTTTAAGCCATGTTTTCTCATTCGCTCGAATGATTGGCTTAAATGATGCAAATGTGTTTCTGCAGATATAGATTTGATGACTATATCGTCAATATACACCTGCATGAAGGTTTCAATGAAATCATGAAAAATTGAATTCATTGCCCTTTGATAAGTTGCCCCAGCATTCTTTAAACCAAAAGGCATCACCACCCATTCGTAGGTGCCTAAGGCTCCTGGGCAACGAAATGCTGTTTTTGCAACATCTTCTTCAGCAATGAAAATCTGGTTATACCCAGAGTATCCATCTAACATACTCAAGTATTCGAACCCTGCAGCAGAATCTACTAGCATTTCTGCCACGGGCATGGAATATTCGTCCTTAGGGGTTGCAGTGTTTAAATCCCTAAAATCTATGCAAATTCTTAAAGAACCATTTTTCTTAATAACGGGTACTATGTTTGCTAACCATTCAACGTACCTTGTTGTTCTGATGAATTTGCAGCGCAACAACCTTTCGATCTCAGCTTTAATTTTTGTGAGGACTGCTGGTGCGAACCTTCTGGGAGTTTGTTTGATGGGCCTCTTGCCATCTTTGATTGGCAGTCTGTGTTCGACCAATTCCCTTTTTAAACCAGGCATCTCATCATAATCCCATGCAAAGCAATCTTTGTTTTCCTTAAGGACTTCGATCACTTTCTTCTTGAGGCTTGGGCTAAGTTTAGCGCTTATGTAAGTTACTCTTTTCGTTTTTTCATCCCCTAAGTTGACTTCTTCGAGTGGATCCTGTGCCAACATTTTGACACCTGAGTTTATGGGGTCCCTTTCGAAGCCTAAGGGTTCTTTATCATAGATGGCATCCAACCTTTGATCCATCTCAAATTCCTTGGTGGGTGAGCATTTCGAACCCTCCCCACTAACTTCGTTCGTCTTTATCGTTGATTTATTTATTTCAGCCTCTAAGGCCGCTTTTGATTCGTTCTCAGCCATATAGGCCGAAATCCTTTCGAAAAAGGTAGACTCAGTCATGGCTAAGGTTGTCGAAGTCCCAGCCTGCTGGCCGTTTTTGTATAGTGCTTTCGACTTCCTCTTCTTCACTGATTATTGTTCTATCCCAGTAAAGGCCGTCATGACGAAGTGTCATGTAGTAGTGGGCGTTTCTAGTTTCATTCATCTCATCATTTGGAACACATGGAGCAATCTTTGCCAGATTTTTATCATAATCCCTTTTGTCAACTAAATTGACAGTTGACATAAAGTAACTCTGGTCTGCTTCGATGTTTTCTACGATTCCATCATCTCTCTACAGAACTAATTGTTGATGCATAGACGAAGGAACTGCCCCCACGCCACGAATCCACTCTCTTCCCAGCAGCAGGTTATAGTTGGCCTTGGCTTCGATCACCATAAACATGGTGGGCCTACAGCTTGAGCCTATTGTCAATTCCAACTGGACCACCCCCAGTGTTTTGCCCACTTTTCCCTCATAATTGGACAGAACCATATTATGGGGCTTGATATCTCCTTCGCGGATCTCTAATCTTTTTAGCATGAAATGGGGTATCAAATTGACTGCAGCACCCCCATCCACTAGAACTTTGTTCACACCATGGACACCAACTTTCGCCCGAATGAAAAGTGGTTTGAGATGGTTCTTCATTGCAGGTTCTGGACGTTCGAAGAACGCATTTTGTTCCTCAATAGCCCCATTGTCCATCACGTAGTAGCACACGGGCCTGTGTTTCATCAAATCTGTGGTGTCTTCCTCCTCATATTCGTTGATTTCGGTTTCCTGCCCAAATTCGCAGGGAAGCACAGACACCACATTACAGTTCAAGTTAAATGAAGTCTCCCCCTCCGATTCGAAGTTATCTGTTATCATATCTTCGTCCTCTTCCGGGCCTGGAGTGTATTCCTTTGGTTCATTGCATTGTTCTTCAGAGAAGAGCCTCCTATTGACTGGAGGTTTATCTTCAGTTTGATTTTTTGGTTTGTTGGTGCTAGAATCACCTTGTATTTTCGTTGAAGTATCCCCTTTGTTTGCCACAGCTTCTCTCTCAGCCTTTCGAATCCTTTGCTGTCTGCGCCACTGGGATCTTGACATGGGGTTCCTTCCTTTGTAATTCTCTAATCTCACTTCCTCCCTTTTTTGTGTGTTGAATTGCCTCCTGTATGTCACAGCATGGCGTGCATTTCGTTCAGCATTTCTCCATCTATCTTTGCCTTTGTCATTTCTGACTTGTAACCATCTATCGGTTGGCACTTCAGCAGGGAGTTTGAAAGTCACTCTTCGAGCAGCTTTGGGGTGAGGGCTATCAGGCCTTCGCTGTTTGTGTCTGCTGTCGAAACGTGGGCCCATCTGGGCAGTTTCTTGATGGCTCCAGCAAGGGGCGAAGGGAATCGTTTCGAAGGCCCTGGCCATGCTTTGGTCATACACAGCAGAACACCTTGGGCAAATCAAGCACTTGGTTGCCCCTTTGTAGCAACGAAACACAAACTCCAGCAGACTTTCCCCAGCCTTAGGATAACACCTAAAAAGCTGGTTATCCTGGCGCCAATTGTTGCCAGTTCGAGCCCTCTGTACCCTTTCAAAATTCGCAGCAATTCTTTGGTTGCAGAGGATGCTGCACCTAGGGCACAATATCATGCCTGGATCTCCTTTGTGGCATGTCATGAGATAATCTTTGAGACTAGCATCTCCAGTGTGACTATCCCCCATTCTGTACTTTTCTTTTTCTAAGTACTTTTCCACTTCCTCCATCTCAGAGCGAGGTCTTTCCATATCCACCATATTTATTTCCACATCCCCCTCTTTAGCTTCATCATCACCCCATCCTGTGGGCTTTATATCCTCAATCTGAACCTTCGAACTCTCTGGGGCAGAGTATTTGACCAGATAGTCAAATTTTCCACTGGGTTCTCCTAGAGTGTCCCATATTTCCTTCTGAGGGGGAATTGGCTGCGTGATTTGGACTTTCTCCAATTCCAGCCTCAAGCCTTCAGTGACTTGTGTTAATCCTTCGTTTTGATTCCCTTGGCCTTCAGTAGCCTGGGTTTCTCCTGCAACAGCTACAGGTGCAGCAATCGAAGTTTCTGGCGTATTCTGGATATCTTCAGTGACCTCCTCGCTGACTTCGACCATCACCCAGTTTTCAACTTCAGTATCCTTCTCTTCTGTTAGGGCGCCGCTTCGATCAGTTTCCACCATGTTGACCTCTCCAATGCATGCAGGCTCGGAGTAGTTGGTGTCTGCGACGTCCAAAGGATCTTCGTCCACTTTCATCTTCACCTTATCAGCAAACTTTAGTCTGCCATCTTTGATCGCGTTTTGAATCAAGTCCCTGAAAAGAAAACATTGTGAGGTCTTGTGGCCCAGGAAACTATGATATTTGCAAAATCCCCTCTTCTTTCTCTGATCCAAAGGAGGTATTTTGACATTTGATGGCACAATTAGTTGGCCATCCTTGACAAGCAAGTCAAAAATTTCGTCACATTTAGTGACGTCGAAGGTATAAACCTTCTTTGGAAATTTGTCACTTTTCTCATTTTCAACAATATCTTTACCTTTTGTGGGAACTAACATTTTGCAGGAGTAAGGCGGGGCCTGTTTTAATTCAGCAAGGTCGATTTCGACCTCTTCGAATTCGAATTCAGGATATTCTTCTACTTCCTCAGTCCCAACATAGGAAATCCTTTCTTTCTTGCTATTCTTAAAGACTCTGGCTTTTTCGGCCTTTAGTCTTTCGACCTGTCGAACCCTATCGGCTAACTGAGCCATATCCCTCAAATACTGAGTGTCTAGTTTCTTTCGAATAGAATAATCCAAGCCACCAGCGGCCATTTCGACTAACTCATGTTCAGGCACTACTGTGTAACATCTGGATTTCAACAGCCTAAATCTATTCAAATAATCATCTATGGGTTCGGTGAACTTTCTCTTAACACTGGCCAGTTCCTTCAAACTTATTTTCGATTGTCCCATGTAAAATTGTTCATGGAATAATCTCTCTAAGAGAGCCCAAGTGTCAATGGACCCAGGGGGCAAAGTGGTAAACCATGTGAAGGCGTTTTTTGTCAAGGAACTTGGGAAGTATTTGATCCTGAGATCTTCATTATTGGCTATATCTCCCGCTTCGGTTAGATATCTCGCTATGTGTTCGACTGTTGATTCATTGGTATCCCCAGCGAACTTTGTAAATTTAGGGACTTTATATCCCCTTGGTAAATCAGTATGCATTATACAATCCAATATAGGAGAGGCGTAATTTGGCCTCCTCATTCCTGTGTTGAGGCCATTCTGGGCCATGATCCTCTCTATCATGGTGGTTAGGTTGTTTTCTGCCAGGATGTTATCGTTTCGAATCCTATGAACGACGGCATCGGCATCTTGATTTCGACCAACCAAAACAACTCCCCTAGGTTGTTCTTCTCGAAATTCTGGGGCTTCTGGCCTTTCGACCCTTGCTCCTGGTTCCATAACTTCCCTTTGTGGACCTGGGATTATTGGGGCTTCTAACCTTGGTGCCCTGGCCCCTAAGTTAACTTCTTCCCTGGGTGGCCTATAAATTGGGTCGTTAGCAATTTGTTCTATAACAGGCATGTTTGTTCGAAATCCCGCCTGGTTCTGCCTACGCCTTTCTGTGGGAGCAAAGAAATCTGCTATTCGACTCATATTATCAGCGTTTTCCCTGTTCGTCACAGTCACATTCTGCACTATTGGGGCAAATATTTCCTGCATGGTTTGCGCTAACACCCCTATCATATTATGGTTACTGTCATCCATCAATTGCCTAAAATCCAACTGGTTATCTGTGGTTAGGATAGGCAATGTGCTATAACCCACTGACCCTTGGTTATTTGTCATAAACTGATTCGCCCCAGACCCAGACCCTAGTTGTGGGGATGAATTCGATGTGGAATTGTGTAATCCTGCCATAAAAGTTGTTGGCATTCCATAAGAGGAATTTCTGATTCTGTTCCCATCGAAACCGGGTGGTCTAGTTAATGGGGTGGCGAAATGGGATTGTGTCCCTGATGGTGGAATGAATCCCCCAGGGTAGCCCATAGTTCCAGTATTTCCTAAGATCGAATTATTAGTTGATATGCCACTTACTCCATTGGTGGCTATGTTACTGGTCGAAGATGCAACAGACTGTGCATTCGAAGGGATTACATTAGATGTTCCGCTCGAAATGGACGCGTTAGTGCCTGTTGCATGTGGGCCACTTTGGTCTCCTTGTTGATTGTCTGAATTAGACATTTTGTCCAAACGTTTTCTTCTGGATAAAGGTTGGTTGCTGTTGGTTATCTTACCACTTCTTAGGTTCATAAAACAACAAACTTCTCAAGTTCCAACGTTTTTGTGATGGTTACGTCTTAACAATCCTTAATTCTGATATCCAATTATTGGTCCCACCAGGTGTGCCAATTGGTTTCCAGTGATTTCTGGTAAACAACCGCTAGTCTTCCAAACTATCGAATAATCTTTCTTACTGTTATTCAATCTCTCTGGTAACTCACAGGATCAACTAGATTGATCCTAGGATTCCTTGGATATTAAGGTTACTCTCACAATCGAACAGATACTCATGGTTGATATTGTATAAGTGTTTGGCTTGTTTCGATCTCTCTCTCTAAGAGTCTAAAGATGTAATCAAAACGTGTATGAGAACTAAGTTGTACGAATAGATACTAATTGTAATGCTGAATTGTAAAGACATATAAAACTGCATGAAAATGAAGTAAATGGTTTCGACTTACAAAACGTTTAACATAAAAGGTTTCAGGAATGTAGAAGTTTAAAGATGTGAAGAAAGCGTTTAATGCAAGAAATCTGTAAATGATTTTAAGTAAAAGTATGCATTCGAAAGACAAAACTTGAAGGTAAAGGTATGAAAAATGTGATAGTCTTCTGAAAGATAAAGTGCTCGAAACATAAAGAAAATAATAAAATGTAAAACTTTGAGGAAGAGACTTCGAAGTGAAAAGACTGTAAATAAGAAGACTGGTAAATGTTGTTTGACAAAAAGAATAAAGGAAAGTACTGGAAATGGTAAAAGGTTTTCATTAAATCAAAAATACATGGTGCTATCATACATACATTTCTCTTGCATTCGTTTCCCTTGCCATGTGGTAGTTTGAATGTTATTGAGTATTTTGTATAATAGATATGACACACTGAAATCCTAATACTAAGACTTCTATTTATACTAATTCGACCCTAACGGTCTCGCTATAGGATTATGCCACGTTTCGAACATGCAGGACAATGCTTCTTTCATCTTTCCACGTGTCCCCAAATGCTCCAACACATAACTTTCAAACTTTGAAAGTCCCGCTTCCATTTGAATTTAAAATACTTTGGTGTTTCTCCGTTTCGAACGCTTTTCCCAAACATAGCCTCGCTGTTGTTTCGAGACTCCTTTAGATAAGTTCCCATAATTGCCGCTCGAAGCTTCAAGCTTTGACACACTTATTCGAAACACTACTTCCGCAACTTCGAAATATGGCGTTTAATTCCATTTCGATCAGAACGTTCAACTCTTTTGGCTTCTAAATAAGATTATCAAAATCTTCAGCCAACACTAACAGGACCTGGGTTCGAATCCCAGGTCCCCAACATATTTGCTATATTTTGCTTTCAGATATTCCAATGCATTTCAGGCTTTGCAGTGCATCATACTCCTCAAATCTCCAGGCGCCAGATGGCCTCCAGGCCAAATCTAAAGGCCCAAATTGGATGTGCACCATGCACCCAAGTCAACAGGCGCGCATGGAATGGCCAAAGTCAGCCAGGCTTGAACACGTTTGGGCCTTGCAAAATGCCGATTCCACCTCCTTTCCAGGCCCAACACCCCTTGGGTTATTTCTATCTTTTTATATTTCTTTTATTTAAATTGTTTTATTATTTTTATTGTTAATTAACCAATTAATATTTTTTCTCATAAAAATCAAAAATAAAAAAAATATCTTTTATTTATTAAAATTAAAAATCATCACTTTATTTTTATAAATAAATACTAACTTAATTAATTTAGTTTTAAATAGGTTTAACTTTTAATATTTTTGTAATATTTAAAATTAATGTAGAAATTAGGTTTTTTTTTTTACTAACTTTTAATCAATTTATTTTATTTCCTTAAATATAAAAAATCCAAAAATATTTTCATTAATTAATTAATTTAATTGTTAATTTAGATTTAATTCCTTTTAATGCAAAAAATAAACAAAAATGCTTTCTTTTCAAAAAGGGTCAAAACCCTAAAAAATGCGCCATTTTAATTTCCCGCACGCGATCCATTTTATTCAATATTGTAATTGCTTCCAGAATGTAATAGCTTTAAATAGGACTTTGAATTGTTTTATCGCTTTCTTTTATTTTCTGCAATTTAAATTAAAGGGTTGTTTTTGGCAATGTAAATACCCGACGCCTTGTAATAGTTTAGATTTAATTTCCGCAAATTTAAATTCCGCAACTATACACTGTTAAATGTTTGATAAATAGGGAATGCATGACAAGATCAAATGTATGAACTTAAAATCAACATAGCTCACCCATGACATGTACAAAGATAATATAATCGAAATAACACACTCGCACATGCGCACTCTTAGGGTACACCTCACTTGGTTGCCTTTGAACGTGGTCATTGAGTATAGGAAGTTTTAGAGGTCGTCCTCTTGTCCAAAGATCATAGTTGCCTTGAAATGGTTGCCTCGAAAAAATGATCTAAGACATTAGGGTTACCGCTAAGGCGTCCTAACATTGCTTTAGTGACCACGCGTCCCTTAATTGAATTGACCCGAAAACTCCAACGACGGTGCTACCTACTCCTCAATAGTGGGATAGCATTGACTAAAGGACATTAGTGCAACTTAATTCCTTTTTCGAGTAGGTAGATGGTTCTTAAGTACTTGCTCCTTTTAAAACAAAACAAAACTTTTGCACTTACACCTTTCAAACAAAAACTCTTTTCAAACCCACAAACACAAAGAAAAGCAAAATTTGAAAACACTTTGAGCAAGTACCTAAGAGCCCGTGGATAACCACTGATAGAAAGGGTGCTAACACCTTCCCTTTCTATAATCTACCCCCCGGACCCGAGAAACATCTCGAAAAAGGAATTTTTCTGTGCTTTTTTCCTTTCCTTGTTGGATAAAATAAAAGACGGTGGCGACTCTTGCTTACCGCGACATTTTGCGAAAACAAACGCAAAACGTGAACCAGCATTCCAAAAACAGACAACTCTCTTCCCACCGTATCACACCATGGGTAACGATTCTGCTATGGCCTATCATGACTTTGAAAATCCAATCTACCAAGCCAAAGACGAAGGTGAGGAAGATTGTGAGGTAATAGGGAAACTAGCCAAGTTATTGCAACAGGAAGAAAGGACCATACAACCCCATGAAGAGCCAGTGGAAACAATTAACTTAGGTACTGAAGAGGACAAGAAAGAGGTCAAGGTAGGTTCCAACTTGGAGCCTAGCGCCAAGAAGCGCTTAACTCAGTTACTACATGATTATGTTGAGGTTTTTGCTTGGTCATATAAAGACATGCCAGGGATCGAAACTGACATCATGGTCCATCGTCTGCCGACAAAAGAAGACTTCCCTCCGGTAAAACAGAAAGTCCGTCGCATGAGGCCAGAAATGTCAGAGAAAATTAAGATTGAAGTTATGATACGGTGGGAAGAACTGACTGTTTTTGGATTGCTGGTTTGCATTTTGCGTTTGTTTTTGCAAAATGTCGCAGTAAGCAAGAGTCGCCACTAACTTTTATTTTATCCAACAAGGAAAGGAAAAAAGCACAAAAAAATTCCTTTTTCGAGATTTTCTAGGTACGGGGGGTAGATTATAGAAAGGGAAGGTATTAACATCCTTTCTATCCGTAGTTATCTACGGGCTCTTAGATACTTGCTCATCATTTTAAAAATGTTTTCTTTGTGCTTGTGGGTTTTGAAAAGTTTTTGTTTTAAACTTTGATTTAACTCTTGCTTCTGTACTCAAGAGTGTAATGAAGTGTTTTGAAAACTTTGTTTGAAAAGGAGTGTAAGTGTGTGTGATCGGTGGATCTGGAACTGACTGTTTAACGCTGGTTCGTGAAATGTCGTGGAAGCAAGAGTCGCCACCGTCTTTTATGTTCTCCAACATGGAAAGGACAAAAGCACAGCAAAATTTCTTATTGAGAATGTTTCTCGGTTCGGGAGGTAGATTTATAGAAAGGGAAGGTGTTAGCACCCTTTCTATCCATGGTTATCCATGGGCTCTTAGATACTTGCTCATTGTGTTTTCAAAAGTGTTTGCTTTTCAATTGTGAGTGGGTTTGAAAAAGTTTCGTTTAAAGATTTCAGATCGACTCTTGTATCAGTCCTCAAGAGTGTTTGAAAAATTTTTTTGAAAGCTTTTTGAAAAGTGTCGGTGTGAAAAGAATTTTTTGATTTGTTTTGAATTAGAGCAAGTATCCATGAGTCATCTACCTACCCTAAGGAATTAGTCTGTGTAAATGTCCTTAAGGTAATGCCATCCCACCATTGAGAGGTAGGTAGCACCACCGTTGGAGGTGTTCGGGTCAATTCGAGTTTAGGGACAGTGTGGTCACCGAGCAACAGTAAGACACCTTAGAAGCTACCCTTATGCCATTGATCTTTTATTCCGAGGCAACTTGTTTCGAGGCGACTGTTTCGAGGCAACTAGATCAATGGAACATAAGGACTCACTAAGACGTCCTATAGTCGACGACCACGTTTCGAGGGGCAAGGCAACAGTGTGGTCACCAGAGCAATAGTAGGACACCTTAGAAGCTACCCTTATGCCATGTTCATAGACATAAGGACTTACTAAAACGTCCTATACTCGACGACCACGTTTCGAGGGGCAAGGCAACAATGTGGCGTACCCTAGGAGTGGTGTGTGAATTGTGTGTCATTTTCAGTTATTATTTGTCTTGTCATGCGTTGAGTGAGCTACGCTTTGATTTTATTTGGGCATACATTCTTTCATGTGATTAACAGTTTAAAGGTGCGGAATTTAAAATGCGGAAAATAAAAGTCCTACGCTATTACAAGGCGCGGGTCTATACATCGCCAAATTAAACAAAGACCCAATTTAAAATAAAAGTGCGGAAAGTAAATGTCCTAATTATCTATTACAAGGCTTTGGGGCAATTACATAAAAAGAAAAATAAAAGTAAACGTGCGAAAAGAAATTAGAATCGAGTGCGAGGGCGTTGGACCCTTTAAGGAAATTGAATTGAAATTACAAATTAATTAATGATTAAATAAAGAAAAGAAATTATTTTTATGTTTTTTTTGGTATTTTATGAAAATAAAGGAAGAAAATTAGTTATTATTGGAAACCCTAATTCTACACTATTTTTAATTTGTTAAAGAAAAAATATTTAAGTTTAAACCTAATTTACTAATTGTTTAATTATAAGAGTATTTACAAAAATAATTAATTATTAATAATAATAATAAGAATAAGATGAAATTATTTTACTGAGAAAAAGAATAAAAATCTAAAACCTAATTTCTACCTATTTTAGTTATTTAGAAAAAAAAAATTAAAATTTAAGCCCTAAATTAAAACTAAATTGATTATTAAATTTATTTACAAAAACTATTAATGGATTAAATTAAATATACATATTTTTATTTTTGACTTTTCTGATTTTTTGGTTTTATTATGAAAATTATATTTTTGTGAGTTAAATAAAACAAAAGAAAAAACAATTAAAATAAAAAGAAGAAAGAAAAAGGAAAAAGAAAATGCAAACTATGGGGTGTTGGCCTTTTTTTTTGGAGGTTAATTTGCAGTATTTTGGCCCAAGAATTCCAGGCCCATGTTGACTTCTATGATTGAGTGGGAAGCAGTTGACCAATGCGTATGGTGGATTGCTGGTGATGGCCATTGGATGGACCTTCAGGGACACGTGGCAGGCACTGGCGTGAGGCTTCATGATGGTCCTTGGAATGGAAGCTGCATATAAGTATGTCAATAGAAAAAGTATGGAAGAAATATGGGGGACCTGGGAATCGAACCCAGGTCCTAAGGCTTGCCAATCACGTTCCCAACCACTATGCCATTCAACGCGTTTGTAATAATTCTGGACATTAAATAATATAATAGTAAACAAGGGTTAATGATATGAAAACAAAAAACGCGCCAGCTTTTTGAATCAACCAACCACGTGATGACACCCAGTCTTCTCCTTCGCTTGTCCTGAAAATACAGAGTAGATAGCGGGGGTTTTAAACCCCCACTAAATGGTATCTACAAAAATAGCGAATAGAGCATAGTAAAAAAGAAAAAGGGCGCGAGGTATGGATTTTATCCTTCAGAATGTCACGATTTCAATGGTGTAGGTCTTGTTGTCTAATTTTTCCAGATGAATGAACCCCTCTTTTGAAGTCTCTGAAACCCTAGAAAATTTCCATGGCAACTTTGCATACAGGCCATATTAATTCAATTGGATAACACCATTAGCTTTAGAATGATCAGGTTAGTATAAATCAAGCATTAAAATGTATGGAAAATGCGTGTAAAATCAAAATACGAATGTGAAAAATATCATGAACAGGGCAAATCCATTCTACCACTTCTGGATGTATGGAGACTGGAAAAGTATTGAGTCACGTTCAGGAAGGTTCCAGCAATCGTTTGGAACACTTTTTAGGCCTTGAAAAACACTGCAACTATGTTTTCAGTTTTGAGTTTTTTGTCAAAAAATGCAAGTTTGGTTCTTGATCTTGGGCGCAGCTCTCTTGTCCTTTGCATTAGGGTTATGTTATGCTTATGTATGTGAATGATTTAGGTCAGAAAAATCAAGCCCAAAGCCTTGTATTCAATGATCTTCAATATTTGATTTTCAAGCATCTTTTTCAATCTTTTCTTGCCATGGAACTTGCCTATTTTGGAAGATTTGGTCTCTTGAGCATGTGCACGAAATATTTAGGTCATAAAGAGTGAATATGCTGCATAAAAAGATTTGGAAAACATGTTTTAGTATTTTTCTTATATTTAATTTTAATTAAATGAATTAATAGGATTAAAAACTCAATTAATTAATTAAAAATAAGAAAATAACTCCCCTTTGGGTCAATGGGTCGTGCATAGCTTTTGGGTGATGATTCATGGAAGAAATTAAGGCCCATTAGCAATTTTGAGGCATTTGAAGCAAAGTTGACTTTTCAAAATTCCCAAACATTTCCCAACTTCCACAAGGCATATCTTGCTCAATTTTTAAGCTTTGATCATGTTATTGGACATTTTGGAAAGGTCTTGAAGTCCTCTAACCAATGCCTTTGGTCCCATGTCATTTTGATTTACCAATCTCAAGTTATGGTCTTTGACTTAAAGTTCCTATTTGTTGACTTTTGAAAATGACCTATAATGTTGAGATTGATAACTTTTTGTGAGAGCATTTCTTGGACTTGAAGTGTGAAGATGAGTTGTAGGAAATGTCACTCTCTTAAAAATGAGCTTTGGATGGAATTTTTCTGATAAACCATGTGGAAGTTATGCCTTGGTCAATTTGCAGTTGACTTTTTCAGCTGTCCAAATATAGAAACTTTTGCATCTTGAGACTTTTTGAGCCATGCCTTGAGAATCATGATCAAGAATTGATCAAATGATGTTTGTGGCTTCAAAATAAGATGTTGACCAAAAATTTGGACTTTTGACTGTCAAATGACCATTTTGCCCCTGTAGTTGACTGTGAAGCAATTAGGGTTTTTGACTGTGCAATTTTGTGCTGTGAGTCTTGAAACTTGGCATATGGATGATTGACAATGTTTATAGGCATGTGGGACTTGATTGGACCTTTGGAAACTTCAATTTCTTTGCCAGAACCAAAACCCTAATTTTTGACTGTTAGGAGGCCATTGGACTGTGCAACCTTTGGGAGATTTTGAAGCATGTTCTTAGCAAATCTTGAAGAAAATGGGAGGGCAAATTTTGGGGTACAACAGTGTGAAAAAGTTTTGTTTTTGGATGAGCAAGTATCTAAGAGCTATCTACCTACTCGAAAAAAAGAATCGTTCTATGCTAATTTCCTTTAGACAATGCTATCCCACTATTAATGAGTAGGTAGCACCGTCGTTGGAGTTTTAGGGTCAATTCGAAAGAGGGACATACGGTCACTAAAGCAATGTTAGGATACTTTAGCGGTAACCCTAATGTCTTAGATCATTTGTTTGAGGCAACAATATCCGAGGCAACCGTTTCGAGGCAACTATGATCTTTTAGACAAGAGGACGACCTTTAAAATACTCTATACTCAACGATCGTGTACGAAGGCAACCAAGTGGGGTGTACCCTAAGAGTGCGCATGTGCGAGTGTGTCGTTTTCAGTTATTTTTATCTTTGCACATGTTAAGGGTGATCTAATTTGATTTTAAGATTACGCATCCAGTCTTGTCATGCAAACCCTATTATCAAACATCTAGCAGTTGTATAATATGCGGAATTAAAATGCGGAAATTAAATTACAAGGTGTCGGGTATTTACATCGCCAAAAGCAACCCTTTGAAAATAAAATAAAATAAAGCGGTAAATAAATAAAATGTCCTAATTATCTATTACATACGGGAAACAGATACATCAATATGGATAAAGAAAAGTAAATCGCAACGCGAAATTAAATCGGATGCACAATTAGGGTTTTGACCCTTTTAAAAGAAAATGCCATTTTTTGTTGTTTTTATTTTAAGAAAAGAAATTAAATCCTAAATTTAAATACTAAATTAATTATTAAATAAATTAAATGATGAAAAATAATAAATGACATATTTTTTGGAGTTTTTGATTATTTAAGAAAGAAATTAAAATAATTAAATTATGTAGTTAAAACCTAATTAATTCTATTTGATTTTAAATATTTACAAAATAAATTAAAGTTTCCTAATTAATATCCTAATTAATTAATAAGTATTTATTAAAGAAAAAATAAAATTCTGAATTTAGAAAAAAGAAGTATTTTTGTTATTTTTAGATAAAAAAGAAAATATGTGATTGGTTAGTAAATTAATCAAATAAAAATAAAGTAAATAAGTTAAATAAATAAAATATAAAGAGAATGAGAAATTGGGCCTGATTTGGGGGTGCAAGAAGCATTTTTGTTGGCCCAATAGTAGCTGATCCAAGTGGACTTTTGTGATCCACTACGCATGCGTTGACCTGGCTTTTGGTGCTCCTCCGATGCTGACCACCAGATCTGGCCATCTGGCCATCTGGCGTGTTGAAGAGTGAGGCGCATGGTGGATGATGGACTTGAACGCACACCAGATTACCTGAAAAATAAGAAGAAAATACAAGTTGCTGGAGGCAGGGATCGAACCCCTGACCTCCAGCCTTTTGGTCTTTGAACGCTTGTGTGGCCACCACTAGGCCAAGTTGTTGTTTTGTTAATAATAATACAAACAATATATTATATAAAAAAACAAGTCAATTAACAGACAAAACAAAAAAAGCGCGCTTCGTTTGAACCAGCCAATGGATAGATGCCACGTATTATCCTTGACCTCCCAACCGTGGCTAAAAATCAGAACACTTATACCAACGGACAAAGGTCCATCGCTATAAGCTTTCCCACCTTCAAAATCTCACACAGGCCATAACAATGGACTCTAAGACCATGGTTGGACTCGTCATAACCTCCTGATCACAACCTTGTCCTTCATATGGTCCAATTGTACCTGAAACGAAAATCCCTAAAAACAAAAGCAAAACCCTAGCAATGGCGTTTCACGATACATATCATATAAATCAAATTGGTTATTACAAACAGTTTGCAAATGATGTGAGGGTTAAGAATATGCAGTTATTTCATTCAATGGATGCAAGAATAGTGAGTTTCGATTTCAAGAACATGGCGGATTCGTGGACTACTTATAGTGCTTTAGAATGCTTGAAAACGCGTGGTTTGGATTGGGTTAGCTTCTGGAGATGGCCAGCAATCGATTGAGACAAGTCTCAAGCCCTGAAAATGTCTCTAACCTTGATTTCGATCTCCCACTTTTTTGTGATTTTTGCAACTTTTGTTCTGCCTCCATAAGTGATCTCTAACCCTTATTCTTGTATGTTGCGCTTGCTTATGTATTGTGCAATACATTAGGTCTCAATTTTCTGTCCAAATCTCCCTCCATTAAGGCTTTGATATTTGATTTGATTTGCCTTTACAAACTTTCCAAATTGGCTTGATTTTAATATTTTTGTGCATACAAGCCTTGATTCTAGTTTGATGAGGTACTAGCTGTCCATTGGAACCTGAAATCATTAAAAAATCTTTGGTTATCAATATCTTTGATTTTATGTGATTTTATTTGATTTAAAATGAATTAATTCAAATAAAAATCAAATTAAATAATAAAAATAAGATATGGACACATGACCAAGGCTAGGGAACGTGGGTAATAAGGCAAACTCAAATCAAGTGAAAAAGAATGGGCCCATTTGGAAAAATTTGAAGTTTTGGGGATAGTTGACTTTTGGCAATTTTGCAAAAAAGTCCAACTTCAACAATGCATAACTTCTTCAATTTTTAACTTTTGGAGGTGTTCTTTGACTTTTTAGAAATATTGAGATGTCCTATAATAAACCCTTTTTGTCTCATCTCATTTTGATATTCCATGCTCAAGTTAGAAGCTTTGACAAAAAAGGTGTTTTTGTTGACTTTCAAAAATGACCTATAATGTCAAAATTCATAACTTCTTGTGAGTGCATATTATGATCTTGGGGTATGAAGATGGATTGTAGATAATTTCATCCTATTCAAAATGATATTTGAATGGGTCATTTCTCATAAAGTATGAGAAAGTTATTCTTGGTCAAAGTTGGGTTGACTTTTCCTACAAAACCCTAATTTAGCAACTTTTGAATCTTGATGAAATTTGAGCAATCCTTGATGAATCATGATCAACCCTTGATCAAATGATGTAATATCCTTTAAAATGATAATGTTGACAAAAAATATTTAAGTTTGACTGTATTTGGGCCACAGTTGACTTTTGCCCTAACACAGTCGATTTTTGGACCTTTGAGCAATTGACTGAGCAAACTTCCTCTGCAAGGCTTGAAATTTGTCATGGATGATCTTGAGAACATATTAGGACATTGGTGAGCACTTGGGGTCACCTGGACTCAAGGATCTTTATGCAACACAAAACCCTAATTTGGGATAGACTGCCTTAGAAGAGAGCTTGTTTGACCAACTCTTGAGCTATCTTGAGCAACTTGGAGATTTTTCTTGCAATGTTTTGAGAAATATGGGAGGGAAAATTTTAGGGTACAACAGCTGCTCCTGTTCAATCTTCTTAAAGCTAAGGATGTAGATTGGCTTTCATGCCTTTCGTGATCCGAAGGTGGAAGATGATTGAACACTAGAGTGCCCAGAAATTTGCACTCGCATGAATTGGTAATCAACCTTGTGATGTTGGGAATGGGCTTACAGATGCCATTTGGAGATTGGTGACGAGGGGATGGGCTTAAAGATGCCATCTGAAGGAGTGTCGATCGCATCAGAGATTCCTTAGCGAGAGCTTGTATATCTGCTGTTGAGGAAGATTCCGCTGGGGAAATCTGATTTTTTTGTTGAGATTTAGGAACTCGTCCTTAACTCAACTGAGGTGTCGAGATTTAGGAACTTGCCCGTAATTCAACTGAGGTGTTGAGATTTAGGAACTTTCCCGTAATTCAACTGAGGTGTTGAGATTTAGGAACTTGCCCGTTATTCAACTGAGGGGGGGAAACATCTTCGTCGAGATTTAAGAACTCACCCATAATTCAATTGAGAAAACTTCTCTGCTGAGATTTAGGAACTTGTATGTACTTCAACGGAGAAACCTTGTCGAGATTTAGAACCTTGTCTGTACTTCAACTGAGAAAATATCTCTGCTGAGTTTTAAGAACTTGTCAGTAATTTGACTGGAGGGAAACATCTTTATCGAGATTTAAGAACTCGCCCGTAATTCAACTGAGAAAACTTCTCTGCTGAGATTCAGGAACCTGTCTGTACTTCAATGGAGGAACTTTGTCGAGATTTAGAACCTTGTCTATACTTCAACTGAGAGAACATATCTGCTGAGTTTTAAGAACTTGTTAGTAATTCGACTTGGGGATACATCTTCGTCGAGATTTAAGAACTCACCCGTAATTCAACTGAGAAAACTCTGCTGAGATTTAGCAAATCATTTGTAATTCAACGGAGGAACTTTGTCGAGATTTAAGACCTTGTCTGTACTTCAACTGAGAGAACATCTCTGCTGAGTTTTAAGAACTTGTCAGTAATTCGACTTGGGGAAACATCTTCGTCGAGATTTAAGAACTCGCCCGTAATTCAACCGAGAAAACTCTGTTGAGATTTAGGAACTCGTCTATAATTCAATGGAGGAACTTTGTCGAGATTTAGGAACTTGTCTGTACTTCAACTGAGAGAACATCTCTGCTGAGTTTTAAGAACTTTTCAGTAATTCGACTGGAGGGAAACATCTTCGTCAAGATTTAAGAACTCGCCCGTAATTCAACTGAGAAAACTTCTCTGCTGAGATTTAGGAACCTGTCTGTAATTTGACGGAGGAACTTTGTCGAGATTTAGGACCTTGTTTGTACTTCAACTGAGAGAACATCTCTGCTGAGTTTTAAGAACTTGTCAGTAATTCTACTTGGGGAAACATCTTCGTCGAGATTTAGGAACTCGCCCGTAATTCAACTGAGAAAACTCTGCTGAGATTTAGGAACTCGTCTGTAATTCGACGGAGGAAAAAGCTTCATAGCTTTGAATTTTGTGAGAATTTAACCGCAACCTTCCTGAAAGATAAAGGTTAGTTGTATGTAATGCATGATATGTATCAAGCAAATGATGTTCTCAAAATAAATGAGATTGTGTTGTATGATGCGTATATTCATGTGTCATGATGTACGGAAATGTAATGTTTTTGGCTGGGGAAAACAAATCCCGGGTAGCTGCTGGAGAAAAGAGGTGAACTCTTCGTTTCCGCTAGGGATAGCGAATGAAGATGTTTGTGAGAATAAACTTGCAGGAGAGGATAACTTCGCTGGGGAATAAACTGATGAGGAGATTAATCTGTGGGGAAGAGATGTTCTGTAGAGGATTCCGCTGATAAATTCAGCTGGGGATAAAATTACTGTTGCTGGTGATAATGAACCTTGTTGGGGATTGAATTCCTGTTGGTGAAAGGAATGAACTGCGATGGGGATAATTTTTCTAATAGCGACCTTACTGGGGATAACCTTTTAGGCTCTACTGGGGACAATCTGCCAGAGTCTACTGGGGATGATTCTCTACACTCTGCTGGGGATGATAAAACTTTTCAGTACTGATGATAGATAAACTCTGCTTGGGGAGAGTATCACTGATTCATTTGCAGTTGTGAGTCTCAGCTGGGGAGAGCTAACATTACTGCCTTTTCTTACTCTGCGGGGAGTGAAAGTATTTCAACCATATTATTCAGCTGGGTCTACCTTTGTACCTGGTGGACAGAGCAACTGTAAAGCTTGGACAATTCTTATTGCCCCTGTTTCTGGTATTACGAGTAATCGTCTTTTGTTTTGCATGTAAATATTCATGAGCAGCAATTAATGTCAAATGCATATATCAAAAATGAACATTGGACGTTCTTTGTAAAACAAAACAGATAAAGGAAAAACAGCTTGAAATTTCTTTGAAAATGAATTGTATTAATTTTGAAGTTTGGTCTGTAAATAGGCGTTTTTGTACAAGAGGCTGACATCCTAGTAAGAGAATGCTGCCGAACAAATAGAATTTATACAATTTGTAACAAAGAAAAATAGCTATGTGAACAATCCCACTTGGTTCCAACTCTGCTATTGCCTTTATGTCCTCGAGCATCTCATCACTTCGCTACTTGGTTGAAGGTGGATAAGATTGATTAGTGCCTTCCGAGCTTGGTAGTCGACACCGAAGTCTGGTCGCAAGGTGATCCAATGAGACATAGTGTTACGCTTTGATCCCTAATTTTTTCCTGGACCGCCCTTCCGGGTTTTCAGTCCATTGGGATACCCTTTTTTGCCCAAGCCGCCTTTTCAGGTTTTCGACTTGCTGGGTGTACAGATTTTTTCATTTTCATTCCTTATTTTTGCCCGAACCCTTTTGGTTCGCCGGGAAGCCCTTATTTTTGCCTAGGCCGGTCAACCTAGAGCGTCTTTGATTATGCATAGTATTTTTTCATTATGTCTGCATTGACGGGGTGAGGAAGGTCGTCACCATCCATGGTAGTTAAAATCATAGCTCCTCCTGAGAAAATGTTCTTAACCACAAACGGCCCTTCGTAAGTAGGGGTCCATTTGCCCCTGGGATCACTTTGAGGTAGTATGATGCGCTTGATAACCAGGTCCCCAACTTGATACTCTTGTCGTCTAACTTTCTTGTTAAATGCCTTGATCATCCATTTTTGGTACGTTTGACCATGACAAATAGCAGTGAGTCTCTTCTCGTCGATTAAGTTCAACTAATCAAGCCGGGTATGAATCCAGTCATCTTTGCTCAAACCGGCATCCTTCATAATCCAAAGAGAGGGTATCTGAACTTCAATGGGTAAGATGGCCTCCATGCCATATACCAAGGAATAGGGAGTTTCCCCTGTTGACGTTCGCACTAAGGTGCGGTACCCATGGAGAGCAAATGGTAACATCTCGTGCCAATCTTTGTATGTCACCGTCATCTTCTGCACAATCTTCTTAATGTTTTTATTAGCCGCTTCTACAACCCCGTTCATCTTCGGCCGGTAGGGAGAAGAGTTGTGATGCTGTATCTTGAACTGCTTGCAGAGCTTGATGATCATCTTATTGTTGAGATTTGTACCATTATCTGTAATAATCCTTTTTGGTACACCATATCGACAGATCAAGTTGTTCTGAATGAACCGCACCACGATGTTCTTGGTCACTGTAGCAAAGGAAGCTGCTTCAACCCACTTTGTAAAGTAATCAATAGCTACCAGAATGAAATGATACCCGTTGGATGACGTAGGTCTGATCTCGCCGATCATGTCGATCCCCCACATTGCAAAAGACCAAGGAGCTGTCAAGACGTTCAAAGGTACTAGAGGTATGTGCACCTTATCATCATAGACTTTGCACTTGTGACAGGTCCGAGAATGCTGATAACAGTCAGCTTCCATTGTGGACCAATAATATCCTTCCCGAAAGATTTTCTTTGCCATGGTGTGTCCACTGGAATGAGTTCCGAAAGTACCTTCATGTAAATCTATCATGATCCTTTCTGCTTCGTTCTTATCCATACAACGCAGTAAGGTTGAATCATGGTTACGTTTGTAAAGGATGCCATTGCTGATGAAGAACTTCGCCGCGAACCTCCTCAGAAACTTCTTATCGTTAACAGATGCACCCTTGGGATACTCTTGAGCTTCAAGATACCTCTTTACCTCATGAAACCAAGGTTTATCTGTTGCCCCTTCAGTCTCAACATCACAGCAATGTGCAGTTTCATCCAACCTTTCAATGATAATCCGGGGAGCTTCATTGTCCCAATTGACTTTGAACATAGAAGACATCGTAGCTAGCGCGTCCGCCAACTGATTCTCCTCTTTAGGGAAGTGTTCAAAGGTTATCTCCTTGAAATGTGGAAGCAAAGTCAACACATACTCCTTGTAAGGAATAATATTAGGGTGTTTCGTATCCCACTCGCCTTTGATCTAACTGATCACGAGAGAGGAATATCTGAAAACACTTAGAAACTTAATCCTTAGGTCAATAGCTGCTCGAAGACCCATAATGCATGCTTCATACTCCGCCATGTTGTTGGTGCAGTTAAAACATAGTCGGGCGGTGAACGAAGTATGAGAGCCTTCAGAAGATATGATCATGGCGCCAATGCCATTTCCCAAAGCGTTTGAAGCTCCATCAAAGTACATAGACCATCGGGATGCTTCCTCAGGTCCTTCATCTGGTCCATGTGTCTCACAGTCAGTTACCAACATGATATTCTCATCCGGGAATTAAAAGTTCATAGACTGGTAATCATCTACTGCTTGATGTGCCAGATGATCTGCCAACACACTTCCCTTGATTGCCTTTTAGGTCGTATATTGGATGTCATACTCAGTCAAGATCATCTGCCATCTTGCTATTCTTCCAGACAAGGCAGGATTTTCGAAGATATACTTGATTGGGTCCATCTTTGATATCAATAGAGTAGTGTGAGTCAGCATATACTGTCTCAGCCGACGAGCAGCCCATGCCAAAGCACATCAAGTTTTCTCAAGCAACGAGTATCGGGTCTCGCAGTCGGTAAACTTTTTGTTAAGGTAGTAAATAACATGCTCTTTTCGGCCAGACTCGTCATGCTGCCCCAACATACACCCCATCGAATTGTCGAGTACTGTCAAGTATAAGATCAGAGGTCTCCCTTCAATTGGCGGCATCAGAATAGGTGGCTCTTGGAGATATTCTTTGATTCTTTCGAACGCGTCCTGACATTCATCGTTCCATCTTACCACTTGATCTTTCTTCAGTAACTTGAAGATTGGCTCACAAGTGGCAGTCAGGTGCGAGATGAATCGGGCAATGTAATTCAGACGTCCCAGAAAGCCTCTGACTTCTTTCTCAGTACGGGGATCTGGCATTTCCTGTATAGCCTTCACCTTGGCAGGATCCACTTGAATGCCTTTATCACTTACGACGAAACCCAGCAGCTTACCAGATCTCACCCCGTAGGTGAACTTATTCGGGTTTAACCTTAGTTTGTACAACTTCAACCTGTCAAATAGCTTCTGAAGGTGGTCAAGATGTTCTTACTCAGTCTGGGACCTTGCAATCATGTCATCGACGTATACCTCAATCTCATGATGGATCATGTCGTGGAACAAAGCAACCATGGCGTGCTGATACGTTGCCCCAACATTCTTCAATCTGAAAGGCATGACTTTGTAGCAGAAGGTACCCCATTGAGTAACAAAGGTTGTCTTCTCCATGTCTTCGGAAGCCATTTTAATCTGATTGTAACCGGAGAAACCATCCATAAAGGAAAATACCTTATGCTGTGCGGTGTTGTCAACTAAAACATCGATATGAGGCAGAGGGAAATCATCCTTGGGGCTTGCCCGGTTCAGATCCCTATAGTCAACACACATTCGAATCTTACCATCCTTCTTCGGCACCAGAACCATGTTGGCTACCCACTGCGGGTAAGAAGTAACTGCTAGAAAATCGACGTCAAACTGTTTCATAACTTCAGCCTTGATTTTCTCAGACATCTCCGGGCGCATTCGGCGAACTTTCTGTTTTACTGGAGGATAGTCTTTCTTGGTAGGCAGGCGGTGAACCACAATATCGGTATCCAACCCAGACATATCTTCATAAGACCAGGCAAAGATCTCAACATAGTCACGCAACATCTGAATCAACCGTTATTTAACACTAGGCTCCAGATTTGCACCAATCTTGACCTCTTTCTTGTCTATCTCTGTACCCAGATTCACTGTTTCCACTAGCTCTTCATGCGGTTGTATGGCCCTCTCTTCCTGAAGTAACAGTCTAGCAAGTTCACCAGGCACTTCACAATCATCTTCACCTTCGTCTTTGGCTAAGTTGATCGGACTTTCGAAGTCATAACCGGCAGTAGCAGAGTCGTTATCAGTGGGATCCAGAGTGGATGTAGACCTGTATATGTGAGTGTGTGTAAAATAGCTGTTTCACAATTTGTAATAAAAGAAAAACAAGGAGCGCAAAATTTTGAAATGCAAGAAACGTCCAATGCTTTTATTAATGATATATGGAAATGACACATATAATACCCTCACAAACAAAGCCACAGTGTCTCGGGTAAGGCACCGGGTCGTAAAGTTAAAGAATTGTCTGTTACAAATTCGAAACAAAAAGTCTATTACTGTGTGATAACAGAAACGAGCATGGAATCCTTTGCTGTCCAATTGCTCAGACCACCATCAGTAGTTGGGTAAATCCAGCTATCAATATCAAAGTCTTCATCATCATCATCCCCAATAGCATTTACTCCCGCGTCATGTTTTGGCATAGGAGCCGTTATGACATTGGGCTTTTCAGGCGCTTCGAACTCAATCTCCTTAGCATCAATCAGATCCTGTACCTTATTCTTCATGACCCAGCAATCATTCGTATCATGCCCCGGGCTATCAGAATGAAAAGCACAGCAGGCGTTCGGATTGTACAGCGGTGATGTTGTATTGGGATTCTTCGGGGCTTCCTTCGGAATCACCAAGTTGGTCTTTAACAATTGCGGCAGAATCTGAGACAGGGTTATATGGAGCTGAGTGAATTGTCTTCGCGGCCTCTCGGCTCTTGGCTGATTGTTGCATTGTGTGGCAACAGTTGGTCTTGAAATAACAACCGCATTGACCGCTTGGCGGCGCTCAGGTCTATTCTGGCTTTTTGAACTGTAAACAGCGTTGGATTCCTTCTTAAAAGGCTTCTTCTCGGTACTTGACGAAGCACCATTCTGTATCTTACCGCTCTTGATACCGGCTTCAACTCTTTCCCCGGTCATAACCAGCTCAATAAACTCGGACGATGAACTTCAAATCAGATGGTTGAAATATGGACCAGACAAGGTCCCCAGAAACATATCCACTAACTCCCTGTCAGCCATCGGGGGTTGTACTCTTCCAGCAAGGTCCCTCCATTTCTGAGTGTAGTCTTTGAAACCTTAGCTCACACCCATAGACATACCCTGAAGTTGGGTACGCGTGGGAGCGAGGTCGGCATTGTATTGGTACTTGTGATCGGTGGGAATGAGAACTGACTGTTTAAAGCTGGTTTCACGAAATGTCGCGGAAGCAAGAGTCGCCACCGTCTTTTATGTTCTCCAACATGGAAAGGACAAAAGCACAGCAAAATTCCTTATGAGAATGTTTCTCGGTTCGGGAGGTAGATTTATAGAAAGGGAAGGTGTTAGCACCCTTTCTATCCGTGGTTATTCACGGGCTCTTAGGTACTTGCTCTTATGTTTTCAAAATTTGTTTGCTTTTCAAGTGTGTGTGGGTTTTGAAAAAGTTCGTTTGAAAACTTCTAGGTAACTCTTGTATCAGTCCTCAAGAGTGTATGAAGTATTGTTTGAAAACTTTTTGAAAGTGTAAGGTGTGAAAAGTATTTTGTTTGTTTTGAAAAGAGCAAGTATCCATGAGTCATCTACCTACCCTAAGGAATTAAGCTGTGTAAGTGTCCTTTAGGTAGTGCCATCCCATCATTGAGAGGTAGGTAGCACCACCGTTGGAGGTGTTCGGGTCAATTCGATTTTAGGGATAGTGTGGTCACCGAAGCAACAGTTAGGACACCTTAGAAGTAACCCTAATGTCCTAGATCCTTTTTAATCTGAGGCAACCGTTTCGAGGCAACTGTTTCGAGGAAACTGTTTCGAGGCAACTGTTTCGAGGCAACTGTTTCGAGGCAACTGGATCTTTGGACTAAGGGTGACCTCTAAGACGTCCTATACTTGATGACCACGTTTCGAAGGCAACGAGTGAGGCGTACCCTAGAAGTGGTGTGTGCATTGTGTGTTGTATTCAGTTAATGTTTGTCTTTGTTATTAGTGAGCTACGAGTTGTTTTTATTTACATACATTCTTTCATGCAAGTTTAGCAGTTAAGGGGTGCAGAAAGTAAATTGCGGAAACATAAATCCTACGCTATTACAAGGCGTGGGTCTATACATCGCCAAAAATTATAAAGACCCATTTTTTTAGTAAATAAGTACGAAAAGTAAATAAAAACAGTAAAAGTCCTAATTACTATTACATCCGGAGGCAATTACATAATAATAAACTGTGCGCGAATAAAAATTAAATCGGAACGTTCTAAGGGTGTTGACCCTTTTAGGAAAAGAAATTGATTTTTTTTGGTCTTTTTGTCAATTAAATGCAATTAATTAAATAATTAAACTAATTAATTAAAAGAAAATATATTTTTGTGTTTTTTATGTTTTTTATGAAATAAAATAAAAAAGAAACAAAATTAAGTTAACCTAATTCTAAATTGTTTTAATTATTAAAAGAAAAGTCAAAATTGCCTAATTAAACTATTTCAATTAATGTTTATTTACAAAATAAAATAATAATAATAATAATAATGATGTTAGTTTTTTTTTTTTTTTTTAAATATTAGTTGGTTAATTGTTAATAATAAATAAATAAAATAAAGCAAGTAAATAAAAAAAATGTCAAAACAAAATAAAAAGAAGAGTAAAACCCAAGGGGTGTGGGCTGAAATGGAGGATGCATTGTTGGAATTATGGCCCATTAAGCTTCAACTTGTTTGACTTTCTTGGATCGCCTACGCATGCGCTGACTCCAGAGTATGGTGTTCTAGCCTTCTGGACCTTTAGATCTGCATCCATGGACACTTGGAGCGTTGGGATATGAGGTTTATAGTGTTCCTCTTTTGAGAATCTACACATGAAAGCAATTGAAAAAAATAATATGGAAATTATAGGGGACCTGGGAATCGAACCCAGGTCCCAGAGATTGCATGACACGTTCACCACCACTCCACCATCTGCGTGTGTTTGTTAATATAATGGAAAAGAAATATAATATACAAAAACGCGTTTATATGCTAGAAAAACAAAAAAGCGCGCGCAGGATTTGAATGCACCTATGCCTTGCTGCCACGCAGTCATCTTCAAGCTTTTCCTGCAAACATCAAACATATAGCGGGGGTTTTAAACCCCCACAAAATACAAGTATTATGGAAATAGCGATTAGACGCTCATGAAGCATAAATTAGGTGCGAGGTGTGCATTCGATTCGTCTTGTCCCTCTCAATTCAACCATGGGTGTCCTGAGGGCCAATTTTTCTGTATGTGAGAAACCCCAATTTGAAAGCTTTGGAAAACCTAAATATCTCCCATGGTGATTTGCGTTTTACAGCCTTATAATGAAATTAAAACATACAGAAAGTTTGGTAATAACGTCAGCAATGTATAGCAATATTCAAAATGAATCAAGGATGCGTAAAAATGGAATTCAGTTTCTCAAAGTTTTGAACAAACCGTGGGGGCGTGATGAGTGATTCCTTGAGTGATTTAGCTTGTTAATGATTGCAAATCATCCCTGGCAATGCAAGGAGTGTATTTGGATAGAAATGGAAGCTTGAATTGTACTGCAACTAGGTTTTCAATTTGTGATTTTTCTCTTCAAAATTTGGAAATGGCTTATGCTGTATGGGGCTCTCTAGGTCGTGTATTGCATATGGAATGCTTGCATATATGTTTTGTAATGTGTATCAATCCAAATAATGGTCATTGAAGCCTTGCAATAATGTTCTTGATTTCCTCCATAACCAACATTGAACCACTTGCCATATTTGTGAAAATTTGAATTTTTATGCCCATAATAGGTCTTGCACGAATTTGGAATGTACTTCATGGTATATCAAAGCAAATCAACACAAAATATATCCCTCCATTAATTTTCTTGATTTTTATTTGAATTTTAAAGATTTAAAATGAATTAAATCAAATAAAATCAAATAAAAATGGAAAAATTAATTTTTAATCTTGAAATAAATTGTGGGACACGTGGGAGGCATGGCCAAGCTGAAACAAGTGGAAAAAGTGGGCCCCTTGTCAAAAATGAAATTTCAAGGATAGTTGACTTTGGCCATTTCACAAAAATTTCCCAACTTCTCCAATGCATATACTGCTCAATTTTAAAGCTATGAACATGTTCTTAGACATTTTGGAAATGTCTTGAAGTCCTCTAACCAATGTCTTTGGTCCGATGTAATTTTGATTTACCAATCTCAAGTTATGGTCTTTGATTTAAAGTGCCTTTTTGTTGACTTTTGAAAATGACCTATAATGTTGAAATTGATAACTTTTTGTGAGAGCATTTCTTGGACTTGGAATGTGAAGATGAGTTGTAGGAAATGTCTTCCCCTTCAAGATGAGCATTGGATGGGATTTTTCTGATGAATCATGAAAAAGTTATGCCTTGGTCAAGTTATAGTTGACTTTTCAGCTGTCCAAAAATAGAAACTTTTGACACCTTGATGATTTTTGAGCCATTCTTGTGAAATAATGGTCAAGACTTGACCAAATGATGATTGTGGCTTCAAAATAAGATGTTGACCAAATTTTTTTACTTTTGACTGCCAAATGACCATTTTTCCCCTGCAGTTGACTGTGAGGCAATTAGGGTTTTTGACTGTGCAACTTGACCTTGTGAGCCTTGAAACTTGGCATGTAGGTGCTTGACAATGTGTATGAGCATATGTGACTTGATTGAGCCCTTTAAAACCTCAACTTCGTTGCAAGAATCACAACCCTAATTTGACTGGCTTAGGAGGATGGTTGACTGTGTAGCCTTTGAGTAGACTTGAGCCATTTGAGGTGATGCTTGGCAAAACCTTGAAGAATATGGGAGGGCAAATTTTGCGGTACAACAGTTGCCCCTGTTCAATCTTCTTAGACCTGAGGATGTAGATTGGCTTGTGTGCCTTTCGTGATCCGAAGGTGGAAGATGATTGAACACTAAAGTGCCCAGAAATTTGCACTCACATAGTAGAGTATCAGCAGTGTGATAGCAGGGATGGGCTTATAGATGCCATCTGGAGATGTGACATAACCTTGTCGGGAATGGGCTTATAGATGCCATTTGGAGACTGTTGATAGGTGGATGGGCTTATAGATGCCATCTGGAGGTGCAATGGATAGTTGAATCCGAATAAGAAATAGAATAGCTTCCATGTCTGGGGCATATCTAGTCTATATCTAATTGCTGACGTCTGAATGAGTAGTAGAATGACCGCCGGGTCTGGGGTATATCCATACTGCATCTGAATGAGTGGCAGAATGTCATCCGAATCTGGATCGTATCTGGACTAAACAATAGAATAGCATCCGGAATGGAGCATCTCTAAGATGTCTTTAGAAGTTTGAATCTGAATAAGCAATAGAATAGCATCCAGATCTGGAGCATCTCTAGGCCATCTCCGGAGAGAAATCTGAATAAGTAGTAGAATAACATCTGAGTCAGGAGCATCTCTAAGCTATATCTGAAAGGAAATCTGAATAAGTATCAAAATGTCGCCATGTCTGGGTTGCATCTGAACTATCTATGGACGGAATCTGGAATAAGTATCAGAATGTCGCCATGCCTGGGTTGCATCTGAACTATCTCTAGAAGGAAATCTGAATAAGCAATAGAATAGCATCCGGATCTGGAGCATCTCTAGGCCATCTCTGAAAGGAATCTCTGAATAAGTAATAGAATAACAGCCGAGTCCGGAGCATCTATGAGCTATTACTGGAGAGAAAATCTGAATAAGCAAAAGAATAGCATCCGGGTCAGGAGCATCTCTAAGCTATATCTGAAAGGAAATCTGAATAAGTATCAAAATGTCGCCATGTCTGGGTCGCATCTGAACCATCTCTAGAAGGGAATCTGGAATAAGCAATAGAATAGCATCCGTGTCCGGAGCATTTCTAAGCTATCTCTAGAAGGGAGTCTGGAATAAGTATCAGAATGTAGCCATGTTTGGATCGCATCTGAACCATCTCTAGAAAGAATATCTGAATAAACAATAGAATAACATATGTGGTTGGAGCATCTCTAAGTTATCTCTGAAAAGAAGCCCTGAATAAGCAACAAAATAGCGTCCGGTTCTGGAGCATATCTGAACTATTTCTGAACAAGCAACTCTGAATAAGCAACAGAATAGCGTCCATCTCTGGAGCATTTCCCAGCTATATCTGAAAGGAAACTCTTGAATAAGCAAAAGAATAACATCCATCTCTGGAGCATTTCTAAGCTATCTCTGAAGAGAAAATCTGAATAAGCAAAAGAACAGCATCCATATCTGGAGCATTTCCCAGCTATATCTGAAACTTTGAATAAGCAAAAGAATAGCATCCATCTCTGGAGCATCTCTAGGCCATATCTGAAAGGAAACTCTTGAATAAGCAAAATAATAACATCCATCTCTGGAGCATTTCTAAGCTATCTCTGAAGAGAAAATCTGAATAAGCAAAAGAACAGCATCCATATCTGGAGCATTTCCAAGCTATATCTGAAGCTTTGAATAAGAAAAAGAATAGCATCCATATCTGGAGCATTTCCCGGCTATATATGAAAGGAAACTCTTGAATAAGCAAAAGAATAACATCCATATCTGGAGCATTTCTAAGCTATCTCTGAAGAGAAAATATGAATAAGCAAAAGAACAGCATCCATCTTTGGAGCATTTCCAAGCTATATCTGAAGCTTTGAATAAGCAAAAGAATAGCATCAATATCTGGAGCATTTCCCGGCTATATCTGAAAGGAAACTCTTGAATAAGCAAAAGAATAACATCCATCTCTGGAGCATTTCTAAGCTATCTCTGAAGAGAAAATCTGAATAAGCAAAAGAACAGCATCCATCTCTGGAGCATTTCCAAGCTATATCTGAAAAGAAACTCTTGAATAAGCAAAAGAATAACATCCATCACTGGAGCATTTCTAAGCTATCTCTGAAATCTCTTTAATGTAGATACGCCCTGGCTAGATACAGGTATCGAATCCACAATCAATCGCTCACAGATATGCCCTGGCTAGATACAGGTACCGAATATGGAATTGCGACAGTTGATAGTAATCGTCTTTGGATTGACCTTTTTCCTGAAAAGGTAAAACATCAGTTGTATGCAATGTCATGATGCATGAACTGCATGATTTTAAGATGTTCTCAAAAATAAATGAGATTTGTGTTGTATGATGCGTATGCATGCTATAATGTATGAAGATGTGATGTTTATGAATGTATTTTTGTCTAGGAAAATAAATCCTTGACGAATGCCGGGAAGATAACTTCTGGGCTGATGCTGAAGATTAGAGTTCTTCGTTTCCGTTGGGGATGTTGATTGTAAGAATAAACCGGTTAGGAGAAGATGACTCCGTTGAGGAATAAACTTGTTGAAGAGATTACTCTGCGGGGAATACTCTGTGGGAAGAGATACTTCGCTGAGGTTTGATGGTAACTCCGCTGGGGATTCCGTTGATATATTTTGTTGGGGAATTTGATGAACTCCGCTGGGGGATAGGAAGAACTTCGCCGAGGACGATCTTTCCGTGGTAATTAGCTGAGGATAACCCAGTTATAAGCTCTGGCGGAAAATGACCTTTGAAAAAAGCCGGGGAGACGCGTTCGTACTCTGCAGGGGATCAACTTCCAGAATCTACTGGGGAGATTGATTCAACTCTCCTGGGGAGACTTTTGAACTGTATTGGGGATTGGCTCCACTGGGTGTCTTGTATTCCGCCGGGGAACAATCTTATATTAAGACTGTCGGGGATGCTTGCTTAGGAACATCTTTATACTCCATTGGGGAATGTTGAGATTTTCTGGGGATACCCAACTTCCTTAAGGCTGACAGTAGACTAACTCTGCTTGGGGAGAGCGTCGTCGACTTGCTGGAGGCACTGTGCCTTGTTAGGGCTGACGGGAGACCAACTCTGCTTGGGGAGAGTATTTATGATTCTGGTCTAACTCAACGGGGAGTGAAGGTATCTTGGTCAAATTCTTCAACTGAAATTACCTTGGTACCTGATGGACAGAGCCACCAGATCACTTAGACAGTTCTGATTGCCCCTGTTTCTGATGTGGGAGAAGAAGATACCTTGTGGAGGTGCTTGAGGACTGCCGATTTGACAAATCTTCTTCTGGTAGGCAAGTGACAAGATGACGGGACATAGTCGTACGCTTTGATCCCTAACTTTTTCCTGGACCGCCCTTTCGGGTTTTCAGTCCACCGGGATACCTTTTTTGCCCAAGCCGCCTTTTCAGGTTTTCGACTTGCCGGGTGTACAGATTTTTTTATTTTCATCCCTTGTTTTTGCCCGAACCCTTTTGGTTCGCCGGGAAGCCCTTATTTTTGCCTAGGTGTGTCAACCTAGCGGGTCTTTGATTATGCGCAGTATTTTTTTCAACTATGTCCATGCTCTCAGGATGTAGGGAGGTGCCCCTGTCAGTAGTATTGTGTTGTCATACCACCAGAAGATCCTCGTTTCGATCGTCCAATGCCCCAAGTGACTCAGATGGAGATTTGCCCCAAGCTGGTTGGCCTTTTGAGAGATTCTCCGGATCTTGACTTAACCGCCCCAGGTGATGGGTAATGATCATACCATGCCCCTTGATTGGAGGTGCTTTTGTTCATTAGACATTCGTCGTGCGAATTTCTCTGCTGTTTGAACAAAAAGTCATATGCAAACAAAGTTATGTTAAAAATGCAAAGCTTATGTCTGTCTTGAAATTTTTTTAAAAAAAAAATGAAGTTTTCAATAAAACAAGTAAATTTTGTAAAATGTGATGTCAACTCGTCATTTTACCGCAAGCCTTAAGGAGTCAGGATACCTTTTGTAACAATATGCTTTCGAACTAACCCATGCTTCAGCTAGGACTTTTAAGGGTTGTAACGTGGCCTGGTTCACTGTTTAAGAAACAAAGGAAAAGGCTCAAATTATATTTGTACCCACCCGCTCTTCATGATGTTCTTCAAACCTAAACTCAGTTGATCGTGCGTTAGACCTTGTTTGAGTCTTTGCCCTGATATACCGGTGATGGTTCGGATGTTGACAATTTATTTTGAATAGGCAGTCATTTCTTTTTGGTTGAGGGTTTGTAGGACCTCTTTCTTTTTGATTTCGTTGTCCCTATTTTTTGCCTGAACTGTTTTCTTTTTTGGAATTACAGTCAGCGGGATGCCCTAGTTTTGTAAGTCTCCTTCATAGGTTTTGACTTATTGGGCTTTTTATTTTGATAGATAATGACTGCCTGTCGTTATGATTTTTCGGAACCATCATGGTCTTTTGTTTTGGAAGTACTCGTTTGATGTCATTCATTGTGCACCTGGATTAACTGAGAGAACTACCCTGCCCCAGGTTATGATTAAGGGTTTTAATTTTGAAAAGAAAAACTCCTACTTCTTTGGCTCAAAGGGGTTAACGAGGGATTATCATCCTTATAACTCCAGTGTTTAGGAATTGAAACAATGCATGTACCTCATCAGCGGGGTCTGTTCAAAAGCATACGGTAAATTGTGGTATCGTTTTCGTCATCCTCCCTCAAGAGGCTTAGAATTTTTCAATCAAGAGTTGATCATCACAAAAATATGAAAACAGTTTGCGTATAGTGAATACGAAATAATTACTTCAAAACAGACATGTGTAATGCATTAATGAAATAACAACGTTTGACATGAATACAATGTTTGAACAATCAAAGAAAAAATACAACTTGAACATTCGAATGAACAAAAAATTTCTAATCCTAGCCACGTTTTGGCAAGGGAGCAGTGATCACATTGGGAGTCTCTAGAGAGTCAAACTGGACTTCCTTTGCGTCGATCAGATCCTGAACCTTGTTTCTCAAAGTCCAACAATCATCTGTAGCATGCCCCGGGCTGTCAGAATGATAAGCGCAGCGAACATTGGGGTTATACCTTGAAGGTGTCCTGTTGGGATTCTTAGGAGGGTCCCTTAGAGTTACCAACTTGGTCTCCAGCAGCTGTGGCAATATCTGGGACAAGGTCATGCCGAGGGGAGTGAATTGCCTTTTAGGTCTCTCTTCCCTTTGTTGGTTGCGATGTTGAGGAGCACCGGCCGGTTTTGAGATAACTACTGCGTTGACAGCACTAGATTCTTTCTTGGACGGTTTCTTCTCAGTGTTCGAGGAATCACTATTCTGTATCTTCCCCGACTTGATACCGGCTTCAATTCTTTCCCCAGTCAAGATTAGGTCTGTAAACCCAGCAGAAGAATTTCCAATCAGATGGTTGAAGAATGGACCAGATAGGGTCCCCAGGAACATATCCACAAGCTCACGGTCAGTCAACGGTGGCTGCACCCTGCCTGCCAGGTCTCTCCACTTTTGCGCGTACTCCTTAAAACCTTCACCCGTCCCCTGTGACATACCCTGGAGTTTGGTACGCGTAGGAGCGAGGTCGGCATTATATTGATACTGCTTATAAAAAGCAGTTGCCAAGTCCTCCCAGTTACGAATACTGGTTCCATCCAGTTGATAGAACCATTCAAGCTGAGTCCCTGAAAGACTTTCCTGGAAGAAATGGATCCATAGGTTCTTGTCTGTCGTGTAAGGCTGGATCTTCCTTGCGTATGAACGGAGGTGCAACTTAGGACAGGAAGCCCCGTCGTATTTTGCAAAGGCAGGTTCTTTGAACTTGTGAGGGATCACCACCCCAAAAGATAAGCCTAGGTCTCCAAAGTCCAACCCGGACACCTGTTGAATCTCCATGGCATTTAGACGGTCCTCTAGTTGCTTGTACCTGTCCTCAACAGGAGGGTACTGTTCATTATTGAAGTCTGTCTCGGTGTCAGAGACCACAGGACTAGGAACCTCTCTCCCTTGGTGACTGCCTTCCCCAACAGATGGAGTAGTCCTCTCAGCTTCATTCTGCAGTGTATTCCCGAGTCTGCGTCCAGTGTTGAACAGCACAGTCCTCTTCTTCTTCTTTTTCAGGAGTAAAGCCTTCAACTCCTGTTGTCCCTAGGCCAAGTTCATGACCAACTCCTGGAACTGGGCGTTCTGGGCCTGGAGGGCCTTGATAGCTTGTTCATTGGATGATTCAGAATTCATGATGATGGCTGAAATAAACAACGAAGAAGATTAAGCAACCTGTAGAACAGAGTACCTGTAATGCAATGATATGTATGTATGCATGCGATGTTTTCAAGGATCTCGCGGGGTAAACAGAGAAACTTGTTAGAATTTGAAGTTGGGTAGCTTGATTGAAGGAACTTCATGTTGCTGAGAGTCCTTCATCAAGAGTCAAGGCTTACCATATCGAGTGGGTCATAGCCCCTGACTCAAGTCATCAACCTTGGCTAGAGGAAAATAAATCCCCTTTGCCCCTTGCTAGGCATTTTGATTCATCATGACCTGCATCACAGACCCTTGAGATCCTTGAAATGGGTTAGTCCTTATGCAGGATGCATGCAATGGTATGATGTTATGCTATGCGTGGAGTAATGTAGGTAAACCCTGTTATGAGTCCAGATTAAGGACTGTAAACAAACCCTACAAGAAACTCATGTGTTAGATAACAAGCATGCAAGTAGTCAAGTTTGATGGGACACAAGTCACACAAAGAGCCCTTAGAGTTTAGGCCAGCATGAAGTTTGGGGTACTACCCTCTTGAAGTTGGTGGGCTCAAAAACCTGTCCTATCAAAAGTAACCGGGTTCTAAGGAGCTCAATATCATTGGGTTGTTTTCTGTGTTCATTGTTTCGATTTAGCCACTGAACTGGCGATCAAAATATTCCAAGAAAACAACCCTCAATGAGTGTAGTATCGAGTATCAACCAACTTCGGACTGCACCAAAGTCAGTTATCTCACTACCCCTAAAGAGGCCAGGATGGTTCAATTAAGGTTCCTAAGGTCAGTTGATGCTTCACGACACCACGCGGCGGCCCCGTACTCTCCTTGACTTGACTCAAGGGTTACCGGTACTCACCAAAGTGCCACATCAACATAGCAGACTGCTTCAACCGTGTCGGTATACCCCGCACAGTTCCCTCACAGTCTTGTTGCTACTTTCTAAGAAGGTATCCCCCAGATCCGGGTTAGGATCTATAGAACTCCCAAGACAGGCCCAATAATATTAAAGCAAGCAAAACAAAGCAATTGAAAACACAAGTATGAGCTATCCTAAGGTACACCTCACTTAAAGTATATTCGCCAGCAGAGTCGCCAGTTCTGTGATCAGTGGGAATGAGAACTGACTGTTTAAAGCTGGTTTCGCAAAATGTCGCGGAAGCAAGAGTCGCCACCTTCTTTTATGTTCTCCAACATGGAAAGGACAAAAGCACAACAAAATTCCTTATGAGAATGTTTCTCGGTTCGGGAGGTAGATTTATAGAAAGGGAAGGTGTTAGCACCCTTTCTATCCGTGGTTATCCACGGGCTCTTAGGTACTTGTTCTTATGTTTTCAAAATTTGTTTGCTTTTCAAGTGTGTGTGGGTTTTGAAAAAGTTCGTTTGAAAACTTATAGGTAACTCTTGTATCAGTCCTCAAGAGTGTATGAAGTATTGTTTGAAAACTTTTTGAAAGTGTAAGGTGTGAAAAGTATTTTGTTTGTTTTGAAAAGAGCAAGTATCCATGAGTCATCTACCTACCCTAAGGAATTAAGCTGTGTAAGTGTCCTTTAGGTAGTGTCATCCCATCATTGAGAGGTAGGTAGCACCACCGTTGGAGGTGTTCGGGTCAATTCGATTTTAGGGACAGTGTGGTCACCGAAGCAACAGTTAGGACACCTTAGAAGTAACCCTAATGTCCTAGATCCTTTTTAATCCGAGGCAACCGTTTCGAGGCAACTGTTTCGAGGAAACTGTTTCGAGGCAACTGTTTCGAGGCAACTGTTTCGAGGCAACTGGATCTTTGGACTAAGGGTGACCTCTAAGACGTCCTATACTTGATGACCACGTTTCGAAGGCAACAAGTGAGGCGTACCCTAGAAGTGGTGTGTGCATTGTGTGTTGTATTCAGTTAATGTTTGTCTTTGTTATTAGTGAGCTACGAGTTGTTTTTATTTACATACATTCTTTCATGCAAGTTTAGCAGTTAAGGGGTGCAGAAAGTAAATTGCGGAAACATAAATCCTACGCTATTACAAGGCGCGGGTCTATACATCGCCAAAAATTATAAAGACCCGTTTTTTTTAGTAAATAAGTACGGAAAGTAAATAAAAACAGTAAAAGTCCTAATTACTATTACATCCGGAGGCAATTACATAATAATAAACTGTGCGTGAATAAAAATTAAATCGGAACGTTCTAAGGGTGTTGACCCTTTTAAGAAAAGAAATTGATTTTTTTTGGTCTTTTTGTCAATTAAATGCAATTAATTAAATAATTAAACTAATTAATTAAAAGAAAATATATTTTTGTGTTTTTTATGAAATAAAATAAAAAAGAAACAAAATTAAGTTAACCTAATTCTAAATTGTTTTAATTATTAAAAGAAAAGTCAAAATTGCCTAATTAAACTATTTCAATTAATGTTTATTTACAAAATAAAATAATAATAATAATAATGATGTTAGTTTTTTTTTTTTTTTTATAAAAAATATTAGTTGGTTAATTGTTAATAATAAATAAATAAAATAAAGCAAGTAAATAAAAAAAATGTCAAAACAAAATAAAAAGAAGAGTAAAACCCAAGGGGTGTGGGCTGAAATGGAGGGTGCATTGTTGGAATTATGGCCCATTAAGCTTCAGCTTGTTTGACTTTCTTGGATCGCCTACGCATGCGCTGACTCCAGAGTATGGTGTTCTAGCCTTCTGGACCTTTAGATCTGCATCCATGGACACTTGGAGCGCTGGGATATGAGGTTTATAGTGTTCCTCTTTTGAGAATCTGCACATGAAAGCAATTGAAAAAAATAATATGGAAATTATAGGGGACCTGGGAATCGAACCCAGGTCCCAGAGATTGCATGACACGTTCACCACCACTCCACCATCTGCGTGTGTTTGTTAATATAATGGAAAAGAAATATAATATACAAAAACGCGTTTATATGCTAGAAAAACAAAAAAGCGCGCGTAGGATTTGAATGCACCTATGCCTTGCTGCCACGCAGTCATCTTCAAGCTTATCCTGCAAACATCAAACATATAGCGGGGGTTTTAAACCCCCACAAAATACAAGTATTATGGAAATAGCGATTAGACGCTCATGAGCATAAATTAGGCGCGAGGTGTGCATTCGATTCGTCTTGTCCCTCTCAATTCAACCATGGGTGTCCTGAGGGCCAATTTTCCTGTATGTGAGAAACCCCAATTTGAAAGCTTTGGAAAACCTAAATATCTCCCATGGTGATTTGCGTTTTACAGCCTTATAATGAAATTAAAACATACAGAAAGTTTGGTAATAACGTCAGCAATGTATAGCAATATTCAAAATGAATCAAGGATGCGTAAAAATGGAATTCAGTTTCTCAAAGTTTTGAACAAACCGTGGGGGCGTGATGAGTGATTCCTTGAGTGATTTGGCTTGTTAATGATTGCAAATCATCCTTGGCAATGCAAGGAGTGTATTTGGATAGAAATGGAAGCTTGAATTGTACTGCAACTAGGTTTTCAGTTTGTGATTTTTCTCTTCAAAATTTGGAAATGGCTTATGCTGTATGGGGCTCTCTAGGTCGTGTATTGCATATGGAATGCTTGCATATATGTTTTGTAATGTGTATCAATCCAAATAATGGTCATTGAAGCCTTGCAATAATGTTCTTAATTTCCTCCATAACCAACATTGAACCACTTGCCATATTTGTGAAAATTTGAATTTTTATGCCCATAATAGGTCTTGCACGAATTTGGAATGTACTTCATGGTATATCAAAGCAAATCAACACAAAATATATCCCTCCATTAATTTTCTTGATTTTTATTTGAATTTTAAAGATTTAAAATGAATTAAATCAAATAAAATCAAATAAAAATGGAAAAATTAATTTTTAATCTTGAAATAAATTGTGGGACACGTGGGAGGCATGGCCAAGCTGAAACAAGTGGAAAAAGTGGGCCCCTTTTGTCAAAAATGAAATTTCAAGGATAGTTGACTTTGGCCATTTCACAAAAATTTCCCAACTTCTCCAATGCATATCCTGCTTAATTTTAAAGCTATGAACATGTTCTTAGACATTTTGGAAAGTTCTTGAAGTCCTCTAACCAATGTCTTTGGTCCCATGTCATTTTGATTTACCAATCTCAAGTTATGGTCTTTGACTTAAAGTGCCTTTTTGTTGACTTTTGAAAATGACCTATAATGTTGAAATTGATAACTTTTTGTGAGAGCATTTCTTCGACTTGGAATGTGAAGATGAGTTGTAGGAAATGTCTTCCCCTTCAAGATGAGCATTGGATGGGATTTTTCTGATGAATCATGAAAAAGTTATGCCTTGGTCAAGTTACAGTTGACTTTTCAACTGTCCAAAAATAGAAACTTTTGACACCTTGATGATTTTTGAGCCATTCTTGTGAAATCATGGTCAAGACTTGACCAAATGATGATTGTGGCTTCAAAATAAGATGTTGACCAAAAATTTTGACTTTTGACTGCCAAATGACCATTTTGCCCCTGCAGTTGACTGTGAGGCAATTAGGGTTTTTGACTGTGCAACTTGACCTTGTGAGCCTTGAAACTTGGCATGTAGGTGCTTGACAATGTGTATGAGCATATGTGACTTGATTGAGCCCTTGAAAACCTCAACTTCCTTGCAAGAATCACAACCCTAATTTGACTGGCTTAGGAGGATGGTTGACTGTGTAGCCTTTGAGTAGACTTGAGCCATTTGAGGTGATGCTTGGCAAAACCTTGAAGAATATGGGAGGGAAAATTTTGGGGTACAACAATACTGCTTGTAAAAAGCAGCAGCAAGGTCTTCCCAATTACGGATACTAGCTCCTTCCAGCTGGTAAAACCATTCAAGTTGAGTCCCTTAAAGACTATCTTGAAAGAAGTGGATCCAGAGGTTCCTGTCAGCGATATATGGCTGGAGCTTTCTAACATACGAGCGGAGGTGCAACTTTGGACAAGAAACCCCGTCGTATTTAGCAAAAATTGGTGCTTTAAACTTGTGGGGAATCACCACCCCAGATGACAAACCCAAATCACCAAAGTCCAATCCAGGTACCTTCTGGATCTCCATCGCACTTAACCGGTCTTCAAGCTATTTATATCTATCCTCAGCCGGAGGATACTGGTCTTTGTCGAAGTTAGTCTTGTTGTCAGATACCACAGGTCTAGGAGCCCTCCTTTCTTCTTGGTTTTCTCCCCCTCCAGATGAGTGGGATAAATTGACTTCATCTCGCAAATTGTTACCAAATCTACGACCCATGTTCAGGAGGACCGTCTTCTTCTTCTTCTTCTTCTTCTTCTTCTTCTTCTTCTTCTTATCCTTCAATATAAGAGTCTTCAGATCTTGCTGACCCTTAGCCAAATTCATGAACATTTCCTAGAATTGAGCGTTTTGAGCTTGTAGAGCCTTGATAGCTTGATCAGTTGATGTTTTCGAAGACATGATGCTGAAATAAATAGCAAAGAAGATAAGAAACCTGTAAGGGTACCTGTGATGAGGTGCATGGGAATGATATGTGTATGATATAATTTTAAAGACGTCGAGAGATTCAAATTCGTAAACCAAAATGAAACACACTTTGATTAGATAAACTTGAAACAATGTTTGACAAATGCCTTTAAGGCATTACAAAGGGGAAAACTGAAAAGTAAATCAAAACTAGACATAACAAAAGACATCAGCGCTCCCATGGCCGTTTCCCGTTGGTGCTGACATAGTCGTTGAGGACCTTCTCATTCTCCAGTTGTCTTGTAAGCTTTAGAATCTTCTGCTCCTGCTCGTGATACTTTTCTCTGTAAGTATCCCGCTTTTCTCTTAGCTGCATCTAAGACCTCTTTAATGCCCCAATGTCAGTAGGCATGTATGGATGGAGGATGGTAGGAGGAACCCCTTCTTCATCAGCAATCTCAACAATTACAGGCAAGACAGCTTCGTACGGCATTCCCAGCTTTTGAGCACGTATACGAACCCATCGGAGATATGGTTCCATCGGAAGAGAGGTCTTCATCCCTAACTCGTGTGGATCAGACCTGTGCACCCTGTCCCAAGCTCGTATGAACCTGCGGCGATGCTCTTCACTATCCCCTTGGAAGTCAAAGACAATGATTGGTATCAGCAACTCATGAGGTCCTTCCTTCCTAGCTCGCCCAAACTGACGTAAGGCCAGACAAGGATTATATGTGATCACTCCTCGAATTCCAAGTAGGGGAACATTGGGGTATTCCCTACAACAATCAATAACAGCCACTTCTTCCATGTCTTTAGTGCTCTAGATAATGTCAGTGTGAGCGAGAGACATAATCCTGTAGGCCCAACCCATGCCTTCCTTGTTCTTCAAAACAGATTTGGGGAGGTGAGAAATAAACCACCTCGCCAGCAATGATGCACAACACATAAGGGTTCCCCGTTTCCGAGCAGTACGGGCATAAAGAGAGTGCAGAATGTCACCCAAGAGTGTGGACACCAGATTACGGGACATGAAAATCTTCATCGCATTCACGTCGATAAAAGAATCTGAGTTAGGAAACAACACCAAACCATATACGAGAAGAGCCAGAATGTCTTCAAATGCCTGAAAGTCTAGACTGTCCCAGAACTGATTAGCCTGATCAACCAAGAACTTAGCCAAGAAGCCCTTTGTCCCACTTCTAGTCTCCCAGTTAGACATTACCTCAGCCTTTGTCAGATGGAGGGCTGAAGCAATCTCTTCCGGCCTAAGGACTTTCTCCCAACCTTTAAACGGGGTCTGCTCTAAAATAGAGATACCAAGTAGATCAGAGAATTCTTCCAGAGTAGGGACTAACTGATAGTCCGGGAAAGTGAAGCAGTGGTATAGTGGATCAAAGAACTGGCACAAAACACTCAACATCTGCTCATCCATCTTGGAATTGACTAACCCAAGGAGGTGACCATGTCTTCTGACAAAAGAGGAAGTATCGGGAATCTTTGCAACCAAATCTCTAAGCTGAGTAGGAATCTGTACAAAGCTGATCCGAATAGTGTTTCTACGCATAGGTGCCATGACCTACAAAACAGAACAAAGATGAATCCCCTCTGTCTTTGAAATAGGTTAGTCTGATGCAAGATGCATGAAATGTCATGATGCATGATGTTATGATAGAAACACACCACAAGTATTCACAGATAGCACACATGGTAAGGGAAAACAAATCACACAATATCCCTTAGATTTCAGGCTGGCAAGGAGTTTAGGTACTACCCTCTTTCAGTTTAGTTGGTTCACACCTGTCCTAGTAATAGTAACCGGGTTCTAGAGGATCTCAATATCACTGACCACCATCGATCGGTCATAATTCCAGTTTGGCAACCTTTTCTTGCAGCCGAAATCATCGCGAGAGTTTGGTCTCAACGAGTGTAGCATACTGCTACTGTTCTATGGCCAAGTTGGTCAATTATAGGTTCTAAGGTCAGTTGGTGCTTAATGACCCCTTAGAAGACTCATATTCTCCTTGTTCCACCACAAGGGATATCGGTACAAACTAAAGTGCCATACCAACGTAGCTACTGCTTCAACCGTATCGGTCTACGCTGTACAGTTCCCTCACAGTCTATTGCTACTTACCTAAAAGGTATCCCCCAGATCCGGGTTAGGATCTATAGTAACTCTGATTCAAACCCATAAAGATAAAGCATACAAATCAAGCAATTGAAAACATTATGATGAACTATTCCTAAGGTACACCCCACTTATTAATTTCCCCAGCAGAGTCGCCAGTTCTGTGATACAGTGGGAAGAACTGACTGTTTTTAGAATGCTGGTTTGCGTTTTGCATTTTTTTCGCAAAATGTCGCGGTAAGCAAGAGTCGCCGCCGACTTTTATTTTATCCAACAAGGAAAGGAAAAAAGCACAGAAAAATTCCTTTTTCGAGATTTTCTAGGTACGGGGGGTAGATTATAGAAAGGGAAGGTATTAGCATCCTTTCTATCCGTAGTTATCTACGGGCTCTTAGGTACTTGCTCATCATTTTCAAAATGTTTTCTTTGTGCTTGTGGGTTTTGAAAAGTTTTTGTTTTAAACTTCGATTTAACTCTTGCTTCTGTCCTCAAAAGTGTAATGAAGTGTTTTGAAAACTTTGTTTGAAAAGGAGTGTAAGTGTGAAAAAGTTTTGTTTTTGGATGAGCAAGTATCTAAGAGCTATCTACCTACTCGAAAAAAAGAATCGTTCTATGCTAATTTCCTTTAGACAATGCTATCCCACTATTAATGAGTAGGTAGCACCATCGTTGGAGTTTTAGGGTTAATTCAAAAGAGGGACATACGGTCACTAAAGCAATGTTAGGATACTTTAGCGGTAACCCTAATGTCTTAGATCATTTGTTTGAGGAAACAATATCCGAGGCAACCGTTTCGAGGCAACTATGATCTTTTAGACAAGAGGACGACCTCTAAAATACCCTATACTCAATGACCGTGTACGAAGGCAACCAAGTGGGATGTACCCTAAAAGTGCGCATGTGCGAGTGTGTCGTTTCCAGTTATTTTTATCTTTGCACATGTTAAGGGTGATCTAATTTGATTTTAAGATTACGCATTCAGTCTTGTCATGAAAACCCTATTATCAAACATCTAGCAGTTGTATAATATGCAGAATTAAAATGCGGAAATTAAATTACAAGGCGTCGGGTATTTACATCGCCAAAAGCAACCCTTTGAAAATAAAATAAAATAAAGCGGTAAATAAATAAAATGTCCTAATTATCTATTACATACCGGAAACAGATACATCAATATGGATAAAGAAAAGTAAATCGCGACGCGAAATTAAATCGGATGCATAATTAGGGTTTTGACCCTTTTAAAAGAAAATGCCATTTTTTGTTGTTTTTATTTTAAGAAAAGAAATTAAATCCTAAATTTAAATACTAAATTAATTATTAAATAAATTAAATGATGAAAAATAATAAATGACATATTTTTTGGAGTTTTTGATTATTTAAGAAAGAAATTAAAATAATTAAATTATGTAGTTAAAACCTAATTAATTCTATTTGATTTTAAATATTTACAAAATAAATTAAAGTTTCCTAATTAATATCCTAATTAATTAATAAGTATTTATTAAAGAAAAAATAAAATTCTGAATTTTAAAAAAAGAAGTATTTTTGTTATTTTTAGATAAAAAAGAAAATATGTGATTGGTTAGTAAATTAATCAAATAAAAATAAAGTAAATAAGTTAAATAAATAAAACATAAAGAGAATGAGAAATTGGGCCTGATTTGGGGGTGCAGGAAGCATTTTTGTTGGCCCAATAGTAGCTGATCCAAGTGGACTTTTGTGATCCACTACGCATGCGTTGACCTGGCTTTTGGTGCTCCTCTGATGCTGAGCACCAGATCTGGCCATCTGGCCATCTGGCATGTTGAAGAGTGAGGCGCATGGTGGATGATGGACTTGAATGCACACCAGATTACCTGAAAAATAAGAAGAAAATACAAGTTGCTGGAGGCAGGGATCGAACCCCTGACCTCCAGCCTTTTGGTCTTTGAACGCTTGTGTGGCCACCACTAGGCCAAGTTGTTGTTTTGTTAATAATAATACAAACAATATATTATATAAAAAAACAAGTCAATTGCCAGACAAAACAAAAAAAGCGCGCTTCATTTGAACCAGCCAATGGATAGATGCCACATATTATCCCTGACCTTCCAACCGTGGCTAAAAATCAGAACACTTATACCAACGGACAAAGGTCCGTCGCTATAAGCTTTCCCACCTTCAAAATCTCACACAGGCCATAACAATGGACTCTAAGACCATATTTGGACTCATCATAACCTCCTGATCACAACCATGTCCTTCATATGGTCCAATTATACCTGAAACGAAAATCCCTAAAAACAAAAGCAAAACCCTAGCAATGGCGTTTCACGATACAGAGCATATAAATAAAATTGGTTATTACAAACAGTTTGCAAATGATGTGAGGGTTAAGAATATGCAGTTATTTCATTCAATGGATGCAAGAATAGTGAGTTTTGATTTCAAGAACATGGCGGATTCATGGACTACTTACAGTGCTTTAGAATGATTGAAAACGCGTGGTTTGGATTGGGTTAGCTTCTGGAGATGGCCAGCAATCGATTGAGACAAGTCTCAAGCCCTGAAAATGTCTCTAACCTTGATTTCGATCTCCCACTTTTTTATGATTTTTGCAACTTTTGTTCTGCCTCCATAAGTGATCTCTAACCCTTATTCTTGTATGCTGCGCTTGCTTATGTATTGTGCAATACATTAGGTCTCAATTTTCTGTCCAAATCTCCCTCCATTAAGGCTTTGATATTTGATTTGATTTGCCTTTACAAACTTTCCAAATTGGCTTGATTTCAATCTTTTTGTGCATACAAGCCTTGGTTCGAGTTTGATGAGGTACTAGCTGTCCATTGGAACCTGAAATCATTAAAAAATCTTTGGTTATCAATATCTTTGATTTTATGTGATTTTATTTGATTTAAAATGAATTAATTCAAATAAAAATCAAATTAAATAATAAAAATAAGATATGGACACATGGCCAAGGCTAGGGCACGTGGGTAATAAGGCAAACTCAAATCAAGTGAAAAATAATGAGCCCATTTGGCAAAATTTGAAGTTTTGGGGATAGTTGACTTTTGGCAATTTTGCAAAAAAGTCCAACTTCAACAATGCATAACTTCTTCAAATTTGAACTTTTGGAGGTGTTCTTGGACTTTTTAGAAAGATTGAGATGTTCTCTAATAAATCCTTTGGGTCTCATCTCATTTTGATATTCCATGCTCAAGTTAGAAGCTTTGAAAAAAATGTGTTTTTGTTGACTTTCAAAAATGACCTATAATGTCAAAATTCATAACTTCTTGTGAGTGCATATTATGATCTTGGGGTATGAAGATGTATTGTAGGGAATTGCATCCTCTTCAAAATGAGCTTTGTATGGGTCATTTCTCATAAAGTATTAGAAAGTTATGCTTGGTCAAAGTTGGGTTGACTTTTCCTACAAAACCCAAATTTAGCAACTTTTGAATCTTGATGAATTTTGAGCAATCCTTGATGAATCATGATCAAACCTTGATCAAATGATGAAATATCCTTCAAAATGAGAATGTTGACAAAAAATCTTGAAGTTTGACTGTATTTGGGTCACAGTTGACTTTTGCCCTAGCACAGTCGATTTTTGGACTTTGAGCAATTGACTGAGCAAACTTCCTCTGCAAGGCTTGAAATTTGTCATGGATGATCTTGAGAACATATTAGGACATTGGTGAGCACTTGGGGTCACATAGACTCAAGGATCTTGATGCAACACAAAACCCTAATTTGGGATAGACTGCCTTAAGAGAGAGCTTGTCTGACCAACTCTTGAGCTATCTTGAGCAACTTGGAGATTTTTCTTGCAATGTTGTGAGAAATATGGGAGGGAAAATTTTGGGGTACAACAGAAGTCATGAAGCAGTTCAACGCTGTATTCTTGGCCGTCACCTCCTATCCTCAATGGGTCGCCAATGTTGTTCCAGTGCCTAAAAAGGATGGTAAGGTACGCATGTGTGTGGACTACAGAGACTTGAATAGGGCAAGCTCCAAGGATGACTTCCCGCTTCCCCACATCGATATTCTAGTTGACAACACCGCACAACATGAAGTATTTTCTTTCATGGACGGCTTCTCTGGATACAACCATATCAAAATGGCACCTAAGGACATGGAAACAACGACTTTCGTCATGCAGTGGGGCACATTTTGTTACAGGGTTATGCCATTCGGGTTAAAGAACGCATGGGAAACCTATCAACGTGCCATGATAGCTCTATTTCACGACATGATCCATAATGAGATAGAGGTCTATATGGATGACATGATAGCCAGATCTCAAACTGAAGAGGAGCATCTTGACTATCTGCAAAAACTGTTTGAAAGACTGAAGAGATACAAACTAAGGCTGAATCCAAATAAATGCACTTTTGGAGTAAGGTCCGGTAAACTCTTAGATTTTGTTGTCAGCGGCAAAGGTATCGAAGTAGACCTTGCAAAGGTAAAAGAAATGCAAGAAATGCCTTCCCCTCGCACTGAGAAAGAAGTTAGGGGATTCTTAGGACGTTTAAACTATATCGTCCGGCTCATTTCCCATATAACCGCTACTTGTGAACCAATCTTCAAATTGCTGAAGAAAGACCAAGTGTTGGATTGGAATGACGACTGCCAGGCTGCCTTTGACAGGATCAAAAAATATCTTTAAGAGCCTCCAGTTTTGATACCTCCTATCGGGGGAAGACCTTTGATCATGTATCTAACTGTCTTGGAAAATTCAATGGGGTGTGTGCTGGCAGCATGACGAGTCTGGCCGAAAAGAGCATGCAATTTACTACATGAGCAAAAAGTTTACCGATTGTGAAACCAGATATTCACTGCTCGAGAAAACTTGTTGCGCTCTGGCATGGGCTGCTCGCCTGCTAAGACAATATATGTTGACTCATACTACCTTATTGATATCCAAGATGGATCCAATTAAATACATATTCGAGAAGCCCGCCCTTTCCGGGAGAATAGCAAGATGACAGATGGTCCTGGCCGAATACGACATTCAATACACTACCCAAAAATCCATAAAGAGAAGTGTATTAGCTGATCACCTTGCTCATCAGGTTGTGGATGACTATCAGTCCATGAAGTTTGAGTTCCCAGATGAAGACATCATGATGTTAGACAATTGTGAAGAACTAAGACCATATGACAGACCTGAACAAGGATCCCGATGGACCTTGGTTTTTGATGGAGCTTCAAATGCACTCGGCAATGGCATAGGTGCTGTGATCATATCCCCTGAAGGATGTCATACTCCTTTCACCGCTAGATTGTGTTTCAATTGTACCAATAATATAGCAGAGTACGAAGCGTGTATTTTGGGTCTCAAAGCTACCATAGATTTGGGAATCAAGTCCTTAAGTGTATTTGGAGATTCAGCCTTAGTCATCAGTCAGATCAAAGGAGAATGGGACACGAGGAACCCTAATCTCATCCCCTACAAAGAACATGTGTTGACATTGATCCCACATTTTGAAGAAATTACCTTTTGAGCATTTTCCGCGAGAGGAAAATCAACTAGCAGACGCGCTAGCAACTATGTCATCCATGTTCAAAGTCAGATGGGATAATGAGGCTCCTCAGATCACCATCGAGAGAATGGACGAACCAACTTACTATCACGAGGTCGATACTGATAAAGTAGTGGACAAGCCTTGGTTCCATGAAATTAAGAGATATCTCGAGGCCCAAGAGTATCCAGAGGGATCTTCAGACAACGACAAGAAATTCCTGAGAAGATTCTCTGCTAAGTTTTTCCTCAGTAATGGCACTCTCTACAAGCGTAACCACGACTCAACTTTGCTTCAATGCATAGACAAGAGTAAGGCAGACAAGATCATGGCTGATCTACATGAAGGAACTTTTGTCACCCATTCTAGTGGGCACATTATGGCTAAAAAGATCCTACAGGCAGGGTACTACTGGTCTACCATGGAAGCAGGTTGTCATCAACATTCACGAACCTGTCACAAGTGTCAGATCTATGCTGACAAAGTACATGTGCCTCCAGTTCCTCTAAACGTCCTGACTGCTCCTTGGCCATTCACAATGTGGGGCATCGACATGATTGGAGAAGTCAAACCTACAACTTCTAATGGACACCGCTTCATCTTAGTCGCCATTGACTACTTCACGAAGTGGGTTGAGGCAACATTCTTCGCTTCTGTCACCAAGAATGTTGTGGCCCGATTCATCAAGAAGAATCTTATCTGTCGATACGATATTCCAGAAATAATCATCACAGATAATGGTACAAGTCTCAACAATACTATGATCATTGCTCTGTGTGTGCAATTCAAGATCCAGCATCATAACTCTTCTCCTTACCGGCCGAAGATGAATGGCGCTGTAGAAGCCGCTAATAAAAACATCAAGAAGATCATACAAAAAATAACAGTAACCTACAAGGACTGGCATGAGATGTTACCATTCTCTCTCCACGGTTACCATACCGTGGCGCGCACATCAACAGGGGCAACTCATTTCTCCTTGGTATACAGCATGGAAGTTGTTATACCAATTGAAGTCCAAATCCCTTCTTTGAGAATCATAAAGGATGCGAGTTTGAGTGAAGATGATTGGATTTAAACTCGATTTGACCAGTTGAACTTGATTGATGAGAAGAGGCTTACAGCTGTCTGCCATGGTCAGATGTACCAAAAACGTATGATCAAAGCTTTCAACAAGAAGGTCAAATGTAAAGCATATCAAGCTGGTGACCTGGTAATCAAGTGTATCCTACTACCACAAGGTGATCCCAGGGGTAAATGGACTCCTACATACGAAGGACCGTTTATGATCAAGAGCATATCTTCCGGTGGGGCAATGATCTTAACCACTATGGACGGCGAGGATCTTCCACACCCTGTAAACGCAGACATAGTTAAAAGATACTACACATAAATAAAGACTCGTTAGGTCGACTGGCCTAGGCAAAAATTAGGGAATCCCGGCGAACCAAAAGGGTTCGGGAAAAAATTAGGGATAAAATACAAAAAAATCTGTACACCCGACGAGCTGAAAACCTGAAAGGGCGGCTTGGGCAAAAAAGGGTATCTCGGTGGACTGAAAACCCGAAAGGGCGGTCCAGGAAAAAGTTAGGGATTCAAAGCATACGACTATGTCCCATTAGATTACCTTAAAACTAATCTCCATAATCAATCGTCAAACTCAAACGGTACTAATCAATCCAATCAGCTTCGTACAAAGCAACAAACGGACGAGACGCTCAAAGACATGAAGGTTATAGCAGAATGGGAACCCCATGGGATTATTTCACATAGTTTTTTTTCCTTTGTACCAATCTTCATTTTTTAAGACGACATTCTCTTACTAGGATGTTCCTCTCTTTGTACAAACACTTATTCAAGTTAATACAAAGATACTCCTTTGAAAGTGAAAAACTATCTGTTTCTTCTTCTAATGTTCTTGTTTTGTTTACGAAAACGTCCAGCATTTATTTTTGAGCATATGCATTTAAGTGTAATTACTGTTCATAAATGAACTCGTAAAAAAGAAAAATAAACCAGAAAGACAATTACTAATGACCTTAAGAAATAGGACAACATCTGTGGGCCATTCCATGAAATTCTCGTAGGTACTTTCTCCAGCAGAGGCAGAAGAACAAACATCCTGTTACAAGATCTTTATCATATCCCCGAGGGGACGAAACTTCCAGTTGCCACCTCAAAGATTCCCCAGCAAAAGTCATTCAGTTTCTCAGAATTTCTCAGCAGGATTTCATAAAGCCTACAAGCAATACACATTGTTTATCTTCCCCAACAGAGTTTATGTCTCTGGTTATGGAAACCCTTTCATCAGCACTTCAACTTCAAACAGAACATGAAGACTTACACTCCTCATCCTCAGCAGAAGTCAGGGATTTATTTTCCCTAATCCAAACAACATAGCAGCAAAACATCTTACATGCATATACATCACATCCATACATCATAAGCATCAATGACAGAAATGCATATATCGCAATCTCATTGCACTATGCATTTCATATATCGTGGCATCACATACAACTAACTCTTTACCTTTTTCAGGAAAGATCAACCAACACAAAATTATTATCAGATTTTCAATAGAACAAGGAAAATGTCTATGAACAAATCAATTATAGATCAATTCCCGAAACAAGCCGGGATGAATATCTACATGACATATACTCCTTCCAGACCCCTGCTGGTTCAGTTTAAATCTCTCAATGGTTTATCCTGATTCTTTCCCGCAGACATTTTTCTCTGGTTCAGATAAGTCGCTCCAAGATTTATTCTGATTCTTCTCCAGACCTCTACTGGTTCAGTTTAAATCGCTCAACGGTTTATCCTGATTCTTTCTAGTAGATATTTCTGTTGGTTCAGTTTAAATCTCTCAACAGTTTATCCTGATTCTCTCCTGTAGACATCTTCTCTGATTCAGATAAGTCGCTCCAAGATTTATTATGATTCTTCTCCAGACCACTTCTGGTTTAGTTTAAATCTCTCAACGGTTTATTCTGATTCTTTCCCGCAGACAGTTTCTTCTGGTTCATATAAATCACTCCAAGATGACATTTGTTAAGCCCATTCCCTATACAATCAACCATGACATCATCAAGTGCAAATTTCCGAGCACTCTAGTGTTCAATCATCTTCCACCTTCAAATCACGAATGGCAGATTCGCCAATCTAACTCTTCAAGCGTAAGAAGATTGAACAGGGGCAGCTGTTGTACCCTAAAATTTTCCCTCTCATTTCTCAAAGGATCACCCTGGACCCCCAGGTTTGCTTCCATCCAATTCCAAGCCTTGAATTACAAATTTTCCAATAAAGTCATTCACAAGGATAAAATGGTCATTTTGCACACTAAAAAGTCAAACTTTGACTTTTGGATCAAAAATCAAGTTTCAAGAATCATATTTCATCAAGACACGTTGAAACATGAAGTTTGTTTCATCAAGAAATTCAAAAGTCAAAATTACTTTGGAAAAGTCAAAATTCTAAATACTTAGAATTTTTCTAAGTGTTTAAGAAATATGACAAGCTCAGAACTTCTGATCAGATTATCACCATGATGCAAGTTGTCTATGGAAGAACTTCTAACTCAATAGTTTTAAATATCAATGAGACCCAAAACATTGCAGAACAAAACTTCTTCTAGAAATGCTGGGATTTCAAGTCATACATCCTCAAAGTCACGTCCCTGAAACTTAAACACTTAGTAAATTCTGAGCATTTTCAAATCAGAATTTGTTTACAACTTCTGGGCCATTTTTCACGTAGTTTCAGTTAGAAGTTGCAAGAGTAATTCAAAGAGGGCTTAAAAATCATGTCATAAGATTTCTGGAAAGTCCGAGAACTCGCTCAGAACATGCTGGAGCAAAGAGATTAAAGGATCAGAAGTTGGATGTTGGTTCTAAGTTGCGCTGATGCTGAACTTCTGACCCATAATTAAGCTATGATGCATAATCTCACATTGCAGGATTTCTGGTATGATAAATCTCATCATCATTTAATGCTCACAACCACTTTTGAGTTTTTATCCAAAGGATTTCCCCACGTGTGACATAGAAGTACACCTTCGTCCTTGAAAAGGCAAACTTTTGTGCAAGAGTATGCTGGGCCCATGCTTTACTTTTGCTCCTAAGGGTACTTTTCCTTAATCCATGCTTACAAATCCATCTTAGGCACGACTAAAAGCTGCTAACCACCATACTTGTTTATCTTACTTTAGAACAAGCCAGCACGCTAACATGATGGTGGTACTTTTCACTTCTCCAAGATGCAAAATTCTTGCCTATAAATTGAACTTCATTTGCAACTGTGAAGGGGGCCGGTGGAAAAATTGAAAAGAAAAGCTTTGAAACCTTGCTGAAAATTCCAAGAATCTGAAACTGCAAACACAAATACAAAACCTGCTAGTTTTTGATTCTTGCTTTCAAACGCCAATTTCCTTCAAGTGTTTCTTGACCAAATCATCCATACAGTTTCTGAATTTTCCAGCTACTCATAGCCCAAGTTAAAGGTTGTTCCAACTTGCTGAGCACGTGAGGAGGATGATCAGAACATTACAAGCAGTCCGAACATTTTCCAGCTGCAAGGGAGAATATAAGTTCACAACTTCTTAAGGAAACTAGGATTAATAGATACTTGCTTGTTTCTGATTTACAGTCTTGACTCTTTTTTTATGTTTATGAAACCATGTTGGAAACTACCATAATTGCTATGTTTGTGTTTTCTGTTCTGTTGAGAGTTGACTAAGCTGCATATATTCTGATTAGCATGGAGAAAGAAATAGAGTTCATCATCAGAGTTTACTTTATGATACATATTTATTTTTTTGCTTCTGATACCGGATGTACAGCCACCCCAATGGTAGACAGTGTGTGCGCATAAGACATTAGTGCTAAGGGTTCTGGGTTCTAGCCCCAGAAGCATCTTTTTTTTAGGTTTATTTAGTGACATTTTCACCTATTTATCTGTCAGACAATATTCCCAAATCAGAACTTCTAAATAACCTTACCCAATAACATTATCACCTCACTCTCTCAAATATCCAGAACTTGTGACTTGCCAATGATATATGAACTTCTAGGTTCCCAGCTACACTATAGCTTCTAAACCTCCTCAACAATCAGAGCTTCTAGGTTTTCCTTTATTCCCAGAAACATCAGAACTTGGTGTACCCAGGCCCAGAAATTCTGACCTTTTACTTTCCTGCTAACATTTTCTCTCTTGCAGCGTATCAGAGTCAGAACTTTTGTTCCTCCTCGTTTAAGCAATGTGCTGATTCTGACTCCTTTTTCTCTTATTTATCTTATTTTAGCTTTTAATAACCAAAAACACCAAAAAAACATTTTTATATTTACATACTTTATTTTATCTCTTTTTAAACCAAAAGATCAAAAATATTTTCTTAAGCCAATTTATTTCTTTTCTTAACAAAAAACAAAACAAGTCCATTTCAATTCTTGTACATTATTTCAATATGGTTGTAATAGATAATTAGAACTTTAATTTCTTGCAATCCCCATTTGTAAATTTGTACACCCCATCCCCCTAATGACTGTAATAGCATAGAATATTTACTTTCCACAATTTATCGCTTTCATATAAATGCTAGTAATTAGGATTTGTATGGAAAGATAAAAATCAACAAATAGATAATCCTAATCAAGACAAAATGCATGTAAATCAAACACACATACACACTAACACCCCTTAGGGTAATCCCACTTGCTGCCTATCAAAAAATAGTCATGTCCCTCAAACATGGGCGTTTTAGCAAAGACCCTCGATAAAAGATCGTAGTCCCTCGATGATCCTCGATGTTGCCTTCGGTAAACGATCTAGTCCCTAAAACGACATTGCTAAAACGTTCAATAGTTTGCCTTCTATGACTACACAAACGTCCAACGCCCATCCCTTAACATCCAACGATGGGGATTCTTACCAAAATAATGGAGAGATAGAAACATCTAAAGGAGGAGGAAAATAACATCTAAGACCTTTTGAGTAGGTAGATTTTCTCCTAGTTGCTCGCTTGCTCACAACAAAAATATTTTATACACCAACACTCTCATTTTGAAACATTTTCAAAAGACAACACTTTGTACGCGTTCTTATAGAAACGAGAGCCATTACAAAGACACATTTTCAAAATCACTTTCAAAACACATTCCACAAACACCTCTTTGAACTATTTTTGAAACAAAACTTTGTACGCGTTCTTATAGAAACGAGAACCATTACAAAGACATTTTTCAAAATACTTTCAAAACTCACACCACAAGCACACATTCAAACAAAAGCAAGTGATCTAGCAAGCAACTAAGAGCCCGTAGATAACTACGGATGAAAAGGGTGCTAATACCTTCCCTTTTCATAATCTACCCACCCCCCCCCCCCCCCCCGAACTCAAGAAAACATCTCTAAAGGTATTTCCTGTTCTTTTCATCCTTTCCTTTTGGATAAAAGAAAAGTCAGTGGCGACTCTTGCTATCCGCAACATTTGTGATAAAACGCAAAACACCCAAGTCGGTTCTCCCACCGTGTTACACAACAATTAAATGGGATTCCCTAGGATCAGATTGGAATCTAGCGTAAAGATGTACACTGAATAAAATATTATGTCTAGATGCAGTTAAATACAAAATAGATCCTATCATACCACGATAGAGCTTCTGACAAACCTTTCCACTTATCTCTTCTTTTTCCAAGATACATGTAGGATGCATTGGAGTCTTTGCTATAGTGCAGTCTGTCATGTTGAATTTCTTCAGAAGTTATTTAGTGTACTTACTTTAATGTATGTAAGTAGCCTCTAGTTTTTGATCAATCTAGATTCCAAAAAAGAAATGCAGTTCCCCGATCATGCTCATTTCGAACTCAGCCTGTATTAGCTTAGAAAATTCCTTGCAGAGAGATAAATTAGTAGAACCAAAAATAATATCATCGACATAAATTTGAACAATTAGAATATCATTTTTGAATGTTTTGTATAAGAGTTTAGTGTCAACCTTTCCCCTGGTAAACTTATTTTCTAGCAGAAAATTGCTCAATCTGTCATACCGAGCTCTAGGAGCTTGTTTCAAGCCATAAAGAGATTTCTTTAGTTTAAAAATATAGTCTATTTTTTTAGATTTTTCAAATCCAGGAGGTTTCTCAACATACACTTCTTCTGAAATGTAACCATTCAGAAATTCACTCTTAACATCCATCTGATAAAGAATGATGTTATGATTTACGAAAAGGAAAATAATAACCAAATAACTTCTAACTTGGCGACTGGTGCAAAGGTTTTTATATAGTCTATACCTTCTTGTTTACTATAACCTTGCGCAACTAATCGAGATTTGTTTTTTACCACTTCTCCTTTCTCATTGAGCTTGTTTCTGAACACCCATTTGATTCCAATGATATGGACACCTTTAGGTTTCTGAACAAGATCCCATACGTCATTCTTTGAGAATTAGTTCAGTTCTTCCTCCATAGCCAGAATCTAATCCTTATCCATAAGGGCTTCCTTAATTGACGTAGGTTCTATTAAGGAGACTAAACCCAGAAGCACTTCATCAGAAGGTTTGAGAGCCAATCTTGTTCTGATTGGAGCATCTTTACTTCCAAGAATAAGATCTTCAGGATGAGAGGATGTGATTTTGTTCTTCTTTGGTTGAGTTAGATTATAAGGACTATCAACATTATCAAAAGGACAAGCTTCTAATTCTTTATTGTGATACGGTGGGAGAACTGACTTGAGGTTTGCGTTTGTATTCACAAATGTTTCGGTTGAGCAAGAGTCGCCACCGACTTTTTATTTTATCCTAAGAAAAGGTCAAAAAGCACAGCAAAAACCTTTGAGATGTTTTCTTGGGTTCGGGGAGTAGATTATAGAAAGGGAAGGTATTAGCACCCTTTCTATCCATGGTTATCCATGGGCTCTTAGTTACTTGCTTAGATCAACTTGCCTTGATTTTCAATTGTTTGAAATGGTGCTTTGTGTGTGTGGTTTTTGAAAATGTTTTGAAAAAGATGCCTTGTCTAGGCAACCCTTGTAACAATTCTTTACTCGAATGTTTTACAAAAGGTGTTTGTCTTTTTGAAAAGATGTTTCAAGGTTTTGAAAGTTTGTGTTTGTGAAATGTGTTTTTTGAAAAATAGGCAAGTGTTTTTGTTATGCAAGTTGGCAAGTAACCAAGAGTTTGTCTACCCTAAATTTCTCAAAGATCTTTGCTATGTTTTAACCCTTTTAACAATTTTGTTCCACCATTGTATTTGGTGGACAATCTTGTGTTAGGATGTAAACGGGACGGGCGCGGGTCATCGTTTAGACCATGATTGCAATGGTGCCAAGTATCTTTGGACAATTTTTCCTTTGAGGGACTTGATCATTTTTAGGCAACTTTTGAAAGCGTCATCGAGGGACTATGATCATTTGATTGTTTTGTTTTTGCCAAAGATACCTAACATGCAATATGGCCCATTATTGAAGGCAACAAGTGGAGTACCCTAGGGGTGCAAGTGTGATTAGTGTTGTCCATTTTCATGCTTTTTTTTTTGTCTTGAATTTAGGTCAAACTATTTGTTGTTTTTGATTTGCATACAAAACCCTAATTCTAACATGGCATAATTAGAAAGCTTGTAAATGCGAAAAATAAAAGGTCCTAAGTTATTACAACACAAATATGGGATGGGGGGTACAAAGGTTCAAATGGGGATATTTTAGCAAGAAATTTAAACCTAAACTATTACATCCAAATTGAAATTTTACAAGGTATTTAATTGCACAATAATTAAATAAAATAAAATAAATATGCAAGATGCAAAAATGATTTTCACATGTATGTAAAAAAGGTATTTTCATGTGTCAAATAAACAAAAATAAAATGAATGAATTTTTGGTATTTTTATGTATTTAGGGCAAAACCCTAATTTTATAAATAAAAGGTATTTATTATATAATATATGCAATATTTATTAATTATGTACAAAAAATAAATAAAAAGGAAGTATATTGTAAAAAAGTGATTTTTTAAGTTAAAAATTAATAAAAATAAAATGTATTATTTTTTATGTTTTTAACCTAAATATACTAATAAATATATAAGTATTTACATTATTTATTAAATATATATTATATGTACAAAAATAAAATATTTAATATTATTAAAAAAAATTATATTTTTTATAAAATGTTTTCAAAGGTAAAATAAAATAAAAATCAGAAAATAAAAAGTGTTTGTATTATTTTTAGCTATTTTTAAATAAAAGTATATTTATGATTATTTATGTACAAAACTAAATAAAACCAAATAAATATCAAATAAAATGCAAAAAATGTGGGAAAAATAATTTTAATATTTTTTCATGCTTAAATAAAAATATAGAAACAAAATCAAAAGGAAAAAATAAAAAATGACAAGTATATCTCAAAATGGGCCAGGGGGGTGCATGTGAAAAATGAAAGTGCAAAAAGAAAAAAACATCTCAGGCCCAGCCCAAGAGAGGCTGTCTTCAACCTCCAGACAATTCAAACAACAAAAACGTGCGTTTTGCCTTATCCCTGCTATCTCTTGATTCCTTGATTTTCAGCACAAACTCATAACATGAAAAATGTCAAGCATCAAACCACGAATCCATACATATAAAAAACTTAACTTAACTCTCAGAAATGAGAGAGAATTTCTCCATCCCTAATTCTTAACCTAAGTTTTTGTCAATATTCAAGTCTTAAATTCTCTCAGCATATGCAATATAAATGGAAAGTGAGGATATGTATAGCTTCAGGGCCATGAATAGAACATTTTTCATTCATAAACTTAAAGCTAACTCTTCCTAGATTGAGAGATAGAAGTCCATGAACTTACCTGTTCAGCTTGGATCGTGTCTGGCAATGGAGGCACTTTCAAGGCAAGGTGAGGATTGGTACAGCTTGCTTGAAGTCCAGGGATGCTATTCCAACCTTTGACTTGCTTTGAAACCAAGTGAATCAAGCTATGGCAATAAACCTGCAAAACAGAAAAAGTGAAAATGGTGAAGTTGGTTAGAGGTGTTACAGGTCGTGTCCAATGCTTGGGATAGCTTGCATATGTGGTATGGAGTGTGTATGAACTGGTTTTAGCAAGAATGCACGAGTAGATTGAGTTATGGAAGTCCAACTGCAGAGGTGACTCTGTTTTCTGCAGTAGGATGATGTTTTGATGAATGATGAGGTTTGGAAGGGGTTTTGGTCGTGCCTTAGCTCAGTTATGTTGTTTGGGATGTGTCTAACAAGTTTGCTTAAGCTTCTCTTGGCAGAACTGTGAGATGTGTTACAAAATGCTAGCTTTCTTCTATGTGAAGCAAGGAAATGTCAACTTGGTTTCTAGGCTTGTGCAGGCCCCTCAAGTATGTTGCACACTTGAGTCTTGATCAGTGTGATATCTCCAAGAATCTTGTGTCCAAAGATATGCCTTGTACCACTTGGATTGCAAATTTGACATAAAGTGCAACTTTACCAAAATGGATAAATTGCTTTTTCCATATTAAGGTTAATCTTTTGTGTAATGACTTAATGGACAAGATAATGCTAGGACACAAAGGTTTTGCATTAAATTATTGAGTGTGGATGAGATAAAAGGCCTGTAATCTAGCTTAGAGCATGCTGAGTTCAAAAATGCAAAGTTATGGACATGGAAATGGTTCATGAACAAAGTGAGTTTTGCCCATATTGCCAAATTCGATTCTCCCTAACCACAAGGTTGTTTGATGAGTTATTGGACATTTTGGAAAGCTTGGAATGTGTACTACAATCCATATTTGTAATGCAATTTGAAATTCCAAGTGGAAGTATGTGATAAGTGGCCATGAAGTTAGGCAAAAATCCTGCCTAAAATAGGTCAAAATTTTTCTAAGTTAAGAATGTTTTGCACCCTTGTTCCAAAAATCATAACTTGAGTTACAAGCTTCTTTTGAGGAAACTTTGTGAATCAAAGTTGTAGATTTTGCAATGGACTACAACTTTCATGTTTTGAGTTTTCCTTGAATCCAAATCTATCTTGATGGAAAAGTGGGACAAAGTTAGGAAAAAATTAGGAATTTTCATAACTTAGAAAATTTCTAAGTTATGAAATTTCTTCATTTCAAACCCTAATTTGTGATTTTTGATTTCTTGATGAACAAGTTTCATGATTTGGCATGTTTTGATGAAAAATTAATCTTGACACTTGATTTTGACCAAAAAGTCAAAGTTTGACTTTTCAGTATACAGTCAAAAATTGATCAATTGACTGGAAAATTCATCTGTCAATCTTGTGCATTTAGGATCTTTTGAACTTGTTGAACATGTCAAGACAATTACAAGGGGACTTTGAGTCCATATGTGAGCTTGGTTTGCCATTGGCTAGGTCAAACAGTCAAAAGTTGCCTTTGTGCAGTCAAAACCCTAAAAATGACCATTTTGCCCTTTTGGTGATCTGATCAAATTTCTTGTGGAATTGTGATCCAAATTTGACCAAATGGTTCATATGAGTTCATAATGTTGATGTGGGTCAAAAATCATGAAGTTTGACTGTCAATTGACCACAGTTGACTTTTTCCCCAATACAGCTGATTTCTAGGTCAACTGTCCAATTGACTGGGCAAAGATTGGAATCCAGGCTTGAAACTTGGTATGGATAAACTTGAGAGTCCAACATGAAGCATGAAAGTAATTTTGGGCACTTTAGGTCAAAACATCTTTGTGCAAACTCAAACCCTAATTTGGGTCAACAGTGCAAGGAGGAGTCTTGAGCAGAGCAAACCCTAACTTGATCTTGAGCTCCAAGGGTCTTGTGGTGAGAAAATATTGAAGAAAAGGGAGGGCAAATTTTGGGGTACAACAGTTTCCCCTGTTCAATCTTCTTGCACCTGAAGAGTTAGATTGGCAGGTTTGCCTTTCGCGTCTCGAAGGTAAAAGGAGATTGGACATTAGAGTGCCCTTAAATTTGCACTCATTAGAACAATGGATGCGGGAATGGGCTTAGAGATGCCATTTGGAGATGGGCTTAAAGATTCCATCTGAAGGGTTTGTGGAACTGCAGTGTGATGGGTCGGAAGAATGAGGATCAAAATGGTATCCGTGTCTGGAATGTATTTGAACTGCATCTAAGGACTGAGTTTGTATGAGAAGAAGAATGGCCTCCGGGTCTGGGGCGTATCTGAGCTGTAACTGTGTTTGAAAGTAGAACGAATATCAGAATGACTACCGTGTCTGGAGTGTATCTGTATTGTATCTGGATAACAGAGAAACATCTGTATGGAGCAACTGCGTGCTGGGGACAAATTTTGAATGAGTGACAGAATGGCAACCATGTTTGGAGCATATCTGGACTATATCTGAAGTTGAAAGTTGTATGAGTAGCAGAATGACTTCCGTGTCTGGAGTGTATCTAAAACTGTAACTGGGATCTAGATAAATGACAGAATGACTTCCGTGGCGAACGCACTGGAGAGAATCAAACTGTTGTTGTAAGGGTTAGAATGGTATCCGTGTTTGGAATGCATTGAACCTTGAGGTGGATAAATGAATCTGAATGAGAGATAGAATGGCTGCCGTGTCTGGAGCGTATCTAGTCTGTATCTGATTGCTGTAGTCCGAATGAGTAGTAGAATGACCGCCGTGTCTGGGATGTATCTGTACTGTATCTGACTTGAGATTTTGAATGAGTAATAGAATGACCGCCGTGTCTGAGGCGTATCCATACTGTATCTGAATAATTGTTAATGATAGCCTTTTAACCTTATCCTGAAAAGGGTGAAATGTTAGCTAAAACACAAAGTTATGTTGCATGATATGTATGATGCAAAATATGTTATATCAATGTTTATGATATGAATGTAAATGAGCGCATATGTAAGCTGAAGAGTTGTCTTTGTTGAGGATAGATGAATCCTGGAAACAAAGAATCTTGACTGCCGCCGGGAATGTGAATCTTTGACTGTTGCAGGGGAAGACAGGAATTTTGATTACTGAGGATGAAACATCCTTGTGGACTACTGCTGGAGAATTAGGAGCTTTGGGTTGTGTACCAATCTTCTGGGGATTCTGGTCTTGAGGAGATCTTCACCGGAGAACATCTGACCATCCTGTGAGGAGCTGAGAATGAGAGTCTTCACTCTGCTTGGGGAGATGCAAAATCTTCAATTGTTGAGGGATCTTAGGACCACTGCGGGGAATTGGAATTCCTTGGTGACTTGCAGGGAATGGGAACTTCTGAAAGTCTTTACTGGGGAATTCAGGACCTGATAGACTCATGTTGGAGAGGTATGACTGAGAATCTTCAGTTTGGGTGGCAAGTATCTCCGTGGGGAGAAGTTTCACTAGCCTGGTTTCGTTGGGGATTGATAGTTGGAAGTTTTAGCTCCGCTGGGGATTCTGAAACTTAACTCTGAGGGGACTTGAATTCTGGAAGGTTCCATGGCTGGGGAAATCAGTGTTGGGAAAACCTTCTCCGTTGGGGATCCTGAAGTCTAATTCTGTTTAAGGAATTTTGTTCTGACAGAGGAATTTGGATTTCAAATCTGCTGGTGATTTCTCCTGAAAGGGCATCAAGATATCTATCCGTACCTTTAACCTATCAGTAATGAACTTTCTCGATTCATAAGGAAATGATTATGTTCAAATGCATATGCCTATTTAACAAAACATTGGACGTTTCTCAAAATAAAACATAAATGTAGAAAAGCAAGAGAAGACAAAGCAAATTCCTGTATTTGGAAAAGTATTTGTATTAACTTTCTATGAATATATTTGTACAAAGGAGACAGTCATCCTAGTAAGAGGATGTCGTCGTAAAAAATTGAAAAATTCATACAAAAGAAAGATGGCTATATGAAACAATTCCATGGGATTCCATTCTGATATAGCCTTCACAACTCTGAATATCTGTCCATTCAATGCTTCGTCTGCCGATGACTGGATTGATCAGAAGCTTGGAGCTGGTTGATGAAGAGATTGTCCTTAAGGTGATCCGACGAGACATAGTCATACGCTTTAATTCCCTAACTTTTTCCTGAATCTCCCTTTCGGGTTTTCGATCCACTGGGAAACCCCTTTTTGCCCAAGCCGCCCTTTCGGGTTTTCAACTTGCCGGGTGTACAGATTTTTTTTGTTTTATCCCTAATTTTTGCCTGAACCGCCCCATGGTGGTCAGAATCATTGCACCACCAGAAAATATGCTCTTGATCACAAATGGTCCTTCGTATGTAGGAGTCCATTTGCCCCTGGGATCACTTTGCGGCAGGATAATCCGCTTGATTATGAGATCTCCGACTTGATATACTTGACGTCTGACTTTCTTGTTGAAGGCTTTGATCATCCCTTTCTGATACGTCTGACCATGGCACACAGCAGCGAGTCGCTTCTCGTCGATCAAATTGAGTTGGTCTAGTCGGGTCTGAATCCAATCATCTTCACTCAAACCAGAGTCCTTCATAATCCTTAAAGAGGGAATCTGAACTTCCATGGGCAAGACAGCTTCCATGCCATATACCAAAGAAAATGGGGTTGCCCCGGTTGAAGTACGTGCTGTCGTACGGTATCCATGCAGTGCAAACAGTAACATCTCATGCCAGTCCTTGTAAGTGACCGTCATTTTCTGAATGATCTTCTTAATGTTTTTGTTCGCAGCTTCAACAACACCGTTCATCTTCGGCCGATAAGGAGATGAATTGTGATGATAAATCTTGAACTGTTCGCACAATGCGGTGATCATAGTATTATTCAGATTTGTACCGTTGTCTGTGATGATCCTGTTTGGAACACCATACTGGCATATGAGGTTTTGCTTGATGAAGCGGGAAACCACATTTTTAGTGACAGAGGCAAAAGAAGCTGCTTCGACCCATTTGGTGAAGTAGTCAATGGCGACCAGGATGAAGCGATGTACGTTGGAAGCCGTGGGCTTGATCTCTCCAATCATGTCAATGCCCCACATTGCGAATGGCCAAGGAGCTGTCAGCACGTTGAGAGGAACCGGAGGAATATGAATCTTGTCAGCGTAGACTTGACACTTATGGCAAGTACGGGAGTGCTGATGGCAATCTGCTTCCATGGTAGACCAGTAATAGCCTGCCCTTAGGATCTTTTTAGCCATAGTATGCCCGCTCAAATGGGTGCCAAATGTACCGCTGTGCATCTCTGTCATGATTAACTCCGCTTCGGCTTTGTCAACACATCGGAGTAAAACACAATCATGGTTGTGCTTATAGAGGATGCCATTGCTCAGGAAGAACTTGGCAGCAAATTTCCTTAGGAACTTCTTGTCATTTACGGAAGCTCTTTCAGGATATTCTCTAGTCTGGAGATACCTTTTGATTTCGTGAAACCAGGGTTGTTCCACTACTTCTTCGGTATTAATCTCATGACAATGTGCAGGTTCATCCATTCGCTCGATGGTGATCAGGGGAGCCTCGTTATCCCAGTTGAGTTTAAACATAGAAGACATTGTTGCCAGAGCATCTGCTAGCTGATTCTCTTCTCGCGGGAAATGCTCGAAGGTAATTTGCTCGAAATGAGGCAACAATGTTAGGACATGTTCTTTGTATGGGATAAGATTAGGATGTTTGGTATCCCACTCTCCTTTAATTCGATTGATAACCAAAGCCGAGTCCCCAAATACGATCAAAGATTTGATCCCCAAGTCTATAGCAGCCTTGAGACCAAAAATGCAAGCTTCATATTCCGCCATGTTGTTTGTGCAGCTGAAGCAAAGTCGGGCCGTGAAAGGTGTGTGACAACCTTCCCGGGAAATGAGTACCGCACTGATACCGTTTCCAAGTGCATTTGAAGCACCATCAAAGTACAGGGTCCATCGGGATCCCTTTTCGGGTCCGTCATACGGTCTGTTACCTTCAATGTTGTCCAAATTCATGATGTCCTCGTCTGGGAAGTCAAATCTCATGGACTGATAATCTTCGATAGCTTGATGAGCTAGATGATCAGCTAGTACACTCCCTTTTATAGCTTTTTGAGTGGTGTACTGGATGTCATACTCAGTTAGAATCATTTGCCATCTAGCTATTCTTCCAGATAAAGCAGGCTTCTCGAAGATATACTTGATAGGATCCATTTTGGAAATCAACAAGGTGGTATGAGTCAGCATATACTGCCTTAGTCGGCGAGAAGCCCATACCAAAGCGCAGCAAGTTTTCTCGAGCAGTGAGTAGCGAGTCTCACAGTCGGTAAACTTTTTGCTAAGGTAATAAGTAGCATGCTCTTTTCGACCAGACTCGTCATGCTGGCCCAAAACACACCCCATTGAGTTATCCAAGGCGGTCAGATACATGATCAATGGTCTTCCTTCGACGAGTGGCATCAGAATAGGAGGTTCTAGCAAATACTCCTTGATCTTATCAAAAGCAGCTTGGAAATTATCATTCCATTCGACTACCTGATCTTTCTTTAATAATTTGAAAATTGGCTCACAGGTAGAAGTCAGATGAGAGATGAATCTGGCAATATAGTTCAAGCGCCCCAAGAACCCTCTAACATCCTTTTCAGTACGGGGAGCAGGCATCTCTTGTATTGCTTTTACTTTTGCTGGATCGACCTCAATGCCTTTGTTGCTGACAATAAACCCTAGAAGTTTACCAGACCTAACTCCAAAAGTACACTTACTTTGATTCAGCCTGAGTTTGTACTCTTTCAACCTGGCAAACAGCTTTTCTAGATGTTCAAGGTGTTCCTCCTCTGTTTGTGACCGAGCTATCATATCGTCTACGTAAACTTCGATCTCATGATGTATCATATCATGAAATAAAGCTACCATGGCGTGTTGATAAGTTTCCCCTGCGTTCTTCAGTCCGAACGGCATCACCTTGTAACAGAAAGTACCCCATTGTGTAACAAAGGTTGTTTTCTCCATGTCCTCGGGGGGCCATTTTAATTTGATTGTAGCCCGAGAATCCATCCATGAAGGAAAACACTTTGTGTTGAGCTGTGTTGTCAATCAGAATGTCAATGTGTGGTAGCGGAAAATCATCTTTGGGGCTGGCCCTATTCAAATCCCGGTAGTCTACACACATCCTGACTTTGCCATCTTTTTTAGGAACTGGCACGATGTTAGCAACCCATTGTGGATAGGATGTAACAGCCAGAAAGCCAGCGTTGAATTGTTTCATCACTTCTGCTTTAATCTTCTCAGACATGTCGGGCCTCATTCGGTGGACTTTTTGCTTGATCGGTGGACAATCCTCTCTTGTAGGGAGACGGTGAACCACAATGTCTGTGTCTAAACCCGGCATGTCTTCGTAAGACCAGGCGAAGATTTCAACGTACTCATTTAACATCTGTATCAGGCGCTCCTTGACACTTGGTTCCAGATTGGCACCCACTTGCATTTCTTTCCGGTCTTCCTCTGTTCCTAGATTGACAGTTTCCAGCAACTCTTCGTGAGGCAAGATGGCCCTTTCCTCTTGCTGTAGAAGTCTGGCTAATTCCCCTGGTACTTCACAACCTTCGTCATCTTCATACTCAGCCTGATTGACCAGATCTTCAGAGTTATTGAAGGACATAGCAGAATAGTCACCCGTAGAATCCAGAGTGGATGGGTACCTGCATTTGTGAGCGTGGGTGTGTGTAAGGGATAGCCATCTTTAAACAAAAAATGCAAAAAGGAAAGAAAATGAACACAACAATTTATCGATGAAAAACGTCCAATGAATCATTAAACATGGCATATGGATATGAAGATAATCAAAACCCTTACAAATGGACCTACATGCCCCGGGCAAGGCATGAGGTGAAAAAGTAGTGCACGGATTGTTCAAAAGTAATTATTACAGACCATAGGAAATGTTTGACAGATAATTACTGATTAATAAAAGTAATGGGGACAAAGTCCTTTGCCTCCCAGTTGCGTAGTCCCCCTTCGATGGTTGGGTAGATCCAATCTTCAATGTTGACCTCCTCGTCTTCATCTTCCAAAGCATTGATCCCAAAAGGAGAGATCTTGATGGGTGCTCTTTCAACCTTTGAGCGACGCATAGCTTTCTGCCCCGCAGCAGTGAATCCTAAACCAAACTTGTCTGTTTTGTGAAGAATGTCCGACAACTGCCCCCATGTTGAGCTCTTCTCTTCCTTCATTGCGGCCTTCACGTCTTTTAGTGATGCCATCCTGGCCCCCTGCTTTGGTACCTCCGCTACCACTTTTGCCACTTCCACCTCAGGAGAGACTTCCTCGAAGTGCTGGAATGGTGTCTCAATGAATTCACCTTCTACCTCCACATACCGAAAGGAGTTCAGGTGGCTGATCATATACTCCTCTTCACCGTGGATGGTTATGATCTTTCCCTTGACAGGGTACTTCAACATTTGATGTAGGGAAGAAGTGACTTCCCCGGCATTGTGTATCCATGGCCTCCCCAATAAGCAAGAGTATGACGGACGGATGTCCATCACATAGAAAGTTGAGGGGAACACCTCTGTGCCAACCTTAATGGGAATGTCTACCTCCCCATGTACCATTCTCTTTGACCCGTCAAATGCCCTAACAATGATATTACTTGGCCTTAACTCCAAGCCTTCGCAATCCAATCGGTCGAGGGCCTTCTTAGGCAGCACGTTCAGGGAAGAACCAGTGTCGACTAGAACATGGGCCAGGGTAGTTCCTTGGCATTCTACTGACACATGTAAGGCGTCGTTATGCTTTCTTCCTTTTGAGGTTAGGTCAGCATCAGAGAAACCTAAACCGTTGTCTGCTGTAAGACTGGCTACACAGTTTTGGAATTGGTCGGCAGAGGTTTCCTGGGGAACATGAGCGGTCTTCAGGAACTTTATCAATGCTTTGGCGTGCGCCTCCGAACAAAGTAGCAATGCTAACATGGAGATTTTCGAGGGGGTTTGCCCCAGTTGCTCTACCACGTCATAATCAATTTTTTTAATTATCTTCAAGATCTCCTCCATCTCTTTCTTAGAGGTTTCCGGGATGACCAAAGGTTGAGCCCTCGTCCTGACGAGCTCATCTTGGATCCCTTTACCCTTATCAGCAGAAGTAGGAGGGACAACAACAGGAACAACAACATCTTCAACCAACGGAGTTCTAGCGGAAAGTTTTATTGGTGCAGGAATAACTTTGGCAGCAGATGAGGGTCCAAAGATTGCCTTTGGGGGGGCAATCTCTGGAGAAAATATTCTCCCACTTCGGGTGATCTTGCTTGTGCCGACAATGTTTCCAATGCTGGCATCTTCTTCATCAGAGCTTCCTTCGGTTATTTCAACTTGTTTAATACCATGGTAGTAGATTTCTCCACCGTAATTCCATGGTATTGACTTTTCAGAACTGTAGGGGACGGGCCCTAGCATAGTTATCTTCAGAGGAACAAACTTTGTAGCTGATGTAATCTTAACAGGCTTTTTGACGGCCTTGGAAAGATTGGCGTGAATGGTGATAATTGAAACATCTTCAGTAGGGGTTGGAATAGCAGGAACTTTTTCAAACAGAATTTGTTGACTGTCCATCAGGCCTTGGATGCCTTTCTTCAGTAACGGGCAGTCAATTGGCAGAGAGTAACAACAGTAACAATCTTCTTTGCATCCCGGGAAAATCCCGACCCTTAGCAGATTTAACTTGATGCTTAACATCGGAGTTACCAGGTCATTGACATCAGAAACATACAAATCTTCCTCAATAGCATGGACATTTCGACCATGCTTCAGCATCGGAGCCGATATCACGTTTGGCTTCTCTGGAGCATCGAACTCAACCTCCTTCGCCTCTATCAAGTCTTGGATTTTATGCTTAAGTGCCCAGCAATCGTTGGTGTCGTGCCCGACACTGTCATAATGATAGGCGCATTTAGCATTGGGGTGATAATGCGGAGAAGAAGTGTTCACATTTTTTGGTGCCTCCTTGATAGTGGCGAGATTCAACTTCAACAGATGGGGAAGCACTTGCGCCGGTGTCATATTGATGTGGGTGAACTGTCGTTGCGACCGTTCCACCCGTTGCTGATTCGGCCTGGACTGGTTATAACGAGGCTGATCATTTGATGGATTTTGGATCATCACGGCCCCCACAGTCGGCCGACGCTCAGTCCTCCCCGCTCCTCTCTGAGAATACACAGCAACTGTTTCTTTCTTTGCTGGAAATGATTTCTTAGCAATTGTAGATGCAGAGGCATCCTTCTGAATCTTCCCATTCTTGATACCGGCTTCTACCCGCTCGCCAGTCAGAATTAATTCAGTAAACCCCGAGGAAGAGCTACCGATCAGATGATTAAAGAATGGACCAGACAGGGTCCTTAGGAACATATCAACAAGTTCTCTATCGGAAAGAGGTGGCTGCACTCTTCCAGCCAGATCGCGTCACTTCTGGGCGTATTCTTTAAATCCCTCACCTGAGGCCATTCCCATACTCTGTAACTGAGTGCGGGTTGGTGCCAGGTCAGAGTTATACTGATATTGGCGATAAAAAGCAGCTGCCAGATCCTCCCAACTACGTATCTCCGACCTTTCCAGCTTATAAAACCAGTCTAGCTGAGTGCCAGACAGGCTATCTTGAAAGAAATGTACCCAAAGGTTTCTGTCAGATGTGTGAGGTTGGATTCTTCGGACATACTTCCTTAGATGCATCTTCGGGCAAGACAGCCCGTCATATCTTGCAAAAATTGGCACTTTGAACTTCGGGGGGATCCCAATTCCAGCAATTAATCCCAAATCTTCGAAATCCAAACCGGGAACTCTCTGCAGCTCCATAGCTGCCAACCTGTCTTCCAAGTTTTTGTACTTATCATCGGCGGGCGGGTATTGTTGCTCTGAGTAGTCTTCGTCTTCTTCAGCCTCTTCTTATTCAGCTTCGGATTCGGAAGGTACCGCAACCCCTTTCCCTTTACTGGCTTCTTCTTCGGATGTGGAAGGAAATTCAGTAACCCTTCTGGCTTCACCCTCAAACCTTCTCCCCAAGGTAGCCACCCCGACTCTTTTCTTCTTCTTTTTAACTTGCTCTTTGTTCCCGAGCAGGGCTTTCAGATCTTCCTGACCCTTAGCCAAGGTCATCAGGAGTTGTTGAAACTGTGAATTCTGAGACTGCAAGTCCTTGACCGTCTGTTCGAGATCCATCCTACTGAAATAAACAGCAGAAAGATAAGGAAACCTGGTGTGGAGACCTGCTTATGCACATGATGAATGGTATGCTTATGTATGCAATCCATTCAAGGATTTAGAAAGTTCAAAATTGTTGCAAACAAAAAGAACGCACGTCATATTAATAAGAAGAAATTTGTCAGTACATAAATGCCCCATGGGCCAAATATTACAAAAACTTCTCAAGGTAAAAAGACGTTGCGCATCCTTTTTGGTGCGATGTAGGTGTTGAGGGTCTCTTCCTCATGGAGTCGGCGGGTAAGCTCCAAAACCTTCTTCTCACTGGCATAGAAGCTGGCTTCAAAAGTGTTCCGTTCCTCCTTGAGTTTGATCCAACTCTTCTGCATCTCCTCCCACGATGTAGGCATGTCAGGATACAGGATGGTGTAGGGAACCTCTCCTTCCTTAACAGGATCTTTAATCACAGGGAGAACATGAGGGTAAGGCATCATTAGACTCTGGGCTCGGGTTCGTACCCACTTGAGATAAGGCTCAAGAGGGATGGAGTTCTTGTGCCCCAGTGTCTTGCTGTCTACCTTGTTAGGCATCCTCCAAGCTCTGATGAATCTTTGGCGAAGTCCCTGCGCATCGTTGTCGAAGTCAAAAACTAGGTCAGGAATCAACATGTCATGAGGGCCATCCCTCCGTGCATATCCAAATTGTCTCAAAGCTAGACAAGGGTTGTAGGTAATGCCTCCTCTAATGCCAAGCAATGGAACATTAGGGAACTCTCCACAATGATCGACGATGATGACATTTTCTCTGGACCGAGAACACCAATGTACATCAGAGTGAGTAAGGGTCATCAACCGTTGTGACCACCTTAGGCCTTGGTTATTCTTCAAGACAGATTGTGGAAGGTGCGAAATAAACCACCTTGCAAGGAGAGGAGTACAACACATGAGAACACCACTCTTTCTCATTGTTCGTGTGTAAAATGAGTGAAGAATGTCCCCAAGCAATGTTGGTATTGGATTTCTGGATAAGAAGATTTTGACGGCGTTGACATCTACAAGCTGGTCAGGATTTGGGAACAGGACCAACCCATAAATGAGGAGTGCCACAATTTCTTCAAAGGCTTGTAGGTCCAATGAATTCCAACACTCTTGTGCCTTCTCAAACAAGAATTTTGCTAAGAAGCCTTTGACACCGCTTCTAGTTTCCCATTGCCCCTTGATGTCAGATGGTTGCAAGTGTAGTGCTTGAGCAACATCTTCAGGCTTTGGTTCCTTTTCCGTACCGTTGTAGGGTAGTTGATTAAGGATAGGAATTCTCAGAAGTTGAGAAAACTCCTCCAAAGTGGGCACCAATTGGTAGTCGGGGAAAGTAAAACAGTGGTGAAGGGGGTCAAAGAACTGAAACAACACCTTTACCATGTCCTCTTCAATGCTAGTGTTGACTAGGCTGAGCAATCTACCATGTCTTTCACTGAAGGGAGAGCTTTCCAGAATCCTGGATGTGAGCTCCCTGAGTTGAGGAGGGATTCTCACAAGGTTGACTTGGATAGTTTTCCTGCGAGGAATTTCCATGACCTACAAAACAAGAACAAAGATGGAGATCTAAACCCTTGAAATGGTTAGTGAATGCATATGATGCTTTATGCTGTTCATGATGTATGCACAAACATATGTACAAGCAAATCACACAAAACCCTAGTTTCAGGCTTTGAATGGGGTTTCATAGGTAAGTACCCTCTTGAGTGTAGTTGGCTTAAAAACCTGTCCTATAAATAGTAACCGGGTTCTAAGGAGCTCAATATCACTGGATTGTTTTCATTGTTCATTGTTTTGGTTTAGCCACTTAACTAGCGACCAAAATATTCCAAGAAAACAACCCTCAATGAGTGTAGTATCGAGTATCTACCAACTTCGGACTGCACCAAAGCCGATCATCTCACTACCCCTAATGAAAGGCCAAGATGGTCAAGTAAGGTTCTAGGTCATTAGTACTCTCCTTGATTGAACTCAAGGGTTACCGGTACTCACAAATATGTCGCACTAATATAACTATTGCTTCAACCGTGTCGGTATACCCCGCACAGTTTCCACAACGTATTGCTATCTATGAATGTTTCCCCAAATCCGGGTGTAGGATTTCAAGCCCAAACAAGAGAACCAAGATATAAAGCAATCAAAGCAAACAATTAGTCATGCAAGAGGGTGATCTAAGCCCTAAGGCTACTCCACTTTAAAGTCTCCCCAGCAGAGTCGCCAGTTCTGTGATACGGTGGGAGAACTGACTTGAGGTTTACGTTTGTATTCGCAAATGTTTCGGTTGAGCAAGAGTTGCCACCGACTTTTTATTTTATCCTAAGGAAAGGTCAAAAAGCACAGCAAAAACCTTTGAGATGTTTTCTTGGGTTCGGGGAGTAGATTATAGAAAGGGAAGGTATTAGCACCCTTTCTATCCATGGTTATCCATGGGCTCTTAGTTACTTGCTTAGATCAACTTGCCTTGATTTTCAATTGTTTGAAATGGTTCTTTGTGTGTGTGGTTTTTGAAAATGTTTTGAAAAAGATGCCTTGTCTAGGCAACCCTTGTAACAATTCTTTACTCGAATGTTTTACAAAAGGTGTTTGTCTTTTTGAAAAGATGTTTCAAGGTTTTGAAATTTTGTGTTTGTGAAATGTGTTTTTTGAAAAATAGGCAAGTGTTTTTGTTTTGCAAGTTGGCAAGTAACCAAGAGTTTGTCTACCCTAAATTTCTCAAAGATCTTTGCTATGTTTTAACCCTTTTAACAATTTTGTTCCACCATTGTATTTGGTGGACAATCTTGTGTTAGGATGTAAACGGGACGGGCGCGGGTCATCGTTTAGACCATGATTGCAATGGTGCCAAGTATCTTTGGACAATTTTTCCTTTGAGGGACTTGATCATTTTTAGGCAACTTTTGAAAGCGTCATCGAGGGACTATGATCATTTGATTGTTTTGTTTTTGCCAAAGATACCTAACATGCAATATGGCCCATTATTGAAGGCAATAAGTGGAGTACCCTAGGGGTGCAAGTGTGATTAGTGTTGTCCATTTTCATGCTTTTTTTTGTCTTGAATTTAGGTCAAACTATTTGTTGTTTTTGATTTGCATACAAAACCCTAATTCTAACATGGCATAATTAGAAAGCTTGTAAATGCGAAAAATAAAAGGTCCTAAGTTATTACAACACAAATATGGGATGGGGGGTACAAAGGTTCAAATGGGGATATTTTAGCAAGAAATTTAAACCTAAACTATTACATCCAAATTGAAATTTTACAAGGTATTTAATTGCACAATAATTAAATAAAATAAAATAAATATGCAAGATGCAAAAATTATTTTCATATGTATGTAAAAAAGGTATTTTCATGTGTCAAATAAACAAAAATAAAATGAATGAATTTTTGGTATTTTTATGTATTTAGGGCAAAACCCTAATTTTATAAATAAAAGGTATTTATTATATAATATATGCAATATTTATTAATTATGTACAAAAAATAAATAAAAAGGAAGTATATTGTAAAAAAGTGATTTTTTAAGTTAAATATTAATAAAAATAAAATGTATTATTTTTTATGTTTTTAACCTAAATATACTAATAAATATATAAGTATTTACATTATTTATTAAATATATATTATATGTACAAAAATAAAATATTTAATATTATTAAAAAAAATTATATTTTTTATAAAATGTTTTCAAAGGTAAAATAAAATAAAAATCAGAAAATAAAAAGTGTTTGTATTATTTTTAGCTATTTTTAAATAAAAGTATATTTATGATTATTTATGTACAAAACTAAATAAAACCAAATAAATATCAAATAAAATGCAAAAAATGTGGGAAAAATAATTTTAATATTTTTTCATGCTTAAATAAAAATATAGAAACAAAATCAAAAGGAAAAAATAAAAAATGACAAGTATATCTCAAAATGGGCCAGGGGGGTGCATGTGAAAAATGAAAGTGCAAAAAGAAAAAAACATCTCAGGCCCAGCCCAAGAGAGGCTGTCTTCAACCTCCAGACAATTCAAACAACAAAAACGCGCGTTTTGCCTTATCCCTGCTATCTCCTGATTCCTTGATTTTCAGCACAAACTCATAACATGAAAAATGTCAAGCATCAAACCACGAATCCATACATATAAAAAACTTAACTTAACTCTCAGAAATGAGAGAGAATTTCTCCATCCCTAATTCTTAACCTAAGTTTTTGTCAATATTCAAGTCTTAAATTCTCTCAGCATATGCAATATAAATGGAAAGTGAGGATATGTATAGCTTCAGGGCCATGAATAGAACATTTTTCATTCATAAACTTAAAGCTAACTCTTCCTAGATTGAGAGATAGAAGTCCATGAACTTACCTGTTCAGCTTGGATCGTGTCTGGCAATGGAGGCACTTTCAAGGCAAGGTGAGGATTGGTACAGCTTGCTTGAAGTCCAGGGATGCTATTCCAACCTTTGACTTGCTTTGAAACCAAGTGAATCAAGCTATGGCAATAAACCTGCAAAACAGAAAAAGTGAAAATGGTGAAGTTGGTTAGAGGTGTTACAGGTCGTGTCCAATGCTTGGGATAGCTCGCATATGTGGTATGGAGTGTGTATGAACTGGTTTTAGCAAGAATGCACGAGTGGATTGAGTTATGGAAGTCCAACTGCAGAGGTGACTCTGTTTTCTGCAGTAGGATGATGTTTTGATGAATGATGAGGTTTGGAAGGGGTTTTGGTCGTGCCTTAGCTCAGTTATGTTGTTTGGGATGTGTCTAACAAGTTTGCTTAAGCTTCTCTTGGCAGAACTGTGAGATGTGTTACAAAATGCTAGCTTTCTTCTATGTGAAGCAAGGAAATGTCAACTTGGTTTCTAGGCTTGTGCAGGCCCCTCAAGTATGCTGCACACTTGAGTCTTGATCAGTGTGATATCTCCAAGAATCTTGTGTCCAAAGATATGCCTTGTACCACTTGGATTGCAAATTTGACATAAAGTGCAACTTTACCAAAATGGATAAATTGCTTTTTCCATGTTAAGGTTAATCTTTTGTGTAATGGCTTAATGGACAAGATAATGCTAGGACACAAAGGTTTTGCATTAAATTATTGAGTGTGGATGAGATAAAAGTCCTGTAATCTAGCTTAGAGCATGCTGAGTTCAAAAATGCAAAGTTATGGACATGGAAATGGTTCATGAACAAAGTGAGTTTTGCCCATATTGCCAAATTCGATTCTCCCTAACCACAAGGTTGTTTGATGAGTTCTTGGATATTTTGGAAAGCTTGGAATGTGTACTACAATCCATCTTTGTAATGAAAGTTGAAATTCCAAGTGGAAGTATGTGAAAAGTGGCCATGAAGTTAGGCAAAAATCCTGCCTAAAATAGGTCAAAATTTTTCTTAGTTAAGAATGTTTTGCACCCTTGTTCCAAAAATAATAACTTGAGTTACAAGCTTCTTTTGAGGAAACTTTGTGAATCAAAGTTGTAGATTTTGCAATGGACTACAACTTTCATGTTTTGAGTTTTCCTTGAATCCAAATCTATCTTGATGGAAAAGGGGGACAAAGTTAGAAAAAATTAGGAATTTTCATAACTTAGAAAATTTCTAAGTTATGAAATTTCTTCATTTCAAACCCTAATTTGTGATTTTTGATTTCTTGATGAACAAGTTTCATGATTTGGCATGTTTTGATGAAAAATGAATCTTGACACTTGATTTTGACCAAAAAGTCAAAGTTTGACTTTTCAGTATACAGTCAAAAATTGATCAATTGACTGGAAAATTCATCTGTCAATCTTGTGCATTTGGGATCTTTTGAACTTGTTGAACATGTCAAGACAATTCCAAGGGGTCTTTGAGTCCATATGTGAGCTTGGTTTGCCATTGGCTAGGTCAAACAGTCAAAAATTGCCTTTGTGCAGTCAAAACCTAAAAAATGACCATTTTGCCCTTTTGGTGATCTGATCAAATTTCTTGTGGAATTGTGAGCCAAATTTGACCAAATGGTTCATATGAGTTCATAATGTTGATGTGGGTCAAAAATCATGAAGTTTGACTGTCAATTGACCACAATTGACTTTTTCCCCAATACAGTTGATTTCTAGGTCAACTGTCCAATTGACTGGGCAAAGATTGGAATCCAGGCTTGAAACTTGGTATGGATAAACTTGAGAGTCCAACATGAAGCATGAAAGTAATTTTGGGCACTTTAGGTCAAAACATCTTTGTGCAAACTCAAACCCTAATTTGGGTCAACAGTGCAAGGAGGAATCTTGAGCAGAGCAACCCCTAACTTGATCTTGAGCTCCAAGGGTCTTGTGGTGAGAAAATATTGAAGAAAAAGGAGGGCAAATTTTGGGGTACAACATTTATATTCTTGAAACTTCTCCTTTGGTTCAGTGAATGTTATCGTCACATCCGTATGCTTTTCACACAACTTTGACTTTTCATGGTCAAGCTTATCATCAAATATGACATGAATTGATTCCTCCATAATTTGTGATTATGTGTTATATATTCTAAAGCCTTTAGAGCGTTCAGAGTATCCTAGTAGCAAACACTTATGTGCTTTAAAATCAAACTTACCCAAATTATCTTTAGTGTTTAACCTATAACAAATACATTTGAATGGATGGAAGTAGGAAATGTTGGGCTTTCTATTCTTCTATAATTCATAAGGAGTATTACACAAAATAGGTTTTATGGAGATTCTATTTTGAATATAGCATGTTATATTTACTGCTTTTGCCCATAAATGCTTAGCCATTTGATTTTCTTGGGTTATAGTGAGAGCCATTTCCTGCAAATGTCTATTTTTCCTTTCTACAACCCCATTTAGTTGTGGAGTTCTATAGTAAGAAAAATCATGTACTATGCCATTTGAATCAAAAAGTTTTTCAAAATCTTTATTTTCAAATTCTCCACCATGATCACTTCGAAATCTAACTATTCTGCAACCTTTTTCATTTTGCACTTGGGAACAGAAGGAAGCAAATACAAAGTATGACTCATCCTTGTGTTTCAATAATTTTACACATGTCCACCTGCTTTAATCATCAACGATGACAAGTCCATATTTCTTGCCATTGACAGAAGCAATTTTAATTGGTCCAAATAAGTCAATGTGAAGAAGTTGTAATGGCCTAGATGTAGAAACAATCTTTTTAGCTTTGAAAGAGGTTTTTGAAAATTTTCCTTTCTGACAAGCTTCACAAAGAGCATTTGAAGTATACTTCATATTGGGCAAGCCTCTGACTAATCCAATTTTATTTAGTTAATACATTTTTCTCAAGCTAACATGACCCAGACGTCGATGCCAGACCCACTGCTCTTCTTGAATAGTCAGAAGACATTTTACATTTTAATTTTTCAAATTTGATAATCGTATTTTGTAAATATTGTTCTTCCTCTTGCCATTGAATAGAACTGATCCATCCTTCTGACTAACAGCTTTACAAAATGTTTTATTAAATATGACATCATAACCGTTGTCACTAAGTTGACTGATTGACAATAAGTTATGCACCTGACCATCGACTAAAAGAACATTATTAATAGAAGGAAATTTACCATTACCAATCGTTCCAGAGCCGATGATCTTTCCCTTCTGATCTCCTCCGAAACCAATGATGCCTTCAGACTTAAGTTCCAAATCTTGGAACATATGCCTTTTTCCTGTCATGTGTCACGAGAATCCACTGTCCAGGTACCATGACTGGTGTTTCAATGGCGCCATTAAGGACATCTCTTTGTCGTCATCAGAGTCTAAATCATAATTAATTGTCAGTTCGTCTTCTGATGTTGTTTCTCCCATACCGGTCTTGGCCATGGATGGCATGTTTGTCTCTTCTTCATCATAATCTTCATCTTATGATTCTAAATCATCCCATGTTGCCATGAGACCCTTCTTAGCTTTGTAAGCCTTTTTAGGATTTTTGTCTTTCTTAAGATTTGTACAATTATTTTTGGAATGTCCAGGCTTGTTGCATTCAAAACAAGTGACTTATTTTCCAGAAGCATTTTTCTGAATGAAAGTGGATTCACCTCTTCCATACGTCCTTCTTTGACCTCTGAACTTTCTTTGTTTGTGTTTCTAGATTTGAATTATTCTTCTGGATATTAAGGAGAGTTCATCATCATCTGAATCTTCTTCTGATTCTTCCTTATATTGGTAATCCTTGGTTTTCCCAAAAGTAGACTTTAGAGCAACTGATCTTACCCTCTTCTGAGGTTCATCTTGTTCCAACTCTATTTTAGGGCTTCTTAAAGAGCTAATCAACTCCTCAAGAGAGGTGTTGTTCATATCCTTTTCCAATTTTAAGGAAATTACCATTGGCCTCCATTTAATAAGAAGACTTCTGATAATCTTTTTAACGTAATCTACGGTGGAGTATCCTTTATTCAGAACCTTAAGTCCTGCCACAAGAGTCTAAAATCTAAAAAAACATTGTTTCCACAGATTTGCCGTCTTCCATCTTGAAGGCTTCATACTTTTGAATTAAATCCAGAGCATTTGTTTCTTTTACATGTGCGTTGCCTTCATGTGTCATCTGAAGAGAATCAAAAATAGACTTTGCAGTCTCTCTATATGTGATTTTCTCATATTCATTATATGAGATAGCACTTAGAAGAATGGTTCTTACATTGTAGTGAATTCTGCATACTTTCTTCTGTGCTCCAGTCATTGCACTTCTTGCAATCTTATGACCTTTATCATCTACTAGGTGAGTGTAGCCATCAACTACCAATTCCATAGATCCAAGTCATATGCTAGAAAGTAACTTTCTATTCTATCCTTCCAGTATTCAAATTTATCCCTATCAAACAAGAGGTTTTTAACTATAGTTATCTCTATCATTATCCCTATTATAAACAGTGGAAGTAGATGTAGCCATTGGTTTTTCACACACTGGATCGGTACTGGAGACTGTTAAGTGTTGATAGAAATTCAAACTTTTTATCTTCTCAGAACTGGAGCTATGATACCAATTGAAGGTGTGAAAAACTCAAGAAGGAAGGGGGGGGGGGGGTTGTACCCCAAAATTTTCCCTCCCATATTCCTCAAGACATGTCAAGAATCATCTCCAAGATTGTTCAAGATGGCTCAAGAGTTGGACAGTCAAATCACCTCCTAAGGCAGTCAATTCAAAATTAGGGTTTTGTGTTGCATCAAGGTCCTCATACTCAAATGGTCTCAAATTCTCCCCAATGTCCTAATATGTTCTTAAGTTCATCCATGTCAAATTTCAAGCCTTGCAGAGAAAGTTTGGTCAGTCAATTGCTCAAGAAGTCCAAAAATCGATTGTGCTAGGGCAAAAGTCAATTGTGACCTACAAATAGTCAAACCTCAAGATTTTTTGCCAACATTATCATTTTGAAGGATAATTCATCATTTTATCAAGGGTTGATCATGATTCATCAAGGATTGCTCAAGATTCATCAAGATTCAAAAGTTGCTAAATTAGGGTTTTGCAGGAAAAGTCAACTCAACTTTGACCAAGCATAACTTTATCATAATTTATGATAAATGACCCATCCAAATGTCATTTTGAAGAGGATGCAATTTCCTACAATCCATCTTCACACCCCAAGATCAAGCAATGCACTCACAAAACGTTACAAATTTGGACATTATAGGTCATTTTTGAAAGTCAACAAAAACACCTTTTTTTCCAAAGCTTATAACTTGAGCATGGAATATCAAAATGCTATAAGACCAAAAGGGTTGGTTAAAGGACATCTCAAGGTTTCTAAAACGTTCAATAACACTTCCAAAAGTTCAAAATTGAAGAAGTTATGCATTGTTGAAGTTGGGCATTTTTCCAAAATTTCCAAAAGTCAACTATCCTCAAAACTCAAATTTTTGACAAAAGGGCCCACTGTTTTCCACTTGATTTGGTCTTATCACACCACACACGTGTCCCATCTTCAATTTCATGACCAATCATTTATTTTTCTATTTTATTTAATTTTTATTAATTTAATTCATTTTAAATCAATATTAATTCAAATAAAATCCAAAAATTAATGGAATGAGATTTTTTTATAGGTATAAACTTCAATTATCATCATGAACCAAATCAAATCCGAATCAAGCATTGTTGTGCACAAAAAATAAGATTTGAAGCATTTTTGGAAAGCTTATCAATGGTGATCATATCAAATCCCAAACCATGAATGCACAAAGATTGGAAACCCAAGATTTAACCTAGTTGCTTGCTTGATACATATACAACCTAAAGCAACAAAGAAAACGCCCGAAGAACTGCAGAAACGGCCAAACAAACTTTGAAAAAAAGCTTGAAAACTTGGAATCTGAAATCCACCTTAGAGCACGATTCAAAGCCAAATCTCCACATAGCTCTCTTGTTGGCAATCTCCTGAAGCTATAGCAACCAAAACCAGGCCTTGAGACCACTTGAAACGCGCTGTAAGTACTCACGAATATGCCTTTGTACACGAAAACATAACTCCTCATTCTTGCATCTTTTTGACAAAACATTAGCATATTCTTGTTCCTTGTAGAATTTTGAAGCTTTTTGCAATATTCAATTTCATTTTCCTGGCCTGTATTGTAATGCCCGAACCTAGGGTTTTCTTGCTTTGCTTTTAGGCGTTTCAATTACAAGTAAAATTAGGATGAATCATGGCCATAGTTGAATTCAGGAGAACGAGGCGAGCAAGATGATGGTTTCAGTTTGCATTTTTGTGACCTAGAATCCATTATAGGATGATGCCACAAATTTTGTTGCGGAATAAAATCCGCAGGAAAAATTGCAGTCTTCGTTGAAGAAGACGAAGACGTGTCCCTGCTTAATTGGCTTGTTCAAAAGTTTAGCGCGTTTTTTTATTTTTTCAGCATGATAATTGATTTTTCAATATATTATTTGTTTTATATTCCATTAATAAATATGCAACATGGCTCAGTTGGTGGAAGCATGAGTGGAATACCATTGGGACCTGGGTTCGAATCCCAGGTCCCCCAAAACCTTTGTTTAATTTTTCTTTAGGTATTCTCATACAGCGCCCCAAGCATGGCTCACCATACGCCCTCATCCAGATATTGTCCAAGTGGCTTCAGATCTAATCCAGTGGCCAGGAATGAAGGACTACCATATGTCCAAGTCAACAAGCGTGTAGGGAACTGGGAAAGTCAAGCAGGATGAACGTTAATGGGCCTGGAAATTTGCCAGATTCACCACCAATTTGGGCCTAGCACCCCCCTGGGTTTTTTTCTTTTTCTCTTTTATATTTTTATTTAATTGTTTTTATTAATTATTATTCTTAATTAATTACTAACCAAATAATTAATATTTTGCCTAATAAAATCAGAAAACATAAAAAACATTATTTTTATTTATTAAATTTAATTTAATTATTTTATTTTTTGTAAATAAACAATAATTAATTTATTTAGTTTTAAATAGGTTTAACATTAATATTTTTGCAATAAATTAAAATCAATTTAGAATTAGGGTTTTTAATAGCTTTTGACCATTTTATTTTTATATAAAAAATCCAAAAAATATTTTTTTTTAATTAATTAATTAACTTAGATTTAATTTCCACTTAATTCAAAAAAATAACAAAAATCTTTTCTTTAAATAAAAAGGGGTCAAAACCCTAAAAATGCGTCGATTTAATTTTCTCGCACGCGTTACATTTTTATCCAATTTTGTAATTGTTTCCCGGTATGTAATAATTAATTAGGACTTTATTTATTTATCGCTTTCTTGTATTTTCCGCAATTTAAATTAAAGGGTTTGTTTTTGGCGATGTAAATACCCGACGCCTTGTAATAGCTTAGATCTAACTTCCCGCAATTTAATTTCTGCACAATATTAACTGTTAGATGTTTGATAAATAGGCAATGCATGACAAGATCAATCTTTAACTTAAAATCAACAATAGCTCACCCATGACATGTACAGATAAAAATTAACCGAACTGACACACTCGCACATGCCACTCTTAGGGTACACCTCACTTGGTTGCCTTCGAATATGGTCATTGAGTATAGGAAGTTTTAGAGGTCGCCCTCTTGTCCAAAGATCATAGTTGCCTCGAAACGGTTGCCTCGTAAAAATGATCTAAGACATTAGGGTTACCGCTAAGGCATCCTAACATTGCTTTAGTCACCACATGTCCCTTAATCGAATTGACCCGAAAACTCCAACGACGGTGCTACCTACTCCTCAATAGTGGGATAGCACTGTCTAAAGGACATTTGTACAGTTTAATTCCTTTTTCGAGTAGGTAGATGGTTCTTAAGTACTTGCTCCTTTTTAAACAAAACAAAACTTTTCGCACCTACACTTTCTTCAGAACAAAAACTCTTTTCAAACCCACAAACACAAAGAAAAGCAAACTTTTGAAAACACAATGAGCAAGTACCTAAGAGCCCGTGGATAACCACGGATAGACAGGGTGCTAACACCTTCCCTTTCTATAATCTACCTCCCGAACCCGAGAAATATCTCAAAAAGGAATTTTTCTGTGCTTTTGTCCCTTCCTTGTTGGATAAAATAAAAGACGGTGGCGACTCTTGCTTACCGCGACATTTTGCGAAAACAAACGCAAACGTGAACCAGCATTCCAAAACAGTCAGTTCTCATTCCCACCGATCACAGAACTGGCGACTCTGCCGGGGACTAATAAGTGAGGTGTACCTTAGGATTAGATCATTGTGTTTTCAATTGTATGCTTTGTATGCTTTAATTTTGTGGGCTTGTATCGAAGTTTTATAGACCCTAACCCGGATCTAGGGACACCCTTTAGGTAAGTAGCAATAAACTGTGAGAGATCTGTACGGCGTAGACCGATACGGATGAAGCAGTAGCTACGTTGGTGTGGCACTTTAGTCTGTACCGATATCCCTTGTGTTGGAACGAGGAGAATATGGGTCTTCTAAGGGGTCATTAAGCACCAACTGACCTTAGAACCTTAAATTGACCAACTTGGCCATAAAACAGTAGCAGTATGCTACACTCATTGACACTAAACTCTCGTGATGATTCCGGCCGCAAGAAAAGGTTTATAAACTGGAATTATGACCGATTGAGGGTAGTCAGTGATATTGAGATCCTCTAGAACCCGGGTACTATTTTTTAGGACAGGTTTAAACCAACTGAACTGAAAGAGGGTAGTACTTAAGCTCCATGCCAGCCTGAAATCTATGGGCTCTCAGTGTGACTTGTGTGCCTTTACCATGTTTGCTTTTTGTGGATACTTGTGGTATGCCTTTATCATGACATCATAACATCATAACATTGCATACATCTTGCATAAAACTAACCCATTTCAAAGACAGGAGGGTTTCATCTTTGCTCTGTTTTGTAGGTCATCATGATGCCCATGCGTAAGAATACTATCCGGATCAACTTTGTCCAAGTCCCTATCTTGCTTAAAGAGTTGGTTGCCAAGATGCCTGACACTACTTCCTTCATCAGGAGGCATGGTTCTATTCTCAGTTTGGTCACCTCCAAATTGGACGAGCAAATGATGAGTGTCCTGGTCCAGTTCTATGATCCGATGTACCACTGTTTTACTTTTCAAGACTTCCAGCTGGTTCATACCCTAGAAGAGTTCTCTGAGCTGCTCGGTATCTCTGTTCTGGATCAAACTCCGTTTACTGGTTGGGAGAAGACCCTTAGGCCTGAAGAAATTGCCGCAGCCCTTCATTTGACTAAAGAGGAGGTAATGGCTAATTGGGAGACTAGAAGTGAGGCTAAAGGATTTCTGACAAAGTTCTTGGTTGGCAAGGCTAACTACTTCTGGGATAGCCTAGACTTTAAGGCGTTAGAGGATATTCTGGCTCTTCTGATTTATGGCTTGGTATTGTTTCCGAATCCTGACACTTTTGTTGATATTAATGCCATAAAGATCTTCATCTCTCAGAACCCTGTACCCACTCTCTTGGGTGACATTCTTCACCAGCTCTATGCTCGTACTGCCCGAAAGCAGGGAACCTTGATGTGATGTGCTCCTTTATTATCGAGGTGGTTTATTTCGCACCTCCCTAAGTCAGTACTGAAAAACAAAGAAGGAATGGGCTGGGCTTATAGGGTGATGTCTCTTTCTCATAATGACATTATCTGGACTCTCAAGGGTATGGATGAGGTGACTGTCATTGATCGCTGTGGAGAGTATCCTAATGTTCCATTGCTAGGAACCCATGGAGGAATTTCTTACAACCCATGCTTAGCTCTCTGTCAGTTTGGAAGAGCCAGAAGAGAAGGACCTCACGAGATGCTAATGCCTCATATCATCTTTGATTTTCAGGGAGATAGCGACGAGCAACGTCGTAGATTCATAAGGGCTTGGGACAGAGTTCACCAATCAGATCCACATGAGTTGGGTCCAAAGACTTATCTGCCAATTGAGCCATATCTCAGATGGGTCTGCATCCGTGCCCAGAAGCTAGGTATGCCATATGAAGTTGTCCGGCCTGTCACTCTTGAAGTTGCTAATGAAGAAGGGGTTCTTCCAACCATTCTCCATCCTTATATGCCCACTGACATCGGGGCACTGAAGAGATCTTGGATGCAACTGCGGGAAGAACGGGATTCTTATAGGGAGAAGTTCAACGAGCAAGAGCAAAAGATCCAGAGGTTGACCAGGCAGTTAGAGAACGAGCGGATTCTCAACGATTATGTCCGCACTGATAAGAAGAGACCATGGGAGCATTGATGGACCTTTGATGATTTCCTTTCCAGTTTTAGTTTGCTTTTCAGTACTTCCATTCTTGTAACGCCTTAAGGGCAATTTGTTGAACAATTTAAATTTTGAAGTTTAAATCTAATAAAGTGTGTTTCCTTTCTTGTTTACAAATTTGAATCCCGATTGTCTTTGAAATCATAAATCATACGCATTTCATCCCATGCACTTCATAAACAGGTACCCTTTACATGTCTCTTATCTTCTTCACTGTTTATTTCAGCAATCATCATGTCTACTGAACCTTCAACTGAGCAAGCTATCAAGGCCCTCCAGGCCCAGAATGCCCAATTTCAAGAGCTGTTCATGAATCTAGCCAAGGGTCAACAGGACCTGAAGACCTTGATTCTGAAGGAGAAAAAGAAGAAGAAGAAGAGGACAGTCTTGTTCAACCCAGGACACAGGTTTGGGAACAGGCTGCAAAATGAAGTTGATCTAACCACCTCATCTGGAGGGAAAGATAGTTCACAAGAAAGGAGGGCTCCTAGCTCTGTGGTCTCTGACAACGAGACGGACTACGATGAAGAAAAGTATCCTCCTGCTGAGGATAAGTAAAAACAACTGGAAGACCGTTTGAGCGCCATAGAAATTCAGAAGGTGCCCGGTCTGGACTTCGGAGATCTAGGTATATCATTTGGGGTGGTGATTCCCCATAAATTCAAGGCACCAGCCTTTGACAAGTATGACGGAGTTTCCTGTCCGAAGCTGCACCTCCGGTCATATGTGAGGAAGATCCAGCCTTACACTGCTGATAAGAACTTATGGATCCATTTCTTTTAAGACAGTCTCTCAGGGACTCAGCTTGAGTGGTTCTATCAGTTGGACGGAGCCAGTATCCACAGCTGGGAAGATTTGGCTACTGCATTTACAGGTAGTATCAGTACAACTCCGACCTCGCTCCTACGCGTACCCAACTCCAGGGTATGTCAATGGGAACGGGTGAAGGATTCAAAGATTATGCTCAAAAATGGAGAGACCTTGCCGGAAGGGTGCAACCACCTTTGGCTGATCGTGAGCTTGTTGACATGTTTCTAGGGACCCTGTCTGGTCCATCCTTCAACCATCTAATTGGAAGCTCTTCATCTGGGTTTATAGATCTTATTTTGACTGGTGAGAGGATTGAAGCTGGTATTAAGGCTGGGAAGATACAGAAGGGTGCTTCATCAAGCACCGAGAAGAAGCCGTTTAAGAAAGAGTCCAGTGCTGTCTATAGTGCAAGAAGACAAAATAGACCTGAACACCGCCAAACTGTCAATGCGGTTGTTATTTCAAAACCTGCTGGTACTCCTCAGTACAACAATCAACAAAAGGACGAGAGACCTAAGAGGCAATTCACTCGTCTCAGCATGACCTTATCTCAGATTTTGCCACAGTTCCTAAAGACTAATCTGGTGACTCTAAGGGAACCCCCAAAGAATTCAAATACAACGTCACCGAAGTATAACCCTAATGCCCCCTGTGCTTTTCACTCTGATATCCCAGGGCATAATATGGATGATTGTTAGGCTTTGAAGAACAAGGTCCAATACTTGATTGATGCGAAAGAGATCGAGTTCGGAGCACCAGAGAAGCCTAAACAAGATACAAGGGTGAATGCTATCAGGGATGAAGATGATGAAGAGTTTGATATCGACAGTTGGATCTACCCAACTGCCAATGGTGGATTAAGCAACTGGACAATGAAAGATTCTATGCCCGTTTCTGTTATCACTCAATAATGAAACTTTTTGTTTTGAATATGTACCAGACAATGTTTTAAACTTTATGGCCCGGTGTCTTACCCGGGGCACCGTGGCTTCATTTGTGAGGGCTTTTGTGTGTCATTTTCATATATCATTAATAAAAACATTGGACGTTCTTGCATTTCAAATTTTGCGCTCCTTGTTTTTCTTTATTATATATTGTAAAACAGCTATTTTACACACACTCACATATACAGGTCCACATCCACTCTGGATCTCACTGGTAACAACTCTGCTACTTCCAGTTATGACTTCGAAAATCCGATCAACTAAGCCGAAGACGAAGGTGAAGATGATTGCGAAGTGCCTGGTGAACTTGCAAGGCTGCTACTCCAGGAAGAGAGGGCCATTCAGCCACATGAAGAGCCAGTGGAAACAGTGAATCTGGGTATTGAGACAGACAAGAAGGAAGTCAAGGTTGGTGCCAATCTGGAGCCTAGTGTGAAACAACGGTTGATTCAGATGCTGTGTGACTACGTTGAGATCTTTGCTTGGTCTTGCGGAGATATGCCTGGTTTGAACACTGACATTGTGGTTCATCGCCTGCCTACTAAGGAAGACTTCCCTCCAGTAAAACAGAAGGTTCTCCGAATGCGCCCAGAGATGTCTGAGAAAATCAAGGCTGAAGTTATGAAACAATTTGACGCCGGTTTTCTAGCAGTAACTTCTTACCCTCAGTGGGTCGCCAATGTGGTTCCTGTGTCGAAGAAGGATGGGAAGGTCCGAATGTGTGTTGACTACAGAGATTTAAACAGGGCAAGACCTAAGGATGACTTCCCTCTACCTCACATTGACGTTCTGGTTGACAATACTGCCCAGCATAAGGTATTCTCCTTTATGGAATGCTTCTCCGGTTATAATCAAATCAAAATGGCTCCCGAAGACATAGAGAAGACCACCTTTGTTACTCAGTGGGGTACCTTTTGCTACAAGGTCATGCCTTTTGGGTTGAAGAATGTTGGGGAAACATATCAGCGTGCCATGGTTGCTTTGTTTCATGACATGATCCATCATGAGATTGAAGTATACGTCGACGATATGATTGCAAGGTCCCAGACTAAGGGGGAACACCTTGACCATCTGCAGAAGCTGTTTGACAGGTTGAAGTTATACAAGTTGAGGTTGAACCCGAACAAATGCACCTTCGGGGTGAGATCTGGTAAGCTACTGAGTTTCGTCGTGAGCGACAAAGGTATTCAAGTGGACCCTGCCAAGGTGAAAGCTATACAAGAGATGCCAGCTCCCAAGACAGAGAAAGAGGTCAGAGGCTTCCTAGGACGACTAAACTACATTGCCTGATTCATCTTGCATCTAACTACTACTTGTGAGCCAATCTTCAAGATACTGAAGAAATATCAAGTGGTACGTTGGAATGATGAATGCCAAGCCGCTTTCGAAAGGATCAAAGAGTATCTCCAAGAGCCACCTATTCTGATGCCACCAGTTGAAGGGAGACCTTTGATCTTATACTTTACAGTACTTGACAACTCAATGGGGTGTGTGCTGGGTCAGCATGACGAGTCTGGCCGAAAAGAGCATGATATTTATTACCTTAGCAAAAAGTTTACCGACTGTGAGACCCGATACTCACTGCTCGAGAAAACTTGTTGCGCTTTGGCATGGGCTGCTCTCCGGCTGAGACAGTATATGTTGACTCACACCACTTTGTTGATATCAAAGATGGATCCAATCAAGTATATCTTCGAAAGACCTGCCTTGTCCGGAAGAATAGCAAGACGGCAGATGATCTTGACTGAGTATGACATCCAATATACGACCCAAAAAGCAATCAAGGGAAGTGTATTGGCAGACCATTTGGCACATCAGGCAGTGGATGATTACCAGTCTATGAACTTTGAATTCCCGGACGAGAATATCATGTTAATAACTGACTGTGAGACACCTGGACCGGATGAAGGACCTGAGGAAGGATCCCGATGGTCTATGTACTTTGATGGAGCTTCGAATGCTTTGGGTAATGGCATTGGCTCCGTGATCATATCTCCTAAAGGCTCTCATACTCCATTTACCGCCCGACTATGTTTCAACTGTGAAGGGGTGAAAAACACAAGAAGGGGGGGGGGGTTGAATTGTAAAACTGGAAACTTTAAAGCAAATGACAAGGTATTTTTATCCTGGTTCGTTTGATCTCAAACTACTCCAGTCCACCCGTTCAAGGTGATTTCGCCTCTCTCCAACGAGGTCTTAATTCACTATATTCAACTGAATACAAATCTGCTTTAGCAACTGCTAAAACCTTCTTGATTCAAACCACAATCCGGTTTGTCAAGGCAACACTTTCTTACAAAGGAATGAACAAGTGTGTATGAATGTTTTCTACAAAAACTATATCACAACTGTGATGTTTACACAAATGAAGCTTAGAATACTAAGATGCTAAACGCTAATAGAGTATCAGAGTTTGGTGGTTTAGCAAAACTTGTAGAGTGAAGATTACTGTTCAGCTTTGTGCGTGTAGAGAGTTTGGAAGCATTAGCCGTGATAATCTTCAAAGCTTGGTTTATATAGCACTTTGAGAAGATGAACGTTGAAGCAAATATTCTTGATTCAATGCTATTAACAAGCTTTCCTTTTTGAGCAGATCTTGTCTTAGAATGATGCCGTTGGTATTGATTAGCTTTCAATGCACAGTACCGTTGCTTCTTCAATGCACGATCTGGCTTGGCTCATTCTGATTCTGCTTCGCTGCTGATGAACTAATTTGTTTCTGTATCAGAGTGTTTTATGCGCAGTTCTGTTCATCAAGCTTCAGCATGTGCAAGCGTTGATCATCTGATCTTGACGTTCTGATTCAGCAACTTCTGATGCTGATGTGCAAACTCATATTCTGATGCTGAAAACGTTATCTTGCTTATTTTAATCAGCATATCTGCAAGACAGAGCATAGTAATTTTAGGCAGCATATAATTCAATCATAAAATATTTAACTACTATATCTTTTCACTTTGTTATCATCAAAACTTAAATATAGGGTACTAGATTCAAACATTGTTCTAACAATCTCCCCCTTTTTGATGATGACAAAAACTAGATATTTTAAATGATAAATAACGTGAAAAGTTATCAGATCTATGTATCAGAATAAGAAGTACGGAGAAGTCAGAGTTAAGAGATACTCCCCCTGAGTTTGTTACTTCCCTTTGATATGTGTGTTCTTCAGAGTCAGATCTTTTTCTATCTTTGAGCATCAGATTATAAGTCTTTGACTTATCAGAGAGCAGAGCTTCAGAGCTTTTCCTGTCAGAGCTTTGCTTCGGATCAGAGTGTTAGGTCGATCAGATCTTCATATATCAGAACTTCATATTTGATCAGAGCAACATGAGCTTTTATATTGATCAGAGCTTCTAGTTCTTAGTCTTCATAGTGCTCAGAGCTTCCTTGTGCCTGTAGACTTAACAACAAAACAGAAAAACATTTCAAGTAATAGAGTTAGAATGTTTGAGAATTTCTGTCTAGTTAGCCGTTATTGATTTTAAATATCATTCTTGTTCTCCCCCTTTTTGTCAGCAATCAAAAAGTGTTAGTGATGTGCTAAAACAATTTAGATCAGAAAAACTAATAATATTAAAGATAGTTCAGAATCAGAGCAAAATAGCATTACAAACCATAGTCAAAACATAGTCAAAAGTACATCAGAAAATGAAGAAAATATAGAGAATGTCATGCATGAAAAAAATTTCAAGGTTGTGGGGGCATGCGTGAGAACAGGCTTTCCAGCATTGCCTGAATCTTTTCAGAAGTTGCATTCTGCTTCTGAACCATGGTGACAACAGAATCAATCTTGCTGTCCTGGACATTCATTCTTGCTTCCATCTTCTGATTATTCTCATCCATCCGCTGCTGTAGACGCAAGTCATTCAGCCTTAATTCTTCCAGAGCCTGCCTGTCCAAGGCAGCTTGAGAGCTTTCAGCAGGAGGAAGCTTCTCAGAACTTTCAGCTACATCTTCTGCTGGATTCTCTTCCTGAAGAGTCTTGTCTTCTTCTGAAGGTTGCACCTGTGCAGCTTGTTCTTTCTCAGACCACGATTCAGAGTCCAGAGGGAGCACAACTTCTTGAGGCAGCTGACTCTCAACTTCCTTCAGCAGCTTGCTAAAGTTCTGTTGAGCCTGCTCATAGTTGACGTCCTGCAGCTTGAGTGCTTCAGCACGAACCCATACTCTGAACTGTGACCAGAGCTGATCAGAAGCAGCTGGGTCGATCATCCCCGGACAAACTTGCTTCAACGAAGCAATCCACTGCAGCATACCTGTTTCAAGGTCCAAAATACCAGAGCCAACATCTAATTGCTTTGGTTTGGGAATGGCCAATTTGTGTCTTAAATCAGCAAGACGTTCAAGACTTGTTAAGTCAATGAATGTTCTGCTGGGGTTTTCAGATGATTGGTTTTCAGAGGTGTGCTGAGGTGCTGTTTGTTTTGGTGGATGGTTATCAGAGTCAGAGGATATGTCTATTGGAGTGGTTGGAGTTTTTGGAGGTGTTGATTCCTCTGATGATGGTAACTGGGGTGTGACAATGGTGGTTCCACATGGCAACTGTATTGCCAGCGGTGAAGGTTGAGATGAGAGGGGATCAGAATGATGAGGAGATGGGGTTTCATAGCGATGAAACTCTGTTTGAGGTGAGGGAGGATTATTTTCTGGTTGAGGAGGTGGAACTTCTGATTGTTCAGGGATCAGAGGTTCTTCTGTGATAGGTTGTTGTTGTTCTGGTTCTGGTTGTGGTTCTGGTTGTATTTCTGGTTCAGGTTGAATTTCTGGTTCAGGTTGTGGAGGAGGAATATTTGGTGGTTCAGAGTGAGGTTGAACAGAAGTATGTTCACGCTCAATGTCAGCTAGCACGCTATCAAGTGCTGATGTTGTTGAAACAGTTGGTTGTTGTTTGGTAATTTTGAGGGGAATTTTGATTCTGGTTCTTCTGAGTTGTAAGGCCTCAGAAGGGTCTTCTGGTATTGTTTCATCAATAGTGGGGATTGGAATGGAAATTCTGTGAGAGGTTGGAGGCGGAGCAACAGATGTTGGAATAGTAGAGGAAATTGAAATAGGAGCAGCAGATGAATTACCTCGTTTCTTTGGAGTCTGGTGAGATGATCCTTCTGCTTTCCTCTTCTTTGACTTCTTCTGAGTCACTTCAGGTTGAACTTGACTCAGGTCTTTGATCTTCAGCTTAGAACCTGCAACTTCTGCCTTGGGAGAATCTGGATACTTGGCAAACATGTCAGGATGGGATTCCATTTCAGAAAATCTTGGGAAATCACTCAGAGGCACTCTTCTTCTGGAGATGTCAACAGTTGAAGAAGCTCTGGGTTCCTTCCTGATATTGTCTATCAGCTTCATCTTTTTCAGATTCTTAGCATTCAGCGGTTTTCCAACAGTAGGTTCAAAATTGCCCAGTACTTTAGCTTCGCTCAGATAATCTATCAGCTTATTCTCTGTCAGAATATCTGATATGAGCCTCCCAAATGGTATCCAGTCTCTTTTCGTCCTTTCTTCTTCTCTAGTCTCTTTCACACTAGTCTTCAGATGATTAAACAGGAAGTGTGCCAAATTGATCTTCACCCTCTGATTAATAAAGTAGATCAGAAATTGCTGATCCACGTTTATATAGTCAGGAGAGCTTGTGGGCTTCCTGTGATTGAAACAGCCTAGAACAATCTTGGCCCACACTCTGCAGTGATCCTTCAGATCCTTGATTTTGCTGCTGGGAAAACCAAGAGTGAATATGCAGTTTGCTACCACACCAATATCAGGGCACCTATCAGCCATGTCCACACAACGGACTCCACCACCACTTTGACCTATTAACCTGGCAATGAGGTCTTCAGAAATTATTATCTTCTTCCCCATGACAGAAGAGATGACTAGATGCTTATCAATCTTGGCATGAATCCAAAATTCTTTGACAAGCTCTGGGAAGGTTGGTCCAACCAATCTATCAAAGTACCTCTCCCACTTCTGAGCTTTGACTTCAGCAGTTAGGTCAAATCCATTATCCTTCAAACTTTCGAAATCGATGATTAATTCAGAGAGAACCTCAAGATTCTTAATCGGTGTGAGAAGAGTTCTGGTAGGCGCTTGATATTGCTCAGAGGTTTCCTTCTTCTGATTTCCTGCAGAAATGCTGGAGGATGCCATTGTTCTCACACAAAAAGCTTGAGAGTGATTTGAGAAAAAAGCTAGGGTTTTGAAGGAGATATGCAGAAAAATTCTTAAGAGATTATGAATAAGCGTAAAGAATAAACATGAAGAGTAATGTGCTTAAATAGGATTTTCAAAAATTATTTTGAAAAATAAAACGTTTTTAAGAGAAAAAAAATAATGATTGCCATTAACAAGCGTGATTACTTTTGCATTTAATGCTTGCTGATTTTGGGGGATTTGAGAAAGATACTTAAAAACGGTTACCAGACATGTGTCTCAATGCACCCAATCAGCGCTTTCCTTTCTCAGAAGCGTGCACGCGTTCTGCTTCAGGGATTTGCTGATGATTGGATGACACTTGTTTGATGTAGTGATCAGCACGTCTGTATTTGAGATTAGACTCTCAGATCTTTAGACTTGCCTCTGATACAATCTGCATGTTCTTACTTTCTGAAAGAAGATTGATCAGAAGTTCACAGTAATATAAATACATTCTGAAAGATAAAAATATGGAATTAAAGCATTTTCATTCTGGGCATACTTTCATGCTGAGATGTTTCAGAATGAAATTAAACCTATCTTCTGAAAGGGGTTTTGTAAAGATATCAGCCCATTGATGGTCTGTATCTATAAATTTCAAGTTTAAAATTCCTTTCTGAATATAGTCCCTAATGAAATGATGTTTTATTTCTATATGCTTAGCTCTAGAATGTAAAATAGGATTCTTACTTAAGCAAATAGCAGAAGTATTATCACAAAGAATAGGAATGTTACTCTCAAAAATCTGGAAGTCTTCAAGCTGACTTTTCATCCAGAGCATCTGTGTGCTACATCCAGCTGCTGCTATGTACTCAGCTTCTGCTGTTGACAGAGCAATAGTTGATTGCCTTTTGCTGGACCACGAGATCAGATTTTCTCCCAGAAACTGGCAGCTTCCAGAAGTACTTTTGCGTTCCACTCTGTCTCCAGCAAAATCAGCGTCGCAGTAGCCTACTAAACTGTAATCACTAGATTTTCTATAAAACAAACCCAGATTAGTAGTACCTTTCAGATACTTGAAAATTCGCTTAACAGCTGTTAAGTGAGATTCTCTAGGATCTGATTGGAATCTAGCACAAATACATACGCTGAATAGAATATCAGGTCTTGAAGCAGTCAGATAAAGGAGAGAACCAATCATACCTCTGTAGACCTTCTGTTCTACGCTTTTGCTTACCTCTTCTCTTTCCAGAATGCACGTGGGATGCATTGGAATCTTTGATGGCTTACATTCTGATAGGTCAAATTTCTTCAGAAGATCTCTGATGTATTTGCTCTGATGAATGTAAGTTCCCTCTGGAGTTTGATTGATCTGAATTCCTAAAAAGAACTTCAGTTCCCCCATGAGGCTCATCTCAAATTCTGCCTGCATACACTTAGCAAATTTTCTTCCAAGAGAAGGATTAGTAGAACCAAAGATTATATCATCAACATAAATTTGACAGACTAAAATGTCACTCTTAACTGTTTTACAGAATAGAGTGGTGTCCACTTTCCCTCTGGTGAACTTATTTTCAAGCAGAAAGTTACTTAGCCTTTCATACCAAGCTCTGGGAGCTTGTTTCAGACCATACAGTGACTTTTTCAGTTTGAAAACATGTTCTGGATGTTTTGTATTTTCAAAACCTGGGGGTTGGTGAACATACACTTCTTCTTCTATATAACCATTTAAGAATGCACTTTTGACATCCATCTGATACAGAGTGATGCCTCTATTAACAGCAAATGAGATTAAGAGTCTAATAGATTCTAACCTGGCGACTGGGGCAAAGGTTTCTGTATAGTCCATCCCCTCTTGCTGACTATAACCTTGTGCAACCAGTCGTGCCTTGTTTCTGACGACTTCACCTTGTTCATTGAGCTTGTTTCTGAACACCCATCTTGTTCCAATGACGTTAAATCCTTTTGGTCTTGGAACGAGATCCCAAACGTCGTTTCTGGTGAATTGATTCAGCTCTTCTTGCATTGCCAGAATCCAGTCATTGTCCAGAAGTGCTTCATCAATAGAAGAAGGTTCAATCAGAGACACAAGTCCCATCAGAGTTTCTTCAGAGTTTCTGAAGCTTGCTCTTGTTCTGATTGGATCTTCCTTTCTTCCTAGGATAGTCTCTTCTGGGTGATCCAAACTGCTTATGGGTAGTCTCTTCTGAGGTTGATCAGCAGCAGTTGTAGGATTTCTAGCATTGCTTCTTTCAGACGTTGAAGGAATGTCTGTGTTGAGAGCTTCTGATGACTTGTCTTCAGAACCTGCAAATTCAATTTCTATACCTGCAAGATTTTCATTCTGCTTGGACTTTTCAGAGTCAAGCTTGTCATCAAAACGAACACTGATTGATTCTTCCACAATCTGTGTTTCTGTATTGTATACTCTGTACCCTCTTGAGCGTTCAGAGTATCCTAACATAATACACTTCTGTGCCTTAGAATCAAACTTGTTCAAATAATTCTTAGTGTTTAACATATAGCAAGTACATCCAAATGGATGAAAATACGAAATGTTGGGCTTTCTGTTCTTCCACAATTCATATGGAGTCTTTTCCAGAATAGGTCTTATTGAGATTCTATTCTGAATGTAGCACGCTGTGTTTATTGCCTCTGCCCAGAAAGTCTTAGCAACGTTTGTCTCGTTGATCATGGTTCTGGCCATTTCTTGCAATGTTCTGTTCTTTCGTTCTACAACTCCATTTTGTTGGGGAGTTCTAGGACAAGAGAAATCATGCAGAATGCCTTTGTCATTAAAGAATGACTCAAAATCTTTATTTTCAAATTCTCCACCATGATCACTTCTGACTTTAACGATTCTAAGATCTTTTTCATTCTGAACTTGGTTACAGAAGGTAACAAACACAGAGTGTGACTCGTCCTTGTGTCTTAAGAACTTTACCCATGTCCATCTGCTATAGTCATCTACGATTACTAACCCATACTTCTTGCCACTGACAGAAGCAGTTTTAACTGGTCCAAATAAGTCAATGTGCAGAAGTTCTAATGGCTTAGAGGTAGAAACAACATTTTTGGATTTAAAAGAGGGTTTTGCAAATTTGCCTTTCTGACATGCTTCACACAGAGCATCTGAATTGAACTTCAAATTTGGAAGTCCTCTGACCAGATTGAGTTTGTTAATCTGAGATATTCTTCTCATACTAACATGTCCCAATCTTCTGTGCCAGATCCATTGCTCGTTGTTAACAGACAGAAGACATTTTACGTTCTGACTCTTAAGTTCAGAAAGTTTGATTTTGTAAATGTTGTTTTTCCTCTTACCATTAAATAGGATAGTCCCATCTTTCTGACTAACAGCTTTACATGATTTTTGATTAAAGATTATATCATAACCGTTATCACTTAATTGACTTATGGATAACAGGTTATGCATCAATCCATCAACAAGCAGAACATTATTAATAGAGGGAAGATTTCCGTTACCTACAGTTCCAGAGCCAATTATCTTTCCCCTCTGATTGCCTCCAAAACCAACGTGGCCTCCAGGCTTAAGTTCCAGGCTTTGGAACATATGCCTTCTTCCCGTCATGTGACGTGAGCAGCCAGAGTCCAGGTACCATGACTGGTGTTTCTGACTTGCTGCTAAAGATATCTGCAACATGTATTATTTTATCCTTAGGTACCCAGATCTTCTTGGGTCCTGATTTGTTAGTTTTACCAAAACTCTGGTTGAATTTTGGTTTCACAAAGTGATTACTACTAGTATATTTGATGTCATGTGTGTGACCATACACAAAGTGTGAATTTAGAGGAGTGTATTTAATTGTTAAATCCATGACATTTTTAGGTGTAGGAACCTTACCTAGGTATCCTATTCCTTTCCTGCCGTTTCCGCTAACTCCATAGATCATTGAAGCCATTCTGCTTCTATCTATGCTTTTAGCAAGGAACTTCTGGAAACTATGATCATACTCCTTGATGATCTCATCAGCGTTGCTGGGAGTTTCAGAAATTGGTACCTTCTGAGAGTTTTGTAAAGAGTTTTCTAATTTTAAAATTTTATCTCTCAGCTCAGAGTTTTCCAATTTGAGACTCTCAGACTTATTAGAGTCAGATTCAAGAGTCCTTTTCAGGTCTCTGAATTTAGCTCTAATCTGCTGATAACGTTCCAGAATTTCATTTAGGCTTTCAGCAAGTTCAGCCTTTGTAAAATTAACAGCGAAGTTAGGGAATACCTCTTCTGTGTCTGATTCTGAGTCTGAGTCAGAAGCTTCACTGTCATCTGGAATGTTAGCCATAAGCGCTATGTTCGCCCTTTCATCATCTGATTCTGAGTCAGCTTCAGACGAGTCAGAGTCATCCCATGTGGCCATGAGACTTTTCTTCTTCTCTCTTCCAAACTTCCTTTTTGGCTTTTCCCTCTGAAGCTTTGGACAGTCACTCTTGTAGTGACCTTGCTCATTGCACTCGTAGCAGATGATGTCTTTTGTATTTGGCTTCTTGCTACCTGAGGAGCCTTCAGATCTTCTGTATCCAGAGGAAGAATCTGTCCTTCTGTATCTGGAAGAAGACTCGTTCTGATCAGATCTTCTGGGATTCCTGAATTTCTTTTGTCTTTGCTTCCACAGTTGATTTACTCTTCTGGAGAGAAGAGAAAGCTCGTCTTCTTCTGATGAGGATCCATCAGATGTTTCTTCAACTGCCTGCAAAACTTTAGATTCAGATTTTCTGTTAGATTTTAAAGCTATAGGCTTACCTTGCTTCTGAGGCTCGTCAGCTTCCAGCTCTATCTCATGACTTCTGAGGGAGCTTATAAGTTCCTCCAGAGTGATTTTGTTGAGATCTTTCGCCAGCTTTAGAGCAGTAACCATAGGCCTCCACTGCTTGGGTAAACTTCTGATTATCTTCTTGACATGGTCAGCAGTAGAGTACCCCTTGTCCAGAACTTTGAGACCAGCTACCAGAATCTGGAATCTGGAGAACATAGTTTCAATGGATTCAGATTCTTCCATTTTAAACGCCTCATACTTCTGAATGAGCGCCAGAGCCTTTGTTTCCTTGACTTAGACGTTGCCCTCATGCGTCATTCTGAGAGAATCAAAGATGTTCTTAGCTGTGTCTCTGTTGGAGATCTTCTCATACTCAGTATAGGAGATAGCACTGAGGAGGATGGTTCTGGCCTTATGGTGATTCTTGAAATCACGCTTTTGTTGATCAGTCATTGATTTTCTATCAATCTTCTGACCAGTTGCATTAACAGGGTGCGTGTATCCATCTGTCACCATATCCCACAGATCAGCATCATGTGCTAGAAAGAAGCTTTCAATTCTGTCTTTCCAGTAGTCAAAGTTTTCTCCATCAAAGACTGGAGGTTTGCCGCTGAATCTGTCTCTATCCTCATTGTTGTCATTGCTGAAATGAGAGTTGTTTCCTGCCATAGTGTTTTTCTGACGCTGGATCTTTTACTGACACGGTTAAGTGTTTTAGCTCAGAACCAGGCGCTCTGATGCCAATTGAAGGGGTGAAAAACACAAGAAGGGGGGGGTTGAATTGTAAAACTGGAAACTTTAAAGCAAATGACAAGGTATTTTTATCCTGGTTCGTTTGATCTCAAACTACTCCAGTCCACCCGTTCAAGGTGATTTCGCCTCTCTCCAACGAGGTCTTAATTCACTATATTCAACTGAATACAAATCTGCTTTAGCAACTGCTAAAACCTTCTTGATTCAAACCACAATCCGGTTTGTCAAGGCAACACTTTCTTACAAAGGAATGAACAAGTGTGTATGAATGTTTTCTACAAAAACTATATCACAACTGTGATGTTTACACAAATGAAGCTTAGAATACTAAGATGCTAAACGCTAATAGAGTATCAGAGTTTGGTGGTTTAGCAAAACTTGTAGAGTGAAGATTACTGTTCAGCTTTGTGCGTGTAGAGAGTTTGGAAGCATTAGCCGTGATAATCTTCAAAGCTTGGTTTATATAGCACTTTGAGAAGATGAACGTTGAAGCAAATATTCTTGATTCAATGCTATTAACAAGCTTTCCTTTTTGAGCAGATCTTGTCTTAGAATGATGCCGTTGGTATTGATTAGCTTTCAATGCACAGTACCGTTGCTTCTTCAATGCACGATCTGGCTTGGCTCATTCTGATTCTGCTTCGCTGCTGATGAACTAATTTGTTTCTGTATCAGAGTGTTTTATGCGTAGTTCTGTTCATCAAGCTTCAGCATGTGCAAGCGTTGATCATCTGATCTTGACGTTCTGATTCAGCAACTTCTGATGCTGATGTGCAAACTCATATTCTGATGCTGAAAACGTTATCTTGCTTATTTTAATCAGCATATCTGCAAGACAGAGCATAGCAATTTTAGGCAGCATATAATTCAATCATAAAATATTTAACTACTATATCTTTTCACTTTGTTATCATCAAAACTTAAATATAGGGTACTAGATTCAAACATTGTTCTAACAAACTGCACCAACAACATGGCGGAGTATGAAGCGTGCATCATGGGTCTTCGAGCTGCAATTGACCTAAGGATTAAGTTTCTAAGTGTCTTCGGAGATTCCGCTCTCGTGATCAGTCAGATCAAAGGCGAGTGGGATACAAAACACCCGAATCTTATCCCTTATAAGGAGTATGTGTTGACATTGCTTCCCCATTTTGAGGAGATAACCTTTGAGCACTTCCCTAGAGAGGAGAATCAGTTGGCAGACGCGCTAGCTACGATGTCTTCTATGTTCAAATTCAATTGGGACAACAAAGCTCCCCGGATTATTATTGAAAGATTGGACGAACCTGCACATTATTGTGATCTTGAGACTGAAAAGGTAACAGAAAAGCCCTGGTTTCACGAAGTAAAAAGGTACCTTGAAGCTCAAGAATACCCCGAGGGCGCATCTGTTAATGACAAGAAGTTTCTGAGGAGGTTCGCGGCGAAGTTCTTCATCAGCAATGACATCCTTTACAAGCGTAACCATGATTCAACCTTACTGCGTTGTGTGGATAAGAATGAAGCAGAAAGGATCATGGCAGAGCTGCATGAAGGTGCTTTCGGAACGCATTCCAGTGGACATACCATGGCAAAGAAAATCCTCCGGGAAGGATATTACTGGTCCACAATGGAGGCCGACTGTTATCAGCATTCTCGGACATGTCACAAGTGTCAGGTCTATGCTGATAAGGTGCATATACCTCCAGTTCCTCTGAATGTTTTGACAGCGCCTTGGCCTTTTGCAATGTGGGGCATTGATATGATCGGCGAGATCAGACCTACGGCATCCAACGGGCATCGTTTCATCCTGGTAGCAATTGATTACTTTACGAAGTGGGTTGAAGCAGCTTCCTTTGCTACCGTAACCAAGAACGTTGTGGCACGGTTCATTCGGCACAATCTGATCTGTCGATACGATGTACCAGAGAGGATCATTACGGACAATGGTACCAATCTCAACAACAAGATGATCACTGAGCTCTGTGAGCAATTCAAGATACAACATCATAACTCTTCTCCCTACCGGCCGAAGATGAATGGGGCTGTAGAAGCGGCAAATAAGAACATTGAGAAGATTGTGCAGAAGATGACAGTGACTTACAAAGACTGGCACGAGATGTTACTGTTTGCTCTTCACGGATACCGTACCTCAGCACGAACGTCAACAGGGGCAACACCATATTCCTTGGTTTATGGCATGGAGGCAGTCTTGCCTATTAAAGTTCAGATACCCTCTCTCTGGATCATGAAGGATGCAGGTTTGAGCGAAGATGACTGGATTCAGACCCGGCTTGGTCAACTGAACCTAATCGACGAAAAAAAACTTATTGCTATTTGTCATGGTCAGACATACCAAAAACGGATGATCAAGGCATTTAACAAGAAAGTTAGACGACAAGAGTATCAAGTTGGGGACCTGGTAATCAAGCGCATTATCTTACCTCAAGGTGATCCCAGGGGCAAATGGATCCCTACTTACGAAGGGCCATTTGTGGTTAAGAACATTTTCTCAGGAGGAGCTATGATTCTAACCACCATGGATGGTGACGACATTCCTCACCCCGTCAATGCAGACATAGTGAAAAAATACTACGCATAAATCAAAGACCCGCTAGGTTGACTGGCCTAGGAAAAAATAAGGGCTTCCCGGCGAACCAAAAGGGTTCGGGCAAAAATAAGGGATGAAAATAAAAAATCTGTACACCCGGCAAGTCGAAAACCTGAAAAGGCGGCTTGGGAAAAAATGGGTATCCCAGTGGACTGAAAACCCGAAAGGGAGGTCCAGGAAAAAGTTAGGGATTAAAGCCTGACACTGTGTCTCATTGGATCACCTCACATCCAGACTTCGGTATCGACTATCAAGCTCGGACGACATCAATCAATCAGATTCATCTTCAACTAAGCAGCAAAGTGATGAGATGCTTGAAGATATAAAGGCAATAGCAGAGTTGGAACCCAGTGGGATTAGTCACATAGCTGTTTTGTTTCCTTTTTACAATTTGTATAAATTCTATTTGTTCGGCGGCGTTCTCCTACTAGGACGTCAGCCTCTTGTACAAAAACGCCTATTTTCAGGCCAAACTTCAAAATCAATACAAATTCATTCTCAGAAATTTCAAGTTGTTTTTCCTTTATCTGTTTTGTTTTGCGAAGAACGTCCAATGTCCATTTTTGATATATGCATTTGATATTAATTGCTGATCATAAATATTTACATGCGAAACGAAAGATGAATTACTGGTAATATCAGAAACAGGGGCATAAGAAATGTCCAAGTTGTGTAGTTGTTCTATCCACCAGGTACTAAGATACATCCAGCGGAAGAATATGGTTAAGATACCTTCATTCCCCGCAGGGTTAGACAATAATGATAACTCTCTCATCTGAGACATGCAACTACGGACGAATCAACAATACTCTCCCCAAGCAGAGTTCATCCACCATCAGCGCTAAAAAGGTTTGGTATCCCCAGAAGGTCTTAATATTCCTCGGCGGAGTATAAAGATCATCCCTAGCGGAGTTTATCATTAAAATCATCCCCAGCGGAGTTTATCATTGAAGTCCCCAGCAGAGCTTATCAACAGAATCCCCAGCGGAGTTTATCGTTAAAATCCTCAGCAGAGTTTATCAACAGAATCCCCAGCGGAGTTTATCGTTAAAATCCTCAGCAGAGCTTATCAACAGAATCCCCAGCGGAGTTTATCGTTAAAATCCTCAGCAGAGCATCTCTTCCCCACAGAGTAATCCCCCTCAGAGTAATCTCTTCATCAGTTTCTTCCCCAATAGAGTTCTTTTCTCATGCAGGTTTATCCTCACAATCATCTTCGTTCACCATCCCTGGAGGAAGCAAAGCATTCAACTTTATTCTCCAGCAGCTCCGGGATTTATTTTCCCCAGCTAAAACATTACATGTCTATACATCATGCTACATGCATATACGGATCATACCATACAATCTCATTTATGTTGAGAACATCATTGTTTGATCCATATCATGCATTGCATAAGACTGACCTTTACCTTTCAGGAAAGGTAAAAATTCAAGTTATAAAGCCCGGGTACGACCGGATAGTATCTTGATTTCTACAGCATATTATGAAGCCCGAATTACGACCGGATAACAATATTAGACTACCACGAAGCCTGGATTACGACCAGATAGTGATATCTCTCAAAAGTAAGCTATGAAGCCCGGAGAACGACCGGATAATAGTTTATCCCCCAGTGAGCCATGAAGCCCGGATTACGACCGGATGGCAGCTCAGTAAGCATCATGAAGCCTGGACTCGACCAGATAGTGGTATATCATAAACACAAGTCGTGAAGCCCGGATCACGACCGGATTACAGCTCAGCAAGTTATTGTGAAACCTGGACTACGACCAGAAAAGCAATACAAGACCATGAAGCCTGGATTACGACCAGATAATGGTAGAAGATGTTGTGAAGACTGGATTACGACCAGATAGCAACCAAGAGTACTACGAAGCCTGAATTTCGACCAGATGGTGGTATGATACATCGTGAAGCCTGGATTACGACTAGATAGCGTTAAGGGACACTGTGGAGCTCGGGTTACGAACGAATAACAGTTTACCCAGCCAGTTACTATGAAGCCCGGATTCGACCGGATATTAGTAAAACCAACCGTCAAAGGGAAGAACGGATGCGACCGGATAACCACTTGATTTGTTATGAAGCCTGGATTTTGACCAGATAAGAAATAAGGTATTGTGAAGATTGGATTCGACCAGATAGCAGTACGCAACACCATAGAGCCTGGATTCGACCAGATAATGGTATAACACATCGTGAAGCCTAGATTACGACCAGATAGCGGTACAAGACACTGTGAAGTTTAGATTCTGACTAAATAGCAGTTTACATGGACAGTTACTAAGAAGCCCTGAGTCGACCGGATATTAGTGTGCTCTAAATTCAAGTTGAAGCCTGGATGCGACCGGATAACCACTTGATTTGTTTTGAAGCTTGGATTTCGACCAGATAAGAAGTGAGAAATTGCAAAGCCTAGATTATGACCGGATAGCAAGTTTAATCTCATCTCCCCAGTAAGTCACTGTAAAGCCTGGATTACGAACAGATAGCAGTCGGTCTTATCACTATGAAGCCTGGGTTGCGACCAGATAGTAGTTCACTCTCACCTCTTCAACAGAGATGATTCCCCAGTAGAATAACGGACGACCAAAGCTCCTAAAGTTCTATTTCTCCTAATACAAAGAACAGTATTCCCCAGCGGAATCTCCCTCAACAGCAGGTATACAAGCTCTCGCAAAGGAATCTCTTACGCGATCGAAACTCCTTCAGATGGCATCGTTAAGCCCATCTCCCATCATCAATATCCAAATGGCATCTGTAAGCCCATTCCCGACATCACAAGACAAATAATACTTCATGCGAGTGCAAATTTCTGGGCACTCTAGTGTTCAATCATCTTTTACATTCGGATCACGAAAGGCCCGAACGCAAATCTATATCCTCAGGTTTAAGAAGATTGAACAGGGGCAACTGTTGTACCCCAAAATTTTCCCTCCCATATTCCTCAAGACATGTCAAGAATCATCTCCAAGATTGTTCAAGATGGCTCAAGAGTTGGACAGTCAAATCACCTCCTAAGGCAGTCAATTCAAAATTAGGGTTTTGTGTTGCATCAAGGTCCTCATACCCAAATGGTCTCAAATGCTCCCCAATTTCCTAATATGTTCTTAAGTTCATCCATGTCAAATTTCAAGCCTTGCAGAGAAAGTTTGGTCAACCAATTGCTCAAGAAGTCCAAAAATCGATTGTGTTAGGGCAAAAGTCAATTGTGACCTACAAATAGTCAAACCTCAAGATTTTTTGCCAACATTCTCATTTTGAAGGATAATTCATCATTTGATCAAGGGTTGATCATGATTCATCAAGGATTGCTCAAGATTCATCAAGATTCAAAAGTTGCTAAATTAGGGTTTTGTAGGAAAAGTCAACTCAACTTTGACTAAGCATAACTTTCTCATACTTTATGAGAAATGACCCATCCAAAGCTCATTTTTAATAGGATGCAATTTCCTACAATCCATCTTCACACCCCAAGATCAAGAAATGCACTCACAAAAAGTTACAAATTTGGACATTATAGGTCATTTTTGAAAGTCAACAAAAACACCTTTTTTTCCAAAGCTTATAACTTGTGCATGGAATATCCAAATGAGATGAGACCAAAAAGGTTGGTTAGAGGACATCTCAATATTTCTAAAAAGTTCAAGAACACTTCCAAAAGTTAAAAATTGAAGAAGTTATGCATTGTTGAAGTTGGGCATTTTTCCAAAATTTCCAAAAGTCAACTATCCTCAAAACTCCAATTTTTGACAAAAGGGCCCACTTTTTTCCACTTGATTTGGTCTTATCACATCACACACGTGTCCCATCTTCAATTTCATGACCAATCATTTATTTTTCTATTTTATTTAATTTTTATTGATTTAATTCATTTTAAATCATATTAATTCAAATAAAATCCAAAAATTAATGGAATGAGATTTTTTTGATTGGTATAGACTTCAATTATCATCATGAACCAAATCAAATCCGAATCAAGCATTGTTGTGCACAAAAAAAATCAGATTTGAGGCATTTTTAGAAAGCTTATCAATGGTGATCATATCAAATCCCAAACCATGAATGCACAAAGATTGGAAGCCCAAGATTTAACCTAGTTGCTTGCTTGATACATATACAACCTAAAGCAACCAAGAAAACGCCCGAAGAACTGCAGAAACGGCCAAACAAACTTTGAAAAAAAGCTTGAAAACTTGGAATCTGAAATCCACCTTAGAGCATGATTCAAAGCCAAATCTCCACATAGCTCTCTTGCTGGCAATCTCCTGAAGCTATAGCAACCAAAACCAGGCCTTGAGACCACTTGAAACGCGCTGTAAGTACTCACGAATATGCCTCTGTACACGAAAACATAACTCCTCGTTCTTGCATCTTTTTGACAAAACATTAGCATATTCTCGTTCCTTGTATAATTTTGAAGCTTTTTGCAATATTCAATTTCATTTTCCTGGCATGTATTGTAATGCCCGAACCTAGGGTTTTCTTGCTTTGCTTTTAGGCGTTTCAATTACAGGTGAAATTAGGACGAATCATGGCCATAGTTGAATTCAGGAGAACGAGGCGAGCAAGATGATGGTTTCAGTTTGCATTTTTGTAACCTAGAATCCATTATAGGATGATGCCACGAATTTTGTTGCGGAATAAAATCCGCAGGAAAAATTGCAGTCTTCATTGAAGAAGACGAAGACGTGTCCCTGCTTCATTGGCTTGTTCAAAAGTTTAGCGTGTTTTTTTATTTTTCAGCATGATAATTGATTTTTCAATATATTATTTGTTTTATATTCCATTAACAAATATGCAGCATAGCTCAGTTGGTGGAAGCGTGAGTAGAATACCATTGGGACCTGGGTTCGAATCCCAGGTCCCCCAAAACCTTTGTTTAATTTTTCTTTAGGTATTCTCATACAGCGTCCCAAGCATGGCTCACCATACGCCCTCATCCAGATATTGTCCAAGTGGCTTCAGATCTAATCCAGTGGCCAGGAATGAAGGACTACCATATGTCCAAGTCAACAAGCGTGTAGGGAACTGGGAAACTCAAGCAGGCTGAACGTTAATGGGCCTGGAAATTTGCCAGATTCACCAACAATTTGGGCCAAGCACCCCCCTGGGTTTATTTCTTTTTCTCTTTTATATTTTTATTTAATTGTTTTTATTAATTATTATTCTTAATTAATTACTAACCAAATAATTAATATTTTGCCTAATAAAATCAGAAAACATAAAAGACATTATTTTTATTTATTAAATTTAATTTCATTATTTTATTTTTGTAAATAAACAGTAATTAATTTATTTAGTTTTAAATAGGTTTAACATTAATATTTTTTCAATAAATTAAAATCAATTTAGAATTAGGGTTTTTAATAGCTTTTGACCATTTTATTTTTATATAAAAAATCCAAAAAATATATATTTTTTAATTAATTAATTAATTAACTTAGTTTTAATTTCCACTTAATTCAAAAAAATAACAAAAATCTTTTCTTTAAATAAAAAGGGGTCAAAACCCTAAAAATGCGCCGATTTAATTTTCTCGCACGCGTTACATTTTTATCCAATTTTGTAATTGTTTCCCGGTATGTAATAATTAATTAGGACTTTATTTATTTATCGCTTTCTTTTATTTTCCGCAATTTAAATTAAAGGGTTTGTTTTTGGCGATGTAAATACCCGAATCCTTGTAATAGCTTATATTTAACTTCCCGCAATTTAATTTCCGCACAATATTAACTGTTAGATGTTTGATAAATAGGCAATGCATGACAAGATCAATCTTTAACTTAAAATCAACAATAGCTCACCCATGACATGTACAGATAAAAATTAACCGAACTGACACACTCGCACATGCCACTCTTAGGGTACACCTCACTTGGTTGCCTTCAAATGTGGTCATTGAGTATAGGAAGTTTTAGAGGTCGCCCTCTTGTCCAAAGATCATAGTTGCCTCGAAACGGTTGCCTCGGAAAAATGATCTAAGACATTAGGGTTACCGCTAAGGCATCCTAACATTGCTTTAGTGACCACATGTCCCTTAATCTAATTGACCCGAAAACTCCAACGGCGGTGCTACCTACTCCTCAATAGTGGGATAGTACTGTCTAAAGGACATTTGTACAGTTTAATTCCTTTTTCGAGTAGGTAGATGGTTCTTAAGTACTTGCTCCTTTTAAAACAAAACAAAACTTTTCGCACCTACACTTTCTTCAGAACAAAAACTCTTTTCAAACCAACAAACACAAAGAAAAGCAAACTTTTGAAAACACAATGAGCAAGTACCTAAGAGCCCGTGGATAACCATGGATAAAAAAGGTGCTAACACCTTCCCTTTCTATAATCTACCTCCCAAACCCAAGAAATATCTCAAAAAGGAATTTTTCTGTGCTTTTGTCCCTTCCTTGTTGGATAAAATAAAAGACGGTGGCGACTCTTGCTTACAGCGACATTTTGCGAAAACAAACGCGAACCAGCATTCCAAAACAGTCAGTTCTCATTCCCACCGATCACAGGGTTGAATTGGGTTTTTAAAACAAAACTATTCTTTTAAAAAAATATTCCCCTTTAAGTTAAAATGATTTTTCCTTCACTCTTGATAATAATAATAAGTAGGAACAAGAAGTAAAGAACAATGTATGCTTATACTAGTTCACTTGAAAATTATCAAGCTAGTCTAGTTCACTCGCCAAGGTGATTTCGCCTTACTCAATCGAGGACTTAATCTACTATAACCAAATTGATTAAAATTTGCACAAGCTACCCACAATGATTAACAACCTCTAGACTCACAAGCCCTAGACTTCTTAAGAATTCAGACCTACCCGGTCCCTTAAAGAATATTAACTAATAATCAACCTGATTATTACAATGCACAAACTACCCGCAAGTGACTAACAACTTCAAAAACTCGCAAACTCTATACTTCTTAAGGATTCAGACCTACCCGGTCCCTTAAAGAATATCAAACAACATTTTGAATACAAATTTTGTTTACAAGAGTATTGCTTCTAAAAAGATGAGTATGTAAACTATTTTATGAACAATGACTTAGAATGTGAAAGCAATAAACATCATTTATGCGTGAATATTCAGTAGTTAGCCTTACTTTCTTTCTTAGTCTTCAATCCTTTATATTTCCATTAACATAATGTATCCATTGAGGGATACTCTTGGAATTTCCAAAAACACTGGCAGCTTAAACAGTAACGTGTGGGACAAGATTGTGCGACGCGTCCATCCTTTCATGGTAGTAACATACACTATTTGTACCATGATAATGTTATCTTCTTTCCTTCTGCACTTCACAGGCTTCTGCGAGCATGAGTTTAGAAGCGAGAACATAACATTAGGTCATCAGAACTTCAAGTTTCCAGAGTCTTCAAAAATGCGTCTTTAGAGTCTTCAACACTTGGTTATGAAAGCCTTTTCTTTGAACCTTGGGTATTTAGAACTTCAAGCCTTTAGAATATTTAGACCTTCTGTCTTTTAGAGTCTTCAACACTTGGTCTTCAGAATCCTTATCTTTAGAACTTCATAAATAGAAACACAAGCTTTCAACATCTGGACTTCAGTAGAAACTTTGTGTTCAGATCTTCTAACTTTGTTTCTTTGAAACATGTTGTCTTTAGAAATGTGAGTCTTCAACATCTGGACATAAGTAACAACTTCTGTTTTCATATCTTTTGACTGGTTTCCTTAGAATACACTGTCTTTAGAAGCTTGAGTCTTCAGCATCTGGACAACTTCTGTCTTCATATATTTTGACCGGTTTCTTCAGACAAATATTAAAGTTTACACTTTAGAGCCTCATGGAGTGTCTTGCTACTGTTCAACAGAACTTGTGTAGCATATAAGTGGAATTTTTTCTCTTCTAATGTCTTGGCCACACCATCCATCAGAAGTAGAACATATTTGTTAAATACTCAACAATAACAAACATTAGTATAACAAAATTGTTCATACAATCATTGTGATACGGTGGGAGAACTAACTTGAGGTTTTGCATTTGTGTTTGCAAATGTTTCGATTTAGCAAGAGTCACCACCGACTTTTATTTTATCCTAAGGAAAGGTCAAAAAGCACAGGAAAGACCTTTGAGATTTTTTCTTGGGTTCGGGGAGTAGATTATGAAAAGGGAAGGTGCAAGCATCCTTTTCATCCATGGTTATCCATGGGCTCTTAGTTACTTGTTTAGATCACTTGCTTTTGCTTTTCAATTGTTTGAAATGGTGTTTTGTGTGTGGTTTTGAAAGATGTTTTAAAAAGAGGCCATCGTTGTGGCAACCTTTGTAATGATTCTAGTTTGAATGTATACAAAGGTGTTTTTGTCTTTTGAAAAGATTTCAATGTTTGAAAGTTTGATTTGGGAAATGTTTTGAAATTGTGTTCTGAGGTGTGTTTGAAAATAGCAAGGATGTTTTGCAAGCTTTTGATCAAGTAACTAAGAGTTATCTACCCTATTTTACTCAAAGATCTTTTCTAATGTTTTTAACCCTTTTGACAGTGTTATTTCACCATTGCATTTGGTGAACAACCTTGTGTTAGGATGTTAAACGGGACAGGCGCGGGTTATCGTATAGACCATGATAGCAATTGTGTTAGGTATTTTTTGGCAAATTTTTGAAGGACTTGATCATTTTTATTTAGGCAACCAAGATAGCGTCATCGAGGGACTATGATCTTTTGTTTTGTTTTTGTTTTGCCAAAGTACCCAACATGCATAACATGGCCCATTTTAAAGCAACAAGTGGATTGTAACCCTAGGGGTGCAAGTGTGCATTGTGTTTGATTTTCATGCATTTTTGTCTTTGATTAGGTCAAGCTACTTGTTAATTTTGGATTTTTTGCATACAAACCCTAATTCTCTAATCATGGCATAATTGAAAGCGTAAAGTGTGAGAATTAAAAGTCTAAGCTATTACAACATGATTATGGGGATGGGGATACAATTTTTGAATGGGGGTGTATTTGACAAGAAATATAAATCCTAATTTACTATTACATCTAAATTGAATTCCAAGGCATAAATATTAAATGGACAATATTTAAAAGAACAAAATAAATATATCAAATAAAATGAACTATGCAAAAAAGGTTTTTGTTTATTCATGCATGTAAAAATATTTAATTTAAGAAATAAAGAAAAAAAAAAGATTAATTTTATTTGGCTAAGGGTAAAACCCTAATTTTCTTTAAGAAAGTAAATATATTAATTATTTTATTTAAATACAATAAAAATAAAATAGTATGTGTAAAAAATAAAATATGTTTAGAAAAAGTATTTATTAAGTATATTTAATAATAAAAATAAAAGTTTAGTATTTTATATTTTTATTCTAAAAATCTAATAAAAATAAGAGTATATATATATATATATATATATATATATATATATATATATATATATATATATATATATATATATATATATATATATATATATATATATATATATATATATATATATATATATATATATATATATATATATATATATATATATATATATATATATATATATATATATATATATATATATATATATATATATATATGTACAATAAATGAAATATATACAAAAATAAAATATATTTAGAAAAAATATTTTAATTGTGAATAAAAATGAAGAGAAATATAAAAGTATAATTTATATATTATTCTCATGTTTTAATAAATAAGATAAAAGTATTTAAATGCTTTTTTATGTTAGAAGAATAAAAATAAAATGCAAAATAAATGTGAAAAAATTATGAAAATATTTATGAGAATTTTTTATATTTGGAAATAAATAAATGAAATCATAAATGAAAACAAAAATGCAAAAATATAAAATTATAAGAAATTGGGTCAGGGGGTGCAAAAAGTAAAATGGGGGTGTCAATAGTGAGCCAGACCAAGCCCAGCCCACCACTTCATCTTCAACCTTCAGCTTTTGAAAACGTGCGCGTGCCCTGTACAACTACCAAATTCTGTATACGAGCTCTATTGCAAAACACATAACATCAAACTTGTAGAGAATTTCAAGACAATTTCAACCATATAAACAACTTGTCTTAACTCTCAAAGACCAGAGAGAATTTCTCTGGCCCTAAAATCTGACCTAGTTTTTTCAGTATGTTCATGGATGAAATTCTCTTAGTATGCTTAATATAAATGAAAACTGAGCATATGTACAGCTTCATGGAAATGAATACTACATTTCTTATTCACAAACCTAAGGCTAAATGTTCCTAAATAGAGAGATAGGAAGTTTACAAAAACCTGTTTCAGCTGACTTCGTGTAGGGCAATGTAGAGCTTTCTAACAAGGCTTGAGATGTCTGGGAGCTTGCTTGAACTTCACTTGACCTTCTCCAATAGCTAGCTTGCCTTGAATGTACCTGAATTAGCCTATAGAACTCAACCTGCACAAGCTCAAAATGAAAATGGCAAACAATGTAAATGGAGTTACAGTTGGTGTTTGAGGTTTGGGATAGCTTGGGTGAGTTGAATAGAAGGTTTTTGAAGCAAGTTGGGGCAAAACGCACGAGCCAATTGAGCTATGGAACTCAAGCTGCAAATTCTGCCCTGTTTTGCCAAGGGGATGTGATTTCTGGCTATGGGGTGTTTAGAGGCTCAAGCAATCGTGTTTCTGGCTCAAAGGGGTGTGAGAAAGATGTTCAAACTGTTTGCATAAGTTTATCTTGGCTGGTTTTCAAGTTCTAAGGTTTTGGACAAGTTTCTTGTTTTTGAAGTAAGAATGTGGGAGTGATTGAAACAGGCCTATACAGGCTATCTTTATGCTTGCATATCTTGCCCTTGGCCCCTCCAACTTGTGGATTTGATTAGCTGCATAAGATTTGGACCAATGCTTAAGAAATCAGTTTTGACATAAAGCATGATTTAAGCAAAAATGGAAATTTGCCTTTTTCTACTTAGGGCTTAATTTTGTGTACAATGTCCAAATGAACAAAACAATGGCTTAGACTGATGGATTTGCATTAAATTATTGAGTGTGAAGTGGTTTAGAGGCCTGTAAACTAGTGTAAGGCATGTTGACTTTGTCGTCCTTCTTAGGCACGGGCACAATGTTAGCGACCCATTGTGGATAGGAAGTAACAGCCAGAAAGCCAGCATTGAACTGTTTCATCACCTCAGCTTTGATCTTCTCAGACATATCGGGCCTCATTCGGTGGACTTTCTGTTTGATTGGTGGACAGTCTTCTCTTGTAGGGAGACGGGGAACCATAATATATGTATCTAGTCCCGGCATGTCTTCGTAGGACCAGGCGAAGATCTCAACATACTCATTCAACAGCTGAACTAAACGCTCTTTGACACTTGGCTCCAGGTTGGCACCCACTTTAACCTCTTTGCTGTCTTCATCTGTTCCCAAATTGATAGTCTCTAACAACTCTTCATGGGGCATAATAGCCCTTTCTTCTTGTTTCAAAAGTCAAGCTAACTCTCCAGGCACTTCACAGTCTTCATCACCTTCGTACTCGCCATGATTGACCAAATCTTCAGAGTCACTGAAGGCCAAAGCAGAATAGTCACCCATGGAATCCGGAGTGGATGGGTACCTGCATTTTGTGAGTGTGGATCTGTGTAAGGGATAGCCATCCTTAAACAAAACAAAATGTAAAAGGAAAGAAAATGAACACAAAAGTTTATAGATAAAAACGTCCATGATTCATTAAAAATGGCATATGAAAATGAAGAATCAAAACCCTTACAAATGGACCTATATGCCCCGGGTAAGGCATAAGGAGAAAAGAGTGTACGAATTGTTTAAAATTATTACAGACCAACATAAATGTTCAAAAGATAAATTACTGATTGATAAAAGTAATGGGAACGAAGTCTTTCGCCTCCCAGTTGTTCAGTCCCCCTTCAATGGTTGGAAAGATCCAATCTTCAAAGTTGCCTTCTTCATCATCATCTTCCAAAGCATGAACTCCATGGTGAGTGATTTTTAAGGGTGGTCCTCCAGCCCGGGAGCGACGCACAGCTTTCTGGCCAGCAGCAGTGAAACCCAATGCGAACTTGTCTGTCTTGTGAGGAAAATCTTGTAGTTGACCCCACACCGTACTTCCTCCTTCCTTGACTACAGACTCCGCATATTTAAGGGATGATATCCGGGATACAAGCTTGGTAATGATAGGCACATCAGTCATTGCCTTTGCTACCGCGACTTCAGGAGAAACCTCTTCAAAGTGTTGGAAAGGTGTTTCTATGAATTCACCATCTAACTCCACGTAGCGGAAAGAGTTAAGGTGGCTTATCATATACTCCTCCTCACCATGAACTGTTATAATCTTACCCTGAACTGGGTACTTGAGCATCTGGTGTATAGAAGAAGTGACTACCCCAGCATTGTGGATCCATGGCCTTCCCAACAAGCATGAATACGAAGGACGGATGTCCATCACATAAAAAGTAGAGTTGAAAATTTATGTACCCACTTTGATTGGGATGTCTACCTCTCCGTGAACCATCCGCTTAGAACCGTCGAAGGTTCTAACAACGATATTACTGGGTTTACGGTCAAACCTTCACAGTCCAATCTGTCCAACGCTTTCTTTGGTAAAACATTTAAAGATGAACCGGTATCAACCAGAACATGAGAAAGTGTGGTCCCTCTGCACTCTACCGAGACATGCAGCGCATCATTATGCTTTCTTCCTTTAGGGGTCAAATCAGCATCAGAAAAGCCAAGACCATTATCGGCCGTAAGGCTAGCCACGCACTCTTGAAACTGGTCCGCAGAAGTTTCTTGAGGCACGTGTGCCGTCTTCAGAAATTTGATCAAGGCTTTGGCATGAGCCTCAGAGCAGAGTAACAGAGCCAACATAGAGATTTTGGAAGGGGTTTGCCCCAGCTTCTCTACGACATCATAGTCGCTCTTCTTAATTATCTTTAAGATTTCCTCCATCTCCTTTTGGGTGGTCTCGGGGATAACCAAAGTCCGAGCCTTCGTCCTGACAAGCGCTTCTTGGATCCCCTTACCTTTATCAGTAGAGGGTATAGCTTCGGGAGTAACAATCTCTTCAATAACCGGACTTTGCACAGATGCTTTGACAGGCACAGAAGCTCTGGAGGGTCCGAAGATTGCCCATGGAGGAGAAATCTCCGGATATAAGATTCTTCCACTACGAGTTATCTTACTCGTCCCCGCAATATTCCCTGTATCAGAAGTTTCTTCATCGGAATTCTCTTCGGCTGATTCGATCTTCTTGACACCATGTAGAAGATCTCTCCTCCATTATTCCATGGTATCGTCTTGTTAGACTTATATGGGATAGGCCCCGGCATGGTAATCTTTAGCGGTACAAGCTTTGGATCAGGCGTAATCTTAACAGGCCTTTTGCAGGTCTTGGAAAGATTGTCGGAAATGGTGATTATAGCAATGTCATTGATTGGAGTAACAAAGGTAACAGGAGTAACATGAGTGATAGTAGCAACAAGAGTTTTCTGAAAGAGGATCTCTTGAGTATCCATCAGGCGTTGGATGCCTGATTTCAATAATGGGCAGTCGGATTGCAAGGTTGAACAGAAGTAACAGTCTTTTTCACATCCCGGGAAAATCCAAGCTTTCAACAGATTCACTTTAATCATCGACAACAGAGTTATTAATTCGTCAACAACGGTAACATGAAGATCTTCCATAATTGCATGGACATTATGACCATGTTTTGGCATAGGAGCGGATATCACATTAGGTTTTTCGGGGGAATCAAACTCTACCTCCTTGGCATCTATCAAATCTTGGATCTTGTTTTTAAGAGCCCAACAGTTATTGGTATCATGCCCTACACTGTCCGAGTGGTATGCACATTTTGCATTTGAATGATAATAGGGAGAAAAGGTATTTGGGTTTTTCGGCGCTTCTTTCAAGCTGGTAAGGTTCAGCTTTAACACGTGAGGGAGGACTTGAGCCGGTGTCATATTGATCCGGGTGAATTGCCGTTGTGGCCTTTCTACCCTTTGCTGGTTAGCTCTAGGTTGATTGTTGCGAGGTTGATCGGCTGAGGAGTTCTGGATCATCACAGACCCCACCGCTGGTCGGCGCTCCATTCTCCCTTGATTTCTCTGGGTATGAACGGCAGAAACTTCCTTCTTGGCTGGGAAGGTCTTCTTAATAGCAGTGGAAGCGGAGGCATCCTTCTGAATTTTACCACTCTTAATGCCAGCTTCGACCCTTTCACCGGTCAGAATTAATTCGGTGAACCCTGCAGATGAGCTCCCGATCAAGTGATTGAAGAATGGACCTGACAGGGTCCCCAAAAACATATCAACCAACTCTCTATCCGACAATGGCGGCTGCACCCTTCCAGCCAAATCCCGCCACTTCTGGGCATACTCCTTAAATCCCTCATTAGAGGCCATACCCATACTCTGTAGTTGAGTACGAGTAGGCGCTAAATCTGCATTGTATTGGTATTGTCGGTAGAAAGCAGCAGCCAAATCTTCCCAGTTATGAACATCAGATCTCTCAAGTTAATAGAACCAGTCCAATTGTGTACCCGACAAACTATCTTGAAAAAAGTGGACCCACAGATCCTTATCATAAGAGTGAGGTTGGGTCTTTTTGACGTAGGATCTCAGATGCATCTTTGGACAGGACAAACCGTCGTATTTAGCAAATGTAGGCACTTTGAACTTGGGAGGAATGACGATCCCAGCAACCAACCCTAGTTCTTTGAAATCTAGCCCAGGTACCCTTTGCAACTCCAGGCTGCCAAACGATCCTCAAGATTTTTATACTTATCATCCGCCGGAGGGTACTGTTGTTCGGAGTAATCTTCATCCTCTTCCTCCTCTTCTTCTTCAGCTTCAGACTCGGAGGGCATTGCAACTCCCTTTCCCTTACCAACCCCTTCGTCAAACGTCGAGAAAATTCCAGAATTCTCCTAGCCTGATGCTCAAATCTTCTTCCCATAGTGGCCACACCAATTCTTTTCTTTTTCTTCCTTTCTGGTTCCTTCTCTTTCTCTAACAGTGCTTTAAGATCCTCTTGACCCTTTGCTAAGGTCATGAGGAGTTGTTGGAATTGCGAATTATGTGCTTGCAGATCTTTAACCGTCTGCTCTATATCCATCTTGTTGAAATAAACAACAGAAAGATAAGGAAACCTGGTGTGAAGACCTGTTTATGCATATGATGAATGATATGTTATTCATGTAATGCATTCAAGGATTTAGAAATTCAAATTTGTTGCAAACAAGAAGAACACACGTCATATTAATAAGAATAAATTTGTTAGTACATAAATGCCCCATGGGCAAAATATTACAAAATTCTTAATGCAAAAAGACGTTGCGCATCCTCTTTGGTGCGATGTAAGTGTTGAGATTCTGCTCTTCGTGGAGTCGACGAGTAAGCTCCAAAACCTTCTTCTTACTGGCGTAGAAGTTGGCTTCAAAAGTGTTTTGTTCTTCCTTGAGCTGTATCTAACTCTTTTGGAAATCTTCCAATGATGTTGGCATGTATGGATGTAGGAGGGTGTATGGAACCTCTCCTTCCATAACAGGCTCTTTGATCACGGGGAGAATGTGGGGGTAAGGCATCATAAGATTCTGGGCGCGGGTTCGTACCCACTTGAGATAAGGCTCAAGGGGGATGGAATTCTTGTGCCCCAGTGTCTTACTATCCACTTTGTTGGGCATCCTCCAAGCTCGGATAAACCTTTGTCGAAGTCCTTGAGTGTCGTTGTCAAAGTCAAAAACCAAGTCAGGAATCAGCATATCATGAGGGCCATCCCTTCGGGCATACCCAAATTGCCTCAGAGCTAAACAGGGATTGTAGGTAATGCCTCCCCTAATGCAAAGTAATGGGACATTAGGGAATTCTCCACAACGATCAATAATGATGACATTTTCTCTGGACCGAGAACACCAATGAACATCAGAATGTGTGAGGGTCATCAACCGTTGTGACCACCTTAAACCCTGCTCATTCTTCAAAACGGATTGGGGAAGGTGAGAAATAAACCACCTTACTAGAAGAGGAGTACATCACATGAGAACACCTCTTTTCCTCATTGTTCGTGTGTGAAATGAGTGTAGGATGTCCCCAAGCAATGTAGGCACATGATTACGAGATATGAAAATCTTGACAGCATTCACATCTATAAGCTGATCAGGGTTTGGGAACAAGACCAACCCATAGATGAGAAGTGCTACAATCTCCTCAAAGGCTTGTAGATCTAGAGAATTCCAGCAGTCTTGTGCCTTCTCAAACAAAAATTTTGCCAAGAAACCCTTGACTCCACTTCTGGTTTCCCAATGACCTTTGATATCAGATGGTTGCAAGTGCAAGGCTTGAGCAACATCTTCAGGCTTTGGTTCTCTTTCCGTACCGTTGTAGGGTAGTTAATGGAGAATAGGAATCCTCAGGAGTTGAGAAAATTCCTCCAAAGTAGGTACTAGTTGGTAATCAGGAAATGTAAAGCAATGGTGTAGGGGGTCAAAGAACTGGAAGAGAACTTTCACCATGTCTTCTTCAATGTTGGAGTTGACCAAGTTGAGAAGTCTACCATGTCTTTCACTGAAGAGAGAATTCTCTGGAATCTTGGAAGTAAGCTCCTTGAGTTGAGGAGGGATTCTCACAAGGTTGACTTGAATTGTTTTCCTGCGAAGAGATTCCATGACCTACAAAACAGGAACAAAGATGAAGATCCAAACCCTTGAAATGGTTAGTGGATGCATATGATGCTTTATGATGTTCATGATGTATGCACAAGCATATGTACAAACAAGTCACACAAGTTCCTAGTTTCAGGCTTGCATGAGGTTTCATAGGTAAGTACCCTCTTGAAGTTAGTTGGCTCAACCTGTCCTATAAATAGTAACCGGGTTCTAAGGAGCTCAATATCACTGGATTATTTTATGTGTTCATTGTTTCAGTTTAGCCACTTAACTGGCGACCGAAATATTCCAAGAAAACAACCCTCAATGAGTGTAGTATCGAGTATCTACCAACTTCGGACTGTACCAAAGCCGGTCATCTCACTACTCCTAATAAGGCCAAGATGGTCAAGTAAGGTTCTAAGAGTTCATTAGTGCTTCATGACATCACTCAGCGGCCCCGTATTCTCTTTGATTGACTCAAAGGCTACTGGTACCCACAAATATGTCGCACTAATATAGCTATTGCTTCAACCATGTCGGTATACCCCGCACAGTTTCCATAACGTATTGCTATTTACCTATGAATGTTTTCCAAAAATCCGGGTGGAGGATTCAAACCCAAACAAGAGAACCAAATGTAAAGCAATCAAAGCAAACAAGATAAGCATGCAAAGGTGATCTAAACCCTAAGGTTACTCCACTTTTAATTCTTCCCCAGCAGAGTCGCCTGTTCTGTGATACGGTGGGAGAACTGACTTGAGGTTTTGCGTTTGTGTTCGCAAATGTTTCGGTTTAGCAAGAGTCGCCACCGACTTTTATTTTATCCTAAGGAAAGGTCAAAAAGCACAGGAAAGACCTTTGAGATGTTTTCTTGGGTTCAGGGAGTAGATTATGAAAAGGGAAGGTGCAAGCACCCTTTTCATCCATGGTTATCCATGGGCTCTTAGTTACTTGTTTAGATCACTTGCTTTTGCTTTTCAATTGTTTGAAATGGTGCTTTGTGTGTGGTTTTGAAAGATGTTTTAAAAAGAGGCCATCGTTGTGGCAACCTTTGTAATGATTCTTGTTTGAATGTATACAAAGGTGTTTTTGTCTTTTGAAAATATTTCAATGTTTGAAAGTTTGATTTGGGAAATGTTTTGAAATTGTGTTATGAGGTGTGTTTGAAAATAGCAAGGATGTTTTGAAAGCTTTTGATCAAGTAACTAAGAGTTATCTACCCTATTTTACTCAAAGATCTTTCCTAATATTTTTAACCCTTTTGACAGTGTTATTTCACCATTGCATTTAGTGAACAACCTTGTGTTAGGATGTTAAACGGGACAGGCGTGGGTCATCGTATAGACCATGATAACAATTGTGTTAGGTATTTTTTGGCAAATTTTTGAGGGACTTGATCATTTTTGTTTAGGCAACCAAGATAGCGTCATCGAGGGACTATGATCTTTTGTTTTGTTTTTGTTTTGCCAAAGTACCCAACATGCATAACATGGCCCATTTTAAGACAACAAGTGGATTGTAACCCTAGGGGTGCAAGTGTGCATTGTGTTTGATTTTCATGCATTTTTGTCTTTGATTAGGTCAAGCTACTTGTTAATTTTAGATTTTTTGCATACAAACCCTAATTCTCTAATCATGACATAATTGAAAGCGTAAAGTGCGAGAATTAAAAGTCTAAGTTATTACAACATGATTATGGGGATGGGGGTACAATTTTTTAATGGGGGTGTATTTGACAAGAAATATAAATCCTAATTTACTATTACATCCAAATTGAATTCCAAGGCATAAATATTAAATGGACAATATTTAAATGAACATAATAAATATATCAAATAAAATGAACTATGCAAAAAAGGTTTTTGTTTATTCATGTATGTAAAAATATTTAATTTAAGAAATAAAGAAAAAAAAAGATTAATTTTATTTGGATAAGGGTAAAACCCTAATTTTCTTTAAGAAAGTAAATATATTAATTATTTTATTTATATACAATAAAAATAAAATAGTATGTGTAAAAAATAAAATATGTTTAGAAAAAGTATTTATTAAGTATATTTAATAATAAAAATAAAAGTTTAGTATTTTATATTTTTATTCAAAAATATCTAATAAAAATAAGAGTGTATATATATATATATATATATATATATATATATATATATATATATATATATATATATATATATATATATATATATATATATATATATATATATATATATATATATATATATATATATATATATATATATATATATATATATATATATATATATATATATATATATATATATATATATATATATATATATATATATATATATATATGTACAATAAATGAAATATATACAAAAATAAAATATATTTAGAAAAAATATTTTAATTGTGAATAAAAATGAAGAGAAATATAAAAGTATAATTTATATATTATTCTCAAGTTTTTATAAATAAGATAAAAGTATTTAAATGCTTTTTTATGTTAGAAGAATAAAAATAAAATGCAAAATAAATGTTAAAAAATTATGAAAATATTTTTGAGCATTTTTTATATTTGGAAATAAATAAATGAAATCAGAAATGAAAACAAAAATGCAAAAATATAAAATTACAAGAAATTGGGCCAGGGGGTGCAAAAAGTAAAAAGGGGGGGTGTCAATAGTGAGCCAGGCCAAGCCCAACCCACCACTTCATCTTCAACCTTCAGCTTTTGAAAACGCGCGCGTGCCCTGTACAACTACCAGATCCTGTATACGAGCTCTATTGCAAAAACACATAACATCAAACTTGTAGAGAATTTCAAGAAGATTCCAACCATATAAACAACTTGTCTTAACTCTCAAAGACCAGAGAGAATTTCTCTGGCCCTAAAATCTGACCTAGTTTTTTCAGTATGTTCGTGGATGAAATTATCTTAGCATGCTTAATATAAATGAAAACTGAGCATATGTACAACTTTATGGCAATGGATACTACATTTCTTATTCACAAACCTAAGGCTAAATGTTCCTAAATAGAGAGATAGGAAGTTGACAAAAACCTGTTTCAGCTGACTTCGTGTAGAGCAATGTAGAGCTTTCCAACAAGGCTTGAGATGTCTGGGAGATTGCTTGAACTTCACTTGACCTTCTCCAATAGCTAGCTTGCCTTGAATGTACCTGAATCAGCCTATAGAACTCAACTTGCACAAGCTCAAAATGAAAATGGCAAACACTGTAAATGGAGTTACAGTTGGTGTTTGAGGTTTGGGATAGCTTGGGTGAGTTGAATGGAAGGTGTTTGAAGCAACTTGGGGCAAAACACACGAGCCAATTGAGCTATGGAACTCAAGTTGCAGATTCTGCCCTGTTTTGCCAAGGGGATGTGATTTCTGGCTATGGGGTGTTTAGAAGCTCAAGCAATCGTGTTTCTAGCTCAAAGGGGTGTGTGAAAGATGTTCAAACTGTTTGCATAAGTTTATCTTGGTTGGTTTTCAAGTTCTAAGGTTTTGGACAAGTTTCTTGTTTTTGAAGTAAGAATGTGGAAGTGATTGAAACAAGCCTGTACATGCTATCCTTATGCTTGCATATCTTGCCCTTGGCCCCTCCAACTTGTGGATTTGATTAGCTGCATAAGATTTGGACCAATGCTCAAGAAATCAGTTTTGACATAAAGCATGATTTAAGCAAAAATGGAAATTTTCCCTTTTCTACTTAGGGCTTAATTTTGTGTACAATGTCCAAATGAACAAAACAATGGCTTAGACTGATGGATTTGCATTAAATTATTGAGTGTGAAGTGGTTTAGAGGCCTGTAAACTAGTGTAAGGCATGCTGACTTGAAATTGCAACTTGTATGAACATGAATATGCCATGGATGAAAAGTGAGTTTTTTCCAACTTCAAGCCTTCGATTCTCCCTAACCACAAATGTGTTTGATGAGTTCTTGGACAATTTGGAAAGCTTGCAACATGCTCTATAATCCATATTTGAAATGCAACTTGATATTCCAAGTGGAACTATGTGAAAAATGGCCAAGAAGATAGGTCAAAATCCTGCCTAAACTAGGGCAAAATTTCACTAAGTTAAAAGTTTTAGGGACCCTTGTTCCAAAAATCATAACTTGAGATCCAAGCTTCTTTTTAGAAAACTTTGTGAATCAAAGTTTTAGAATTTGTGGAGGACTACAACTTTCATGTTAGAGGTTTTGTTTGAATCCATTTACATCATGGTGAAAATGTTGGGCAAAGTTAGGAAAAATAAGAAATTTTCATAACTTAGAAAATTTCTAAGTTATGAAAATTTTCCATTTTAAACCCTAAGTTATGAAAATTTCTAAGTTATGAAAATTTTCCATTTCATCATGATCAAAAGTTCCTATTAAATTTGGACAAATTGGATTCATCTGGTATAAAGTCAACTACAAGGTCAAACTTTGACTTTTGAAATTATTGGTCAACCATGGACTTCTCAAGTCAAGGATCATTAAAATATGGTTGATGAGTGAATTTTATCAAGAAAAATCAAGGTATTTGAGATAACTTGTAAAAGGGGTAAAGTGGAAAATGTTGGAAATTTCACTAAGTGTTAAAAATGTGTGTTCAAAGTGCATGACTTGTCAAGCTTGTAACTTCTTCATCAAGCCACCATTTTTATGCCCAAAAGATCAAATTGAAGATAATATTTCATACTACAACTTTTCCACAGGAGATGAGTTTCAAAAAATGCATGGATTGAAAGATACAAAGTGATCAAGTTGGCATCTCAAAGTTGGTTAAAATGCCCAAAGACTTAGAATTTTTTCCAAGTGTTTTCAGCTTAAAACAAAAAAAATTTAAGGATTTTTTCACCTTAATACCAATTGATTCAGTTCAAGTTCTCAACATGAAAGTTAAAGAGGATATTTTAAGCTTTCTAAAATGTCCAAGATCATGAAAATATGATTCTTGAGCTAAGATAATCGAAGAAATTAAGTTAGGCATCCAAAGTTGCCTTAGAGGTCCATTTTGTGACAAGTTCATGATAAAATATCAAGCCTTACCACAAGATCCTTCTTTTCAGGCCTCCTTACCTCTAAATCTCTCCATAATCAGAGATTTACACAAACCCTAAGTGCATTACTCAGAGAATTGAGGTTTTATCCATTTCAATTTGTCATTTATGGATGAAATTGCAAAAAGTCACATTGTTACTTTGATAAAGCATGCTTTATGCAAACAACTCCTCAATTAGGCTTACAATTTGCTTCTAATCAGATCATACAATATCTAAACACTCATAAGCAACCTCCTAAGTGCATAAAGCATGGCTAAAGGTCCCTAAGTCACTTCACCTTTTCATCATGATCCAACTTGATATTTTGTGCATCTTGGAACCAATTGATCAAACTACCATTCAAACTGAACCAACATAGATTTCTACAAGTTACTTGAACTATTTAGAACCTCTATAAATAGAGAAGCCAGCCTCAAAGCTCAACACACCAAATTTTGCACACAAAACCTCCATTGTTGCATCTTTCACACCATAAACTTCAAACTCTCAATTCACTTGTGTGTTTCTCAATTTAATCGCACAAACACCATTCACATATCACATACAAACTTCTGAATGCATTAGTTCACAACTGGAACACCCCCATTGATCCATCCAACCCATTGTCATTCACTCTCATAGCTTGACTTGGTTGAGAAGTTTGAGACTATTTTAGAGCAAACCAAAAGTTGCATTATGTTCCTGGGATATCATACAAGCTAAGGAGTTTGTTTTCCATCTCTAAAAGTCACTGCAACAGACATTGAACCTTGCTCCAATAGGTAACTTTTATGGTACTTTGAACTTCATCATACAATCATCATTTTAAACTTTTATTGATGATATCTTGTGTGTTTTAATGCCATGAATGAAAGCCTTATGAAAATAGGCATTGGTTGATCATCTATAGTATTTAATTTAACTTTGAAAAAATTAGGGTTTCTGGTTTTATCAAAAAGTACATGAGCTACAGTCTAAATAAATTTACGATGTTAACATTTTTGAAATCCTTGTGAAAATCCGAGCAACTTTGATATTTATATTTTTGCGTTTGGTTGAGAATTGAGAAAGTTCAAAAGACCACCATTGATGATGTTGTTGTTGTTGTGTCGTGAGGAAGAAGAAGATAGTTTGTGGGAGCGTAAATTCATTTATAAATATTTGGTTTATTTTAGATTTAATACATCTTATGTTATAAATAGATGAGAGTGTAGCACCGCTGGTCATGAGTTTGTGTGTGAAGCGTAAAGTCTGAGTTTCAAATCCCCCTCGCTCCAGACATTTTGCATTATTTTTTTCATTTCCACTTTGAAATTGTTTTCATATTTATTTAACTAAGTGTTTTATGTTAACACCATAAGCATGTGGCTTAGTGGATAAAAGTTTGACCTGTAACCCCAATAACCTGAGTTCAAGCCTTGACAACCACAAACTTTCTTTTTATTGCTTGTTTTATTCATTTTCTTTCTCATTTTCTCCTAATTGTTTCTACATGCAAATTAATTTATTTTTACTTGATTTTTTGCACACTTGTTATTTTTCCCCTTTTTTTCAATCCATGAAAAATTACCAAAAATAATATTTATTTTACCTATTTTTATTTAATTAAAAAACAAGTACTTTTAAAGTATTTTCTTTAAGTTTTTTGAGATGTTCTTTGGATATTTATTTGACCTAATTGTTGTTGTGTGTTTGTATGGCTATGTTGTTCTTTGAGGATTTTTTGTTTGAGGATGATGACATTATTAATTTGGTTTCACTTGTGTTTAGCATGTTTTAAATGATGAACTTTGCTTTTGATACTTAGAAACCCTAATTGATCATGATGTTTTCTCTTTGGTTTTAATACATGATGTAGATGCCTTTGTTTGTTTCTTTATCATGATGAATATTTGATACATGTTTACTATTAGTTTAAGCCTCCTTTGACCACATGTTCATATATTCTCCTAACTTTGATATCATGACCATTGTTTGATTCTAAAATTTTGATGCTTATCTTATTTGAATTATCTTGATGTTTAAAGTTGATTGTTGACATGATAAGATGAGTGTTTGCCTTGCCATGTACCTTGTGTGTTTGTTTACATGTATACATGATCCATGATTATTTTTTTCACCAAATCATGCTTACAACTTCCATCTTTTGTCACAACTCTTACTTAATAAAAATGTTGACTTTCCCCTATTGTTTAATACTTGTTCATCTTTGGTTTAGCATTTTTCTTAAATGACTCTCTTAAAAGCCATGTCACTTTGTGACATGTGTATTTGTTCTTTGTTGTAGTAAGTAGTTATTCATATTTTATTAGTACTTATGTTCAAACTCAAGAAAAAGGGATAGTATTGTTGATTTTATAGTCATGTACACGTGCATTGTCTTAGGTTTACCTTTATGAGTTTATCTTTGTATGTTACCCTTGTAATTACGGATGCTTACCCTTAGGGTTTAAAACTCTAATCTTGTTTTCAAAATTTCACCACTTTCATATAAAAACCTAAACTTCGTGTCATTCTATTTTCAAACTTCTTTCTTTAATAAATGTTTCAATACACTTAAGTATATCAAAACAATTTCAAAAGACTAAAAGTGATTCATCCTCACCCAAATCTTTTTTCTACTCTGACTTTTAAATTTAAAAACCTTTTCTCAAAGAAATTAGACATAAGCCATCTTTATAGTTAAGATGCAATTCTCCTATCCCCATAGTAATGATCCAAGTTAAGAGCCATTCCTTCATGATGATGCAAGCTTCTTCTCAAAAATTATGGTGGAATTAATTGAGTATTCTCCTTAAAGATGATGAAATATATCTTCTCCTAAAATCAACCACAACAAACCTTTTGTTATTTTTACCACGAACTATGAGTTTTGCTCCTTCATTGGTACGTAGGTATAAGACTATGTATTTTCAAATAAAAATATTTTTTTCCATCTCCACACTCATTTAAAAAACAAACAATTTTAACCAAAAACAAATATTATAAGAGGTTCCTATAGAGTACTATAGATACATAGGATGCTAATACCTTTCCTTTGTATAATCAACTCCCGTACCTTATATCTCTTCTTTATTCTTTGCCTTTAATTTTTACTTCTTGCATTGTATGTTTAAATATAGGATTCTGATTTTTCCCTTTTTCTTGGAAACAATAAAGTTCAGTGGTGACTTCTTAAGTCTTTGTGAGTCAAGTTAGTCAATAGCTTGGTCTCCTGATTTTCACCGCGACATTAATATGCCATAATTTTGCGTCTATGATGTATATAAAAGTGTGTTGTTGTTGAATTGTGATATATGATGATTAAAATATGTTTTTGGACCAATTGATACCTGAAATCAGAACTAGTATGGGATTGAAACAGAGTATAATCACAACTGAGAAGTTATTTTTTCGCAAGCATCGTCGGGCGAGCCAATGGCGAGCATAGGGGCGAGTTAGTCGCCCAAGCATCGTCGAACGAGCCAGTTTGCAAGAAGAATGGTAGAAAAGAAGAGCTCCTGGAAAATACATGGGAAAAGGACATAGCCAGAGCCTTGCGGGGCGAGCGAAGAAGCAAGGGTCCCCATCACCAGGCGAGTGACAAGCGAGGAGAAGGAGATTAGAGCGCTCCAGTGTCGTCGAGCGAGGCAGAAGCGAGCAACCTGGCAGAAATGGTCAAAATATCGTAATTTGAGTTTCATGAATCTGTTTGATGCACCATTCAAAGCATTAAGAAGATGACGTGTTGAACTATAATATGATAGAATTATAGGATTTAATCGATGCATTATTCGTATACCTACATGTTTATGAGATTGAATTATTACATGTTTGCTATGCTATGATATTCTATTTTTAATGATGAATATGATGTTGCTATGAAGTTGTTATGAAGTTTCCATGATGTTGTTTTGATGTTAACGATGGTATTGTGATGATGTTATAATGTTCTGCATGTTTTAAATAAGTAATAAATACTATATGGTAATGATTACGTGAATGATGATGCAATTGACTAGTCATGGTCGAATTTTATGCGGTGTTATTGTGCATCATATATTCGTAGCATTTTTGGACAGTGATCTGCTTGTGACGAGCATCAATCTCATTGTGTGGATTGAGTGTGTTTGTGATGTGCTCTGATTTCAAGAGGGAATCGATCCTATTGTGGAGATCATGGAGGATGATGAATCAGGTGTTCATAAATTTGGTACCACGCGCGTTGTGTCAGTATTATTTCATTAATATCATATGTGATATTGCATGAGCTTTATTGATGAGTTATGATGTGATGATATTTGTGAACTATGTGAGTATGTGATGATTTTGATGATGAAAGATGTCTATGTGTCGTTATGATGTATTAGTGAGTATGAAGTTTCATTGAATGATGTATGTTGATTACGTGATGATGTTGTTTATATCTACTCATCTTTTCCTTATATCTTTTATAATAAATTGTGATTAGTCACTCTTTTTGTTTGAAAGTTGCCTCCACGTGGGTAACACACAGGTGACTAAAAGTAGTTAGTGGAAATGTTGATGATATCTTCAAATTGTTTTATTTAGTTTGCTACATTAATGGTGTCTTGCTCTGATACGTAACATCGGGTTGAGAATGCTCTATTGTGTAAATGTTATGCTTTATTTTGATGTTGACATACTTTATGACGGTTTTGATTGTTTAAGCTGATTTTAATAATTGATGAGACCAATGTATGAGTTTTGGAGAAGTCAATTAATATATTATGAAGATGAATTCCGCAATGATGCTTTTAAATGAGATATCAAATAATCAGATGTATGTTTTAATTGGTGTAACCCGTGTTATGGAGCAGGATTGTTATTATGATATTTTCTATGAAGTGTGACACCCTTAAATGGTGATTTTATTTGAATTATTCTGTAAATTATATGAGAAATACATGTGGGGTTATAAGGGTATTACATGGAGTGTTGATGATATATATAGCACTTCAGGTTATGTATTCAACTTTGGTTCAAGTGTGATCTTTTGGTGCTCAAAGAAGCAAGTGTGGCGCAATCTTCAACTGAAGCTGAGTATTTAGCAGTTGATTTTCCTACACAACATTCACTTTGGTTGAGAAGAATATTAGAATACATTGGAAAGAAGTAAGAGGGAAGTCTACAACTTCATTGTGACAACAAATCAACTATTGTCATGGCAAATAATATTGTTTTTTCATAACCGGACCAGACACATTAACATAAAACATCACTTCATTCAAAGTGTGATTGAAGAAGGAGATGTGCAGGTAGTTTTCTGGAATTCACAAGAGCAACTTGTAGATATTTTTACTAAAGCACTACCAAGAAATAAAGTTCAACACTTAGAGAAATAATGAGAGTTAAAGAGTAACACATTAATGTGCTGATTTCATATTAGTTGTAACCATAACTACTCATATATATATATATATATATATATATATATATATATATATATATATATATATATATATATATATATATATATATATATATATATATATATATATATATATATATATATATATATATATATATATATATATATATATATATATATATATATATATATATATATATATATATATATATTGTGTATGAGATATATTTTGATAAGAGAAATAAAAGAATATTCAACCCAAAAATATTTTCTTACTTTAAATTCGATAACATATAATTGATCACATACCACCTCTAAAATTCCACCAACATATAAATCAAACTAGTTTCATTTAAACAAGTCATGTATTTTTATATTTTAAAAAATCTAACTGTATTTCTAATTAATCTGACTGGAACAGTGTTTAGGTATTGAAGGTAAGATGATTACCAAGAAGGCACAAATGAAGAAGCCGTGAGTTTCTTTGCTTAGCCTGTGATAAATTATCAACATTTTAAACTTCGTTTTTGCTATATTGCAGATGAAAAGTTTATTATTATTTACCATTAAATCAATGGTATAGATAAAACCATTTCCATTTATTGGTTCCGAAATAAACTCTTGCTTAATACTTATACTAGAGTGTGTTTCCTAGAGTCAAATTATGAACTTAATATTGCTAGAGAAATCACCACAAAATTTCCCTAAAGATAAACAATTATTCATGCTTGTTGGCGGTATTATAGAGGTGGTATGTGAAAAATTATAGTGTTGCAGAATTCTGCAGAGAAAACTACTTTTTGTCACTTTTTGTACTATACTTCTACTGGTGGATGACCATTGAAAAACTCTATTTTTTTTTTAATTCACCAAACACTTCTACATGTTAATCTTAGCATTACAAAGCCTTTATATAGGTTTGAATGAAACTGATAGAGAATACAAATAGGTTGCTAATCAAGATGAGGACTCTTTGGTTCTCTCAATTTTAATGATACAACTCTACCATAAATCTAAATAAAGACAATCATTATAATGTGATGGTTACAATTCTCTCATAATGCTTCCTAAATATAGTGCTGATTACAACACATTAATTTTAACACTCCCTCTTAATGTGTTGCTCTTTAACTCCCATTGCTTCTCTAAGTTGCTGAAATCTTCCTCTTGGTAGTGCTTTAGTAAAAATGTCTGCAAGCTGCTCTTGTGAATTGCAGAACACTAACTGCACATCACCATCTTCGATCACACTTCGAATGAAGTGGTGCTTTATATTAATATGTCTTGTTGGACTGTGGAAAACTGGATTCTTCGCCATGGCTATTGCTGATTTATTGTCATAGTGAAGCAACAGACTTTCTTCTTGCTTTTCTCCGATATCTTCAAGTATTCTTCTCAACCATAATGATTGTTGTGTAGCCAAACCAGCTGCCAAATATTCTGCTTCAGCTGAAGATTGCGCTACAGTATCTTGTTTCTTCGAACACCAAGAAATTACTCTTGAACCCAGGCTGAACACATAACCGGAAGTGCTTTTCATGTCATCAACACTTCCAGCCCAATCACTGTCACAGTAGCCTTTAACTTCGAGTTTAAAATTCTTTTCAAACCTGATTCCATGTTCCATGGTTCCCATGACATACCTTAGAACTCTTTTTGCTGCTCCAAGGTGTAAGTGACTCGGTTTACTCATAAACCTTAAGAGTAAACTAGCAACAAACATTAAATCGGGCCTTGAAGCTGTAAGATAAAACAAGCTTCCAACCAAACTTCTATACATACTTGCATCTACTAATCTTCCACCATCTTCCTTCTTTAATTTTTCATTCACCAATAAAGGAATATCAACAGGTTTGCAGCCATTCATGTCAAAAAATTTCAAAATATTTTCAGCATATCTCTTTTGACAAATAAAAACTCCATATTCATCTTGGTAAACCTCAATACCAAGAAAATGATACAGCAAGCCAAGATCACTCATCTCATATTTTTTCATCATTTCTATTTTAAAATTTTCAACCATTTTCTTGTTGTTACCCGTATACACCAAATCATCAACATAAAGGGAAACAAGAAGGATATCATCTTTACCTTGATGCTTCACATACAAGGTATGCTCACTTTGACTTCTTCCAAATCCTTGTTGAATGAAATAGCTGTCAATTTCACTATACCATGCTCTCGGGACTTGTTTCAACCCATAGAGAGCTTTCTTCAACTTGTAAACTTTTTCCTCTTAGCCTTTAGTCACAAAGCCTTGAGGTTGCTGCACATATACCTCTTCTTTTAATTCTCCATTCAGGAAAGCTGACTTCACATCAAGTTGGTACAGGTTCCACCCTTTCTGAGCTACTAATGCAATAATTGTTCGTACAGTATCCAATCTTGCAACTGGGGCAAAAGTTTCACTATAGTCAATTCCAGGATGTTGTGCATAGCCTTTTATACCAATCTAGCCTTGGCTCTTTGAATTGACCCATCTGGATTATGCTTCAATTTGTACACCCACTTTACTCCAATAGCTTCTTTGTCATTTGACTTTTCAACTAACTGCCATGTTTTATTTTTCTCAATGGCATTTATTTCTTCTTGCATCGCATTCCTCCAAGCATCTTCTTTGATTGCTTCATCAAAATTTTCTGGTTCCACAACACAATAGTTGCATCTTGCATAAATATCACTCAAGTCCTTCAATTTTATTGGAGTTGAGCTGGGAGATGATGAACTTGAAATTTGTGAACTTGGAGAGGATGAGGAACTTGGTGTACATGGAGTTGGTTGCTCATTATCAGCTGTTGGGTTTTGTTGTTGTAATATGATTGCAGGGACTGTTTTCTCCTTCGTTTTGTCTTCTTCCCAATTCCAAGAAGCGTTCTCATCAAATACAACATCCCGGCTAATGATCACCTTAATTGTCTTCAAGTTGTAAAGTATATAGCCCTTTGACATGGAACTATAGCCAATAAAGACATATCTTTCACTTGTTTCTTCTAGCTTTGTCCTCTTTTGTTTAGGAATTTGAGCATAGCAAACACACCCAAAAATTTTAAGATGGTTCACCGACGGTGTTCTTCCACTCCAGGTTTTAAATGGAGTCTTTTTCCACACAGCCTTTGTTGGACACCTGTTCATCAAATACACAGCAGTGTTAACGGCCTCGGGCCAAAAGGTTTTAGGCAAACCTTTCTCAAGTAGCATAGACTTCACCATCTCCATCACGGTTTGGTTCTTTCTTTCAGATACACCCTTTTGCTGAGGTGTATATCCAACAGTGAGCTGTCTTTCAACACCTTCATATTCACAAAATTTATGAAATTCATTTGAGGTGTACTCTTTCCCTCGATCACTTCTCAGCATCTTTATAAATCTGCCACTTTGCTTTTCGATTAATGCTTTAAATTTATTAAAGATTACAAACGCTTCAGATTTTTGTCTCATGAAATATATCCAAGTCATGCGGGTAAAGTCATCAATAAACAAGATAAAGTACCTATTTTTGCCATGAGACAAAGTATTCATAGGGGCACACACATCTGTGTGTACAAGTTCCAACACTTGTTTAGCTCTCCATGCACCTTCCTTTGGAAATGGTTGCCGGTGGTGTTTGCCAAGGACACAACCTTCGCACACACCAGATTTTTCTTCGATTCTTGGCAGCCCATACACCATCTTCTTTTGATAGAGTAATTTGAGGCTTTTGTAATTCAAATTCCCAAGTCTCCTGTGCCATAAACACGAGTCATTCTCTTCTCTGGCCATCATGCTTACATTTTCTCATAGTTAAAAGATAGTGGAAAGCTCCTGTTGCTAGTCATCTTCACAACGACAACACTTCTTCTTTCTGAGTCAAAAATTCTGCACTCGTTATTCTCAAAGTTTAGAGAATAGCCGTGCTCCAGAAGTTGTCCAATGCTAAGTAAATTTTCGTCTAATTCTGGTACATAGAGTGTGTCATGTATGACTTTGCTTCCTTGCTTTGTGGTGACTCCAATGCTTCCTTTCCCTTTCACTACGAAACGTTCTCAATTGCCCAATTTAACTTTTGAGCCAAATGAAAAATCAATGTTTATAAATGCTTCCTTCTGTCCGGTCATATGGTTGCTACAGCCGCTATCCAAATACCATACATTTTTACCTTCTTCATGCAATGCTTTTTGACAAGCAAAAAATAAATTTCCTTCATCAGATTCTCCTTCTGCGTACGAAGCATGTTGTTGATTTGCAAGACGACAATCCTTTTGAAGGTGCCCGAATCTCTTGCAATTGTGGCATTGCGATTTACCTTTGTTCCAACAATCCTTCTCGTCATGAGTACCGCTGTTACAAATTTTGCACCATTTGTTTGATGCTCCATTCCATCTTCCGCCATTTGTGCTTCTTCCAGATCTGCCACGTGAGTTTCGACCTCTGCCTCTGCCTCTTCCAAATTTGCCACCTCTAGAAGACTCACCTCTAGTTTGTATTTGGGGCTTATTTTCACCATTGTTGGGCTGAATGTTGAGTTTAGATTGAAAGGCACTCTCGATTGATTTTTCAGAATGTCGTAACATCCTTTGCTCGTAGGATCTCAAAGACCCCATCAACCCTTGAACAGTCAAGGTTGATAGATCCTTGGTTTCTTTTATTACCCCCACCATTGGGTCAAATCTTGCTGTCAAACTGATCAGAATTTTGTCAACAATTCTGCGATCTTCTATCGTATCACCATGTGACTTCATCTGATTCACCAACTCGGAGAGTCTGTTGAAGTATTCGTTCATGCTCTCGTTCTCCTTCATCCTTTCATTTTCATAATCTCTCTTAAGAGATTGAAGCTTCATCGTTCGCACCTTTGAGTCTCCTTCGAACTCTTGTTGTAGGATACTCCAGGCTTCTTTCGATGTTTTAGCTCTCATAATCCTTGGGAAGATGGATAGAGAGACCCCTCTTTGAATCATCCCGAGAACTCCAGCATCTGTGATCTTCTTCTTCTTCTTCAATTCTTCAAGCCGTTGGCTTGATTCTTCAGCCTTTTCTTTTGATTTTTCAGCCTCTGTTGGCGCCAGTTCTTCATAGCCGTTTTTGACATACTCTAGAACATCCAAAGATGTGAATAGAGTCTCCATTTTAACAGTCCAAAAATCATAGTTCTCTCCTTCAAATAGAAGAACTTTGACATTGCTGTAAGTTACGGAAGGGTTGTTTGTGGAAGCCATAACTGTTGTTATTTTTGCTGCAGCTGCAAGGATCTGCAGCTCTGATACCACTCTGTTGGCGGTATTCTAGAGGTGGTATGTGAAAAATTATAGTGTTGCAGAATTCTGCAGAGAAAACTATTTTTCGTCACTTTTTGTACTATACTTTACTGGTGGATAACCATTGAAAAACTCTGTTTTTTTTTTAATTCACCAAACACTTCTACATGTTAATCTTAGCATTACAAAGCCTTTATATAGGCTTGAATGAAACTGATAGAGAATACAAATAGGTTGCTAATCAAGATGAGGACTCTTTGGTTCTCTCAATTTTAATGATACAACTCTACCATAAATCTAAATAAAGACAATCATTATAATGTGATGGTTACAATTCTCTCATAATGCTTCCTAAAGATAGTGGTAGTTACAACAAATTAATTTTAACGATGCTTACAAATAAGCTATAGCATTGGCAAAATTAACCAATATATTAACATATATATTGATGAGTAGACAAAAACTCCTTGATCAAGTGTTATGGTTTGGTATAAATTGATCTTCTAGGTATTGAAATGATAACTTTCTCCCTCAAGAAATCGCACAACCTGTAAATTAATCATTAGTATAAATTTCACTTGATGTAGAATTAAGGCCAAAGTAATGAAATGAAGATACCTCTCTCATTGATGGACGCATCTCAGGCTTTCTTTGCATACAGAAATTTGCTGCTTTAGCCATAAGGTATAGTTCATATGTGTCATATGATTCTCCCAAACGAGGATCAACTAGTTCTTGTAAAGCCAACTTCTCAATCTTTGGTTCTGCCTAAAAATGTATAATGGTATTCAAATTGAATTAACAAACGGTCAAATATCTATAGAGATTAATTGTTACGCACTGACAATGTAAGATTAAATTCATGTTTATATATTACCCATTGTCGAAGAGATTGTTGTTCCTGATCTGGATTACCCACTGGACGTCCTGATATCAATTGTAACAAAGTAACGCCATACGAATACACATCTGTTCCTTCAGAAACTATACCATCTTCAGCATACTCGGGAGCAAGGTATCTACATAACATAAACATTAACAACATTAAAATTTGTTTGGTTTTGCTGTTTTTTAAGGATGTATAATCAGGCTAGTGGTTGGGAATTATAAAAGGTTTGAACTGATAAATTCTCACCCTAATGTGCCCATTATCCTTGTTTCAAGAGGATCACCACCTGTAATCCATTTGGCAAGGCCAAAATCACCTAGCTGCACCATGCATAATGCATTCATTTATAAAACATCACTTAATTTACTATTTGCCTTGGACATTTTTAGTTTTCTAGCACTAGAAGCAGCAGTGGATCTTTTAGTGAGAGTTCAAAGGCTCATGCATAGCAATATTGTGTCTCCTAAAACCATTAACCTATTATGTATAAATATATGAGCTTTCTTACCATGGGAACAAAATCATGAGTGAGAAGTATATTGCTCGGTCGCATGTCCCTGTGAATAATAGGACCACCTCTACATTCTTCATGCAAAAATCGCAACCCCTTTGCAGTCCCTAGTGCAATACCATATCTTTGAGGCCAATCAAGAACCGCGTCATTGTTTTCTACAAAAAAGTTATAAAAAAACTTTATAGTGATTGATAGAAGATATATTTCTTAGGCTTGCTTGGAGCATAAGATACTTACCAAATAAATGCCAATGAAGAGATTTATTACAAATATATTCATATATAAGAATATTTTTATTTTCTTTGCAACAGTAACCCAACAGCATCACTATATTCTTGTGTCTAGCAAAACTCAAGATATAAACCTCTGAATGGAATTCAGAGAATCCTTGTGAACTTTCTTCTTTCCTTACTTTTGCAGCAATTTGTTGTCCGTCTTTAAGCACACCTTTATATACGTGGCCATATCCACCTTCACCTATTAAGTTATCCTTTGAAAAATCATTTGTTGCAAGCTGTATTTCAGAATAGCTGAACCTATTTGACTCTTTGATAGATAACTCTGTCCTTATTCCACAGCCAGCACATAGAATTGGTGCTTCTGAAGATTTTGGTAGAAAGCCACTTTGGTTTTGCTTTTGACCAATCTGAGATGTAATGAGATGTCTATACTCTCCTTTGATGCTTGTACCTGGATGACAATTAGAATTTAGAACTCACATTACAATAGAATGATTCTGAAATGCGAATATATAGTTCACATAAAATGCAGCGCCTTCTTAAGTTTTTCGGAGATTCTGTATAGGTTTACCATGGTTTAACTGTGGAAAAACATATAAGAGCCCTATTTTGTTATGGATTAACTGTAACAAATATGTGATTAGGCCTTTTTTAGCCACAGTTTACCCGTAAAAAAAAATTAAGGTCTAATGTAATAGACTGTCTTGCACACTCTCAAAGACGGCCCTGATAAAATGCTCTATGAAGGTTAAAAATATTAGGGAGGGATCCTAACCTGATCTTTCATGTTTAGAAGAAGATCCAGAATGTAATGAACTGTTGGCATATGAATGCGTTGAATAACTCTTAATAGTACCAGAGCTATCAGAAGAAGCTAAGGAATGTGGATAACTTTTGCAAGAGACAATAGACTGCTCAATTTCTTGCACGCTATGGCAATCTGATAATGACACAAACTTGGACAAAGAAAAGACAGGCTTTGTTGCTGTGACATTTGTGTCGTGTGCATTGTGAGATCTCCAAATATCCACTGACAAATCATCTTTAACCAATGCTACCTTACATGGTATCTTGTTAAGATGATATCTCATGTCGCGCCGAAGGTGCCTGTTCAAATTGAAAGTCTTTAAAAATAACAAGGAAACTAAGAAGAAATATATGAAATCACAGTTACTAATTATACCTATCAAGTACAACCCAAGATGCATTATAGTTCTTAATCTCTTGTAAAATAACTTGTCTAATTGGAAAACCTGCGGTGACTTGAATGTCGACGGTAACCTGGAGACATTATAAACATGTTGTGGAGTTAATATTTTGGTTTTTCATCTGCATAATATTATGCATGTTAGTAGCATTTGATAAAGAGCTTTATTAGAATCTAATATATACCCCTTGGATATCAAAATCTTCAAGAGTAGATAAAAGCACATTTGCATAAACATGCACTTTTTTTCTGACTTCTTCCTCCATTGCACGAAAGTTGGTGCCAGCAAAAGCCTCAGGAGATGCTAATGTCTGGTACCCCACTGTTAATCCAAAAAGGAAGGAACAGAAAAGATACATGTAATATGAAGGATCTCGTATATATCAAGCTGAAGTGAAAGTACAAGATGTAGATTATTATCCAACACTTACTGGGATGAGACACCTTATGCAAGATGCATAACACAAGCAACCTGTCGCCAGAGGCGAGCATGATATCCCTGGCACGAACATGATCGATAACGATCTTGATCTCATGCTCATTGCGGTCCCTTGTGGCATCACAAGCAACAATGATGCAAGAAGAAGAAGGAGGACTGTCCATATATCTTCAAATCAATATATCTATGCACCACTATGATCCGATGAAGTTCAAAGTTAAAGGTCGAACGGTTTACACGAAACGGACGGGTGATGCAGAGAAGTAGATAATGTGCTTATGACAAGTGGCAGTGGTATTGATAAACGAAAAAATGGACCAATGATTCAATGACAGAAGTTTCATCTTCCATGTTACAACACTGATCATGTTTTTCAGTGTGACAACATCAAGAAAATATGCTGAGAATATTCTTGGCACAAAAGTTGTGAGATATATATAAGCCGCCTTGGACATGCTCTCAAGGGAAGAGTACGAGTAACTTGAAGACAGGTTTTGGTTACTGCTTGCACGTACATGCTTTTCAATATACTAGATTCTATTCTATATTAACTGTTAAACTATTCAATCTGTCTTTTTCAGCTTCAAACTATTCAATTCAATATTACCTTCCCTCCCCTCTTGAAGTATGCAAAGTCAGCTTTAGTTCCAGAAAAACAACAAATGCATACAAGGTACCTTCCTTATCAAAAGATAAGAATTAAAAAATATGTTTTATGATAGCTGAAATTGGGGATTATACGTCCAAGTGTAAGTTCTTATTCTATACCTATCGTTCTTGTGAATAAGAAAGATGGTAGTTAGCAATTATGTGTGGATTATGAAGCTTTGAGTAAGATCACAGTTTCAGATAAATTTCCTATTCCAATCATTGATGAAATGACTTAGAGTGAAGCCAAAAGCTCAAGTAATTAGGCTCAGTTTACGTTATTCAGTGTGTTTTAAATAGAATAAGGAAGACAATTAGTGGTCATCGAATTGTTGTCAATTGCGGTTTGGTCAAGGGAGAGACTTGGCTTTATAACTCCTAGAGGTTGGTTACTATTGTGTCAATTATTCCTTTAACTGGAAATTACACACTACTGTTGTGTTTGTAATAGTTTTTGCTCTTATATACAACAATTATCTGTCAGATCCTATTATATTGACATAAGAGCAATAGAAGCTTTAGAGCAACATTTTATGCATCTTCACATACCTGAATTAATTTAGATGTCACAATCCAAATGAGATTATTAGATTAAAATATATAAGATAGATCACATAATGCAACCCATCTTATCAGCTTCTTCATGAATGGAAACCTTATCTTCAATAATGGTGATGGTCCCATAACCAAATTGATCTAGTCATCCCATAACAGCATTTGGATTTTTTTTATTTGTGAACTTATCTCTTTTTCTAGTTTTCTAAATAAAATAATATTAGAAGAATATCCAATGCAACACCCAACTTTATTTTACATTCTGATATTCAAATTCACAGTACACATGGTTATATTATATGAGTTGGCAATAAATATATTTACAAAGGAACATCAGAAAGGTAATCTTTGGGATGCTTCTCAATGGTTTGTCTAAGTTCTCTTTCTTGCTCTTCAAGGTTTGATGAAAGCTGGTCATAGACATCAGTAAACATGTCCTCAAGTGGAGGTTTTTGTGCTTTCTCAGCCACTTGAATTGCATGCATTAACTGTAGTATCAAAACTCAAAACATGTTACTGCATCATACCAAAATATATACGGGCTAAATAAATTTCAATAACTAAATAAATTGAACTCACTTGCTTCCTAACACTGCTTCTAAGCTCCAATTCATCCTTTTCACTCGACCAACCATTCTTTTCAACCCATCTTTTGAATCTGTTCACTGGATTCCTTTCCATTTTCCAATATTCGATTTCACCAGTTGATCGGTACTTAGTTGAATCGTCAGATGTAGAGTGGTGCCCTACTCTATAAGTAAGAGCCTGAACATCATTCATTCAGCACTAGATTAATAATGATCATCTCATCTTGGCACAAAATGACATTAGTAGATCAATCATATATATAAATACCTCAATTAAAACTGGTCTTTGTTCTTTTATAGCAATTTCGCGTGCAGTATGAACTGCACTATAAACGGCAAGAGCATCATTTCCATCTACTCTGATACTCCATATCCCATAAGCTTGACCTTTCACCACAATGCCATCACCTAATCAAAACACCGAAGTCAATCATATAGACTTGAGAAAATTATATAGAGTCTGTTTGAATAAACAACTTAAGTAGGAAGAATTTGTATAGAGTACTTCGAAATTGTTCTTCGACAGGGGTACTAATGGCCCATCCGTTGTTACGACATATGAAAACAACTGGTGCCTCCATTACTGCTGCAAAGTTCAAAGCGGCATGAAAATCTCCCTACAATATTTCAAATATCAGCTAGAAGCATAATGATGCTTTATTCTATAATTACGTTCTTAAGAGAGATTGTTGGCTCATATTCATCATTACTAACCTCACTAGTACTTCCATCTCCACAAAAAGTGACTGCACAAGCACTTTTTCCGTCCATTTTAAGCGAATAAGCAGCGCCTACAGCTTGAGGAAGCTGTGTTCTGAATTTCTTGCCAAACAACATGAGCTTGTTCAGAAAAAAATGTCACGAATTAACAATTGCAACTATTTTTAACATGTTTATTACATTATGGCATATATGTCTTACGCAATAGGCGATGAAACTGTGAAGTAATTGTGTTTGTTAGAGCCGTAGTGTATTGGCATTTGTCTTCCTTTACCCAAATCGTTTGTATTTCCAAAGCATTGGTGAGCAAATTGTTGCAGAGTGAAACCGCGCCATAACAGAACTCCAGGCTCCCGGTACTAGCAAAAATGTAAAATAGCAAAATAAAAAATTTGGAAATGAATTTGAAAAGAAGAATGAGAGAATTTCAATGACTTGGGGAAGAAGCAAACCTGAGGCAAGATAACATCATGAGAAGAAAGTGCAGCTGCTGATGCAATGTTAACAGCTTCTTCTCCTGATGTAGTGAGGTAGAAGGAAATTCTTCCTTGCCTCTGCAGCTCATAGAATATGCTATCCATTGTTTGAAGAGTGACCATCTCAGAATGCATTCTCACAGCCAATTCCTTGCTAACCTGTTGAAATATGGTCAATAAGTTTCTTCAACAAAATTCTAAGAAGCTCGGATACATATTACGACACGACATTGATTCGGAGATATGATATGATATGACATACCTGAACATGATTGGTGTGATTCACGAGCTCGCCATCATCGTCAAGGACGCGATAGCATGGAACCCTTATGTGAGAAGTATCAGAAATGAAACTCATTTCAGAAGTGAATCCAACTTTCCCTCCAGGAAAATCAATCATCTGTACACAGTGAGAGGCGTAGTGAATTCAAGCCAACATATTTTGGCAATACCTTTGTTCAAAATAACTTCATTTTATGTTTAAAATATTGCTACACACAACAATATTTGAAATGAAATTAATATGGCACTTTTTAAAGTTATGTAAGGTGGACTAAACATAGAATTTCAAAATTTTCAGTATTAAATATTAATTAAGTATAATCTCATAATAGATTCAGTCATAGTTAAACCACCATTAAATATAATCTTTAATTATTTTATCACAGTTGAATAGTAATTAACTAAGATTTTATCACAGTTGATTTTATCACAGTTGAATAGTAATTAACTAAGATATGACGTTCAAAAATTTAATACGGCTTTGAAAAATAAAAAATAATGAAGTTTGAATCCTCCCAAGAAAAATGCATGGCCCAGTGCTTTCTATATCATTGACAATATTTCTCCTCCCTTATATTTCAAAGAGGGTATTGCTTATATTTTTAATATGTCTTGTAGTTTAAAGGATTTTAACAAAATGCTTATAGTTTTTAATTTTTAAATATTAATAATTCAAATTAAATGATCTTATTAAGATATTTAAATAAAATTTTGTTGTTAAACTAATTTTGATATCTTGTCCTAATTATCTAAATAGTTTAAAGGATTTAATAATAAACTACCGGATTAAATATATTCTTAATATATAATTGAAAATTTCTAAAATCACGGTAGCACAAAAGTTACTCCTACCTGTCTCTAAGAATTACGGTAAATAACTAATGAATATGTGAGCGATAATTCACTGCAGAATCAAACATATACCAATCTTATAAAATTAAGAACTTTTAAATTTAATACTATTCACTTATGATCTTTATTTACATTTCATAAAGACTATTTTAGAAACTAAAGGTATCTATTTAAAAAAAATCAAAAAAGAATTATTTTACAAATAATGGAGAATTAAAATTTCAATTAAATTTAAGAGTTTGTAATTTTTGGAAGAGTGAATACATATTTTATTATAAAATATTTGTTTCGAAAAGTAGGTATTTGATTAGGTATGGGAGTCCTATCTAGAGAATTATTGAATATATACAAAATGATGAATGGTGCGTTGTAAAGGATTAGAACAAACGTATTCTAACACAAAAAAGATTAGAACAAATCCTATATGTAAAGGCAAAATCCATTTCTTTTTTTAGAAAGTCCACAAAAAGAGGTTAAGAAGGACTTTACTCAAAACTTATCATATATAAAAATATTAAACACCCCCACGTGATTTTAATTAATATTAATACCTTATAGTATGTCAGTAAATTAATTAATATTAGTACATTATAGTATGTCAGTAAAAAAAGAGAAAACATGTTGACAATTTATATCAAATAAAGGAAATAGAATAATTCCCATGCACTTATGCATATAAACTAAATTATTAAAAATTAATTGTGTTGACTCTATAGACATCATGAGCATATAATTAAATTATTAAAAATTAATTGTATTGACTCTATAGACATCATGAGAGAAAAGAAATACCGAAAAGAATTTAGTAATTGGATTGCAATAGAGAAAATTTACACCGTCAATAACAGTTAGGTTTTAAATTAGATTTAATTTTTATTTTTAATTATTAATAACATAATATTTATGGATGATTGTGATATATCGAAGAAGTAATCATGTATAATAATTAATTTTGAAAAAAATTTAATTAAAACACATTGATATAAAAAAATTTTACACCATAAATAAAAGGTAAATGTTAAATTTTAAATTAGATTTAATTTTTATTTTAATTATTAATAAAATAATATTTATAGTTGTGATATATTGATGGTGTAAAACTTTTTATACTTAATCTCTAAAAAAAATAATTTAACAGATATAATTAAGAATGACAAAACGAATTTGGTACGTTGAACATATCGGTTTTACCCATACTTTTATGTAGAATGGACTACCGGTTTAAACCCTCACCCTCTAATATGTCTGTTTCACTCTATTTTTTATATGGATTTTTATGAACACATACTTTTATAAAAATATTTATATTTTTAAATTTAAAAGTTACAGTGTTCATAAAATTTTTCTACCCATTCTCGTTTTTTTTTGTGAGATAGAATTAAATTTTAAATCCACATTTTCTATGACTACTATGTTTTTTTACAAATTTTTAGAAAACAAATTTAAATCACATTCTCAATTATGACTACTATGTTTTTTTACAAATTTTTAGAAAACAAATTTAAATAGAGCAGACATGCTTATTTGCGTCCTTAGATAGAATAGGTGGGTGTAGTGCAATAAAGTCTTAAATAATTGCTTGAAAATTGTGGATCTCTAGACGTAATCAAATATATTTTTTTAAACGTGGACGTAATGGTATTTTACGTGCGTCCAAAACATAACACAGTTCAAATATATCATTTTGTTTTTCTTTTTTCTATATATTAAGTACTATTAATCATAGTTTAAAAAAAATAATGATTTAGTTCAAAACTTGCTCTCAAGATTTAAACTCAAGATTCTTGAAAGCGCTAAACCACTATAGTATGAAAGTTTTTTATTTATCATTTTTTCGTTTTCATAATAATTGATTCATTTAAAATAAAATAATATTTTAAATTAAATTATATTTTTTTAATATGTATGAAATAATAGATTAAATGATTTATTGTGGGACAAATGAAATGAAGTAGCTTGCAACAAATATTTATAATACAAAATAAGTTTGAAGAAGTATTACAAAATAAATTTTTGTAATCTGATTTCAATTTCATATATCTGTCACACTTAAAACATTTATTACACTAATTCATATTTCTTATTTAATATTATTAACTTTTAAATAATAATGAAGTTATATTATTAAATGTTAATTTATGTGAAAGCAAAAATGCAATGCGACCGCGGACAATTATTTAAAATCTTGAGTTGTTGAAAGAATGAGAAAATAGTAGAAGTACCTGATCATCATGGTGAGTGACTTGGTGCTGCAAATCCTCCAATTGTGGCTGAGCTTCGGTAGATTCATAACGCGACGATGATGGAAGAAATGGGTGAGAAGAAGATGGTAATATACGAGAATTAGAGCAGTAGTTAACGAATGGCGATGATCGAGATCTTGTTCGTACCAACAAGGCTAGCTTGTTTTGAAGATGTTGGTGATTATTATGAGCTAGTAATAAGGTCCTAGATTTTCTAAATAACAAGGTTGCCATGAGTATATGATGATTGAATTAATGAAGAAGAGGCTATGATATCTTATGGGGAAAATCAATGATAATGATGAGGACGATGATACACGTGATGGAAGTGGGATAGGAAAATGACAAAGTGTAGTACTGAGTTGCCAGCAAAGACGTGGAGGTGTGTCGTGAGTTTATAGCAAACCTTTTCTAGGGATCCGTTATTATCATCTCATCTCATATCACACAAATACTAGCATGACAACGTATTTAAATTTACTACTCCGATTTTTATAACGAATGATTTAATCCACCATTTTATATATATTGAAAAGATATAAAAAATAAGAGAAAATAATATTTTTGTTATAATATTCATAATTATATATTAAAAATGATGAAAGTTTAATTAATTAAAAAATATAATTAAAATATATATATATTAAAAATTGAAATAAATAACTTATTTAGAGATATTATTTTATTTTAAATAGATAACTTATTATTAAACGAGAGAGTATATTTTTAGAAATAATTAATTATATTTATATTTTTAGAAATAATTAATAGGAATAGATAAAATTTTAAATTTATTTAAAATTTAATTTTTTTAATTAAAATTATAGAGTGATTGTGATAATATAAGAAAAAAAATTTATTTTAAATTTTTTAATTAATAAAAAATTATAATTGATTGATATGTGTCTATCTAAATTTTTTGTCCTTTATATCATGCCAAGGGTGGACCACGTCAGACTCACTTATTGTTGTTATCTTTACTTTCAAAAACTTTGGGGGAGGAGTCTTCACATAGCGTCAGTGTGTCTTATTAAACTAGTTGGGGTCGCTCTCTTTTTTCACCTACCACTTGTTACGGACAAAAATTAAAGTCTATGTACCTTATGCTATAGCAGTTTTTTTTTTCTCCAAGTATTAACGTTTGGAGTTTAATGAGTACCAAAAATAACAATGAGTTAGTGATTAACTATGTAATTTGTTTGATTTTTGGGAGAAACAAAAGTTAGAGGTGTATAATTGATCTTTGAATAATTTTAATGTGTTTGGTATTTTTAAGTATAATTGATTTAGTTCTTAGAATTGATTTTACTTAAATTAGAATTTGCACTTTTTAAGTATAATTGATTTATTTTTATAAAAAAATTTAGATCAACGTGATTTTTACACGTGTAATCTTGTTTGTTGGAAAAAAATATCACTTTTTCATTTAATGATAATTCACTCAAAATCAATTCTCGTCACCACGTAATAAAACACGCACTAAGAGATTCTAATATTATATATTCACTCAAAATCTTAATGTAATAAATATATGAGTCTTTTTTCTTATATATTCAACATTTCCTCTTTTCTAATTGATGTGAAATTTAATCACTCATATTTGAATGTCAACAATCTTCTCCATAAGTGTGAGTCATCCAGATCACTTACTTTGATTCATATTAGTATCTCATTTTTGCTTTCCTATCAATATTAATCATGGCTCTGATACCACTTATGGGTCACGAGGAGCAGCACCCATACTAGATTAAGAACAACACCCAAGTGAGAGACATCACATATTCATCCAAAATCTTAAGATATTGGATTGATATGTGGTATCAAAATCTCTTAGATCCTGAACATTTAGCTCATTGTCACTTCTAGCACTTCTTACACTCTCAAACAAGTGATTTCAGGGCATTTGATTCGTTACCAATACTCTACTGTAATTATTGTTCATGGATATTATTCATACATGTTATATACATTTGTAATGATTCTTAATGTGTATTAGATTTATTCAAGTATACGATAAAAACATACATTAATACTGCTTACGTATAGTGTACTATTCACGGTGAAAAAGTGCAATCTAGTTCAAAACTGTTATGGACCGACCAAAGGTTCAATCACACACAAGTCCAATCAAGATTATCCAACGTATAAAGTTAGCAAACGTGAGATTCAAGATACACTTTTCTGATCTCAATTTTTTTACTATATTCATCTTGAACTTTGAACTGACTTGGGCATTGAAGTACTAACCTTGCAGGTCCACCGCGTACCACCGTATCGGAGATTAACATAGCTGATTCTGAAGTCATACATTATCAACCAACACCAATTCTTCTGGTTCCACGACGAAACGATGACGTCGTCTATGGAAACTGACTTCTAATTCTCGCAAAATTTCACAGATAGATCATCCTCGATCCAAAACCATATTTCTATTGGAACCAGTGAGAGATAGATAAAGGCACCACTTACGTCACACCGAAGAGCTCTTGTGGTGCTTTAACACATGCAAGTTTGTAAGGTAATATTTATCTCACTTCCTATCAATTATAAATTATCCTCAAGTATGAATCCTAGAAATGAAGTGAAGAAGAAAATGTCTCAAGTACCCTATGCATCGCTAATGAGAAGCCTTATGTATATCATGATAGGTATAAGGTCATACGTTGCACAAGCAGTGAGAGCAATTAGTCGATTTATGGAGGATCTTGGTAAAGACCATTGGTGTGTTGTTAAGAGAATCCTAAGATATATATAAATGGAATCTCAAATGTTGCATTACATTTCAAAAGATTGGAATTTATTGCAAGGATTTAGTTTATTCAGATTTTACATGAGATCTTGATAAAAGAAGAACTAGTATTAGTTGTGTGTTCACACTTGTAAGAGGAGCAGTAAGTTGGTTGTCCAAATTAAAAACTATTATAGCTCGATCAATCTCTGAAGCTAAATATATAGTATCTATGCAAGCTTACAAAGAATCTATTTGGATATAAATACTAATGGAAGAACTCAAACAAATTTAACAACAAATTATTGTGTATTGTGATAGTCACTGCACATTGCTAGGAACCTAACCTTTCATTACAAGACAAAGCACATATGTCTTCAATATTATTTTGTTCGATAAATGGTAGAGAAAGGGAGTGTTGATATGCAGCAAATTCACACCAAAGATAATCTAGCAGATGTTATGACAAGCCAATTCATGTAGACAAATTTACAGGTGTTGATCATCATGTGGCATGGTGGAAAGTTCATAAAAGACACTTTAAATCAACACACCATAAAACTTTATTGCCAAGAAAAATGATGTTAGTCGTTACCCCAGGAATTCTAAGGAAGAGAATAAGTTTCTCTTGAATCTAAAAATAGAATAATAGCAATAGCTAATATAAATATTACTTTGTATTCATTATAACCGCATCAATATATAGAGAAATATACAAACAATATGCATTAATGTTTCTCATATTTATTTTAGTTGCATGATATTATTACATTACTCTGATACCTACCTCGTGATTAATTTTTGCTTTCACTTTTCTTAGCAATGTATTGTACTTAGGACTTGAGTGGTTGGGTTCAAAAAACTTAAGTTTAGACTTCAATGACTGGATTATTCATATAGAAAGCTCTAACTCATTTTTGTTGGATTTAACAGTGAAACTTCATTGATGCACAAGAGGACGAAAATGAAAGATGCAGAGAGAGAGGAAGAATGAAGAAATCTGTAACTAATTATAACTAACTTTTCACAACTTAACAAATTCTATAACAGTTTCTAAATAACTGGATTTTTTAGTTTATATACGCTTCAACTAAAACTCAAATAAAAACCAAATGAAAGTGAAATGAAAATACTTAAATCTAAATTACATTTAACACCATTCCTTAAATCATATTCAAGATTAAAAATCAACAACACAAACTCCATCTCTCAATTCGATGAACTATTCAGTCTTGATTGTTTTGGTCAGCACATATGCAAGTGGCTTTTGGGTGCTACAGTGAACAACTTCAAGCAGTCCACTCTAAACTTGATTGCATAGAAAATGAAACTTTATGTCAATATGTTTTCTCCTTCCATGTAGCACTGGATTCTTGGCAAGACTTATGGCTGATTTGTTTTCATGTATCAACCTTACTGGTTTTCTTGCCTTGAACTTTAGTTCCTACAGCAAATTCATAAGCCAAACAACCTGACAAGTAAATAATGCACCAGCTATGTACTCTGTCTTACATGTTGACAGTGTGAGTGCAACTTCACCATTAGATGTTTTGTATGATGTCAAAACTAGTAAAACTTAGAATTTCTGTATATTAGATGGTATCTTTGTGTCGTTTGGTGCACCCTTGCATTAAAGGTCTTAGGAAGCATTTAAAACAAGTTTAAATTTGACCAAAATCATGAAAAATCATTTTCTGCACAAAAATTACCAGCATGTGATGTCACACCCGCTTTTCAGGCCGACACATGTACTGAAGTTTTAAAGTTTATAGCTTATGTATTGCATAGGTTGGCACATGGTCCCTTTCAGGTTGGCACATGATAAAAAAATAACAATATGTGTCGGCACATACGATTTTCAGGCCAGCACATGTGTTGCATTATTAAAGCCTGTAACTTTTATTTCTCATGTGTCGGCACATTGCCTGTTTCAGATCGACACATGAGTCAATTTTTGGCATCATGTGTAGGCATATAACTCGTATGTGCCGGAACATCTTGATTGTTTGGTCAATTTTTAACTGTTTTTTAAAATCTGAAGTTTCCCTCTTTGCCACCATATTTCCTCAACTATAAATACATCATTCATGCATCATTTTAACTTTATGAAACCATAAACATTGACCATCGTTTATCTTCATATTCAACCTCCAACCTATGCATACACACTAACAAATTAAACACAATCATTCTTTGTTGGGATGCCATCTAAACAAGGTTGATAACATCCAATTAGGTTGGTGAGCGTGACCGAACTGAGAATATTGGGTTAAAAATTGTGGAGGGGTTTCATCCGGAAAAATTTATGGTTTGTACTCCAAGATATTTGGTAGATTTGGGGGGTTTGTATAAGACTTTCAAAAGAGAATTGAGCCCAAGTGAAAGCTTTGGAGTTTTGGTAACTTGCAAAGGAGTGGCGTGAGAACGGAGAATCAAATTGGAAGTTCTTGGGTCCAATAGTCGCAATTGGATTCACTTGAGTGAAAGATTTGAAGATTTAGGATTTCACAAAGAAGTAGCTTAAGTGGTGGATAACTTGGATCTATTGTATCTTGGTCTTGTTCAAGATCAAAAGAAAATAAGGATTTGAATCAACATCAAACTGTTAGGGTTTGTAGGATTTCTCTTGAACACTTCTCTAGTAATCAACTTTTTTCAATGTAAGAAATTTATCTCAATTCCAAAACGGAGTTGGGGGAGAGGTAGCCATAGAGAGGACGATTGGTGAACTTCCTAAACAAACCCTCATGTATTTATTTCTCTCTCTCTCTCTCTCTCTCTCTCTCTCTCTCTCTCTCTCTCTCTCTCTCTCTCTCTCTCTCTCTCTCTCTCTCTCTCTCCTCTCTCTCTCTCCTCTCTCTCTCTCTCTCTCTCTCTCTCTCTCTCTCTCTATCTATCTATCTATCTATCTATCTATCTATCTATCTATTTATCTATCTATCTATCTATCTATCTATCTATCTCTCACACACATACACACACACACACACACACACACACACACACACACACACACACACACACACACACACACACACACACACACACTCTTTCTCTCATTTACTTACTATATGCAATTTATTGAACTTAGTGTTTGATTGATCAATTTGTATAGAATTTTTATTTGATTATTAAAGTTTAAATTTCTTTGTTGGTCAGCTCATAGTCACTTTGATTGTGAATATTATTCTCAAATCAAAAAAGCTTAAAAGAAAAATCTGAAAAAATTGATTGCGCGCCAAGTGTTTGATAAATTGTCAAGTTTTGTTTTTTATTTAATTTCATTGGAAATAGGTGGCTGTAATGATTTATTATAAACGATTAATTGTGAAACAATTTTGTTAGTTATTCGTATCATTGTTAATTCCACACGGCTTTTGCATATCCGAGTTTTCAATAACTAGGTTCATGTAGACGACCTTTTGATCTAGGCTATATTTCTTCCTCTCAACATTGTCTTTCAAAATAAATTTTAATTACTTATTTTTGAAAGGTAATTTTTACTTGGGGATCTATTCCCCCCTCCCTCTAGATAATTAGCCATCATCTAACAAGTATTATCAGATCTTCTATTCATTTCGTGCTTCAAAACTCTTACTAGAAAATGGCTAACGAACCTAAAATGGCGTATAATAGAGTGCCAATTTTTATGGAAGAAAATTATGGTTATTGGAAAGCTTTTATGTGCATTCATTTTAATTCATATGACAAGGGTGTGCGGGACCCTATTTTAAATGGTCCAACACCAATTACTCAAACTGATGCTAATGGTGTTATCACATCTAAGCCGGAAGTACTATGGAACGATGATGATAGGAATAAGTGGGGACATGATTGGAAAGCGCAAAATATTTGCATATTCGCTCTCGCTATTGGTGATTTTTATCGCATTTCCTATTGTGAAATTGCTAAGGCTATGTGGAACACATTGCAAGTTATCCATGGGAGAACCAACGTGGTCAAACAAGTTAGAATTAACACACTCAATCAAGCAAGAGTTTGAACTCTTTGGCATGAAGCATGGTGAAACCATTGCTCAAATAAAAAAGAGGTTCACTCATCTTATTAATCATTTAAACGCACTAGGTAATCATATTTCCAATGTTATTGCTACTGACAAAGTTTTGAGATGTCTTACTAGGAATTGGCAAACAAAGGCCACCGTGATCAAGGAAAGCTAGAAGAACATGAGCAAGAATTCACTTGCTTAGTGAAGCATGAAAAGAAACATGATAAGAAGGTGAAAAAGGAGAAATATGCGGACAAGGAGGAAAGAACGAAGTCTCGAGCTCTTAGAGCTTCTTGCTCAAGGTCCTCAAAAGGTGAGCCCATTAATAATAATTCTAGTGAAGATAAAGATTTAACTTGTCACTATGATTGCAAGAAAGGCCACACTATTGAAAAATACAAATATTAGGAGTTTTTGTATTAGACTATGACGTCTTATCTAGAGGGGGGTGAATAGATCCCCAAATTAAAGACCACCTTCTAAAAATGGTTATTTAAAAACTTTTTTGGAAAATAATGTTGAGCGAAAGGTTTTTGACCTATATCAAAATATAAGTCTAAACGAACCTAGTTTTTGGAAACTCAAATATGCACAAGCCACATGAAATTAAGATAATGATAAAATCAATCAACATAATAATATCTCAACTAATAATTTAATATTAAACACAACGGTTTCCTATTTCCAATGAAATCATATTAAAAACATAACTTGACAATTTATCAAACATGTGGCGCGTAATCAATTTTTCAGAACTTTCTTTGAGCTTTGTTGATATGAAAAAGCACTTACAATCAAAGTGATTATAAGCTAATCAATAAAGAAATTTAAACTTTAACAATCAAATAGAAACTCTAAATGAATCGATCGATCAAACAACACATTCAACAAATTGCATATAGAGAGTAAATGAGAGTAAGAGATAGAACATTGCAATTTGTCAAACACTTGGTGTGCGTTCGACTTTTCAAAAAATTTCTTTAAGTTGTGTTGATATGAAAATCACTTATAATCAAAATGATTATAACCTAATCAACACACCACTTTAAACAAAACAGTTGCAGAAAAATTCTTATGAGTCTGTCGATTAAACAATGCTATTTGATAAATTACATAATGAAAAACAAAAACGAGTAAAGAGATAATAGAGAGTGACACAAGTATTTGTCTTCATAGTTCCACACTTTCGTCCTCACGTGTGGGTACGTCTGCGCCCAATTCCAATGTGGAATTAGGATACTTTCTTACTTTACAAAAAGTATGATTACAAGAGAAGTGTTGAAGAGCAATCCTACAAACCTTAACTGTTTGTTGTTGATTCAACCCTTTCTCTTATTTTGATATTCAAGAAGATCAAGCACATAATAGATTTCTAATTAACCATCTGGATCTTGCTACTCCTTTTCATTCTTTATCTCCATAGATTTTGAAGGGGTGAAAAACACAAGAAGGGGGGGTTGAATTGTAAAACTGGAATCTTAAAGCAAATGACAAGGTATTTTTATCCTGGTTCGTTTGATCTCAAACTACTCCAGTCCACCCGTTCAAGGTGATTTCGCCTCTCTCCAACGAGGTCTTAATTCACTATATTCAACTGAATACAAATCTGCTTTAGCAACTGCTAAAACCTTCTTGATTCAAACCACAATCCGGTTTGTCAAGGCAACACTTTCTTACAAAGGTATAAGCAAATGTGTATGAATGTTTCTACAAAACTATATCACAACTGTGATGTTTACACAAATGAAGCTTAGAATACTAGGATGCTAAACGCTAATAAAGTATCAGAGTTTGTTGGTTTAGCAAAACTTGTAGAGTGAAGATTATGTTCAGCTTTGTGCGTGTAGAGAGTTTGGAAGCATTAGCCGTGATAATCTTCAAAGCTTGGTTTATATAGCACTTTGAGAAGATGAACGTTGAAGCAAATATTCTTGATTCAATGCTATTAACAAGCTTTCCTTTTTGAGCAGATCTTGTCTAGAATGATGCCGTTGGTATTGATTAGCTTTCAATGCACAGTACCGTTGCTTCTTCAATGCACGATCTGGCTTGGCTCATTCTGATTCTGCTTCGCTGCTGATGAACTAATTTGTTTCTGTATCAGAGTGTTTTACGCGCAGTTCTGTTCATCAAGCTTCAGCATGTGCAAGCGTTGATCATCTGATCTTGACGTTCTGATTCAGCAACTTCTGATGCTGATGTGCAAACTCATATTCTGATGCTGAAAACGTGATCTTGCTTATTTTAATCAGCATATCTGCAAGTCAGAGCATAGTAATTTTAGGCAGCATATAATTCAATCATAAAATATTTAACTACTATATCTTTTCACTTTGTTATCATCAAAACTTAAATATAGGGTACTAGATTCAAACATTGTTCTAACAATCTCCCCCTTTTTGATGATGACAAAAACTAGATATTTTAAATGAAAAATAACGTGAAAAGTTATCAGATCTATGTATCAGAATAAGAAGTACGGAGAAGTCAGAGTTAAGAGATACTCCCCCTGAGTTTGTTACTTCCCTTTGATATGCGTGTTCTTCAGAGTCAGATCTTTTTCTATCTTTGAGCATCAGATTATAAGTTTTTGACTTATCAGAAAGCAGAGCTTCAGAGCTTTTCCTGTCAGAGCTTTGCTTCGGATCAGAGTGTTAGGTCGATCAGATCTTCATATATCAGAACTTCATATTTGATCAGAGCAACATGAGCTTCTACATTTTGATCAGAGCTTCTAGTTCTTAGTCTTCATAGTGTTCAGAGCTTCCTTGTGCCTGTAGACTTAACAACAAAACAGAAAAACATTTCAAGTAATAGAGTTAGAATGTTTGAGAATTTCTGTCTAGTTAGCCGTTATTGATTTTAAATATCATTCTTGTTCTCCCCCTTTTTGTCAGCAATCAAAAAGTGTTAGTGATGTGCTAAAACAATTTAGATCAGAAAAACAAATTATATTAAAAATAGAACGTTTTTAAGAGAGAGAAAAAAATAATGATTGCCATTAACAAGCGTGATTACTTTTGCATTTAATGCTTGCTGATTTTGGGGGATTTGAGAAAGATACTTAAAAACGGTTACCAGACATGTGTCTCAATGCACCCAATCAGCGCTTTGCCTTCTCAGAAACGTGCACGCGTTCTGCTTCAGGGATTTGCTGATGATTGGATGACACTTGTTTGATGTAGTGATCAGCACGTCTGTCTTTGAGATTAGACTCTCAGATCTTTAGACTTGCCTCTGATACAATCTGCATGTTCTAACTTTCTGAAAGAAGATTGATCAGAAGTTCACAGTAATATAAATACATTCTGAAAGATAAACATATGGAATTAAAATATTTTCATTCTGGGCATACTTTCATGCTGAGATGTTTCAGAATGAAATTAAACCTATCTTCTGAAAGGGGTTTAGTAAAGATATCAGCCCATTGATGGTCTGTATCTATAAATTTCAAGTTTAAAATTCCTTTCTGAATATAGTCCCTAATGAAATGATGTTTTATTTCTATATGCTTAGCTCTAGAATGTAAAATAGGATTCTTACTTAAGCAAATAGCAGAAGTATTATCACAAAGAATAGGAATGTTACTCTCAAAAATCTGGAAGTCTTCAAGCTGACTTTTCATCCAGAGCATCTGTGTGCTACATCCTGCTGCTGCTATGTACTCAGCTTCTGCTGTTGACAGAGCAATAGTTGATTGCCTTTTGCTGGACCACGAGATCAGATTTTCTCCCAGAAACTGGCAGCTTCCAGAAGTACTTTTTCGTTCCACTCTGTCTCCAGCAAAATCAGCGTCGCAGTAGCCTACTAAACTGTAATCACTAGATTTTCTATAAAACAAACCCAGATTAGTAGTACCTTTCAGATACTTGAAAATTCGCTTAACAGCTGTTAAGTGAGATTCTCTAGGATCTGATTGGAATCTAGCACAAATACATACGCTGAATAGAATATCAGGTCTTGAAGCAGTCAGATAAAGGAGAGAACCAATCATACCTCTGTAGACTTTCTGTTCTACGCTTTTGCTTACCTCTTCTCTTTCCAGAATGCACGTGGGATGCATTGGAATCTTTGATGGCTTACATTCTGAGAGGTCAAATTTCTTCAGAAGATCTCTGATGTATTTGCTCTGATGAATGTAAGTTCCCTCTGGAGTTTGATTGATCTGAATTCCTAGAAAGAACTTCAGTTCCCCCATGAGGCTCATCTCAAATTCTGCCTGCATACACTTAGCAAATTTTCTTCCAAGAGAAGGATTAGTAGAACCAAAGATTATATCATCAACATAAATTTGACAGACTAAAATGTCACTCTTAACTGTTTTACAGAATAGAGTGGTGTCCACTTTCCCTCTGGTGAACTCATTTTCAAGCAGAAAGTTACTTAGCCTTTCATACCAAGCTCTGGGAGCTTGTTTCAGACCATACAGTGACTTTTTCAGTTTGAAAACATGTTCTGGATGTTTTGTATTTTCAAAACCTGGGGGTTGGTGAACATACACTTCTTCTTCTATATAACCATTTAAGAACGCACTTTTGACATCCATCTGATACAGAGTGATGCCTCTATTAACAGCAAATGAGATTAAAAGTCTTATAGATTCTAACCTGGCGACTGGGGCAAAGGTTTCTGTATAGTCTATCCCCTCTTGCTGACTATAACCTTGTGCAACCAGTCGTGCCTTGTTTCTGACGACTTCACCTTGTTCATTAAGCTTGTTTCTGAACACCCATCTTGTTCCAATGACGTTGAATCCTTTTGGTCTTGGAACGAGATCCCATACGTCGTTTCTGGTGAATTGATTCAGCTCTTCTTGCATTGCCAGAATCCAGTCATTGTCCAGAAGTGCTTCATCAATAGAAGAAGGTTCAATCAGAGACACAAGTCCCATCAGAGTTTCTTCAGAGTTTCTGAAGCTTGCTCTTGTTCTGATTGGATCTTCCTTACTTCCTAGGATAGTTTCTTCTGGGTGATCCACACTGCTTCTGGGTACTCTCTTCTGAGGTTGATCAGCAGCAGTTGTAGGAGTTCTAGCATTGCTTCTTTCAGACGTTGAAGGAATGTCTGTGTTGAGAGCTTCTGATGACTTGTCTTCAGAACCTGCAAATTCAATTTCTATACCTGCAAGATTTTCATTCTGCTTTGACTTTTCAGAGTCAAGCTTGTCATCAAAACGAACACTGATTGATTCTTCCACAATCTGTGTTTCTGTATTGTATACTCTGTACCCTCTTGAGCGTTCAGAGTATCCTAACATAATACACTTCTGTGCCTTAGAATCAAACTTGTTCAGATAATTCTTAGTATTTAACATATAGCAAGTACATCCAAATGGATGAAAATACGAAATGTTGGGCTTTCTGTTCTTCCACAATTCATATGGAGTCTTTTCCAGAATAGGTCTTATTGAGATTCTATTCTGAATGTAGCACGCTGTGTTTATTGCCTCTGCCCAGAAAGTCTTAGCAACGTTTGTCTCGTTGATCATGGTTCTGGCCATTTCTTGCAATGTTCTGTTCTTTCGTTCTACAACTCCATTTTGTTGGGGAGTTCTAGGACAAGAGAAATCATGCAGAATGCCTTTGTCATTAAAGAATGACTCAAAATCTTTATTTTCAAATTCTCCACCATGATCACTTCTGACTTTAACGATTCTAAGATCTTTTTCATTCTGAACTTGGTTACAGAAGGTAACAAACACAGAGTGTGACTCGTCCTTGTGTCTTAAGAACTTTACCCATGTCCATCTGCTATAGTCATCTACGATTACTAACCCATACTTCTTGCCACTGACAGAAGCAGTCTTAACTGGTCCAAATAAGTCAATGTGCAGAAGTTCTAATGGCTTAGAGGTAGAAACAACATTTTTGGATTTAAAAGAGGGTTTTGCAAATTTGCCTTTCTGACATGCTTCACACAGAGCATCTGAATTGATCTTCAAATTTGGAAGTCCTCTGACCAGATTGAGTTTGTTAATCTGAGATATTCTTCTCATACTAACATGCCCCAATCTTCTGTGCCAGATCCATTGCTCGTTGTTGACAGACAGAAGACATTTTACGTTCTGACTCTTAAGTTCAGAAAGTTTGATTTTGTAAATGTTGTTTTTCCTCTTACCATTAAATAGGATAGTCCCATCTTTCTGACTAACAGCTTTACATGATTTTTGATTAAAGATTATATCATAACCGTTATCACTTAATTGACTTATGGATAACAGGTTATGCATCAATCCATCAACAAGCAGAACATTATTAATAGAGGGAAGATTTCCGTTACCTACAGTTCCAGAGCCAATTATCTTTCCCCTCTGATTGCCTCCAAAGCCAACGGGGCCTCCAGGCTTAAGTTCCAGGCTTTGGAACATATGCCTTCTTCCCGTCATGTGACGTGAGCAGCCAGAGTCCAGGTACCATGACTGGTGTTTCTGACTTGCTGCTAAAGATATCTGCAACATGTATTATTTTATCCTTAGGTACCCAGATCTTCTTGGGTCCTGATTTGTTAGTCTTACCAAAACTCTGGTTGAATTTTGGTTTCACAAAGTGATTACTACTAGTATATTTGATGTCATGTGTGTGACCATACACAAAGTGTGAATTTAGAGGAGTGTGTTTAATGGTTAGATCCATGACATTTTTAGGTGTAGGAACCTTACCTAGGTATCCTATTCCTTTCCTGCCGTTTCTGCTAACACCATAGATCATTGAAGCCATTCTGCTTCTATCTATGCTTTTAGCAAGGAACTTCTGGAAACTATGATCATACTCCTTGATGATCTCATCAGCGTTGCTGGGAGTTTCAGCAATTGGTTCCTTCTGAGAGTTTTGTAAAGAGTTTTCTAATTTTAAAATTTTATCTCTCAGCTCAGAGTTTTCCAATTTGAGACTCTCAGACTTATTAGAGTCAGATTCAAGAGTCCTTTTCAGGTCTCTGAATTTAGCTCTAATCTGCTGATAACGTTCCAGAATTTCATTTAGGCTTTCAGCAAGTTCAGCCTTTGTAAAATTAACAGCGAAGTTAGGGAATACCTCTTCTGTGTCTGATTCTGAGTCTGAGTCAGAAGCTTCACTGTCATCTGGAATGTTAGCCATAAGCGCTATGTTCGCCCTTTCATCATCTGATTCTGAGTCAGCTTCAGACGAGTCAGAGTCATCCCATGTGGCCATGAGACTTTTCTTCTTCTCTCTTCCAAACCTCTTTTTGGGCTTTTCCCTCTGAAGCTTTGGACAATCACTCTTGTAGTGTCCTTGCTCATTGCACTCGTAGCAGATGATGTCTTTTGTATTTGGCTTCTTGCTACCTGAGGAGCCTTCAGATCTTCTGTATCCAGAGGAAGAATCTGTCCTTCTGTGTCTGGAAGAAGACTCGTTCTGATCAGATCTTCTGGGATTCCTGAACTTCCTTTGTCTTTGCTTCCACAGTTGATTTACTCTTCTGGAGAGAAGAGAAAGCTCGTCTTCTTCTGATGAGGATCCATCAGATGTTTCTTCAACTGCCTGCAAAACTTTAGATTCAGATTTTCTGTTAGATTTTAAAGCTATAGGCTTACCTTGCTTCTGAGGCTCGTCAGCTTCCAGCTCTATCTCATGACTTCTGAGGGAGCTTATAAGTTCCTCCAGAGTGATTTTGTTGAGATCTTTCGCCAGCTTCAGAGCAGTAACCATAGGCCTCCACTGCTTAGGTAAACTTCTGATTATCTTCTTGACATGGTCAGCAGTAGAGTATCCCTTGTCCAGAACTTTGAGACCAGCTACCAGAATCTGGAATCTAGAGAACATAGTTTCAATGGATTCAGATTCTTCCATTTTAAACGCCTCATACTTCTGAATGAGCGCCAGAGCTTTTGTTTCCTTGACTTGAACGTTGCCCTCATGCGTCATTCTGAGAGAATCAAAGATGTTCTTAGTTGTGTCTCTGTTGGAGATCTTCTCATACTCAGTATAGGAGATAGCACTGAGTAGGATGGTTCTGGCCTTATGGTGATTCTTGAAATCACGCTTTTGTTGATCAGTCATTGATTTTCTATCAATCTTCTGACCAGTTGCATTAACAGGGTGCGTGTATCCATCTGTCACCATATCCCACAGATCAGCATCATGTGCTAGAAAGAAGCTTTCAATTCTGTCTTTCCAGTAGTCAAAGTTTTCTCCATCAAAGACTGGAGGTTTGCCGCTGAATCTGTCTCTGTCCTCATTGGTGTCATTGCTGAAATGAGAGTTGTTTCCTGCCATTGTGTTTTTCTGACGCTGGATCTTTTACTGACACGGTTAAGTGTTTTAGCTCAGAACCAGGCGCTCTGATGCCAATTGAAGGGGTGAAAAACACAAGAAGGGGGGGTTGAATTGTAAAACTGGAATCTTAAAGCAAATGACAAGGTATTTTTATCCTGGTTCGTTTGATCTCAAACTACTCCAGTCCACCCGTTCAAGGTGATTTCGCCTCTCTCCAACGAGGTCTTAATTCACTATATTCAACTGAATACAAATCTGCTTTAGCAACTGCTAAAACCTTCTTGATTCAAACCACAATCCGGTTTGTCAAGGCAACACTTTCTTACAAAGGTATAAGCAAATGTGTATGAATGTTTCTACAAAACTATATCACAACTGTGATGTTTACACAAATGAAGCTTAGAATACTAGGATGCTAAACGCTAATAAAGTATCAGAGTTTGTTGGTTTAGCAAAACTTGTAGAGTGAAGATTATGTTCAGCTTTGTGCGTGTAGAGAGTTTGGAAGCATTAGCCGTGATAATCTTCAAAGCTTGGTTTATATAGCACTTTGAGAAGATGAACGTTGAAGCAAATATTCTTGATTCAATGCTATTAACAAGCTTTCCTTTTTGAGCAGATCTTGTCTAGAATGATGCCGTTGGTATTGATTAGCTTTCAATGCACAGTACCGTTGCTTCTTCAATGCACGATCTGGCTTGGCTCATTCTGATTCTGCTTCGCTGCTGATGAACTAATTTGTTTCTGTATCAGAGTGTTTTACGCGCAGTTCTGTTCATCAAGCTTCAGCATGCGCAAGCGTTGATCATCTGATCTTGACGTTCTGATTCAGCAACTTCTGATGCTGATGTGCAAACTCATATTCTGATGCTGAAAACGTGATCTTGCTTATTTTAATCAGCATATCTGCAAGTCAGAGCATAGTAATTTTAGGCAGCATATAATTCAATCATAAAATATTTAACTACTATATCTTTTCACTTTGTTATCATCAAAACTTAAATATAGGGTACTAGATTCAAACATTGTTCTAACAGATTTATCGTACCATCAATCGTACCTATTACAACATAAGAATTCAATTCGATTCTCCGTTCTCCCGCTACTTCCTTTGCGTTCTTTATCTCCAAAGGCTCCTTTGTGTTATTTATATCCAAAGGCTTTCACTAGGCCACAATCCTCTCTTGAACGTCTTGCACGATCACCTCCAAATCAATCAATGATTTTGGAGGATAAACTCGCAATTTTTCCGAATAAAGACCCCTGAAAATCTCAATCCTTGGCTACACAAGAACCTAATTGGACGTTATCGAACCTCGTCTAGATGGAACTCCAACAAAAAATTATTACGATGATTTGTTAGTGTATATTGATAGGTTGGAGGTTAAAGGTGAATAGAAATTATAGGAAATTTTTATGGTATTATCGAGTTGAAATGATGCATGAATGATATATTTATAGTTGAGATCTTTTTAGGAAAAAAGAGGGAAGTTTCGAAAGGAAAATATTATGAAAAAATGACCCACAAAACAGTATGTGCTTACCTGAAAAGGTTATGTGTCGACAAGTACAAAACAATAACTACAAGCTTTAATAATATAGTACATGTGTCGGAGCATAAATCGTATGTGTCGGTGCATAACTCGTATGTGTCGGCACATAAATCATATGTATCGACACATACTGAAGTTTTTCAAAAATTGCATAAAATTTTATTTTATGTGTCAACACATACAAATTCCAGGTCAACACATAAACATGATTTTTTGTGCAGAAATTGATTTTTCACGAACTTGTTTTAAATGATTCCTAGGACCTCTAATGGAAGGGAGTTCCACATGACATAGATATAATGTCCAATATACATAAATGCTAAGTTTTCCTAGTTTTGACATCATGAAAAACATCTAATGGCCAAGTTGCACTCACATACTCCCCCTTTTTGATGATGACAAAACTTACGACAATGCATTTCATGTAGTTATCGAAGGATCCCCCTGACTTTGTGCTTCCCAACATCATCTCGCATATGATTCTCCCCCTTTGACAACATCAAAAAGAAATAAGGAAAATCGTGAGAAGTATCATATTCCAATATCAATACTAATATATCACTCAAAGACGTTTTTGCAAAGAAGAGCATACAATTACTGAAATTTCTCTGGTACAGGAAACATATGTTAATACTGATGTCACAATGTCAGAACAATGTCACAACAAATGTTACAACATCTGTTAACAGACTGAACAAATTTATCAAGTTAGAATAAATACTAAAACTTAAATTGCAGAATGATAAATAACACATAGATTTATTAACCCAGTTCAGTGCAACATCACCTACATCTGGGGGCTACCAAGCGAGGAAGGAAGTCCACTATCAACAATATTAGTTCAATGCTAAACAGTCCCAGTTTACAACTTCTCGCCTAATCACTACCCAATGCAACTTCTACCTAAAAACCTCCTAAATATGAGAAATCGTCATCTCACTTCCTAAATCACCTCAGTGATATTTGAAATTCCGGTACATGCAACACACTTACATCCTAACATCAGAATATAATGTTAAGACATATGTTACAACATCTGGTAGCAGACCGGATCAATTAAGCTATAAGTGATACATGAATTTAAACTACAGAATGATAAATAACACATGAAATTGTTAACCCAGTTCAGTGCAACATCACCTGCTCTGGAGGCTACCAATCCAGGAAGAAAATTCACTATCAGTAGTACTAGTTCAAAGCTAAACTCCCTCATTTACAACTTCTCTCTTAATCCCTTCTCGGTGCAACTTCTACGAAGGCACCTCCTAGATATGAGAAATCTCCATCTCACCTCCAATCACCATTGTGATATCTAACAACCCCAATCCCACTGGCTACAACAAATACAACCCAATTTAGAATATTACACTTCAAATACAAAAACTCAAACTCTTTCTTAAAAGCTTTGAGTGAGAATAATAACTTGACTAACAGTCAAGCAATAACCATCCGACCACATAGTATCAAAAGATACATGGGTGACATATAACCTACATAAGAGGCTCTCAAAACCCAAGACGTATACTTCCCCTAATTTTACAATTGATGAAATTTTTTAAATTACATTAGGTTAGGATTCCCCTTTAAATACAACTTTGCAGTCCATGGGCTTCGATATTCTGAGTCCAGAAGTTACTTGATCCATAAGATGAGTGATGCACCAATCGTGTAGCAAATCTCCTTAAATCTTAGAACAACTAATACAAAGTTTTCTAAATTGTCTCAAGGTCAAATTTAGTAACCAATGCATAGTTAGAGATATAAAATCTGCTCCAGATTAAATCTTCTTGACTTGCAAAATTTTTCTGAAACATATCCAAAAGAAATATTCCATAATTAAATCAAATCTGCCAAGATTTAAAACATCATTGCCTGCTGTACTGTAGTACCAGATCAAGATGTCATGACATCTGCCTTCAACATCTTACTGAAAACACATAATAGTAAAATTGTTATGGCAGTTGATAAAGATGTTTAAACATTTTACTCAACAACAACATAGAACCATGTTCACAACCATGCTTAGCCAAAATTTATGCAACCATAAAGACATGGAACTAACAATCTCCCCATTTGGAAAATTTTGGCTAAAACAACCAAAAGTCCCAATTACACTTGGGCAGGGGAATAAGACTACAAACACCAATTACATCTTGATCATGTAAATTGTGTAAACACAATACAACTCAAAAGATTGTACAATCATACATGTCCAATACTCCCACTGTCACACATAATAGGTTCTCTCTCTCAAGGGCAAATCCCACACCAGAACACATGCAGTGGAACACACAGCAGAAGCAACAACAACTTCAACATACACAAGCATGAACATGCATGCTCCCCTTGAATAGTTGCATGAGCAACCATAAAAACACAAACATCTACTCTCCCAAAAGCAGTATACACAGTCATATCACAATGTTATATAAACATGTCAAGACATGTGATGTAACATCAGGATACAAACACTTTACTCCCCCCTTTTAGCCAAAATATTGATAAAAAGACACAGTAAATATACATACATTTCACGATGACATATTGCACACAGGAAATACCACAAGTGGAAATACACATCAGTACTAGGTGGAAACAAACAAGTAGCCACCAATCATGATCACCATATGGAAACAAACAAGTCCAATACAAGTTACATGTCAAACATGTAAACTTTGTACACGAGGAAGAAGATAAATTTTGCTCCTCCTCAAACACAGAGCACCAAATCTATTCTGAACTTTCCATGTGAAGTCTCATAGGAGTAGACCTCAATTTCGGATAACTCAAAGCACAAGACACAACCATGCTTATAACTGAGATCACAAGACACAACAGAAAGACTCAGAACAAGGAAGACACGAAATCATACAAGATGTTAGAACATCCTATGAAACATCCTTGCAAAACAACTACAAGAACAAACTCAAGAATCATATGATGGACAATCATACTCCCCCTAAAGTGTTGTAAGCAACAACACTTGACTAAGACATAGACTTATGAATCAACACAAAAGAAACTGACACAGAGAACCAATAAGGTAAGAATTGATTCAAGATACAAAGAAAAAACAAAAGAAACCGACTCACTAAAAATACAAACTATAATAAGGGAAAAGAACTCTCTCCACCAGGATAGACTCAATCAGAAAAGAAGAAAAAATTCCTAAAGATTTAAAGAGTAAGTCTAAGTTTATACCAAACAAACTCAAAACTTGATGCAGGACTAGAAGCATCAAACTGACTTAAGGGAAAACAACTCCCCCAAGCAGGACTGACTCAAAAAATACCATACCTTTTTTTGTTTTTTTTAAATATATACAAGATAGAAGTCACTAACTATGAAATTTTCTCTCCTGAGCCAATGAAATTGACCCGTTCTTCAACAACGTATGAGTTTGAATCATGTAAATAAACCTTATTCTTTCTCAAGGATTTCATCTCTCTCACGAATGTTCTCCCTGTCCAGGATGCTCCAGTTGATGTTCCAACATTCCCTTCACCAACAAGCTCTACGATCACTGGCAGGATAGCGAGATACGACATTTTGAGATTTTGAGCACGAAACCTCACCCATATGAGGTAAGGCTCTAGAGGAATGGAATTCTTGTATCCCAAAGTCTTGCTATCAATCTTGTTAACCGCTCCCCAAGCATGTATAAACCTTTGACGGTAGTTTTGAGGATCGCTCTCATAGTCGAACACAATACCCTGGATGAGCATATCATGAGGACCATCCCTTTGAGCATAACCAAACTGACGCAAAGCTAAAGAAGGGTTGTAAGTGATGCCCCCTCTTATACCAAAGAGTGGTACATTAGGGAATTCCCAACAACGATCAATGATAGTGACATCTGCCTGAGATCGAGAATACCAATGGATATCTATATGAGTAAGTGACAACAACCTTTGAGACCACCTGAACCCTTGTTCATTCTTTATCACTGATCGGAGCAGGTGCAAAATAAACCACCTGGATAGTAGAGGTATGCAACACATAAGAGTTCCCCGTTTCTTCATAGTATGAGTGTGGAGGGAATACAAGATATCTCCGAGCAAAGTAGGCACCAAATTATGAGTGAGAAATATTTCGATGGCACTCATATCTATGAATTGGCCCAGATTGGGGAATAGTACCAAACCATAGATTAGCAGAGCCAAAATATCCTCAAAAGCACGAAAATTCACGGCATCTAGAAATCCATGAGTCTTCTCTATCAGAAATTTAGGAGGAAAACCCTTGACTCCGTTCCTTGTTTCCCAATTAGATACATTGTTAGGTCATTTCATATGTAAGGCTATTGCAACATCTTCAGGTTTCGGAGCTTGCTCTAGACAGGTGAACGGCATCTGATCAAGAATAGGCACTTCAAGAAAATTAGAGAATTCTTCCATTGTGGGTACTAATTGATAATCCGGAAAGGTAAAATAATGATGCTTCAGATCAAAGAACTGGAAAAGAACGCTCATCATGTCTTCCTGAAATCCAGTAGTAACCAGATTGAGTAGATGACTACGTCTCTTGGTGAATTAAGAATTGTCGGGAACCTTTCAGACTAATTCCTTAAGCTGAGAAGGTATCCTTACGAAGTTGATTTAGATGGCATTCCTACGACTGAAATTCATGACCCCGCGATACATAACAAAGATAAATCCCCTAGATCCTTGAAATGGTCAGTCATGATATGATGTTATGATGTTATGATGTCATGATGTCATGATGTCATGATAACATGCTCCAAATAGATAATCAAACACAAGCAAAGCACGCAAAGGCCTTAGGTTTAAGGCTTGCATGGGGTTTGTAGGTAAGTACCGTCTTGAAGTTTAGTTGGCTCAAGCTGTCTTAAAGAAGTAACCGGGTTTTAGGGATCTCAATATCACAGATTTTTCCCACAAATTACGTCTAGCACGGAAACTGACTTGCCACCAAATAAAACTCGGGATTTGAATCTCAATGAGTGTAGTATCGACTATCAACCAACTTCGGGTTGCACCAAAGCCGGCTATATCACTACCTTCTAATGGATAAGTTAGGTCAATTAAGGTTCTAAGGTTAGTTAGTGCTTATGACACCACACAACATCCTAGTATGCTCCCCGACTGACTCGAGGGATACCAGTACAAACCAATGTGTCGCACTAACATAGCCATCATCTAAACCATATCGTATACGCCGTATAGTTTCCATGATCTATTGCTACTTACCTAAAATGTTCCCCAGATCCAGGTATAGAATCTTTGCAAGAAATAAACCCAACAACCCTTAAAAAAAGCAGACAAATCAAACAAGGAAAGCATTTAAAAGTGATCTATATCTAAGGTAACCCCACTTTTAGTTTTCCCCAGCAGGGTCGCCAGTTCTGTAATATGATGGGAGAACTGACTTGGTTTTACGTTTTATTGTAAATGTTGCAAATAGTAAGAGTCGCTACCGACTTTTCTTTTATCCAATAAGGAAAGGGTGAAAAGAACAGGAAAGACCTTCAAGAATTTTCTGAGTTCAGGGGGTAGGTTATGAAAAGGGAAGGTGTTAGCATGCTTTTCATCCGTAGTTATCTACGGGCTCTTAAACGCTAGCTAACTTTGTTTGAAAATGCTTTGTGTGTATGTTTGAAAATATTTTGAAAAATTCCTAAGTGCGGAAAACTTTGTAATGATTCTCGTATCAGTTGAGAACATATATAAAGTGTTTGTTTTGAAAATATTTCAGAGAAAAGTGTTTGTGTGAAAAGATATTTTTTGTGAGCAAGCGGTTATGAGCTATCTACCTACTCAAAGTCTTTCGTGTTATTTTCCTTCTCCTCAGATAGTGCTATCCTACCATTAGTTAGTAGGAAGCCCTATCGTTGGATGTGAAGGGATGAGCATGGGTCATCGTACAATCATAAAGGCAACTCGTAGGGCGCTTTAGCAATTTTATCGTAAGGGTCTAAGATCGTTCACCGAAGGCAGCATCAAAGGGTCATCGAGGGACTACGATCTTTTTGTATCGGAGAGACTTTTCTAAAGCGTCCCCATGTTTGAGGGACATGACTGCTTCCGAAGGCAACAAGTGAGATCACCCTAGAGGTACGTGTGTGAAAAGTGATTCAATTCAGTTATTTAATCTTGATTAGGGTTTTCTAAATTGTTTTTAGTCTTTCCATATAAACCCTAATTACTAGCAGTTATAAGGAAAGCAGTAAAGGCAAAAATTAAAAGTTATACACTATTACAGAGCTTCGGGGAATGGGGTACAAACCACAAAACTGGGGAAATAGAAAGCAAATAAAAGTCCTAGTTAAACTATTACATTCTGTAGCAATTACATAATAGGAAAACTAATGCGAAAATAATAAAGCGCGAAACAGTAAAAAGGAAAAGAAACAGAGAAATTGTTTAATGAAAAATGATTGATGATTTAACCTAAACCTAATTGATTTTAATTAAAAAATTGATTAAGTGATTAAATTAAACAAACCCTAAAGTCTAGGTCGATTTTAATTAATCGAAAAAGTTAGGTAATTAAATTAATCGAAACTAATTATCCTAATTAATTTAATAAATAAAAAATAAAAATTAATTCATGATAAAGAGACTAAACATAATTTGTTTTAATGTTGATTAAAAAATAATCAGGGTTTATTGAAAAATTAGGGTTAAGAAAAAGAAAATAATGTTAGTATAAAATAGAGAAAAAGAATGCTGGAGATGAGTGTTGAACTCATGCCCCCAAGACCTCCAGGCAGCATGCATACCACCAGGCCAAGCGCGCTCCTGTGCTAGGATACACATCCAACATGTTTTATAATCAGCCTACAAAAATATGAGAAATATGAAAAAATAGCAAAATCGGGGATCGAACCTGTGACCAGAGGGAGGAATGACTTAGCGCGCGCGTTTTAACCATTGGGGTGGTGATACATCCATTAATACAACTGAAACAATGAATATATATTATATAAACAAATACATTAGCCGAAGAAGCGCCAGAGCCCTAGCTCCGGTCGTATTTTTCGGCAACCCTATTTTTTAAAACCTACAAAAAAACAAATAGTTAGTGATCCAAAATGTCCTATCCCCCCTAATTCGACCCTCTTGAATCCAAATATGGGCTTAGTTTTGGCTATAAATCCCTGTAGATTGAGCTATGAGGCAAGTAAAACAGATCGGAGCAAACATGGTATTTTGTAGTCTAGCATGCATGGGACCCATGCGATTGCTCTATTCAGCATTATCAGACCTCACAAACACATTACAAACATTAGTAAACATTAGAATGCAGTAGAATAAAAAATACAGAATTTTAAATATGGATGAAATCGTGATGTTTGCATGAGTGTTTTCTGGCCATTTGGATCATTGTGAATGATCCAATCTTACCCCGGGAGGGAATGTAATTGATTGGAATCACAAACTTGTGGTGAGAGGTAGTGTAATAAGGGTTTGAGAATTTTAGGGTTCTTAAAAATATTTGCTATTTTTTGACAATATTAAGAGGTAAGGATTTCGTGTGTTTGCTCTTGTCTTGATGTCTGAATATATAGAGAATTTTTAGGGTAAAAATAAATGGGCTTGGACTCTTGTAGTAAGATATAATTTAATCTTATTTTATATTATTAATAAATTAAATAAAAAATAATAAAAAATAAATAAAATAAAACAAGGCCAAAGGGTGTATAATTGAATTTTGAGGTGTATGAAGAGTATAACACATGTTTGGACCTTAAAACCATGGCCCAATAGTTCAAAACACCAAGCTTGCTCAAATTGAACTTCATGCATTTACAGTACACAATTTCCCAACTTGCAATAATCATAACTTACTCAATTTTCATCTTTTGAAGGTGATATTGTACTTTTTGGAAAGCTCAAGATGACCTCTGCAATTTCTATGTTGATCATTTTTGCTTTTGAAGACTTTATGTTGATGTAAGTTGCCTTGACAAAGAGTTTCTTTTTGTTGACTTTTGAAATGACCTATAATGTATTGGCTTATATCTCTCAAATGATGCATTTTTGGACTTGAGCATAAAGATACTAAGTTGTAGGGAATTGAATTTCCTTCAAGTTGGTGTTTGATTAAGGAAAAGCTGATGAAGCATGTGAAAGTTATGCTTGGTCAAAGTTCAGTTGACTTCTCCTAAGGAAACCCTAATTTGGCAACGTTTGACTTTTGATGATTTGGGGGCTTTTCTTGAGGAATCATGATCAAACCTTGATCAAATGATGGATATGACTTCAAAATGTTTATGTTTACCCAAAATCTTGAGGTTTAACTGTATGTTGACCATATTTGACTTTTTACCCAATACAGTTGATTTTCAGTCATCTGAGCCATTGACTGAGCAAACTTGTGATGCAAGACTTGAAACTTGACATGAGCATTCTTGAAGACCTATGGAGAACCATTAAAACCACTTGAGACCTTGAAAACCCAATCTTCATTGAGAAATACCAAACCTTAGTTGTGGACCCATTGCTTAGAAGGAGAATTTGTCTGATCAATTCTTGAGCCAACTTGAACAAATGAGGACCTCATGAGATTGTCTTTGAAGAAAACTGGGAGGGTAAATTTTGGGGTATAACACTTGCCATTCGTGATCTGAAGGTGGAAGAGGATTGAACACTTAAGTGCCTAGAAATTTGCAGTCACATGTGTACGAAGTAACACTGTTGGTTGATTGTATTGCTTGAATGGGCTTAAAGATGCCATTCTGGGAGATGATAGAGTGTTTTTGTAGATGAGCTTATAGATGCCATCCAGAGTAACGGTTGATAGGAGTATCATAATGAGTCTACGCTCGACTTGATCTGATGGAATGAAAATTTATGAAGAAAAATGCTTTTCAGAACGAAGGCCCTGAAGGAGATGCTTTTCAGAATTCAATCTCTGAAGGGAGATGCTTTTCAAAATTCAGTCTCTGAGGGGAATCATTTGATCATGCAAATATTCACCCCGTCCTATTTCGGGAATTGATATGCAATTGTTCTTCATTGGTAAACCCGTCTTGTTTCGGGAATTCATACCATCTGGTCATATAGATAGTTGCCCTGTCTTGTTTCGGGAATTAATCTCTGACCCGCTTTTTATCGGTAAACCTGTCTTTTTTCAAGAATTCATATTGTCTGGTCGTATACATAGTTGCCCCGTCTTGTTTCGGGAATTAATCTATGACCCGCTTTTTGTTGTTAAACCTGTCTTGCTTTGGGAATTCATATCGTTTGCTCATATAGATAGTTTCTCCGTCTTGTTTTTGGAATTAATCTTTGACCCATTTGAAAGTTGCTGATGATATCCGTTTGTTTATGGACTAACCTAGAAGAAACAAAGTTAGTTTTATGCAATGTCATGATATATGTAATGCATTGCGTAATGATGTTCTCAAAATAAATTAGAGTGTCGTATGCGTTTTGTATGTATATGTTATGATGTTTTGTAAATGATGTATGTATATGAGATTTTTCTAACGACAACGATAGCTTTGTATAGAATCTTTGGACAGGGAAAATAAATCGCTGCTTGTTGTTGGGGATGAATAATATGAATCTTAATTCTTTCCTAGAGCGTCTTTGCTGGGGATTCTTGCTTTCCGTTTGAGAATATTCTGCTGGGGACATCCGACTTCTGCTTAGGGATAGAAGAGATAGATACTCCTCTAATGTGTGGATGTCAATTTTTTTTGGGGAGGACAAAGTTGAATGGCATCTGACCTGGGAAGATAATTTTGTCTGGGAATTACGATAATCAGAGAAATAACCTCTATCTGGGAAATAAACCCTGTTGGGGAAATAAACCATGTTGGGGAAATAAACCTTGCTAGGGAGATAACTCTGCTGGAGAAGGGAATTCTATCAGGGATTTTACAGTGCTAGAGGAATAAACTCCGCTGGGGAATTAAATCCCTATAAACTGTTTTGAGGGAATCATTTCTGATGGGAATTGGAATTTTATAGGTTGTGCGGAGGAAGTTTTCATCGTATGTTGGGGAAATGACCACACTTCTTTGCCTGCTAGGGACCTACTGGGAAAGATGATCAAGTGAACTGCTGGAAGATACCTCAATTTCTGTCTGAAGGTATATTATACTTGCTGAGGAATGTATCTCTGTCGAGGATGAGTTTGTAAAGGTAGCTCTGTGGGGATTTCTCTGTGGAGATTTGTCGATGACTTGAATGTTATCTCGACTCCTAGAGTCTTTGGTAAATGATAACCCTATTTTTATGCATATATTTGTTAACAGTAATCATATTAATATGCATATATTCATTCAATTTAGTCATTGGACATTTTTTGCAAACAAAGCAGAGAAAGTAAGTTTGAATTTTGAATTATATTTGTATTGATGGTTTTCCTATAAACATGAAGTTTTGTACAAGGAGGCAGAGATCCTAGTAAGAGGAAATCTTCGTAAAATGGAGAGCAAAGTAAAAATAACAATAAGGAAAAACAACTATGTGGAAGTGATCCCATCGTATTTCAACTCTGCTATCGCCCCTATGTCTTCAAGCATCTCATCCCTCTCTGTTGGAAGAACTTGACTGAATTAATCTGTACCATTTGAACTTGACGTTAATGATACAACTTATTGTATGTAGGTGATCCAACGGGACATAGTCGTACGCTTTAATCCCTAACTTTTTCCCGGACCGCCCTTGCGGGTTTTCAGTCCATCGGGATACCCTTTTTTGCCCAAGCCGTCTTTTCCGGTTTTCAACTTGCCAGATGTACACTTTATATATATATATATATATATATATATATATATATATATATATATATATATATATATATATATATATATATATATATATATATATATATATATATATATATATATATATATATATATATATATATATATATATATATATATATATATATATATATATATATATATATCCCTAATTTTTGCCTGAACCCTTTTGGTTCACCGGGATGCTCATAATTTTTCCTAGGCTAGTCAATCTAGCGGGTCTCTTTCATGCATAGTATTTTTTAACTATGACCGCATTCACAGGGTGCAGGAAATATTCATCGTCCATGGTGGTCATTATCATAGCGCCGCCAGAAAATATCCTCTTAATCACAAATGGCCCTTCATATGTAGGAGTCCACTTGCCTCTGGGATCACCTTGTGGTAAGATGATGCGCTTTATTACCAAGTCGCCAGCCTGGTATACCCGATGTTTGAATTTCTTGTTGAAGGCTTTGATCATACGCTTCTGATACATCTGACCATGACAGACAGCCGCAAGCCTTTTCTCGTCGATCAAATTTATTTGGTCCATCCTAGTCTGAATCCACTCGTCTTCGTCTAAACATGCATCTTTCATGATCCTTAAGGAAGGAATATGGACTTTGATAGGTAAGACAACTTCCATACTGTAGACTAGAGAGAATGAGGTTTCCCCAGTTGATGTTCGCACTGAAGTGCGATAGCCATGAAGAGAAAATGGTAATATCTCATTCCAATCTTTGTATGTCACAGTCATCTTCTACAAAATCTTCTTGATATTCTTATTGGCGGCTTCCATTGTGCCATTCATCTTTGGTCAATAAGAGAAGAATTATGGTGCTTAATCTTGAACTGCATGCAGAGTCCCGTGATCATAGTATTGTTGAGATTGGTACCATTGTCTGTGATAATCCTTTCGGGGATACCATACCGACAGATTAGGTTATGCTTAATGAATCGAGCCACAACATCATTGGTAACGGAGGAAAACGATGCTGCTTCAACCCACTTTGTGAAGTAATCAATAGCGACCAGGATGAAATGGTGCCCATTATAAGTCGTAGGCTTAATCTCTCCAATCATATAAATGTCCCACATTGAGAACGACCAAGGAGCAATCAAGATATTCAGAGGATCTGGAAGCACATGTACTTTGTCCACATAAATTTGGCATTTGTAACAAGTTATGGAATAGTGATGGAAATCAATTTCCATGGTCGACCAATAATAACCTGATCTCAGAATCTTCTTAGCCATTGTGTGCTCCATGGAATGAATACCAAAGATACCTCCATGCATATCTTCCATAATCTTCTCAACTTCCTTCTTGTCTACACAACGAAGCAAAGTCGAACTGTGATTGCGCTTGTACAAAATTCCATTGCTCAGAAAGAACTTTGCAGAGAACCTCCATAGAAATTTCTTATAGTTAATAGACGCCCCTTCAGAGTACTCTTGAGCCTCGAGGTATATTTTAACTTCATAGTACCACGGCTTCTCCTCTACTCCACCAGTATCGACTTTGTAGCAATGTGCTAGTTCGTCTAGTCTCTCGATAGTAATTCGAGGAGCTTCGTTGTCCCACCTGACTTTGAACATAGATGATATAGTAGCTAGTGCGTCTGCCAACTGATTCTCTTCTTGTAGGATATGTTCAAAAGTGATTTCCTCGAAATACGAAACTAATATCAATGCATGATTTCAATAATGAATGATATTTGGGTGCTTCATATCCCATTCTCCCTTAATCTGACTGATCACTAGGCTGAGTCCCAGTACACATTCAAGAATTTGATTCTCATATCAATAGCAGCCTTAATACCCATGATGCATGCTTCATATTCGACCATGTTGTTGGTACAGTCAAAGCAGAGTCTGGAGGTGAAAGGCGTATGGAAACCCTTGGGAGAGACGATCACAACATCGATTCCATTTCCTAGTGTGTTAGAAGATCCATCAAAAACCAAAGTCCATCGGAATCCCAACTCAGGTCCTTCATACGGTCCAGGTTCTTCACAATTTGTAACTAGCATGATATTCTCATCCGGGAACTCGAAATTCATGGATTGGTAGTCATCTACAGCTTAATGAGCCAAATGATCTGCCAATACACTTCCTTTAATTTCCTTCTGAGTGGTGTACTGAATGTTGTATTCTGTTTAGACCATTTTCCATCTGGCTATCCTTCCGGAGAGAGCGGGTTTCTCAAATATGTATTTGATAAGATCCATCTTAGAGATCAACAAAGTAGTATGAGTCAACATATATTGTCTTAGTCGGCGAAAAGCCCATGCCAAAGTGCAACAAGTTTTCTCGAGCAGTGAGTATCTTGTTTCACAGTCGGTAAACTTTTTGCTAAGGTAGTATGTTGCATGCTCTTTTGGACCAGACTCGTCATGTTGCCCCAATACACACCCCATTGAATTCTCTAACATTGTTAAGTACATGATAAGAGGTCTTCCTTCAACTGGAGGTATCAGAATCGAAGGTTCTTGGAGGTAATCCTTGATCTTGTCAAAAGCTATCTGACAATCGCCATTCTACTTTACTACTTGGTCTTTCTTCAGTAACTTGAAGATCGACTCACAAGTACCGGTCAAATGAGAAATAAATCTGGAAATATAGTTTAATCATTCCAGGAAACCTCTGACTTCCTTCTTAGTACGAGGAGCTGGATTTTCTTGAATGGATTTGACCTTACCGGGATCAACCTCAATACCTTTACCACTGACGATGAAACCTAGAAGTTTAACGGATCTTACCCCAAAGGTACACTTGTTTGGATTCAATCTCAGCTTGTACTTCTTCAATCTCTTAAACAACTTGTGTAGGTGGTCAAGATGTTCTTCTTCAGTCTAAGATCTAGCTATCATAATGTTAACATAAACCTCTATCTCGTGATGTATCATATCATGGAACAAAGCTACCATAGCACGTTAATATGTTGCACCGACATTATTTAACCCAAAAGGCATGACCTTGTAGCAGAAAGTGCCCCACTATGGGACGAAAGTAGTCTTCTCTATGTCTTCAGGTGCCATCTTGATCTGATTATAACCGGAGAACCCATCCATGAAAGAAAGTACTTTATGCTGAGCAATGTTGTCAACTAGAACATCAATATGTGGAAGCGGAAAGTCAGCTTTGGGGCTTGCCCTATTCAGATCCCTGTAATCTACATATGTACGCACTTTGCCATCATTCTTCGGTGCTAGAACCACATTTGCAACCCACTGAGGATAAGACATAACAACCAAGAAACTTGTGTTGAACTGCTTCATAACCTCAGCTTTAATCTTTTTATATATCTCAGGACGCATACGATGAACCTTCTGCTTTATTGGAGAAAAACCTTCTTTCATCGGTAGACGGTGAACCACAATATAAGTATCAAGCCCGAGCATGTCTTTTATGACCAAGAAAATATCTTAACATAGTCGCACAACATATGGATTAATCTGTTCTTGACACTGTCTTCTAGATTGGCACCTATCTTGACCTCTTTCTTGTCCTCTTCAGTACCCAAGTTCACAACCTCGATTGGCACTTCATGCGGTTGTATGGCTCTTTCTTCTTGCATTAACAACCTAGAAATCTCTCCAGGTACTTCGAAATCTTCTTCACCTTCGTCCTCGGCTTAATAGATCAGGTTTTCAAAGTCATAATTGGCAATAGCAGAATTGTTATCGACGGGATCCAGAGTGGATTTAGATCTACAATTTGTTGTGTGGGTGTGTGCAAGAACATATAGCTATTTTGAAAGTAATAAAGTAAAAGAAATACATAGAGCGCAAAATTTGAATGTAAACGTCTAATGTCTTATTGAATGATAATATGCGAATGAAATGACAACCCTAACAAATGGACCGTTATGCCCCGGGTAAGGCATAAGGCTTAAGGTTATTGTTTAAAAAAAATTACATATCCAAAACTTGAAAGCAAAAATAAACACAAAATAACATTTACTCCTGACTAAAGGATATCTATATAACCTCTTTAGTCTTCCAATTGCCGAGTCCATTATCCGTGGTGGGAAAAATCCAATTGTCTAGGTCGTAGTCACTATTAGCATCTTCCACTGCATTGACTGCATTGTTGCTGACGCGGAATGGTGGTCTTCCAGCACGAGCACGACGAAAAGCTCTCTGTGCCTCTGCAGTGAAACCCAAACAAAATTTGTCAGACTTGTACTGAATGTCAGGAAGCTGACCCCAAGTAGTATAACCACCTTCTTCTACCACAACTTTGTCGTCCTTCTGAGAAGCCGTCCTGGGCGGATCCTTAGTAACCTTAGGAATAGCAGAAATGTCTTCAGTAATAATAGTTGTCTGAGAGATAACTTCAAAAGTATGGCAGGGAGTTTCGATGAATTCGTCGTCCATCTCAACATATTTGAATGAGTTCAAGTGACTTACCATGTACTCTTCTTCACCACAAACTGTGACAACCTTTCCATTCACGGGATATTTCATCTTTTGATGTAGAGTGGAGGTAATAGCACTTGCCCCATGAATCCAAGGGCGTCCAAGTAAACAGGAATAGGCCGGTCAAATATCCATTACATAGAAGGTAAAGTCGAATAACCATGAACCTAATCTGATCAAAAGAACCACCTCTCCATGCACCATCCTCTTTGAACCATCAAAGGCTCTCACCACAATATCACTGGGCTTCAGCATAATCCCTTCATAATCAAGCCTATCTAGAGCACTATTTGGTAGAATGTTTAATGAGAAACCCGTATCAACCAACACATGAGCTAAGGTAGTACCCTCGCATTCAATAGAGACATACAGGTCCCTGTTATGGTTTCTTCCTTCAGGGGTCAAATCGGCATCAGAAAAATCCTAGCCCGTTATCAGTCATCAGGCTAGCAACATAATTTTCAAATTGATTAGCAGAGGTTTCTCGTGGCACGTGAGTGGATTTCAAGAACTTCACCAAAGCCTGGACATGGGCTTCCGAATACAATAATAGGGATAACATGGAGATCTTAGAGGGAGTCTGCCCCATCTATTCAACAATCTTATAATCACTTTTTTGAATGATTTTTAATACCTCCTCCAACTCTTGCTTGGAGGTATCTTCAGCGGTAACTTCTTTAGGTGCCTTTGTCTGGGTAGGGTATGGCATTGGCTCTTTGCCCCAAGTCTCAGTAATTGACTCGATAGTGGTAACATGAACTGGTGTGGCGACAGTCTTCGAAGATATTTCGGGAGAGAAAACCCTTCCACTTCTAGTAACTTTACTAGTCCTAACAATATTCTTAATGTTGGAATCAATAACTTCAATACCTTCACTTTCAATAGTCAATAGTTCTCGCTTGACACCATGGTAGTAGATGTTGGCCCCATAATTACAAGGGACAACCTTGTCATAGGAGTATGGGATTGGTCTGGGTGTGGTGATTATAAGAGGAGCAACTCTAGGTTCAACCTTAATCTTCATAGGCCTTTGGCAGTGATCCTTATAGGAGTACCAAAAATTACAAATGCTTCTTCAAGCTCTAACTCTTGAAACAAATTCTCAATATAAGGAGTCTTCTCATTTAGAATTATGTGGTTATCCATCAGACGCTGAATACCTTCTTTCAGCAACTTGCAGCCATTTTGTTGGGTTGTGCAGCAGTAGCACCTTTCAATGCAACCCAGAAATAAACCGGCCTGTAATAGATTCTTCTTGATAATCAGAAGTGGAGAAGTCAATTCACTTACAGCAGAAACATATAAAACATCATCAATAACACTTATGCCTTTGCCGTGCTTAGGCATAGGTGCAGTAATCACATTAGAGGTCTCGGGAGGATCAAATTCAATCTCTTTATTGTCAATTATATCTTGAATTTTATTTTTCAAAGCTCAACAACTATTTGTGTCGTGTCCAGGACTATTGGAATGATAGGCGCATCTTACATTACGAGTGTACTTGGGGGAGGAAGTGTTGGGATTCCCGAGACAATATGTAATACGGTGAGAGAACTGACTTTTAGGTTTTGTGTTTTATTGCAAATGTTGCGGATAGCAAGAGTCGCCACCGACTTTTCTTTTATCCAATAAAGAAAAGGGTGAAAAGAACAGGAAAGACCTCTTGAGAATTTTTTGTGTAAAGGGGGTAGGTTATGAAAAGGGAAGGTGTTAGCACCCTTTTCATCTGTAGTTATCTACGAACTCTTAATTTCTAGCTCACTTCTTGAAATGCTTTTTGTTTGTGTATGTTTGAAAATATTTTGAAAATGCCTAAGTACGACAATTTTGTAATGATTCTCGTATCGTTAAGAATGTATACAAAATGTTTGTTTTGAAAATATTTATGAAAGAAAGTGTTGTTTTATAGAGTGTTTTTAAAATGCCAATGTAAGGCAGTTTGCTTTATAATAACCCTTGTATCAGTCGTCAAGAGTGTTTATAAAGCTTTTTGAAAGTAATTTCTTTGAAAGTGTGAGGTGTGAAAGTTGTTTTAGTTTTGTGAGCAAGAAATTATGAGCGATCTACCTATTCAAAAAGTATTTGTTCTTTTCCTCCTCCTTTAGATATGGCTACTATACTATTAGTTAGTAGGAAGCCTTATTGTTGGATGTGAGGGACAGGCGTGAGTCATCGTACAATCATAGAAGGCAACTTGTAAGACATTTTAGCAATTTTCGTAAGGGACTAAGATCGTTTACCAAAGGCAGCATCGAAGGGTCATCGAGGGACTACGATCTTTTAATCGAGGGTCTTTACTAAAACATCCCACGTTCGAGGGACATGGTTGTTTTTCATCCGAGGCAACAAGTGAGGTTACCCTAGAGGTGCGTGTGTGAATTGTGTTTTGGATTCAAGTATTTGTCTTGAGATTAGGTTTTCTAATGTTTTGTTTTTTTATTCTTGTCATATAAACTCTAATTACTAAAAGTAATAAGGAAAGCGGTAAATTGAGGAAATTAGATGTTCTACGCTATTACAAGGCCTCAGGAATAGGGGTACAAGTTTATGAATGAGGGAGGAAAGCAATAAACCTTAATTATCTATTACAAACTTTTGACAGTTACATAATTGTATTAATGCGAAAAATAAATAAATGCGCGGAGATAGAAAGGGGAAAGATGTAAAATCCCTAAAAATTCTAAGTATTTTAAGAAAATATTTATTTGTTTCTTTGTTTAGAAAATATTCGAAATGTGAAATAAAAAGGTTAGACCTAATTCTAAATATTTACAATTTAATTATTTAAAATAAAACAAAGTATAATTAAATTAATTAATTTTATTTATTAAGAATAAATTAATTAATTAAAACCTTAAGAATCTAAGTATTTAGAAAATATTTTGGTGTTTTATTTAGAAAATATATGGAGTATAAAACCTAGTTCTAATTAAATAAAAACCAAGGTGATTAAATTAAATTAATTTTTATTTATCAAAAATTAAATTAATTAATTAATAAAAAACATAAATCTAATTTTTTTAATCATTTTTATGATTTTTTCCTGATTTAATAAAAATGATTTTAGAAAAGAAAGTTAATTAAAAAATAACAAAAAAGGAATTTTAATGGGCCTGTTGTTGTAAAAGAAAAATTAGGGGGGGGGGGGGGGGGGGGGAGGAGGAGGGGGGAGAAGCAAAACTGTTTAGCCCAAAACAGAGGAGCCCAACGCCTGTTTGTGATCCAGTGGGGATGGTTTTTTGGGATGTACCATAGGCTTGCGCTTGGGTGTATTGGATCTGATTGCATGATGATCTGATGGTGTGGATATGAGGCTCATGATAGGCGCGCTAGGCTTGCTCACATTGGATATGTATAGAAAATGTTAGAAAAATAAAATGCCAGAGGCAGGGATCGAACCCCTTCCCTGAAAAACTAACGCCCTACACACACGCGCTTGCCACTGGGATGGCTGTTTCATCCGGTTATGAATCAGCCACCAATAAATATATTATAAACTCAATTTTTAAATTCTTATTCCGTGCCAACCTTCTTCTTCTTCTTCTTCCCTGTAACAACAACAACAACTTCCATTCTTTGATTTTTGTAAAAATCTCATTTCTCAACCATTTTGAAAACTTCCAAAACCACACTTGCTTGAAATTTGAACACGAATTCAACCATATAAATTTCAGAAGCTATAGATCAATGGTTAGGATGAATTTTGTTTGGTACCAAACTAAACCCTAAAACTTTAAAAAACTCAGTTCCAAAATTCTCATCACATAGTCCACTAAAACGAAAAATAAAGATATGGTTAGATCCATAGACATGATATCTACGTTGAGGAGTCCAACACTTCTTCAAGTTGGAAAACAAAGTTGGAGAAAGTGTACTAAGTTGGAGAAAGTCCAACACTTCTTCAAGCACTTTCAGAAGCAAGATGATGATTGTTTTAGCTTGCTGGGACCTTGAGGAGTGTATTGCAATCCTTACTTTGCTTTGAGAGTGGCTGGAATGATCTACTCAAGTCAAGTTGCAAGGTTGGAATTTGAAAATGGTGGATGATGAAGATGATGTTACAGTGATGAAACAGGTATTTGGATCAACTATACATGATGTATATGAAGTGTTTGGATGACTGGTTTGGACAAAAGTTACAAGGTTTGAGAGATTCGAAGATTTGGACTTCAAAGCTCAAAAATGGAGTTTTTGAGGCCAATTCTGATTTGGGAGAGTTTGAGAGGGTTTGTTCCTTCGTCCATTAGCTTGCAAATGATATCTCTATTTATAGATAAAAGGTTTGGAAGACTCAAGTAACCAGAAATGAAAGATAATAAGTTATGGTTTGGTTGCTTAAATTTTAAGTAACATTGTCTCAATGCATTATAGGGTGGTTGTTAGGCTTAGAGATGTTGCTTCTGAGCATTCATGTTGAGTGTGATCAGAATAAACAAGTTAGAGGCTCAAGGAGTGGACTTTGTGATTAAAGTGATCTTTACAAAAATGGAAGTATGCTTTTTTTTCCTTAAATGGCCAAATGTATTGGATAATGCTTTAATAACATGGATCATAGCTCAAAATCTTGTGCAATATTCTTATTAAAGATAAATTTGGAGGTTTAGAGGCTTGAAAAGTGGGAGTATGCAACATGCCTTGAAGATTTGGTTATGAACTTGTCACAAAAATGACCTATAATGCAACCTTAGATACCCAACTTCATCTCTTCAAAAATTCTAGCTCAAGCATGATCTTTTTATGACCTTGGACATTTTGAAAAGCTTGAAACATTATCTACAAATTTCATGTTGACCACTTTGGCTAAATCAAATGGGAACTTGGTGGAAATTTGCCAAGAAGTTGGGGTAAAAAACAGATCAAAACTTGTAAAAAAATTTCTAAGTGTTGGATAAAAAACATCATAACTTCATGGGCTTATATCTCTTAAATTAAGAACTTTATGAGGACCATCCCACATTAAAAAGTTTTAGAATTCATCAATCCCTACAACTTTCATGTTGAAAGTTTTCCTTGAATCAACTTGTATCTTGAGGAAACTTGCTTGTGAAGTTAGGGTTTTTTAGGTACAAAACACTTGAATTTTTTCTAAGTGTTTGAAAATCTTCAATTTTGAATTTTGTTGACTTTCATAATTATTGATGACCCAACTTCATAATTTTGAATGTTTTGATGATTCTTTATTTTTGAATTCCCATTTTGACCAAAAAGTCAAAGTTTGACTTTTGTATGACTGTTGACTTTTCATCAATTGATTCAATTCTTCAAATATCAATCACTTGCATCTTTTGAAATGTTTTGAGCCATGTAATTAGGTCAAGATGTTGTATTTGAGTCCTTGAGATAGTGCTTCAAGCCATTAGGTCATGCACTAGGTCAACAGTCATTGATCAGTCATTTTCAATCAAAACCCTAATTTTGGTAATTTTTGACCTTTGATGATTTGAGGACTTTCCTTGAGGAATAATGGTCAACCCTTGATCAAATTATGAATATCACCTCAAAATGTTGATTTTGACAAAAAAATTCTTGAAGTTTGACTGTATGTTGACCATAGTTGACTTTTTGTCCAATATAGTTGATTTTTAGTCATCTGAGCAATTGACTAAGCAAACTTGTGATGCAAGGCTTGAAACTTGACATAAGCATTATTGAGGACCTATAGTGAACCATGGAAGTCATTTGAGACCATTTCAACCCATCCTCCCTTGTACAATATGAAACCCTAGTTATGGACCCATTACTTAGGAGGTGAGTTTGTCTGATCAACCCTTGAGAATCCTTGAGCATATGAGATCTTAGAAGAATGCCTTGAAGAAAATGGAAGGGAAGTTTTCTGGGTACAACAACTTCCCTTGTTCTATCTTCTTAAACCTGAAGAGGTATATTGGCATGTTCGCCATTCATGACTTAAAGGTGGAAGATGATTGAACACTTAAGTGCCCAGAAATTTGCACTCGCTGGTGCACGAAGTAATGCTGTTGGTTGAATATACTGAGAATGGGCTTAAAGATGCCATTTGGAGAGGTGATGGAGATTTGTCAGAGATGGGATTATAGATGCCATCCAAAGTAATTGTGGATATAATTTAGACTAAGTCTACGGGCGACTTCAACTAGAAGAAGTATCAGAATAAATCTAAGATCGATTTAAATTGAGCCAGAAGAGGTATTTTTGTCTTTAACTGGAAGAAGTATTAGAATAAATCTATGGTTGATTTAATCTGAGCTAGAAAGGTCTACTAGAAGAAGTATTAGAATAAATCTATGGTTGATTTAATCTGAACCAGAAGATGTTTGCATCCGTCTTTAACTGGAAGAAGTATTAGAATAAATCTATGGTCGATTTAATCTGAGCCAGAAAATGTCTACTGGAAGAAACATCAGAATAAATCTATGCTCGATTTAATCTGAGCCATAAAAAGTGTACTAGAGGAAGTATCTGAATAAATCTATGGTTGATTTAACCTAAGCCAGAAGAGGTCTTTTTGTCTATAATTGGAAAAATTATTAGAATAAATCTATACTCGATTTAATCTGAGCCAGAAAAAGTCTACTAGAGGAAGTGTCAGAATAAATCTATGGTTGATTTAAACTGAGCCAGAAGAAGTCTACTGGAGGAAGTATCAGAATAAATCTATGATTTATTTAAACTGAGCCAGAAGATGTCTATTGTAAGAAGTATCAGAATAAGTATACGCTTGATTTAATCTAATCCAGAAGAGGTCTATGAAGGAAGTGTTTGTCATGTAGATAATCTTCCCTTCCAGTTTCAGGAATTGATCTACAATCTGTTTTTGTTCGTAAACCTGTCATGTTTCGGAAGTTCATACCACTTGGTGATAAAGATAGTCGCCCCATCCTGTTTCGGGAATTGATCTTCATCTGACCATAAAGAAAGAAAGATAGTTTCCCCGTCCTGTTTCGGGAGTTAATCTTTGCTCGGTTGTATAGATAGTTTCCCCGTCTTGTTTCGGGAATTAATCTGGAACCTACTTTTTGTTGGCCGTAGAGATAGTTTCCCTGTCTTGTTTCGAGAATTAATCTCTTACCTGGTGTAATACGGTGGGAGAACTGACTTAGGTGTTTTGCGTTTGATCGCAATTAATGCGGATAATAAGAGTCGCCACCGACTTCTCTTTTATCCAACAAAGGAAAGGTTGAAAAGAACAGGAAAGACCTTTAGAGATGTTTTCTTGATTTCGGGGGGTAGGTTATGAAAAGGGAAGGTATTAGTACCCTTTTCATCTGTAGTTATCTACGGGATCTTAGTTGCTTGCTAGATCACTTTCTTTTGTTTGAAAATGTGCTTGTGGTATGGGTTTTGAAAGTATTTTGAAAATGTCTTTGTAATGGTTCTCATTTCTATAAGAACGCGTAGAAAGTGTTTGGTTTTGAAAATAGTTCAAAGAGGTGTTTGTGGAATGTGTTTTTGAAAGTGATTTTGAAAAGTGTCTTTGTAATGATTCTCGTTTCTATAAGAATGCATACAAAAAGCTTTGTCTTTTGAAAATGTTTCAAATGAAAGTGTTGGTGTATAAAATGTTTTTGTTGTGAGCAAGCGAGCAACTAGGAGCGTCCTACCTACTCAAAAGGTCTAGTATTATTTTCCTCCTCCTTTAGATGTTGCTATCTTACCATTGATTTGGTAAGAAGCCCCATTGTTGGATGTGAAGGGACGGGCGTGGGACGTTTATATAGTCATAGAAGGCAACCTATGGGATGTTTTAGCAATTTTCGTTTAGGAACTAGATCATTTACCGAAGGCAACATTGAGGGTCATCGAGGGACTACGATCTTTTATCGAGGGTCTTTGCTAAAACGTGATAACACTTACTTTACACTTGTTTTGACTCTGATTTCACTTGTTATTTAGGTTTTTTATTATTGTTTTCTCGTATTATGCCTATATTTTGTTTCCTTTTCAGGTATTCCAATTATCCAGAGCTCCCCTGAAGAAATGAAGGAAAACAGGATGAAAAACAGAAGTTTAGGTCAAATTTGCACATGGCGTCCACCACGGAGCCAACCATAGGGTAGGCCATGACGTGGACCACCCCCTACAAACCTCAACTGCCACGTTCCCCACTTCCTATCATTTACACTCATGGCGGGCGCCATGGCCTCCATGGCAGGCGCCACCTTTGGACGATGTTTCCCCCCCCCCCCCCCCCCCCCCCCAAAAGGAGTTGGGGGGGCATTCCTGTGATTTCCTGCATTCTTCATCCTCTATAAATAGAAGTCCCTGATTTCATTTCAATTCACCCAAGCTTAGTTGCAAACTTGATCCAACCATAGTTGCGAACTTAAGCCATATAATTTCACCATTGTAAAGCAATAATTCTTCACATCGGGGAATTATTGCACTGTTGATTGAGTCTGTGATCGAGTTCATAGGTTGAGTCTATAATCGAGTTTGGAGCACTTCGGCATAAGTTTATCTTGCCACATTTATTTTCAACTGTTGTTTATTTCCAGTCGCATTTTTTTACTTCCAATTTGTACCAGATTTAAAACCTCCTCGTTTGGAGCAGGTTTCTATTTATATATTCCACACTGCTTTTACTTTGTTTATTTCCCACACATGCTTTTACTTTGTTTATTTCCCGCATCTGCTTTTACTTTGTTTATTTCCCGCACCTGCTTTTACTTTGTTTATTTTCCGCACTGTTTTTACTTTGTTTATTTCCCACACCTGCTTTTACTTTGTTTATTTTCCGCACTGCTTTTACTTTGTTTATTTCCCGCACCACACTTTAAATTATTTACTTTCTCGCATGATTTATTTTAACATGTCTGGTTATATTCCCATGTCAGGCTGAACCTTACTAGGCTAAAATGTAAGGAATCTAGTTAGATCGATATTCCAAATAATATGTCAATAGAAATGCTTATGGGCTATTTTGGTTTTTAATACGAGTTTTCTGTACTTTATTATTGTTGGGTAAGATCGAAAGCCGTCCAACCCTTTTTTAAACTCGGTTAGTTCTAACTGGTCAAATGAAGCGAAAGCGCTTTGTCCGGTTTGTTAGGGATTTTTATTATCAAATAAATCAATTTTGAAACTATTTTCGGACGTGTTTATATGGTTAAAGTTAGGTCCCCTTTTTATTAGAAATTCCAGATCAAAATACTTTTCAACTTGGTCAAGTACTTTATTTCTTAAAAATAGGTTTATTACTTTAACACAATGCGCGCCTTTTTATAAGTGATGATAAGAAGGTCTGATTAGAGATTAAACTCGGTTCTGATTACGCGAAAGCGACAGTTACTGTTAAATTAGTTCTTTTCTTTAGTAGAAAATATTGCCCTATAAGTATTTCTATTCCGAAGCATTGCGAATATCACCTGTCTATGTGAATTACATTCGACCTTGCTTTTATATCTGAAGTTTATTTCACCGCACTTTACTTTCTTGCATGCTCAATTCCATGTTTAATATTGACTAAGCTAAACACCGTAACAATAGGAAATGATAGATTGACGATTTGTCTCAGTGGATCGATAATCTTTTATATTACTCTGATGCGATTCGTGCACTTGCGAATACACCGCATCAAGTTTTTGGCGATGTTGCCAGGGAGCATTTCGTCAAATTTTGCACCCTATAGTCGCACCGTCTAGACTAAGTTTTACAGCCCGGTTGATGCGAAGATCTCGCAACACCGGAACCTTATTCAATCCTTTAGCAGAACCTGAACGTTACATCCATTTTCTCCGTATAATTACTATGGCCGAGAATCGTAACTAAAGACCCCTTAAGGAATTTGCCTAACCATCAGATGAGGAACCTAGTTCAAGTATCGTAAACCCAGCTATAACCACAAATCATTTCGAACTAAAACTCTCATTGCTACAATTGGTGCAACAAAACCAATTTGGTGGTCTCACTACTGAGAACCCGAATCAACACTTAAAAACTTTTATACAATTAGCAGACACTTTAAAATGCAATGGTGTTTCTCCTGAGGCAATAGGACTAAGATTATTCCCTTTTCCCCTCAGACATAAAGCACGAGATTGGTTGGATTCCCTTCCACCCAATTCAATAACAACCTGGGAAGACCTTAGGAGAGTATTTCTCGCAAGATATTTTCTACCCAACAAAACTGGTGTCGTTAGAAACCAAATCACTAGATTTAACCAAAACCTGGGAGAATCACTTTTTGAAGCATGAGAGAGATATAAGGACACATTAAGATCTTGTCCACACCATGGCCTATAACAATGGATAATCATCCACACCTTCTATAATGAACTCCATTACAACACAAAGATGTCTATCGATGTTGTCGCTGGTGGCGCATTGATGAATAAACCTTACCTAGAAGCATGCACTCTCATTGAGGACATGGCCCAAAACCATTACTAATGGGGAACAGAACGAGCTACGGTAGAGAAAAAGGAGACCCAAGGAGGAAAACATGAGATAAGTTCTCTAGACATGATGCAAGTTAAAATGGACGCTCTTGCCTTAAAAGTTTAAAACATGTCTCAAAACCCTAATACTGTAGCCGCAGTAGCTTCAAAATGAGAACTCTGTGGGACCCAAGGACATCAACCTGTGGAATGTAACTTGTTGAATGAACCTTGCTCAGACCAAGTAGACTACACCCAAGGAAACCCATTTTCAAACACTTACAACCCCGGATGGAGGAATCACCCAAACTTTTCTTATAAAAACAATAGCCCAATACAAAACTCTGCACCTCCGAGACCTACAGGTTTCCAAGCCCAAAGATCAAATCAACCTATGCAAGTTGTGGCACCCACACCAAACCTTGAGAAAATCATGGAAAATTTCATTTTAAGCTTAAACCCAGCAAAACAAAGAGTTCCTAAATCAGAATATTCACGTAAATGAACTAATCACGCAATTAGGAACTAAGGTTGATCAGATAATTACACATAACAAGATGCTTGAAACCCAGATCTCGCAGATAGCGCAAACACAAGACCCACAAACTACAACTGGAGGACAATTCCCTGGACAACCTCAACCAAATCCTAAAGTGCAAGCTAATTCCATTTCCTTACAAGTGGGACTACTTACGATGGACCCAAGAATCCAGCCATGAGTACACCCTCACAACCTAAGACAAATGTTTTTCCTACAGACCAAGTGGAGGAACCAGAGGAACCCGAAAAGCAAAAAGAACCAGAATTAAAAGATAAAACTAATAAATCACCACCCCTGTACAAACCCCCAGTCCCATTTCCGCAAAGACTTAAACAAACCAAACTTGACAATCAATACCAGAGATTCGTTAAAGTTATAGAAAAACTCTATATAGAGATTCTTTTCACCGAAGCCATCACTCAGATACCATCTTGTGCTAAATTCCTAAAATACATCCTGACCAACAAGCATAGACTTGATGATCCCAAACCTATCGAATGTAATTTTATTTCAGAAAATAAACTTGCCAAGAAAGAAAAGGATCCATGAAGTTTTTCCATTCCTTGTATCTTAGGAAATCATACTATTGACAAAGCCTTCTTAGATCTAGGAGCTAGCGTCAGCCTTATTCCTTTAGCAGTTTGTAGAAGGTTAAACTTAGGAGAATTGCAGCCGACTAAAATGTCTCTCTAGCTGGCTGATAGATCAGTTAAGTATCCTATAGGAATACTTGAAGACATACCAATTAAGATGGGTCATCTATATATCCCAACTGATTTCGTGGTTATGGATATTAAAGAAGACGAAGAAATCCCAATCCTCTTAGGCAGACAATTCCTATCAACATCCGGAGCCATAATTGACGTTAAGAAAGGAAAATTAACATTTGAGGTGGGTGATGAAAAGATAGAATTTACTTTCAAAGTTCTTAATGGCACCAGTGATAGGAGATGCCTGTTATGCCATCGATTTCATTGACGAGTGTATATTGAAACTTAAGCGAGAGGAATCTAACAAAAATATCAAGTTACCTTCGACCCCCATTATGGAGGACGATGGATTTAAAAGTTTAGAACCTTACATCGATGAAGACCTCTATGAATGTTTATCGCTTACTCCCAATCCCATGCCTTTCCCTTTGAAACCATCTTTATAACTAAAGGAACTTCCCAAGAACCTCAGATACGAATTCTTAGATAAAGAGATGAATCGTCCTGTTATAGTTAACGCTATTTTAATTCAAGACAAGACAACTCAACTCTTAGAGATCTTACGAAAATATCCCTCAGCTTTAGGATATAACATCTCCGATTTAAAAGGAATAAGTCCATCTGTGTGCATGCACCGGATCTTGTTAGAGGAAAACTCAAAACCCTCAAGAGAACATCAAAGAAAAATAAACCCTATAATGAGCGATGTTGTTAAAAGAGATGTTCTTAAGTTACTAGAGGCTGGTATAATTTACCAAATATTAGATAGTAATTGGGTGAGCCCTGTGCATGTGGTGCCAAAGAAAGGAGGCATCACAATCATAGAAAATGATAAAGGTGAGCATATTGCTAAACGAACAGAAGGAGGTTGGCGTATGTGTATATATTATAGAAAATTAAACAAAGAAACCAGGAAGGATCATTTCCCTCTTCCATTTATAGATCAAATGCTCGAACGTCTAGCCAGACACTCGCACTTTTGTTATCTAGATGGATACTCTGGATTTTTCCAAATACCTATTCACCCTGAGGATCAAGAGAAAACAAACTTCACCTGTCCTTATGGAACGTTCGCCTATAGACGAATGCCCTCCGGACTCTGTAATTCCCCTGCCACTTTTCAATGTTGTATGATGTCTATATTTGCAGATTACCTAGATGGAATAATGGAAGTTTTCATGGAAGATTTCTCGGTGTGTGGATTCAATTTTAAAGATTGCCTCTCCAACCTCAAAAAAATCCTTGAAAGATGCGTAGAGGTGAACCTAGTGCTAAACTGGGAAAAATGCCATTTTATGGTTAATGGAGGTTTAGTATTAGGACACATTGTCTCAGAAAGAGGCATTTAGGTCGATAGAGCCAAAATTGAAGTTATAAAAAACCTCAGCCCACCTAAAACCATTAGGGAGATTAGAAGTTTTCTTGGACATGTTGGTTTTTATCGATGTTTTATAAAAGACTTCTCTAAAATAACAAAACCTTTGACTAATCTTATAATGAAGGACGTTGAATTTGTTTTTGACGAGAAATGTCTCGAAGCTTTTAAATTTTTGAAACAAGCACTGATTTCAGCTCCGATCATCCAACCCCTAGATTGGACACAACCTTTTGAAATCATGTGCGGTGTCGGCGATTATGCAGTTGGTGCTGTTCTAGGACAACAAAAAGACAAGAAATTACATGTTATATATTATGCTAGTAGAACCCTAGATACCGCCCAACTCAACTATGCAACAACAGAGAAAGAATTACTGGCAGTAATTTTTGCAATAGATAAGTTTAGGTCCTACCTAGTTGGAGCAAAGATCATTGTTTACACTGATCATGCTGCCATACGTTATCTATTAAATAAAAAGGACACTAAACCTAGATTACTTATATGGATCCTGTTACTCCAAGAGTTTGATCTAGACATTAAGGATAAGAAAGGCACAGAGAATGTTGTCGCTGACCACCTCTCTAGATTAGAACACTTAAAACCTGACTTATTGCCTATAAATGATGATTTCACCTATGACAGACTTATAGATAAGACTGATGATTTCGAGCCTTACAGAGATAAAGATTTTGAAAAAATTTCAGTAATAAAGAGCGTACCTTGGTATGCTGATTTTGTAAACTACCTAGCTGCAGATATCATACCCCCTGATCTAAATTACCAACAGAAAAGAAGTTCTTCAAAGATGTTAAACATTTCTACTGGGATGAACCACTCCTATTCAAGAGAGGGATAAATAATATTTTCAGGCGTTGCGTCCCAGAAGAGGAAATAGAAGACATCATCAGACACTGCCATTCTGCACCTTATGGTGGACATGCAAGTATATCTAAAACACACGCCAAGATTCTTCAAACAGGCCTCTATTGGCCAACTTTATGGCGTGATGTTCATGCGTACATTGTCAAGTGCGACCGATGCCAACTCACCGGGAACATATCAAGACGTGACGAGATTCCAATGAGGAATATCCAGGAAGTTAAACTCTTTGATGTTTTGGGTATAGACTTTATGGGACCATTTCCACCTTCAATGGGAAATAGGTACATTTTGGTAGATTTGGACTACGTGTCTAAATGGATTGAGGCTATTACATCACCCAGAAACGACACAAGAGTGGTAGTCAAGTTATTTAAGAATATCATTTTTATGAGGTTTGGAACACCCCGTCTCGTTATAAGTGATGGAGGATCACATTTCATATCCAGAATCTTTGATAAGCTCTTGAGTAAGTATGGAGTAAAGCACATAGTAGCAACACCTTATCATCCACAGACTAACGGCGAAGTAGAAGTGTCTAACAGGGAGATTAAACAAATCTTAGAAAAAACCGTTTCAATTTCCAGAAAAGATTGGTCTCAGAAGCTACATGATGCACTATGGGCCTACAAAACAACTTTTAAAACCCCTATTGGAACAAACCCTTACCAATTAGTCTATGGAAAATCTTGTCATTTACCCTTCGAATTAGAGCATAAAGCCTATTGGGCCATTAAGACCCTGAGTTTGGAATATTTGACTGCTGGTGAAAAGCGCATCCTTGACATTCATAAATTGGAGGAATTCCGCCAGTCTGCCTATGAGAATGCTATAATATATAAAGAAAGAACAAAAACTTGGCATGACAGAAGAATTGTAAAGAAAGATTTCAATATAGGCGACCTTGTTCTCCTTTTCAATTCCAGGTTGCAACTTTTTCCTGGAAAGCTATGTTCAAGATGGACTGGTCCTTTCGAGGTCTTTAGAATCCTAAGATCTAGAGCATTCGAGATCAAGAAAAATTCTTGTAGCCCATTCATCGTCAATGGGAAGAGGTTGAAGCACTACGAAGGAGGTGACATTCCCACCAACTACTCTAGCCACACCCTGATTGATCCACCAGTACCAGTTTCCGATATATGAAGTTTACTCGTCAAGCTAACGACGTTAAACAAGCGCTGCATGGGAGGCAACCCATGGGTTTATTTTTATTTTTTGCATTTATTTACTTTTTACTTTATCAAATTTTATTTTTATCTTTATACTAACAGTTGCAAAATTTATGATTTCAGGCATCACCTGCTAGCCGTCTTTGCTAACTACATTTTTCAAGATGGAGCATTTTGATGACATGCATGTTTCCTTCCAAGATGACACTCAGAGACAATGCTATACGGTCCTTTCACAGTGACCCATGGCACCGACCAGATATCCAAACCATATTTGCATGAAAGCTCTTGGCTTTGAAGCCAATATCAAGTATCTATGCAACCAGCTAAAGTGGGACAAGTATGCAGATGACCTAAATGTGACCTACACGAACCTCACCGTAGAATTCCCCAGTTCATTCGAGTTTGAGCCTTATAATGGCCAGGATGGATATCTCACTTTCAGACTATTCAGGATAGAATACTGTTTTACCCAAAGGGAGACTTGCTAGGCTTCCAGACCACACCCAATGCTATACCTGAGCTACCAGTTGGCTATTTCATGACTAGGGACATAGAGAAATTCTTGAGAGATATTACTGCTGGAGGGAGCCTTGATCCTTCCACTCAGCTATCCCCTATTATTCACAACCCCGCTTTCAGGTATTTTCAGATGGTTATTGCTCACACTTTCCTAGGGAAGGCTGATATTGATACCCATGTTAGCGAGGAGGATATATTTTTCCTCTACTATGCGACCCAGTCTCGCCCTGTAGCCTGTGGAAATTTTCTACTGTGGAATCTCATGACGACTTCTAAGTCTGCTGAAGGTATCCTCCATGTGGGAGGGACAACGAATCATATTGCTTCTGCTTTGGGTCATACAAGTAAGTTATCCCACCTTACCTCCTACTGTGGATATACTACAATGGACATTGATTTTTGTTTGGATCGTGGGCTGATGAGAAGAGTCTACTTTAATCCCAACCAATATAGACTCCTGATTGATAATGAAACCATTCACTATTTTACCTTGCCTGATCCCATGATGACCAATGTCCATAACCCTTCCAATTGGACATATGCCTTAGAAAGTCTTAGAGAGACCATGGACGAGCGAAAATCACCTCCGGTACCTGAGTATCATCCATGTCTATCGCCAGAAAAGACCACTGTATTCTCTAATAATTTCTCTTTGCAGCAACCTGACATCTATGCACAGGTTGCTGAGCTGTGTAGAGAGGTAGCCCAACTTCATCAGACAGTTGAAGACCTCTCTCTTCAGGTTATGGTTTCCGATGCTACTCACTCTACTGAGGTAGACCTCCTACAGCAGGAAATTGATGATCTTCGCAGTAAGTTAGCTGCAGCTCATAGTTCTGAGTCGACCAAGGACCCTACTAGTCCTTGATGATCTTGATTCATATCTGCATTGCTTTGCTATTTTGTTGTTTCTTTTATCATGTTGTTTCCTTTTTTCAGACTTATCTATTTTTATGCCTAACTCTTGCATTCTACTTTCTTTTTATTTTTATTTTTCGTGACTTACCATAGTTAAGTATATTTCTATTTTATCATTTTTTTCTCTTTAATTAATTGTTTATTTTATTTTTATGAGTTTATTATTTTCAAGTTATAAACATAAAAGAAAAAAATTCAATACACCAATCCTTGGAAGCACCAAATGAAGAATTATTGTTTGCACCTACGAGAAGAAATTGGAATAAGAAGCCCAAACCAACAAAACAAAGAAATTTGAGCCCAGCCCAATTTTCAAACATGGCGCTCGCCACCAAGACCATGGCGCTCGCCACGGGGTCTGGGATTATAACGGGTAGATTTTCAAAAACCTTCCACTTTCTCCATTTTCAACCCTATTAACCATCCAACAACTCTCATTTTATCAACCACCTAGTACCCCATTAACCACTCCAAACATCCATTTTTCTAAACCTTCATAAAAATTTAAACTTTCTCCTCCCAATCTCCAACACCCATTTTGAAACCCGTCTTTTTCAATTTTATTCCAAAGGAGAAACAATGGAGTTCAACGGATACATTCTTCGTGAAGGCAAACCCGGAGACCGATAACGGAAAATCCTTGAAAAATTGCAAGAACGAGAAATTGTCTCAACCAGGTATGTTGATGAAGACTGTATGTATACTTTAGGACTTTATCATAGTTTTTTTCATTTAGCTGACATCCAAGGATTGCATGACATTTTTACTAGAAAAGAGCCCACCTTTGAGAGGCTAACTCGGGAATTCTTAAGTTCCCTAATTTATTTGGTTCACCCCGACGCTGCTAGTATCATCGGTACGGTTAAACTTCGTTTGTTTAATGTTGAATATGAATATAGCACCGACGAACTAGCAGCTCTGTTGGGTATTCCTCATGGTGATGGCGCTATTTGTGAGACCCCTTTGGATTCTGAATGGTCAACTGATGCATTTTCCTTCTAGCGTCAATTGTCAAACTCTTCTATAAATTCTTTTGAAGGAATTTTAGCATCATTGATCCATAACTCGGCTATTCGAATTTTTCGATATATGCTCGCCTGTACTATTTTTGGCTGGGAGAATCCAAACAAGGTAAATGCTAGAGAACTTATATTCTAGCAAGGTAGTCTCACTAATAGAAGAATTAATTCAGTCCTGTTTATGATTGCTCACATGATTGCTGTCCTGAGACACACAGGGACCATAGCTTTTGGAGGACTAGTTACATCTATTGCTAGAGCTCTGCACCTTGACGCTGAGATAGCTACCCTAGCACCCCTGCCTCCCCGCACAATTAATTTTAAATTTCTAAAAGATATGAAATTGTGCAAGGTGAGGAGAGCAGGTGGCTTTGAACTTATGGTTCGGGGTGTCGCTATCCCATCAGTCGTTCTGCCTTGCACTAGACGTACTGATGTACGAATTGCGAGGAACTGGACCTACGATCTAGATGATCCACCTTTTATGGGTCCATTACCTCCTAATGTTCCACTTGGGGACAGACACGAGACTGATGAAGAATACGAGCAGAGGGATGAACCTCATGCCCCACCTGTGTCCCCTACCATACTTCACCCACACACACTGCACCTTTTACTTCTAACACTTTTACAGGTATGGCTCCTGGCTTCTACATCATTAAAGAGATGTGGCGTGACCAGCTAGCCCGGAAGGAGAGAAGAGATGGTTTACTTTCTGCCATCCAACAGCAGCTGGAAGATAACATCATTTTTAAGGAGGCGTCACGACAGCAGGTGGACCGCTCTTTTCAAAGTCTTATGGAATCTCAATTGGCGATATCCCGCGAGCAACATAGGCAACAAGCCCAGTTTCAGAGGCACTCCGCACTCATGGAGGCCACTCAAGGTTCCCTGTTAGGAAACCTTCGTGAGATTCAGAGTTCACATATTACCTTGTCCGCCAAATTCGACCAGTTCGAGGATTCTCAGAGTAGTCGTCGTTGCAGCCGATCCCGTCATCCTAGACATTCACCGCAAGATGGAGAGGAACCCAACCAGCCTTAGTACTTTCCCAGGTGACTCTTTCCTTATCTTATTTCGTGACATTGGGGACAATGTTTGATTTAAGTGTGGGAGGAGATTTACTCGATTTACTCACTTTATTTTTATCGCTTTATTTTTTTTTTGCTTTATTTTTCCTTTCCTGCATTTTCCTTCTCCTTATTTTACTTCTTTATTTGCTTTGGTTTACTTGTTTGCTTTCTTTTCAAAATAATACATGTGTTTGACGAGTCATCTATATTTGTATGGTCTAGTGTATGTCCACTCCCCTATTTCTTGAGCCTAACCGAAATTTTTTTCTAAGAAAAACACTGTGTTTTGAACTTAGTTGGGCTATAAGACCTGGTTGAGATAGGATGTAGTATGACTTGGGAAAGCCCTTTTGAAGCATCGACATCATTTTTACAACTTAAGCTTCATAAATTTAGGAATTCGATCCCGATACCCCCTATGCCGTGGCCTTAAAATTTTCATTCTTAAATCCTTGAATAGTTTATCATAGCAGTTAGCTCCGGTCTAAGCATGCTCTACGTAGGGGACCGAAGAGAAGTGAATGATCTATATGCTATGTTCTTATTATAAAATACAACCCCGAGATAGGTGACCCTCACAAAGTCATTTAACTCAACAAAAGTTGTATGTTGAAAAATAAAGCAAAAGCAAAAGAAGAAGAAAAAGAAAAAGAAATTTTTTTTACCCGTCTTTAGTTGGTTCAGAGGTATCTGGTGCTGAACTTGGTAGGGCGGATTACGATATGATCCCCCGCAACTATAAATGGGTCAATAAGGTGTTACACCAACTTTTTGTACCAGAGCCCTGCGTTTTATGATCCAAATCACTACCCGGTCACTTTACTATGAGCATGTACGAATAACGGGCTTAATGTGATTGCACCTGAATGAAAAAGGATTTGAAAAAAGGAAAAATATAGGCCTAAGCATTGTGGCATGATATGGATTGGTTCGTAAAAGAACGAAGCTTATGTCCGTTTTACGGGAGAGTGTCACTACGATATCCTTGGTTTAAATCAGTCAGTACCTATCAATATATCCCTGTTTTGATTCCAGAGGCCCCTTGCAGCCCAACTTGTTCACTAACACTGTTTTTCTTCTTAATCTATTTAGAGTTTTTGCTTGAGGACAAGCAAAGGTTTAAGTGTGGGAGAATTTGATAACACTTACTTTACACTTGTTTTTGACTCTGATTTCACATGTTATTTAGGTTTTTTATTATTGTTTTCTCGTATTATGCCTATCTTTTGTTTCCTTTTCAGGTATTTCAATTATCCAGAGCTCCCCTGAAGAAATGAAGGAAAACAGGCTGAAAAACAGGAGTTTAGGTCAAATTTGCACTCATGGCGTCCACCATGTCGCCAACCATAGGGTAGGCCATGACGTGGACCACCTCCTACTGACCTCAACTGCCACGTTCCCCACTTCCTATCATTTACACTCATAGCACCACCTTTGGATGATGTTTCCCCCCCCCTCAAAAGGAGTTGGGGGGGATTCTTGTGATTTCCTACATTCTTCATCCTCTATAAATAGAAGTCCCTGATTTCATTTCAATTCACCCAAGCTTAGTTGCAAACTTGGTCCAACCATAGTTGCGAACTTAAGCCATATAATTTCACCATTGTAAAGCAATAATTCTTCATATCGGAGAATTATTGCACTATTGATTGAGTCTGTGATCGAGTTTGTAGATTGAGTCTATAATCGAGTTTGGAGCACTTCGACAGAAGTTTATCTTGCCACATTTATTTTCAACTGCTGTTTATTTCCAGTCGCATTTTTTTACTTCCAGTTTGTACCAGATTTAAAACCTCCCCCGTTTGGAGAAGGTTTCTATTTATATATTCCGCACTGCTTTTACTTTGTTTATTTCCCGCACATGCTTTTACTTTGTTTATTTCCCGCACCTGATTTTACTATGTTTATTTCCCGCACATGATTTTACTTTGTTTATTTTTCGAACTGCTTTTACTTTGTTTATTTCCCCCACCTGCTTTTACTTTGTTTATTTTCCACACTGCTTTTACTTTGTTTATTTCCCGCACCACACTTTAAATTATTTACTTTCTCGCATGATTTATTTTAACATGTCTGGTTATATTCCCATGTCAGGCTGAACCTTATTGGGCTAAAATGTAAGGAATCTAGTTAGATCGATATTCCAAATAATGTGTCAATAGAAATGCTTATGGGCTATTTTGGTTTTTAATACGAGTTTTCTGTACTTTATTATTGTTGGGTAAGATTGAAAGCCGTCTAACCCTTTGTTAAACTCGGTTAGTTCTAACTAGTCAAAGGAAGCGAAAGTGCTTTATCCGGTTAGTTAGGGATTTTTATTATCAAAGAAATCAATTTTGAAACTATTTTTGGACACGTTTATATGGTTAAAGTTAGGTCCCATTTTTATTTAAAATTCCAGATCAAAATACTTTTCAACTTGGTCAAGTACTTTATTTCTTAAAAATAGGTTTATTACTTTAACGCAATGTGCGCCTTTATATAAGTGACGATAAGAAGGTCTGATTAGAGAGTAAACTCATTTCTGATTACGCGAAAGCGACAATTCCTGTTAAATTAGTTCTTTTTTTTAGTAGAAAATATTGCCCTATAAGTATTTCTATTCCGAAGCATTGTGAATATCATCTGTCTATGTGAATTACATTCGACCCTGCTTTTATATCTGAAGTTTATTTCACCGCACTTTACTTTCTTGCATGCTCAATTCTCTGTTTAATATTGACTTAGCTAAACACCGTAGAAATAGGAAACGATAGATTGACGATTGGTCTCTATGGATCGATAATATTTTATATTACTCTGACGCGATTCATACACTTGCGAATACACCACATCAAAACACCCATATTCGAGAGACATGACTATTTTTCTGAGGCAACCAGTGGGATTACCCTAAGGGTGCATGTGTGAATAGTGTGTTTGATTTGCATGCATTTTGTCTTTGAATTTTAGGTTGTCTACTTGTGGGTTTTATATTGCCCTACATCCTAATTACTAACATTTATACAAAAGTAATAAAAATGAAGAAAATAAATCCTAAACTATTACAACCATATTGAAGAGCAAGAAAATGTAAAGACAAAAACAAAAATAAAAGGAATAAAAATGAGCTTTTCAATCTAGGCAGAGACACCCTTCAATTTTGCCCTTCTTGGCTTCCTTCGATTTGGCCTAGAAATAGTGAGGACGCGCCTTTTGATTTGGGCTTATCCTGAAGCATGAGATGCAACCTTCAATTCTGCCTTTCTGCTTCTTTCGACTGGGGCCTGGAATCAGCATGAGGTGCACTCTTCACCCCAAGCTCCTTGCTGCCTTCTTCTTGCCCCTTTGGACAGGTTCAAGAACATTTCTTGAAGTTGAGCATTTTGAGTCTGAATGTCCTTGATAGTCTATTCTAGAGCCATCGCTACTGAAATAAATAGTAAGCAGATGAGAGACCTGTGTAGGGAAAGCCTGTCATGATATGATGCATGGTATGTAGATGCAATGTTTTCAAGGACTTAGGAAATTTAAATTTGTCTTAGACAAGAAAGGAGCAAACATCAATTGTATTAATAAGTTTAAATTGATTACAACCATGCCCCTTGGGCTTACAAAGGAGGAAGTAAAGCAAAATAAACTCCTAAGACCAAAAGTTCGAACGCATCCTCTCTGGCACAATGTAGGAGTTCAAGTTTTTCTCCTCGTGAAGTTGTCTTGTAAGCTCCAGAACCTTCTTTTCACTCGCGTAGAACTGGGCTTCGAAGGTGTCTCGTTCTTCCTTCAGCTGGATCCAAGCTCTTTGCAAGTCTTCAAGAGAAGTAGGCATGGTAGGATGAAGGATAGCATAAGGAACATCTCTTTCAACTAATGGCTCCATGATGATAGGAAAAGTGGCAGGGTATGGCATACCGAGTCTTTGAGAATGATTTCATACACACTTAAGATAAGGCTCCAAAGGAATGGAGTTCTTACACACCATTGTCTTGCTATCCACTTTGTTTACAATTCTCCAAGCTCGTAAGAACCTTTGACGGTAGCCTTGGTTGTCACCTTCATAGTCGAATACCAAACCTTGGATGAGTGCATCGTGAGGACCATCTCTTCGCGCATACCCAAATTGTCGTAATGTGAGAGAAATGTTATAGGTGATACCTCCCTTAATTCCTAAGAGTGGGACATTAGGGAATTCCCCACAACGGTCAATAATAGTAGTGTCCTCCAAGGATCGAGAACACCAATAAATGTCAGAGTGTATGAGGGACATCATCCTTTAAGACCATGTCAAACCTTGCTCGTTATTCAACATTGATCGAGGTAGGTGCCAAGTAAACCACTTGGCGAGTATGGGAATGCAACACAAGAGAGTACCTCTTTTCTTTATGGTGTGATTATGGAAACAATGTAAAATGTCTCCAAGCAAAGTAGGTATAGGATTACAAGAGAGGAAGACCTTGATAACATTCACACCTATGAATTGGTCTGGATTGGGAAATAGAACCAAACCATAGATTAGAAGGGCCAAGACATCTTCAAAAGCTTGAAAATACATATCTTCCCAGAATGAACGAGCCTTCTCCAACAGAAACTTGGCTAGGAAACCCTTAACTCTGCTTCTTGTCTCCCAATTTGCTATAATGTCGGCTCTCTTCAGATGCAGGGATTTGGAAATGATTTTAGGCTTTGGAGTCTCCTCTAAACCGGTGAATGGTATTTGATCAAGCACGGGCACTCCTAACAGTTGAGAGAACTCTTCTAGTGTAGGCACCAACTGATAGTCAGGAAATGTGAAGCAATGATGCATGGGATCAAAGAATTGGAAGAGTACACATATAATTTCTTCTTGGAAATTAGAGGTACCAAGCTGAGAAATCGACCATATTTCTCGGTGAAGGGAGAATCTCCAGGCACCCTTGATGCTAATTCTTGGAGTTGAGGGTGTGCTTTCACGAAACTGATTCAGATGGTATTCCTTCGGATGTGATTCATGGCCTACAAAGCAAAGCAAAGATAAATTCCTAAATCCTTGAAATGGTTAGTAAGAATGCTTATTATGTTATGATGTTCATGATGTTATGTACAAGTATGTAAAGCAAGCAAATTGTTATGTACACACAAAGCAGACAAGTCCTTAGGTTTAGGCTTGCATGGAGTTTGTAGGTAAGTACCCTCTTGAAGTTTAGTTGGCTCAACCTGTCCTAGAAAGTAACGGGGGTTCTAGGTGATCTCAATATCACTAACCTTTCTTTTAGGCATTGTCTCAGCATAATCAATCTTTTCTTGCGGCCGAGATATCCTAAAAGTCTGATCTCAATGAGTGTAGTATCGAGTATCAACCAATTTTCAGCTTTCCGCCGAAACTGGCTATCTCACTACTTCCTAATGGCCAAGTTTTTAAATTAAGGTTCTAAAGTCAGTTAGTGCTTCATGACGCTGCTCAGAGGCCCCGTATTCTCCTCGATTCAACACAAGGGATACTAGTACCAAAAAATGCGTCACACTAACATAGCCATTGTTTCAACCATATCAGTCTACGCCATACAGTTTCCACAATCTATTGCTACTTACCTAAAAGGTGTCCCAAATCCGGGTGGAGGATCAAAACAAGCCCAAACAAGTAACCATAATGTAAAGCAAGTAAGTCAAACAAAGAAATCAAGTAAAGGTGATCTAGCCCCTAAGGCAACCCCACTTTTAAAAGTCCTCAGCAGATTCTCCAATTCTGTAATACGGTGGAAGAACTGACTTGCGTGTTTTGAGTTTGATCATAATTGTTGTGGATAGCAAGAGTCTCCATCAACTTTTCTTTTATCCAACAAAGGAAGGGTTGGAAAGAACAGGAAAGACCTTTAGGGATGTTTTCTTGAGTCCGGGGGGCAGGTTATGAAAAGAAAAGGTATTATCACCCTTTTCACCTGTAGTTATCTACGGGCTCTTAGTTGCTTGCTAGATCACTTGCTTTTGTTTGAAAATGTGCTTGTGGTGTGGGATTTGAAATTATTTTGAAAATGTCTTTGTAATGGTTCTCGTTTCTATAAGAACGCGTACAAAGTGTTTAGTTTTGAAAATAGTTCAAAGAGGTGTTTGTGGAATGTGTTTTTGAAAGTGATTTTGAAAAGTGTCTTTGTAATGATTCTCGTTTCTATAAGAATGCGTACAAAAAGCTTTGTCTTTTAAAAATGTTTCAAATGAAAGTGTTGGTGTATAAAATGTTTTTGTTGTGAGCAAGCGAGCAACTAGGAGCGTCCTACCTACTCAAAAGGTCTAGTATTCTTTTCCTCCTCCTTTAGATGTTGTTATCTTACCATTGATTTGGTAAGAAGCCCCACCGTTGGATGTGAAGGGATGGGCGTGGGACGTTTGTATAGTCATAGAAGGCAACCTATGGGAAGTTTTAGCAATTTTAGTTTAGGGACTAGATTGTTTACCGAAGGCAACATTGAGGGTCATCGAGGGACTACGATCTTTTATCGAGGGTCTTTTCTAAAACGCCCATATTCAAGGAACATGACTATTTTTCCGAGGCAACAAGTAGGATTACCCTAAGGGTGCATGTGTGAATAGTGTGTTTGATTTGCATGCATTTTGTCTTTGAATTTTAGGTTGTCTACTTGTTGGTTTTATATTTCCCTACATCCTAATTACTAACATTTATACAAAAGTAATAAAAATGAAGAAATTAAATCATACACTATTACAACCATATTGAAGAGTAAGAAAATGTAAAGACAAAAACAAAAATAAAAGGAAGAAAAATGAACTTTTCGATCTAGGCAGAGACACCCTTCAATTCTTCCCTTCTTGGCTTCCTTCGATTCGGCCTGGAAGTAGTGAGGACGCACCTTTCGATTTGGGCTTAGCCTGAAGCATGAGATGCAGCCTTCGGTTCTGCCTTTCTGCTTCCTTCGACTGGGGCATGGAATCAGCATGAGGTGCACTCTTCACCCCAAGCTTCTTACTGCCTTCTTCGATTGGGCTTGGAAGTCAGTATGAACCACCTTCTCTTCTTCGTTTGGACAATAGGCTTGCATGCAAAAGATAAATCAAATTTATACAATAGAAAACCCTAATTGTGCAAAGATAATTAACTGGAAAAAACACACTTGCACATGCTTACTCCTAGGGTTTTCCCCACTTGGTTGCCTCAGAAATAATGGTCGTGTCCCTCAAACATAGGGATACCTTAGCAATGAACCGCGATTCAAAATCGTCATAAAGATCATAGTCCCTATTTGTCCCTCGATTTGCTTACGAATTGATCTTATGACGATAGTCCCTTCGAAATGCTAAGGTATCTCTACTTGTTGCCTTCAGAGACCATTTCGTCCCTTCGAACATCCCTTTACAAATCCAACGACAGACCTACCTACTCCTTAATAGTAGGATAGCACTTTCTAAAGGAAACTAAAATGAACAGACTTTTTTTTCCGAGTAGGTAGAAATCTTAAGTACTTGCTCAAAATAAAAACTTTTCAAACCAACCCTTTTCAAAAACAATTTTCAAAACAACTTCGTCACACTCTTGAGGACCGATACAAGGGTTATCACCAAGTAAACAAAACTTTTCAAAACTAGCACACACAAGCAATTTAAAAAATGAGCAAGTACCTAAGAGCCCATGGAAAACCACTGATAGAAAGGGTGCTAACACCTTCCCTTTCTATAATCTACCCCCCATACTCAGAAATATCTTGAAAAAAGGTTTTTTCCGTTCTTTTTCCTTTTCCCTTGTTGGATAAAATAAAAGTTGGTGGCGACTCTTGCTTACCGCAATATTTGCAAATTCAAAATGCAAACCAGTATAACAGTCAGTTCTGCCACCGTATCACAACTGGCGACTCTACTGGGGAAATAAATAAGTGGGGTTTACCTTAGGATCTAGGTAATTTCTCAAATTGCTTTCTTGTTTGTTTTTCCTGCTTTATCTTTAAGGTTTTTTGCTTGGTTATTTTTGAAGATCCTGCACCCGGATCTTGGGAACACTTTTTAGGTAAACAACAATAGATCATGGAGACTGTACAACATAGACCGATATGGTTTAAGTGATGGCTGTGTTGGTGTGACACTTTGGTTGGTACCGGTATCCTTCGTGTGGAAACAAGGATAATACGGGGCCGCCATGTGGTGTCGCGAAGCACTAACGGACCTTAGAACCTTAGTTGAACAAACTTGGCCATTAGAAGGTAGTGAGATAGCCGACCTCGGTATAAAGCTGAGGATTGGTTGATACTCGATGCTACACTCATTGAGGTCAGACTTTCGGGATATTTTGGCCGCAAGAAAAGATTGCTTGAGATGAAAGAATGCCTGATAAAGGATGATCAGTAATATTGAGAATCTTTAGAACCCGGTTCCTTTTCTAAAACAGGTTTGAAACCAACTAAACTTCAAGAGGGTACTTACCTTTAACCTCATGCAAGCCTTTGAACCTAAGGTCTATTATGTGTTTTGCTTGTGTGTGATTTATTTTTTTGAACATAACATCATGCATCATAACATAGCATCCATTCTTATTACACTAATCATTTCAAGGACCAAGGGAATTTATCTTTGTTCTTTTTTGCAGATCATGGCTTCCGCTTGTAGAAATACTATCCGAATCAGCTTTGTGAGAATACCTCCCCAACTCAAGGAGCTAGTATCAAGGGTTCCTGAAACTTCCCCGTTCACTAAAAGACATGTCCGACTTCTCAACCTGGTTACTTCAAACTTTGATGAAAAGATGATGAGTGTACTCTTTCAGTTCTTTGATCCCAAGCACCACTGCTTCACCTTCCCAGACTATCAGTAGGTGCCTACCATGGAAGAGTTCTCTCAGCTATTGGATATACCCATTCTTGAACAGTTGCCTTTCACAGGTTTAGAAGAAGTTCCTAAGCCAGAAGCCATTGCCTCGGCCTTTCATCTGAAACGGGCCGACGTGGTATCCAATTGGGAAACAAGAAGCTGAGTCAAGGGTTTTCTAGCCAAGTTCTTAATATATAAAGCCCAACTGTTTTAGGATGATTTGGACTTTCAGGCTTTTGAGGAGGTCTTGGCCCTTCTAATCTATGGGTTAGTAGTATTCCCTAATCCAGACTTGCTCAAAGATGTGAATGCTATCAAGATATTCCTCTCTCGCAACCCCGTGCCTACCTTGCTCGGAGATATCTTGCATGCTCTCCATACTCATACCATGAAGAGAAGAGGCGTTCTTATGTGTGTTGTACCCCAAAATTTTCCTTCTCATATTATCAAAATTTTCTCACAAGACTTCTTGGACTCCAGACAGAATTAGGGTTTGCTCAGCTCAAGACCTCCTCTTGCACTGATGACCTGAAATTAGGGTTTGAGTTTGCACAAGGACTTTTGGACCATCAATGCTTCATGTGACTTTCATACACCGTCTTGGACTCCTAAGATTGCTCATACCAAGTTTCAAGTCTTGAATCACATTTTTGCCCAGTCAATTGGACAGTTGACCTAAAAATCAGCTGTATTGGGGAAAAAGTCAACCATGGCCAATTTACAGTCAAACTTCATAATTTTTGATCCCCAACAACATTCTAGGCTCCTATGTACCATTTGATAAAGTTTGGACCATAACTCCTCAAGAAATTTGACCAGATCATCAAAAGGGCAAATTGGTCAAAATTAGGGTTTTGACTGAGAAAGGCAAATTTCGGATTTTTAACCTAGCCAATGACCAATTGGGTTCAAGAATGACTTCAAGGACTCAATGGCATCATCTTGACCTAATCACATAGTTCAAAAGATCCCAAATGCATAGGATTGACATATGAATTTTGCAGTCAACTGATCAAAAGTTAACTATGCACTGAAAAGTCAAACTTTGACTTTTTGGTCAAAATCAAGTGCCAAGGGTCATAATTCATCAAGATATGTCAAAATTTGAAACTTGTTGATCAAGAAACATAAAATTGCAATTTAGGGTTTTAGTTTGAAAATTTTTCATAACTTAGAAATTCTTTAAGTATGAAAATTTTCTTATTTTTTCCCAACTTTCCACAACTTTTTCACCATGATGCAATTGGATTCAAAGAAAACTTCCAACATGAAAGTTGTAGTCCTCCATGAAATCTACAACTTTGATTCACAAATTTTCCCAAAAGATGCTTGGATCTCAAGTTATGATTTTGTGAATAGGGGTCCATAAACTTTTTAACTTAGTGAAAATTTGTCCTAGTTTAGGCAGATTTTTGACCTAACTTCATGGCAACTTTTCACCTAGTTCCAAGAGGAATATCAAAATGCATTTCAAAGATGGATTGTAGAGCATGTTACAAGCTTTAAAAATGTACAAGAACTCTCCAAGATCATTTATGGTTAGGGAGAATCGAAGAAGGGAAAATGGCAATTTATCACTTTTGTTCAAGGCATTTTCACAATGGTTCAAGTTGCAAATCTGCCCTAGCATGCTTGTACTTGGAATTACAGGTCCTAATCCTTTCTACGCTCCATAATTGAATGCTAGTTCAGTGGGCAATGGCTTTATTTTGATCTTTGGAGCATTGTACAATGAATTAATCCATTTATGGCATAAAGTTCATAATACTACTTTCATAAAGCTAGCTTTTTGCAACTTTGCAAATCTTGAGCCATGGACCTGATCTTTTCTTGCAAACAAGATCCACAAACATCAGGCAAAGTACACCAACCCTATACAGCTAGCAAGCAAGCCTGTACATGCCTTTGGCATTGGTCATGTCAACTTTCTTCAAAAGCAAGCAAACTTGCAAAAGTCAAGACAACTTGTGTATCTGTTAAAGGCAAGACTTTGTATCATTTCAAACAACTTCAGAACCTTGTAACAAGCCTAAGCACTAATCCACAACATCCCAAACACTCTAAAACACCAAAATCACACTTTTCTGCCCAAACAGGGCATCATCTGCAGAACCTTTGCCAATTTGAAATTTGTTCGTGCGTTTTGCTTTGAAACACTTCAAACACCTTAAATACATCCTACCTAAACTATCCAGGCCCTTGTCTTGCAACTGTGTGCCCTATTTCAAGCTTCACCATTTTCATTTTGCAAGGTTGCAGGTTGACTCGTGCAAGGAGTTTTAGCCATCTACAAGACCAACTAAGTATTGGAAAAGGTTGAGGGAACTTCAAGGAAGCTCACAAGATCTTCAGGCCTTACTCAAAGTTCCCACATTACCATATCCAAACTCAACTGAACAAGGTATTTTTCAAAGTTCTATCTCCTTATTTAGGCATCCTTAAACTTAGATTTGTGAAGCAAAAATGTAGTCCTTAACTTGCTTAAGCTGTACATAGTCATAGTTTCCATTTATATTAACTAAGCTAAGAGTATTTGGTTGTTGAACATGCTGAAAAAACTAGGTCAGAAATTAGGGCCACTAAAATTTTCTCTGGTTTCTTAGAGTTAGGTTTCAAATCTTATATCATTGAAAACGTGATAAAAAATGCTACAAGTTTTATGTTGCAAGATTTTGTTTTTGTGCAAAGAATAGAGAGTTACATAATCAAGCTCAGAAACGCGCGCAGAGACGAAGGACAAGGATGATGGTGTTCTGGGCCTGGCGCCTTGGGCTTGCTACTTTTCACACACCCCCATTTTGCTTTTGCACCCCCCTGATTCATATTTTGTTATTTTTCATATTTATTTTATTTTTATGATTATTGACTTTATTGTTTTTTTTCTAAACATTTAAAATCCCAAAAATATTTTCTTAATTTTTTGCATTTTATTTTATTATTTTTATTATTTTTTTTGGCATAAAAATAGTTTATTAGGTTTATAAAATTTATTTTTTTAAATAAAATTGTAAATAATAATAAAAATACTTAAATATTTTTATTTTATTATTCTATACATATTAAATATTTATTTGTCATACATATTTAATTTTTAATATTGGTGCATAATATTATTATTATTTTTCTTAAACAAAAATGGACAAATAAATAATAATAATAGAAAACATATTTTCTTTTAAAACAAAATTAGGGTTTCCCCTTTTAAAAATAATAATATTATTTTTTCTTATTTTTAGGAATTAGATAATGTTATTTTCTCATACATAAAACAATTACAAAACATTTTTTGCATATTTACATTTTATTGCATATTTAAATAATTGTTTATTTATTTATTGTACAATAAATTCAATTGGGTTGTAATAGTGAATTAGGGTTTTATTTTGTGCAATATCCCCAATTCAAAACTTGTATCCCCCCTCCCATAATATTATTGTAATAGCTTAGATTTACTTTACGTAATTTATCGCATTATATGCATGTTTAGTAAATTAGGGTTTGTATGATAAGACAAAAAATCAAACAAATAACATGACCTAATCCAAGACAAACAAAAGCATGAAAATGAAAACACATTGCACACAAGCATCCCTAGGGTTTCATCCACTTGATTGCCTTAAAAACATGGCCAGGTATGCATGCTAGGTATCTTGGCAAAACAATACAAACAAAAGATCATAGTCCCTCGATGACGCTAGACAAGGTTGCCTAAAAACAAATGATCTTAGTCCCTCAAAACTTGCTAAAGATACTTAGCAATATTGTTATCATGGTCATACGATGACCCACGCCCGTCCCGTTTAACATCCAAAGATAGGGTTGTCTACCAAAACAATGGTAGGTCAACAATGTCAAAGGAATAAAAATATACAAGAAAGAATTTTGAGTAGGTAGATGCTTCTAGTTACTTGATCAACTTTTCAAACAATCCTTGATATTTTCAAACAAACACACACATTTCAAAACATTTTCCAAACAACTTTCAAAACATTGAAACATTTTTCAAAAGACAAACATCTTTGTATACATTCTTACGAACGAGAATCATTACAAAGATTGCCTAAACGATGGCCTCTTTTCAAAATACTTTCAAAACCACACAAAGCACCATTTCAAACAATTGTAAAGCAAAAACAAGTGATCTAAAACAAGTAACTAAGAGCCCATGGAAAACCATGGATGAAAAGGGTGCTAGCACCTTCCCTTTTCATAATCTACCCCCGAACCCAAAAACAATCTCAAAGGTCTTTACTGTGCTTTTATACCTTTCCTTTTGGATAAAAGAAAAGTTGGTGGCGACTCTTGCTAACCGCAACATTTGCGAACACAAACGCAAAACCTCAAGTCAGTTCTCCCACCACACCATAGAACTGGCGACTCTGCTGGGGACTATTATAAAAGTGGGGTTACCTTAGGGTTTTAGATCACCTTTACATGCTTATCTTGCTTGACTTGTTTGCTTTACACTTTGGTCCTATTGTTTGGGTTTGAATCCTCTACCCGGATTTGGGAAACATTCATAGGTAAATAGCAATACGTTGTGAAAACTGTGCGGGGTATACCGACATGGTCTAAGAAATAGCTATATTAGTGCAACATATTTGTGGGTACCGGTAGCCTTTGAGTCAATCAAAGAGAATACGGGGCCGCTGAGTGATGTCATGAAGCCCTAATGGACTTTTAGAACCTTTACTTGACCAACTTGGCCTTTTAGGATGTAATGAGATGACCGGCTTTGGTGCAGTCCGAAGTTGCTAGATACTCGATACTACACTCATTGAGGGTTGGTTCCTTGGAATATTTCGGTCGCCAGTAAAGAGGCTGAATTGAAATAATGAACAAGGAAACAATCCAATGATATTGAGCTCCTTAGAACCCGGTTACTATTTCTAGGACAAGTTGAGCCAACTAAACTTCAAGAGGGTATTTACCTATGAAACCTCATGCAAGCCTAAACTAGGAACTTGTGTGATTTGCTTGTACATATATACTTGTGCATAACATCATGGACATCATGAAGCATCATATGCATCAACTAACCATTTCAAGGATTTTGGATTTTCATCTTTGTTCCTGTTTTGTAGGTTATGGATTCACTTCGTAGGAAAACTGTCCAAATCAACCTTGTAAGAATTCCTCCATAACTCAAGGAGCTAGCTTCAAGGATTCCTGAGAATTCTCCATTCACCGAGAGGCATGGTCGTCTTCTCAACTTAGTCACTGCCAACACTGAGGAGGATATGCTGAAAGTTCTCTTCCAATTCTTTGACCCTTTGCATCACTGCTTCACATTTCCTGACTACCAACTTGTGCCTACTTTGGAGGAATTTTCTCAACTCTTGAGGATTCCTATTCTCAATCAACTACCCTTTAACGGTACGGAAAGAGATCCAAAGCTAGAAGAGATTGCTCAAGCCTTACACTTGCACTCATCTGTTGTCGCAACACATTGGGAAACTAGAAGTGGTGTCAAAGGTTTCTTGTCAAAGTTTCTGTTTGAGAAGGCCCAATGCTGTTGGAATTCTCTAGACTTGTAAGCTTTTGAGGAGATTGTAGCTCTTCTCATCTATGGGATGGTCTTGTTCCCTAACCCTGACCAACTTATAGATGTAAGTGCTGTCAAAATCTTCATGACTCGCAACCCGGTGCCTACATTGCTTGGAGATATCCTCCACTCTTTTCACACTCGTACAATGAGGAAAAGAGGTGTTCTCATGTGTTGCACTCCTCTACTAGCAAGATGGTTTATTTCTCATCTTCCCCAGTCAGTCTTGAAGAATGAGCAAGGTTTGAGGTGGTCACAACGATTGATGACTCTTACCCATTCAGACATTCATTAGTGTTCTCGATCAAAAGAGAATGTCATCATCATTGACCGTTATGGGGAATTCCCTAATGTCCCTCTACTTGGAATTTGGGGAGGCATCACCTACAACCCTTACTTGGCTCTGAGACAGTTTGGGTATTCCTAAAGGGATGGCCCACATGACATGATGATTCAAGGTTTGGTTTTCGACTTCGACAACGACAACCAAGGACTCCGACAAAGGTTCATCCGAGCTTGGAGAATGCCCAACAAGGTAGACAGTAAGACTCTGGGACACAAGAATTCCATCCCCCTTGAGCCTTACCTCAAGTGGGTACGAACCCGTGCCCAAAGTCTTATGATGCCTTACCCCTCCATTCTCCCTGTGATTATAGAGCCTGTTATGGAAGGAGAGGTTCCATAAACCCTCCTACATCCTGACATGCCAACATCACTCGAAGATTTACAAAGGAGTTGGATACAGCTCAAGGGAGAGCGCGATACTTTTGAAGCCCAATTCTATGCAAGCGAGAAGAAGGTTTTGGAACTCACTCGGCTACTTCACGAAGAGCAGACTCTCAACACCTACATTGCACCAAAGAGGATGCGCAACGTCTTTTTACCTTAGAATTTTGTATTATTTTGCCCATGGGGCATTGATGTACTAACAAATTCTATCTTATTAATATGACGTGTGTTTCTTTTTTGTTTAAAACAATTTTGAATTTCTGAATCCTTGAAAGCATTACATGAATACATATCATTCATCATATGCATAAGCAGGTCTTCACACCAAGTTTCCTCATCTCTCTGCTGTTTATTTCAGCAAGATGGATATTGAACAAACGGTCAAAGACTTACAAGCTCAGAATTCACAATTTCAACAGCTACTCTTGACCATGGCCAACGGGCAGGAGGAGCTCAAAACTCTGCTAGAGAAGGAAAAAGAGAAAAAGAAGAAAAAGAGAGCTGGTGTGGCTATCTTGGCCAGAAGGTTTGAAGGACAAGCCAGACGGACTTTGGAATTCCCATCAACATCTGAAGAGGGGGAATTAAAGGGTAAAGGAACGGCAGTGCCATCTGATTCTGAAGCAGAAGAAGAAGAGGATGAAGACTACTCTGAACAACAATATCCTCCTACCGATGACAAATGCAAGAACTTGGAAGAACGCCTAGCTGCTATGGAGATACAGAGAGTGCCAGGGCTGGACTTTGAGGATTTAGGGTTGGTTTCTGGAATTGTAATCCCTCTTGAGTTTAAAGTGCCGCTGTTTTCTAAGTATGATGGAGTGTCTTGTCCCAAGATGCACCTACGATCTTATGTCAGGAAAATTCAACCACATTCTTCTGACAAAGATTTGTGGGTCCATTTCTTCCAGGACAGTTTGTCGTGGACGCAGCTGGATTGGTTTTACCAGTTGGAGAGGTCTGATGTGTATAATTGGGAAGATTTGGAAGCCGCCTTCTATAAACAGTATCAATACAACGCCGACTTGGCGCCAACCCATACTCAGCTACAGAGTATGGCTATGGTTACCAATGAGGGTTTCAAAGACTACGCCCAAAAATGGAGGGATTTAGCCAGAAGGGTGCAACCACCTTTATCTGAAAGAGAGCTAGTGGACATGTTCTTGGGGACTCTGTCAGGTCCTTTCTTTAATCACCTGATTGGGAGCTCCTCTATAGGTTTCACTGAGTTGATTCTAATTGGCGAAAGGGTGGAAGCCGGTATTAGAAGCGGGAAAATTCTGAAAGATGCATCTACCTCTGTTGCTGCAAAAAAGCCCTTCACAGGAAAGAAGGAAGTGTCTGCTGTCTATGCCCAGAGGAATCAGGAAGAATTGAAAGAAGACCAACAGTGGGGGCCTTTATGATTCAAAAGTCTGCATCAGACCAACCGAGAAACAACCAATCGAGAAATGATCAGCCGAGGAATAACCAGCAAAGAGTGGAAAGGCCTGTAAGGCAATTCACCAAGATAAACATGACTCCTGCTCAAGTGTTACCACATCTCTTGAAGTTAAACCTGGCCATGCTAAAGGAGGCCCCTAAAAATCCTAACACTACTTCTCCATACTACCATCCCAATGCCAGATGCGCGTACCAATGCCGAGGCATGGGCATAATGCCAATGCCGTGGAAGAAGATCTGTTTGTTTCTGCTGTGGATGAACTGTTAACTCCTCTCCTAACCATCAAAATGAATCTGTTGAAGGCTAGGGTATTCCCAGGATGTGACCAAGATTGCCATGCTTGCATGTCCTCCCCATTTAACTGTCCTCTTTTGAAGAAAGGAATCTAACAACTGGTTGATAACAAGGAAATTTTGTTTGAGAAAGCTCCCGTCTCACCCATTCCAGTTTCAGAAGTTTCAATAATAACCATATACGCCAATCCTTCCAGGGTTCCTAAAAAACCCGTTAGGATTACATCCACTCCTATGACTACTCCGTTAAAGATAACAATGCCCGGACCAACCACATACAAAACCGATAAAATGGTACCATGGAACTATGGTGGAGAAATCTACTACCATGGTGTCAAACAGATTGAACAAACCATTGAAGAAGAAAGCTCCGAGGAGGATAATCCCGACATCAGTAACATTTCCGGAACAAGAAAAATTACTCGTAGTGGGAGAATCGTTTCTCCATAGATTGCTCCTCCAACAACAGTCTTTGGACCCGCGGCCATCCCAAAGATTACACCTATACCAGTAACTGTACCTGCAAGTGTACCCACCAACAATGACAATACAATTCCCATCCCTGCTTTTGCTGACAAAGGAAAGAATGTTCAAGAGGAGTCTGTCTTGACGAAGGCTCAGTCACTAGTTATCCATGAGACCTCTCAAAAAGAAATGGAGGAAATTTTGAAAATAATTAAGAAAAGTGATTATAATGTGGTGGAACAACTGGGGCAAACCCCCTCAAAGATCTCCATGTTGGCCCTGTTGCTTTGTTCATAAGCTCATGCCAAGGCTCTGATAAGATTTTTGAAAACAGCCCACATGCCACAAGAAACCTCCGCTGATCAATTCCAGGAATGTGTGGCCAGCTTAACAGCTGACAATGGCCTGGGATTCTCCGATGCAGACTTGACCTCTAAGGGAAGAAAACATAATGATGCTTTGCATGTCTCGGTGGAATGCAGAGGGACAACTCTAGCACACGTACTGGTAGACACTACTTCGTCTTTAAACGTCTTTCCAAAGAAAGCCTTGGATAGGTTGGATTGTGAAGGCTTAACCCTGAAACCCAGCAATATAATTGTCAGAGCCTTTGATGGTTCTAAGAGGATAGTCCACGGGGAGGTGGACATCCCGATTAAGGTGGGAACTGAAACCTTCAACTCCACATTCTATGTGATGGACATCCGCCCTTCCTATTCTTTCCTGCTGGGAAGACCTTGGATCCACCATGCTGGAGCTGTCACTTCTACTCTGCATCAAAAGCTCAAGTTCCCTGTCCAGGGGAAAATCATAACTGTTCACAGTGAAGAAGAATACATGATCAGTCATCTAAATTCTTTCTGTTATGTAGAATTGGATGGAGAATTCATAGAGACCCCTTTCCAACACTTTGAGGAAGTTTCTCAGGAAATAGCGGCGACTAAAGCGGTGTCCTCAAATCCTGTGATCATAAGACCATCACCTCGAATGTCGTCGCTCAAGGATGCTAGGGCAGTTGTGGAAGAAGGCGGATCCATAATCTGGGGGCAGCTTCCCGACTTTCTTTTCAAAATAGACAAATTCGGCTTGGGATTTACTTCGACTGGTCAGAAGGACGTGCGCCGCTCCCGTGCCGGAGGGCCACCTGTGAAGATCAGCCACCGATGGGTTAATGCACTAGAGGACAGTGAAGAAGAGGGAAACTTGGAAGACTGGATTTTCTCTACTGTTGACGAAGGACTGTGCAACTGGGAAGCAAAAGACTTTGTTCCGATTACTTTCATACCGCAGTAATTTATCTTTTCCATTTATGTTGGATCTGTAATAATTCATAAACAATTCGTACTTTTTCAACCTTGTGTCTTACACGAGGCACATAGGTCCATTTGTAAGGGTTCTTATTTTCATTTCATATGTCATTTTAATGAATCATGGACGCTTTTCATATATAAACCTTTTATGCTCATTGTCTTTATTTTACATTTTGTTGTTTTAAGATGGCTATGTCCCTTACACACACCCACACTCATAAATGCAGGTGCCTTTCCATTCCGGAACCCATGGGTAACCATACTTCTATAACCTTCAGTGACTCTGAAGATCTGATCAACCAAGCCGAATACGAAGGTGAGGAAGATTGTGAGGTGCCAGGGGAATTGGCCAGACTTTTACAACAAGAGGAAAGAGTAATTCAACCTCATGAAGAGCAGTTGGATACAATCAACTTGGGAACTGAGGATGACAAAAAGGAAATCAAGATAGGTGCCAATCTAGATCCGAGTGTCAAGGAACGCCTAATTCAGTTACTACATGAGTATGTGGAGATCTTCGCCTGGTCATACGAAGACATGCCGGGACTCGATACAAACATTGTGGTACACCGTCTCCCCACAAGAGAAGACTGTCCACCAGTGAAACAAAAGGTCCACCACATGAGACCTGACATGTCTGAAAAGATCAAGGCATAAGTTATGAAACAGTTCAATGCTGGATTTCTAGTTGTTACTTCCTATCCATAATGGGTTGCTAACATTGTGCCCATGCCTAAGAAGGATGACAAAGTCAGAATGTGCATGGATTATAGAAACTTAAACAGGGCCAACCCTAAAGACGACTTTCCACTTCCGCACATCGACATCCTGGTCGACAACACAGCTCAACACAAAGTATTTTCTTTGATGGACGGATTCTCAGGCTATAACCAGATCAAAATGGTACCTGAGGACATGGAGAAAACTACTTTTGTTACACAATGGGGTACGTTCTGCTACAAAGTGATGCCATTCGGACTGAAGAATGTCGGGGCAACCTATCAACGTGCCATGGTAGCTTTGTTTCATGACATGATACATCATGAGATAGAGGTCTACGTAGATGACATGATAGCCCGATCACAAACTGAAGAAGAACACCTTGATCACTTGCAAAAGTTGTTTGTCAGGTTGAAGGAGTACAAGCTCAGATTGAATCCAAACAAGTGTACATTCGGGGTCCGATTCGGTAAACTCTTAGGATTCATTATCAGCAACAAAGGCATCGAGGTTGATCCTGCCAAAGTCAAAGCTATACAAGAAATGTCTGCTCCTCGCACTGAGAAGGAGGTCAGAGGTTTCTTGGGATGCCTAAACTACATTGCTAGGTTCATTTCTCACCTAACATCTACCTGTGAACCAATCTTCAAGCTGTTGAAGAAAGATCAGGTAGTTAAATGGAATGATGACTGTCAAATTGCTTTCGATAAAATCAAAGAGTATTTGCTAGAACCTCCTATCTTGATGCCACCTATCGAAGGAAGACCGCTAATCATGTATCTGACCGTCCTAGAGAATTCAATGGGGTGCGTACTGGGCCAACATGACGAGTCTGGCTGAAAAGAGCATGTCATTTATTACCTTAGCAAAAAGTTTACTGACTGTGAGACCCGATATTCACTGCTCGAGAAAACTTGCTACACTTTGGTATGGGCTGCTCGCCGGCTAAGGCAGTATATGTTGACTCATACCACTTTGCTGATATCTAAGATGGATCCGATCAAGTACATCTTTGAGAAGCCTGCTTTGTCCGGAACGATAGCTAGATGGCAGATGATCCTAACGGAGTACGATATACAGTACGCGACCCAAAAAGCTATAAATGGGAGTGTGCTAACGGACCATCTGGCTCATCAAACTGTCGAAGATTACCAATCCATGAGGTTCGACTTCCCTGACGAAGACATCATGACATTGGACAACATTGAAGAGATCAGACCGTATGATAGACCTAAACAAGGATCCCGATGGACCCTGTACTTTGATGGGGCTTCCAATGCACTTGGCAATGGTATTGGCGCAATACTCATTTCCCCAGAAGGTTGCCATACACCTTTCACCGCCAGACTTTGCTTCAACTGTACGAACAACATGGCAGAGTATGAAGCTTGCATCTTAGGACTCAAGGCTGCCATATATTTGGGAATCAAATCCTTAGATGTGTTTGGGGACTCAGCTTTGGTCATCAGTCAGATCAAAGGAGAGTGGGATGCTAAACATCCAAACCTCATCCCTTACAAAGAACATGTCCTGACATTGTTACCACATTTCAAGCAGATTACCTTCGAGCACTTCCCGCGAGAAGAAAATTAGCTGGCAGATGCTCTAGCTACAATGTTATCCATGTTTAAACTTAACTGGGACAATGAGGCTCCCCAAATCACCATTGAACGAATGGTCGAACCTGCACATTGTCACGAGATTAACACCGAAGAAGTAGTGGACCAGCCGTGGTTTCATGAAGTCAAAAGGTATCTTGAGGCACAAGAATACCCTGAAGGAGCTTCAGTCAACGACAAAAAGTTCTTAAGGAGATTCTCGGCAAAGTTCTTCTTAAGTAATGGCTTCTTGTACAAGCGCAATCATGATTCTGTTCTGCTCCATTGTGTGGACAAAGCTGAAGCTGAAAAGATCATGGCTGATTTGCATGAAGGTACCTTCGGAACTCACTCTAGTGGGAATACGATGGCTAAGAAGATTCTAAGGGCAGGCTATTACTGGTCTACCATGGAAGCTGATTGTTATCAACACTCCCGCACTTGTCACAAATGTCAAATCTATGCAGATAAGGTACACGTGCCTCCAGTTCCTCTAAATATCTTAACAGCTCCTTGGCCATTCGCTATGTGGAGAATCGACATGATTGGAGAGATCAAGCCTACAACATCCAATGGACACCGCTTCATTCTGGTGGCCATTGATTACTTTACCAAGTGGGTCGAAGCAGTTTCCTTTGCATCCGTTACTAAGAATGTTGTTTCCCGCTTCATCAAACAGAACCTTATTTGTCGGTACGGTATCCCCGAAAGGATTATCACTGATAACGGTACAAACCTTAATAATACTATGATCACCGCTTTGTGTGAACAGTTCAAAATTTAACATCACAATTCATCTCCCTATCGGCCAAAGATGAATGGTGCAGTTGAGGCTGCTAACAAAAATATCAAGAAGATCATACAAAAATGACATTCACCTACAAGGACTGGCATGAAATGCTACCGTTTACTCTTCAAGGGTATCGTACCACGACACACACATCAACTGGGGAAACACCCTATTCCTTGGTATACGACATGGAGGCTGTTTTACCTATCGAGGTTCAGATTCCCTCCTTGAGAATCATGAAAGATTCTGGTTTGAGTGAAGACGATTAGATTCATACCCGGCTTGATCAACTAAACTTGATCAATGAGAAGAGACTTACTGCTGTTTGCCACGGTCAGACGTATCAAAAACGGATGATCAAGGCTTTCAACAAGAAAGTCAGATGCCAGAAATATCAAGTCGGAGATCTAGTGATCAAGCGCATTATCTTGCCGCAAAGTGATCCCATGGGAAAATGGAATCCTACCTATGAAGGACCATTTGTAATAAAGAACATCTTTTATGGTGGGGCAATGATCTTAACCACCATGGACGGCGACGACCTGCCGCACCCTGCGAACGCAGACATAGTCAAAAGATACTACGCATAAATGACCCGCTAGGTTGACACACCTAGGAAAAAAAGGGGCATCCCAGTGAATCAAAAACCCGAAAGGGCGGTTCAGGAAAAAAATTAGGGATAAACAAAAAAAATCTGTACACCCGGCAAGTTGAAAACCCGAAAGGGCGACTTGGGCAAAAAAGGGTTTCCCGGTGGACTGAAAACCCGAAAGGGAGGTCCAGGCAAAAGTTAGGGAATTAAAGCGTATGACTATGTCTCGTCGGATCACTTTAAGGAAAATCTCTTCACTGACAAATCTGGAACTTCTGATCAATCCAATCATCTTCTGACGAAGCAGCAGATGGACAAGATATTCGGAGTTACGAAGGCTATAGCAGAATGGGAACCCCATGGGATTTTTACACACATAACTATCTTTCTTTGTATAAATTTTTCTTACTTTTATGACACCATCCTCTTACTAGGGTGTCTGTCTCCTTTGTACAAAACACTTACTCAAAGTTAATACAAAGATATCTCTTTCAAAGTACAGAAAACTATTTGCCTTTTTCTTCTAAAATTGTGTTTTATTTGCAAAAACATCCAATGATTCATTGGTGAACATATGCGTTTGAACATAATTACTGTTTACAAATAAACATGATGAAAAAGAGAAATTACTGGTGGACCGAAAGGATAGGAAAATGTATTTAGGCTATTCCAGGAGAAATCCCTACGGTACACCATCTAGATCCCCAGTGGAGCTAAAACCTTGAAATACATATCCCCAGCGGAGCTAAATTTCAAACCCTTAATTCCCATCAGAGTTAAAACTTCAAACTCCCAATCCCCAGCGGAGCCAAAACTTTGAGTTACAGATTCCCAGCGGAGCTGAAACCTTCATCCCCAGTCGAATCAAGACTTCTAATCCCCAGCGGAAACCATCCAAATTCCCCAACAAGTTATCTTGAAACCTGGAAATCAACCAGATAACAGTTAACTTTTGTCTCTCTCCAACCTAGGATAACTCCCCAGTAGAGTGGAAAACAACCCAAACTCCTGAACTTACTCTCCAGCAGTAAGCCTTTTTCCCCACAGAGTCTTCATTACTCCTCAGCATGAAGTCACCAGAGTTTTTACTCCCCAGCAGGTTGAAGATTCTCTTTATCATTTCCCCAGTGAAATCGCCAAAGTTTTCATTACTCCTCAACAGAATGAAGATTCTCATTCTTAATTCCCCGCAGAAGTCATCATAGTTCTCCCTATTCCCCGGCCGAGTAAGGATTCCCATTGTGTAATCCCCAGTAGAAGTTATCAAAGTTCTATGGATTCTCCAAGCAGATTTCTATGGCAGTTTGGCATTACTCTCACAACGGATTTTGTCATTACTCCAACTTCGAGACATGAAGGATCCTCACATCCCCGCAAAAGTTGTTAAGGATTTTCTATCTCCAACAGTCGCCTAGGATTTTCTTATCCTCAGCAATCAAGGATTCATTTTCCCCGGCAGCAGTCAAGGGTTTCATTATTCCCAGTTGTCAAGGATTTATTTTCCTCCGCAATACAAAAAATCAGCTTACACGCACATACATTACATTCATATATCATGAACATTGATAAAACACATATATTGCATCATACATTTCATGCAACATAGCTTTCTGTTTCAGCTAACATTTTACCCTTTTCAGGATAAGATTAAAAGCTACCATCAACAATATACAATCATGATACAATACAAATACACTCCAGACGCGGAAGTCACTCTGTTGCTCATTCAGATTCAGATTTCAGATACAATTCAGATACGCTCTAGATACGGATGCCATCCTGATACTTATTCAGATTTCAACTATCAAATGTAGATTGGATACGCTCCAGACACGGAAGCCATTCTATTTCTCATTCAGATTCAACTATCGATTTCAAGTTCAGATACACTCCAGACACGGAAGTCATTCTGTCACTTATTCAGATTCTAGTTCAGATACACTCCAGACACGGAAGTCATTCTGTCACTTATTCAGATTCTAGTTCAGAAACGCTCCAGACACGGTTGCCATTCTGTCACCTATTCTGATTTCCCCAGCTCAGAAACGCTCCAGACACGGATGCTATTCTATTACTTATTCAGATTCAACATTCAGATACAACTTGGATACACTCCAGATATGGATGCTATTCCTTTGCTCATTCAGATTCAGTCTCCAGATACAGTACAAATACGTTCCAGATACGGACACCATTATAAATACTCATTCTTCTGACTTACAAATTACAACAAACATTCTTGGATGGCATCTTTAAGCCAATCTCCAACAAGATTCTATCACATCTCCAAATGGCATCTTTAATCCCGTTTCCTCAACTACACTTTGACGAGTGCAAACTTACGAGCACTCTAGTGTCCAATCATCTTTTACCTTCGAGTCACGAATGGAAAACTCGCCAATCTAAATCTTCAGGTTCAAGAAGATTGAACAGGGGCAGCTGTTGTACCCCAAAATTTTCCCTCTCATATTATCAAAATTTTCTCACAAGACTTCTTGGACTCCAGACAGGATTATGGTTTGCTCAGCTCAAGACCTCCTCTTGCACTGATGACCTGAAATTAGGGTTTAAGTTTGCACAAGGATTTTTGGACCATCAATGCTTCATGTGACTTTCATACACCATCTTGGACTCCTAAGATTACTCATACCAAGTTTCAAGTCTTGAATCACATTTTTGCCCAGTCAATTGGACAGTTGACCTAAAAAACAGCTGTATTGGGGAAAAAGTCAACCATGGCCAATTTACAGTCAAACTTCATAATTTTTGATCCCCAACAACACTCTAGGCTCCTATGTACCATTTGATCAACTTTGTACCACAACTCCTCAAGAAATTTGATCAGATCATTAAAAGGACAAAATGGTCAAAATTAGGGTTTTGATTGAGAAAGGGCAATTTCTGATTTTTAACCTAGCCAATGACCAATTGGGTTCAAGAATGACTTCAAGGACTCAATGGAATCATCTTGACCTAATAAAATAGTTCAAAAGATCCCAAATGCATAGGATTGACAGATGAATTTTGCAGTAAACTGATCAAAAGTCAACTGTGCACTAAAAAGTCAAACTTTTACTTTTTGGTCAAAATCAAGTGCCAAGGATCATAACTTATCAAGATATGTCAAAATGTGAAACTTGTTGATCAAGAAACATAAAATTTCAATTTAGGGTTTTAGTTTGAAATTTTTTCATAACTTAGAAAATTTCTAAGTATGGAAATTTTCTTATTTTTTCCCAAATTTCCACAACTTTTTCACCATGATGCAATTGGATTCAAAGAAAACTTCCAACATGAAATTTGTATTCCTCCATGAAATCTACAACTTTGATTCACAAAGTTTTCAAAAAATATGTTTGGATCTCAAGTTATGATTTTGTGAATAGGGGTCCATAAACTTTTTAACTTAGTGAAAATTTGCCCTAGTTTAGGCAGATTTTTGACCTAACTTCATGGCAACTTTTCACCTAGTTCCAAGAGGAATATCAAAATGCATTTCAAATATGGATTGTAGATCATGTTACAAGCTTTATAAAATGTCCAAGAACTCTCCAAGATCATTTATGGTTAGGGAGAATCGAAGAAGGGAAAATGGAAATTTATCACTTTTGTTCAAGGCATTTTCACAATGGTTCAAGTTGCAAATCTGCCCTAGCATGCTTGTACTTGGCATTACAGGTCCTAATCCTTTCTACACTCCATAATTGAATGCTAATTCAGTGGACAATGGCTTTATTTTTATCTTTGGAGCATTGTACAATGAATTAATCCATTTATGGCATAAAATTCACAATACTACTTTCATAAAGCTAGCTTTTTGCAACTTTGCAAATCTTGAGCCATGGACCCGATCTTTTGTTGCAAACAAGATCCACAAACATCAGGCAAAGTACACCAACCCTATGCAGCTAGCAAGCAAGCATGTACAGGCCTTTGGCATTAGTCATGTCAACTTTCTTCAAAAGCAAGCAAACTTGCAAAAGTCAAGACAACTTGTGTATCTGTTAAAGGCAAGACTTTGTATCATTTCAAACAACTTCAAAACCTTGTAACAAGCCTAAGCACGAATCCACAACATCCCAAACACTCTCAAATACCAAAATCACACTTTTCTGCCCAAACAGGGCATCATCTGCAGAACCTTTGCCAATTTGAAATTTGCTCGTGCGTTTTGCTTTGAAACACTTCAAACACCTTACATACATCCTACCTAAACTATCCAGGCCCTTGTCTTGCAACTGTGTGCCCTTTTTCAAGCTTCACCATTTTCATTTTTCAAGGTTACAGGTTGACTCGTGCAAGGAGTTTTAGCCATCTACAAGACCAGCTAAGCATTGGAAAAGGTTGAGGGAACTTCAAGGAAGCTCACAAGATCTTCAGGCCTAACTCAAAGTTCCCACATTGCCATATCCAAACTCAACTGAACAAGGTATTTTTCAAAGTTCTATCTCCTTATTTAGGCATCCTTAAGCTTAGATTTGTGAAGCAAAAATGTAGTCCTTAACTTGCTTAAGCTGTACATATGCATAGTTTCCATTTATATTAACTGAGCTAAGAGTATTTGGTTGTTGAACATGCTGAAAAAACATGCTGAAAAAACTGGGCCTGGCGCCTTGGGCTTGCTACTTTTCACACCCCCCCATTTTGCTTTTGCACCCCCCTGATTCATATTTTGTTATTTTTCATATTTTCTTTTTATTTTTATGATTATTGACTTTATTGTTTTTTTTCTGAACATTTAAAATCCCAAAAATATTTTCTTAATTTTTTGCATTTTATTTTATTATTTTAATTATTTTTTTTTGGCTTAAAAATAGTTTATTAGGTTTATAAAATTTACTTTCTTAAATAAACTTGTAAATAATAATAAAAATACTTAAATATTTTTATTTTATTATTTTATACATATTAAATATTTATTTTTCATACATACTTAATTTTTAATATTGGTACATAATATTATTATTATTTTTCTTAAACAAAAATGGACAAATAAATAATAATAGAAAACATATTTTCTTTTAAAACAAAATTAGGGTTTCCCCTTTTTAAAATTATAATATTATTTTTTCTTATTTTTAGGAATTAGATAATGTTATTTTCTCATACATAAAACAATTACAAAACATTTTTGGCATATTTACATTTTATTACATATTTAAATAATTGTTTATTTATTTATTGTATAATAAATTCAATTGGGTTGTAATAGTGAATTAGGATTTTATTTTGTGCAATATCCCCCATTCAAAACTTGTATCCCCCATCCCATAATATTGTTGTAATAGCTTAGATTTACTTTACGCAATTTATCGCATTATATGCATGTTTAGTAAATTAGGGTTTGTATGATAAGACAAAAAATCAAACAAATAGCATGACCTAATCCAAGACAAACAAAAGCATGAAAATGACAACACATTGCACACAAGCACCCCTAGGGTTTCATCCACTTGGTTGCCTTAAAAACATGGCCATGGTGTGCATGCTAGGTATCTTGGCAAAACAATACAAACAAAAGATCATAGTCCCTCGATGACGCTAGACAAGGTTGCCTAAAAACAAATGATCTTAGTCCCTCAAAACTTGCTAAAGATACTTAGCAATATTGTTATCATGGTTATACGATGACCCACGCCCGTCCCGTTTAACATCCAAAGATAGGGTTGTCTACCAAAACAATGGTAGGTCAACAATGTCAAAGGAATAAAAATATACAAGAAAGACTTTTGAGTAGGTAGATGCTTCTAGTTACTTGATCAACTTTGCAAACAATCCTTGCTATTTTCAAACAAACACAAACATTTCCAAACATTTTCCAAACAACTTTCAAAACATTGAAACATTTTTCAAAAGACAAACATCTTTGTATACATTCTTACGAACGAGAATCATTACAAAGATTGCCTAAACGATGGCCTCTTTTCAAAATACTTTCAAAACCACACAAAGCACCATTTCAAACAATTGTAAAGCAAAAGCAAGTGATCTAAAACAAGTAACTAAGAGCCCATGGAAAACCATGGATGAAAAGGGTGCTAGCACCTTCCCTTTTCATAATCTACCCCCCGAACCCAAAAACAATCTCAAAGGTCTTTCCTGTGCTTTTTTACCTTTCCTTTTGGATAAAAGAAAAGTCGGTGGCGATTCTTGCTAACCGCAACATTTGCAAACACAAACGCAAAACCTCAAGTCAGTTCTCCCACCGCATCACAATGTGCTTCATGCCATTACTGTCGAGGTGGTTTATTTCTCACCTCCCTAAGTCAGTGCTGAAGAATGAAGCTGGTTTGGGTTGGTCGCAAAGGATAATGTCACTTTCTCACGCGGATATTCTCTGGTATTCTCAATTTATGGGAGATATTTCTATTATTGACCACTGCGGGGAGTTCCCTAATGTCCCACTACTTGGCATTAGGGGAGGCATAACTAACAATCCTTGTTTGGCTCTGCGATAATTTGGTTACGCTCGAAGGGATGGTCCTCATGAGTTACTTATCCAGGGCATTGTATTTAACTATGAGGATGATGTTCAAGGGTATCACCAGAGGTTCATATGAGCTTGGGGCATGGTAAACAGATCTGTCGCCAAGACTTTGGGGCCGAAGAAATCCATTCCTATGGAACCTTATCTCCAATGGGTACGAGCTCGTGCTCAGAAACTTATGATGCCCTACATGGCCGTTTTACCAGTGATTATGGAACCCATTATTGAAGAGGGTATTCCTTACACGGTTCTCCATCTTGATATGCCCACTGATCTTGAAGAACTACAAAAGTCTTGGATTCAGTTGAAGAAAGAGCAGGATACTTATAGAGACAAGTTCTATGCCAAGAGAGGAAGGTTTTAGAGCTCAAAAAACAGCTTCATGAGGAAATAAAACTTAATGTCTATCTCGGCACGAAGAGGAAGCATCCATGGGAAATTTGATTTTTTTTAGTTTTTAGAATTTTAAACTATAACGCCTAAAAGGCAATTGTACTTTGAATTCTACTAATAAAATTTTTGTTTCATTTTGGTTTGCAAATTTAATTTCCCAAAGTCCTTGAAATCATCGCATATGCATCCCATCCATAAACACTGCATATACAGGTACCATTACAGGCTTCTCATCTTCTTCGCTATTTATTTCAGCAAAAATGTCTTCTGAACAAAGCATCAAAGATCTTCAGGCACAAAATGCCCAATTTCAACAGATGTTCATAACCTTGGCAAAGGGGCAGGAGGATCTGAAAGCCCTCATCCTGAAGGAGAAGAAGAAAAAGAAGAAGGTCTATGGTATTCTAAATATGGGCATAAGGTCTAGGGGGCTGTTAAAGCAACCAGTCGATCTGACCTCCTCATCCAAGGAAGGAGAAAACCAAGAAAGAGAGACAAGGGAGAAGGATCCTAGTCCTGAAGTTTCTGACAATGATACAGACTACAATGCTGAGCAATATCCTCCCACTGAGGATAGATACAAGCAGTTGGAAGACTGTTTGAATGCTATGGAAGTCCAGAGGATACCTGGGTTGGATTTCGAAGAACTAGGATTGGTGTCGGGAGTGGTCATCCCGCAGAAATTTAAGGCTCCATTTTTTGCAAAGTATGATGGGGTGTCTTGCCCAAAGCTCCATCTCTGTTCCTATGTAAGGAAGATTCAGCCCCACACCGCTGATAGAAACTTATGGGTTCACTTCTTTCAAGACAGTCTGTTAGGGACTCAGCTTGAATGGTTCTACCAACTGGAGAGAACCAATGTCCGAAACTAGGAAGACTTGGCCGCTGCTTTTTATAAGCAGTATCAATACAATGCCGACCTTGCCCCAACTCGTACTTAACTCCAGAGTATGTCCATGGGTGCAGGTGAAGGCTTTAAAGACTACGCGCAGAAGTGGAGAGACTTGGTTGGAAGAGTCCAACCCCCTTTATCTGACAGGGAGTTGGTTGACATGTTTCTTGGGACGTTGTCTGGTCCCTTCTTTAATCATTTGATTGGTAGCTCATCAGCTGGTTTCACCGAGCTGATATTAACAGGAGAAAGGGTAGAAGCTGGGATCTGGAGCGGTAAAATACAGAAAGACACCTCTTCAAGTTCGGTAAAGAAGCCCTTCACTGGTAAGAAGGAAGCCAGTGCTATCTATAGCCCAAGAGGTCAAAGCAGAGTTGAACACCGTCCGACAGTAAATGTTGTAATGATACCTAGGCTTGCGGCTGCTCCACAAAGAAACAATCAACAAAGGGTAGAAAGACCACAAAGGAAGTTTACTTGGATTAACATGACATTGATAGAGGTTCTACCCCATCTAGTGAGATCCAACTTGGCAACCTTGAAAGAGGCTCCCAAGAATCCAAATACCACATCTCCTCGGTACAATCCAAATGCTCGGTGTGCCTACCATTCTGAGAGTCCTGGCCACTATACTAATGATTGCTGGGCTATGAGAAATAAGGTACAAGATCTGACTGAAGCCAAAGAGATTGAGTTCGATGCTCCGGATAAGTCCAATGTCATAATTTCTCCCATGCCAAAGCACAATCGTGGAGTTAATGTTGTTGATACCAATCTATTTGTGACCTTGTTGATGAAGTTTATACTCCTCTTATGACTATTACGAAGAATTTGTTGTTGGTCGGTTTATTTCCGGGTTGTGGTGACGGTTGCCACGTGTGTTCATCTCTGCCTTCTAGTTGTCATTTGCTGAAAACAGGTGTCCAACGCCTGATGGACAACAGAAAAATTTTGTTCGAGAAAACTTTGATTCCAACTGTTCCATGTAAAGATATTGCCATTATAACCATTTCCGCCTATCCTTCCAAGATCTCCTCGAGAAGACCTGTTAGGATTACATATTGTTGTACCCCAAAATTTTCCCTCTCATTTTATCAAGATTTCCCCTCACAAGACTCTTTGGACTCCCGACAGAATTAGGGTTTGCTCTGCTCAAGACATCTCCTTGCACTGATGACCTGAAATAAGGGTTTGAGTTTGCACATGGATTTTTGGACTTCCAATGCTCAATGTGACTTTCATACTTCATGTTGGACTTATAAGATTGCCCATACCATTTTCAAGCTTTGAATCAAATTTTTGCCCAGTCAATTGCACAGTTGACCTAGAAATCAACTCTATTGGGGAAAAAGTCAATTGTGGCCAATTTACAGTCAAACCTCATAATTTTTTATCGACATCAACATTATATACTCATATGAACTATTTGATCAAGTTTGGACCACAACTCCTCAAGAAATTTGATCAGATCATCAAAAGGGCAAAATGGTCATTTTTAGGGTTTTGACTGTATAAGGGCAATTTCTGATTTTTCACCTAGCCAATGGCAAATTGGGTTCAAACATGGATTCAAGGACTCAATGGCATCATCTTGACCTAATCACAAGGTTCAAAAGATCTCAAGTGCATTGGATTGACATATGAATTTTCCAGTCAACTGATCAAAAATCAACTGTACACTGAAAGGTCAAACTTTGACTTTTTTGTCAAAATTAAGTGCCAAGGTTCATTTTTCATCAAGATATGTCAAAACATGAAAATTTTTCATCAAGAAACCTAATTTTGCAAATTAGGGTTTAAGGTTGAAAAATTTCATAACTTAGAAATATGAAAATTTCTTATTTTTTCCCAACTTTGCCCAACTTTTCCACCATGATGCATTTGGATTCAAAGAAAACTTCCAACATAAAAGTTTTATTCCTCCACAAAATCTACAACTTTTATTCACAAAGTTTTCACAAAATATGCTTGGATCTCAAGTTATGATTTTGTGAACAAGGGTCCATGAAACTTTTAACTTAGTGAAATTTTGCCCTAGTTTAGGCAGGATTTTGACCTATCTTCATGGAAATTTTTCACCTATTTCCAATTGAAATATAAAATTTAATTTCAAATATGGATTTTAGATCATGTTACAAGCTTTCCAAAATGTCCAAGAACTCTCCAAAATCATTTATGGTTAGGGAGAATCGAAGGTTTGAATTTGGAAAAATGTCACTTTGATCCATGGAATTTTTCATGTTGCTACAAGTTGCAATTTCTATCCAGCCTTGCTTGTACTTGCTTACAGGTCTTTAAACCCTTCCACACTCAAAAATTGAATGCAAACACATTGGATTAAGGCATTGTTCTGATCAATAGAGGTTTACACATTGAATTAATCTAAAAACTGGCAAAAAGTTAACAATGCCATTTTGGTAAAGGTGGATTTATGTCAATTTGTTTCCCTTGAGCCTTGAACCCATCTCTTTGCAGCAAACCAATTCCATAAACTTAGGGCAAAGTATAACAACTTTGTGCAGCTAAGAAGGAGGCCTGTACAGGCCATAGCATGGTCACTTCACACTTTTCTTCAAAACCAACTCAACTTGCCAAAACCACATAACTCTTGTATCTGATATAACCAAGTGTTGTAACCATTCCAAACGGTTTTGCATATTTCCTAAGGTCAGAAACACGAGCTAGCCAGTCCTCAAACACCCTTGTACACCAAAACATCAAAATCTTGCAAAACAGGGCAGCTTCGCATTTTGACATGCAAAGCAAAATCCACTCGTGCGTTTTGCTTGCAACCACTTCAAACACTTTCTAAACAACACACCTAAGCTATCCCAACCATTGGCTAGCAACTGTAACCTTGTTTTAAAGCTTCACCATTTTAGAATTCTAACTGTGCAGGTTGACTTCTACAAGCTTATTCAGGCAAGTTCAAAGCTAGTTAGAAATTGGGAAAGCTCAAAGGAACTTCAAGCAAGCTCACCAGCATCTCAGGCCTCACTGAAAACCCCTGCATTGCCATACTCGAGCTCAACTGAAACAGGTAAAGTTCAAACTTCTATCTCTCTATTTAGGAAACATTAGGCTTAGGTTTGTGAATAAAAAATGTAGTACTCATTGCCCTTAAGCTGTACATATGCATAGATTTCATTTAAGTTAACTGTGTTAGGAGAATTTGAATGATGAACTTTCTGAAAAAATAGGTTAGAAATTAGGGCCAGAGAAATTCTCTCTGGTCTTTGAGAGTTAGATTAAGTTTTTTACATAGTTAGAATCGTATGATTATGCTCTTGAACTTTCATATTGCAAATTTTTGCTTTAGAGCACGTATGCAGGATTTCCAAGTTTGAACAAGAAACACGCGTTTTTGTTTGATCAGAGGTTGAAGATGAAGCAATGTGGGTTGGGCTTGGTTTCTCCTTGCTTTTGACACCCCCTGACTTGCTTCTCACACCCCTTGGCCCATTTAATTTACTTTTGTATATTTTTCTATTTCCTTTTATTTTCTGACTTTTATTTATTTTTTCTAAACATTAAAAATTACTAAAAATATTTTCATAAATTTTCACATTTTATTTTATTATTTTTATTATTTTTTTTGGACATAAAAATAATTACTTTAATAATATACTTTTATTTTCTTTAATAAAAACTTATAATTAATACAAAAATATTATTTTTTTTATATTTTTATTATCTACACACTTAAATAATATTTTGTCGTACATATCTTTATTTTTCAACATTTTGTATATATTTTATTTTATTTTATTGTACATAATTAAATAATACATAATATATATATTTTTCTAAAACAAATTAGGGTTTCCACCCTTAATAAAAATAATCTTTTATTTTCTTATTTTTTTTGTACAATAAATAGTTTATTTTTACATACATAAAAATAATACAAAAAACATTTTTTGCATATTTATAATATATTGCATATTTATTTAATTGTCCATTTAAATATTTGCCTATTTATTATTTGAACAAAGAATTCAATATGGTTGTAATAATTTTAGGGTTTCAATTTCTTGCAAATATCCCCTATTTAAATTTGTATCCCCCTCCCCATATCAATGTTGTAATAGCTTAGATTACTTTTACGCATTTTGTTGCTTTCAAATATGCCATGATAGAAAGATTAGGGTTTGTATGCAAAAATCCAAAATCAAACAAATAGCTTGACTAAAACAAGACAAAAATGCATGAAAATGACAACACAATGCACACAAGCACCCCTAGGGTTTCATCCACTTGTTGCCTTTAAAATGGCCATGGTATGCATGCTAGGTATCTTGGCAAAACAAAATCAAAACAAAAGATCATAGTCCATCGATGGCGCTATCTTGGTTGCCTAAACAAAAATGATCTAGTCCCTCAAAAATTTGCTAAAGATACTTAGCACAATTACTATCATGGTCAATACGATAACCCGCGCCTGTCCCGTTTAACATCCAAACACAAGGTTGTTTACCAAATGCAATGGTAAAATAACACTGTCAAAGGGTTGAAAATGTGTAGGAAAGATCTTTGAGTAGATAGGGTAGATGCTCCTAGTTACTTGATCAAACTTGCAAACATCCTTGCTATTTTCAAAAACACATCACAACACAGTTTCAAAACATTTCCCAAAACAAACTTTCAAACAATGAAACATTTTTCAAAAGACAAACACCTTTGTATACATTCAAACAAGAATCATTACAAAGGTTGCCACAATGATGGCCTCTTTTCAAAATATTTTCAAAACCACACACAAAAGCACCATTTCAAACAATTGAAAAGCAAAGGCAAGTGATCTAAAACAAGTAACTAAGAGCCCATGGAAAACCATGGATGAAAAGGGTGCTAGCACCTTCCCTTTTCATAATCTACCCCCCGAACCCAAGAAAACATCTCAAAGGTCTTTCCTGTGCTTTTTGACCTTTCCTTTGGATAAAAAAAAGCAGGTGGCGACTCTTGCTAAACCGAAACATTTGCGAACACAAACGCAAAACCTCAAGTCAGTTCTTCCATCGCATCACAGAACTGGCGATTCTGCTAGGGAAATTACTTAAAAGTGGGGTTACCTTAGGGTTTTTAGATCACCTTTACATGCTTATATTGCTTGACTTGATTGCTTTACATTTGGTTCTATTGTTTGGGTTTGAAATCCTCTACCCGGATTTGGGAAACATTCATAGGTAAATAACAATACGATGTGGAAACTGTGCGGGGTATACTGACATGGTTGAAGCAATAGCTATATTAGTGCGACATATTTGTGGGTACCAGTAGCCTTTAAGTTAATCAAAGAGAATACGGGGCCGCTGAGTGATGTCATAAAGCACTAATGGACTTTTAGAACCTTTACTTGACCATCTTGGCCTTTTTAGGGGTAGTGAGATGACCGACTTTGGTGCAGTCCGAAGTTGGTAGATACTCGATACTACACTCATTGAGGGTTGTTTTCTTGGAATATATCAGTCGCCAGTAAAGTGGCTAAACTGAAACAATGAACACAGAAAATAATCCAGTGATATTGAGCTCCTTAGAACCCGGTTACTATTTATAGGACATGTTGAGCCAACTAAACTTCAAGAGGGTACTTACCTATGAAACCCCATGTAAGCCTGAAACTAGGATCTTGTATGATTTGTTTGTACATATATACTTGTGCATAACATCATAAACATCATGAAGCATCATATGCATCCACTTGCCATTTCAAGGATTTGGATCTTCATCTTTGTTCCTGTTTTGTAGGTAATGGATTCACTTCGCAGGAAAACCATTCAAGTCAACCTTGTGAAAATTCCTCCTCAACTCAAGCAGATTACTTCAAGGATTCCTGAGAACTCTCCATTCACCGAGAGGCATGGTCGTCTTCTCAACTTAGTCAACACTAACACTGAGGAAGACATGGTGAAAGTTCTCTTCCAGTTCTTTGACCCCCTACACCACTGTTTCACATTTCCTGATTACCAGCTTGTGCCTACTTTGGAGGAATTTTCTCAACTCTTGAGGATTCCTATTCTCCGTTAACTACCCTACAACGGTACGGAAAGAGATCCAAAGCCTGAAGATGTTGCTCAAGCCCTACACTTGCAACCATCTGATATCATAGGTCATTGGGAAACCAGAAGTGGTGTCAAGGGTTTCTTGTCAAAGTTTCTGTTTGAGAAGGCCCAAAGCTGCTGGAATTCATTGGACTTACAAGCTTTTGAGGAGATTGTAGATCTTCTCATCTATGGGTTGGTCTTGTTCCCAAACCCTGACCAGCTTATAGATGTTAGTGCTGTCAAAATTTTAATGGCTCGCAACCCAGTGCCTACATTGCTTGGGGATATCCTCCACTCATTTCACACACGAACAATGAGGAAAAGAGGTGTTCTCATGTGCTGTACTCCTCTACTAGCAAGGTGGTTTATTTCTCACCTTCCCCAATCAGTCTTGAAGAATGAGCAGGGTTCAAGGTGGTCACAATGATTGATGACTCTTACACATTCAGATGTTCATTGGTGTTCTCGATCCAGAGAAAATTTTATCATCATTGATCATTGTGGGGAATTCCCCAATGTCCCACTACTAGGCATTAGGGAAGGCATTACCTACAACCCTTGCTTGGCTCTGAGACAGTTTGGGTATGCCCAAAGAGATGGCCCACATGACATGCTGATTCCAGACTTGGTTTTTGACTTCGACAACGACGATCAAGGACTTCGAAAAAGTATTATCTGAGCTTGGATGATGCCAAACAAGGTGGACAGTAAGACCTTGGGACACAAGAATTCCATCCCCCTTGAGCCTTACCTCAAGTGGGTACGAACCCGCGCCCAAATTCTTATGATGCCTTACCCCTACATCCTTCCTGTGATCAAAGAGCCTGTTTTGGAAGGAGAGGTTCCATATACCCTCCTACATCCTGACATTCCAACATCACTTGAAGATTTGCAAAGGAGTTGGATACAGCTCAAGGGAGAACGCGATACTTTTGAAGCCCAATTCTACGCCAGTGAGAAGAAGGTTTTGGAACTTACTTGATAACTTCACGAAGAGCATAATCTCAACACCTACATAGCACCAAAGAGGATGCGCAATGTCTTTTTACATTAGAATTTTGTATTATTTTGCCCATGGGGCATTTATGTACTAACAAATTCTTCTTATTAATATGACGTGTGTTCTTTTTGTTTGCAACAAATTTGAATTTCTGAATCCTTGAATGCATTACATGAATAACATATCATTCATCATATGCATAAGCAGGTCTTCACACCAGGTTTCCTTATCTCTCTGTTGTTTATTTCAGCAAGATGGATATAGAGCAGACGGTCAAAGACTTACAAGCACATAATTCACAGTTCCAACAGCTACTCATGACCTCGGCAAAGGGTCAGGAGGAGCTCAAAACTCTACTGGAAAAGGAAAAGGAGAAAAAGAAAAAGAAGAGGGTTGGTGTGGCTACCATGGGTAGAATATTTGAGAACCAAGCTATAAGGGTCCTGGATTTCCCCTCAACATCTGATGAATGGATTGGAAAGGGTAAAGGAACTGCGGTGCAATCTGAGTCTGATGAAGAAGAATATGAAGAGGATGAAGATTATTTTGAGCAGCAGTACCCTCCTGCAGACGACAAGTACAAGAATCTGGAAGAGCGTCTGGCAGCTATGGAGGTGCAAAGAGTGCCTGGGATGGACTTTGAAGAGTTAGGGTTAGTTGATGGGATTGCCATTCCCCCTAAATTCAAGGTGCCTCTATTTGCTAAATACGACAGTTTGTCTTGTCCAAAGATGCATTTGCGGTCTTACGTCATAAAAATCCAACCTCATTCTTCTGATAAGGACCTGTGGGTTCATTTCTTCCAGGACAGTCTTTCGGGGATACAATTAGATTGGTTCTACCAGCTAGAGAGATATGATGTGCACAATTGGGAGGATTTGGCTGCTGCCTTCTACAGACAATACCAATATAATATGGATTTAGCACCAACCCGTACTCAATTATAGAGTATGGGTATGGTATCAAATGAAGGTTTCAAAGAGTATGCCTAGAAATGGAGAGATTTGGCAGGGCGAGTAGAACCACCTCTATCTGAGAGGGAGCTGGTAGATATGTTCTTGGGTACACTGTCAGGCCCCTTTTTCAATCACTTGATTGGAAGTTCGTCTGTGGGGTTCACCGAGTTGATTCTGACTGGTGAGAGGGTTGAAGTGGTAATTAAGAGCGGAAAAATTCAAAAGGATGCATCTGCTTCCGCTGCTATCAAGAAGACTTTTCTAGCCAAGAAAGAAGTCTCAGCTGTCTACTCCCAGAGAGGCCAAGGAAGAGTTGAGCTCCGGCCAGCGGTGGGGGCTGTAATGATTCAAAAGACTGCAGATGATCAACCTAGAAACAATCAACCCAGAACCAACCAAGCAAGGGTGAAAAGGCCCGCACGGCAATACACCCGGATCAATATGACACCTGCTCAGGTTCTCCTTCACCTTTTGAAGTTAAACCTTGCAAGTTTGAGAGAGGCCCCGAAGAATCCGAATACAACTTCTCCTTTCTACCATGCTAATGCCAAGTGTGCTTATCATTCAGACAGCCTGGGGCATGACACCAACAATTGTTGGGCCCTCAGGAATAAGATTCAGGATTTAATAGATGCTAAAGAAATGGAATTCGATGCCCCTGAAAAGCCTAACGTGATCTCTGCTCCAATGCCAAAACATGGTCACAATGTCCATGCTGTTGAAGAAGATATTTTTGTTGCTACTGTTGATGATTTGATGACTCCGTTACCGATAATAAAGTTGAATTTGCTGAAGGCTTGGATTTTCCCAGGTTGTAAAGAAGATTGCTACCTTTGTTCCTCCTTACCAACCGACTGTCCTTTGTTGAAGTTAGGTATCCAGCGCCTAATGGATAACCAAGAGATCCTTTTTGAGAAGACTCCTGTTACACCGACTCCTATCAATGATGTTTCGATAATTACCATATCCGCCAATCTTTCAAAGGTCTCCAAAAGACCTGTTAAGATTACATCCGATCCTAAGGTTGTACCTTTGAATATCACCATGCCGGGGCCTATCCCGTACAATTCCAACAAATCAATACCGTGGAACTATGGGGGAGAGATCTTCTACCACGGTGTTAAACAAGTTGAATCAACTGAAGAGAGTTCTGATGAAGAGACTTCCGACATTGGAAACATTGTCGGAAAGAGTAAAATCACCCGCAGTGGAAGAACTTTCTCTCCGGAGATTGCCCCTCCAAAGGAAATCTTCGGACCCTCAGCCGCTCCTAAGGTTACTCCTGTACCGTTCAACATATCTGCGAGAACTCCAGTTATTGAAGAAGTTGTGACTCCTGAAGTCGTCCCCTCTGCTGTTGCTGATAATAGAGGGAAATGGATCCACGAAGAGCCTGTCAGGATGAAGGCTCAGCCGTTGATCATCCCTGAGACCTCTCAAAAAGAAATGGAAGAGATTTTGAAAATAATCAAGAAAAGCGATTATAATGTTGTGGAGAAACTGGGGCAAACCCCCTCAAAAATCTCTATGCTGGCCTTGCTCCTTTGTTCAGAAGCTCATGCCAAAGCTTTGATCAAATTCTTGAAGACGGCCCATGTGCCCCAGGAAACCTCCGCGGACCAGTTCCAGGAATGTATATCTATCCAAACAGCCGACAATGGTTTAGGGTTCTCCGATGCTGATCTAACCGTCAAAGGGAGAAAACATAATGATGCCCTACATGTCTCAGTGGAATGCAGAGGGACTACTCTTGCACACGTTCTGGTAGACACTGGTTCATCGCTGAACGTCTTACCAAAGAAGGCATTGGATAGGCTAGATTGTGAAGGTCTAACTTTGAAGCCCAACAACATCATTGTCAGAGCCTTTGATGGTTCTAAACGGATGGTCCACGGGGAGGTGGACATCCCGATTAAAGTGGGTACTGAAACTTTAAATTCCACATTCTATGTCATGGACATCCGTCCCTCCTATTCTTGCTTGTTGGGAAGACCCTGGATTCATCATGCTGGAGTTGTTACTTCAACTCTACAATAGAAGCTCAAGTACCCTGTTCAGGGGAAAATTGTAACAGTTCACGGTGAAGAGGAATACATGATAAGCCATCTAAATTATTTCCGCTATGTAGAATTGGATGGTGAATTCATCGAAACCCCCTTTCAGCATTTTGAGGAGGTAGCTCAGGAGATTGCAGCAACCAAGACAGTGCCTTCTGCACCCATGATTACCCAACCTCCGCCTCGAATGTCGTCTCTCAAAGATACAAAGGCTGTGATTGAAGAAGGAGGAAGCACAATCTGGGGGCAGCTTCCCGATTTTCGATTCAAGTCTGATAAATTCGGCTTGGGTTTCACTGCTTCTGCTCAAAAGGCTGTGCACCGCTCCCGGGCTGGAGGGCCACCAGTGAAGATCACCCATCATGGAGTCAATGCTTTGGAGAATGGTGAAGAGGAGAGCAACCTAGAAGACTGGATTTTCCCTACCGTTGAAGGAGGATTAAGCAATTGGGAGGCAAATGACTTTATTCCCATTACTTTCATCAATCGGTAATTTATCTTTCAAACATTTATGTTGGTTTGTAATAATTCTTGAACAATTCATACACTTTTAACCTTGTGCCTTACCCGAGGCACATAGGTCCATTTGTAAGGGTTTGATTTTTCATCTTCATATGCCATTTTAATGAATCATGGACGTTTTCACATATAAACTTTTGTGTTCATTTTCTTTCTTTTTACATTTTATTTGTTTAAAGGTGGATATCCCTTACACACACCCACACTCACAAATGCAGGTACCCATCCATTCCGGATTCCATGGGTAACAATTCTGCTATGGCCTTCAGTGACTCTGAAGATCTGGTCTACCATGCCGAGTACGAAGGTGATGAAGACTGTGAAGTGCCCGAAGAATTGGCTAGACTGCTACAACAGGAAGAAAGGGTTATTCAACCTCACGAGGAGTTGTTAGAGACAATCAACTTGGGTACAGAGGAAGACAGAAAAGAAGTTAGAGTGGGTGCCAACCTAGAGCCAAGTGTCAAAGAGCGCTTAGTTCAGCTGTTGAATGAATATGTTGAGATCTTCGCCTGGTCCTATGAAGACATGTCGGGACTTGATACAAATATTGTGGTTCACCGTCTCCCTACAAGAGAAGACTGTCAACCAGTTAAACAGAAAGTTCACCGCATGAGGCCCGACACGTCTGAAAAGATCAAAGCAGAAGTTATGAAGCAGTTCAATGCTGAATTTCTTGTTGTTACATCCTATCCACAATGGGTTCCTAACATTGTGCCCGTACCTAAGAAGGACGGCAAAGTGAGAATGTGTGTGGATTACAGAGACTTAAACAGGGCTAGCCCTAAAGATGACTTTCCACTATCGCACATTGACATCTTGGTTGACAATACAGCTCAGCACAAGGTATTTTCTTTCATGGATGGATTTTCAGGGTACAACCAGATCAAAATGGCCCCTGAAGACATGGAGAAAACTACTTTTGTTACATAATGGGGTACGTTCTGCTATAAAGTGATGCCATTCGGACTGAAGAATGTCGGGGAAACCTATCAACACGCCATGGTGGCTTTGTTTCATGATATGATACATCATGAGATAGAGGTCTACGTAGACGACATGATAGCCCATTCACAAACTGAAGAAGAACACCTCGACCATCAGCAAAAGTTGTTTGTCAGGTTGAAAGAGTATAAGCTCAGACTGAACCCTAACAAGTTCACTTTCGGAGTCAGGTCCGGTAAACTCTTGGGTTTCATCGTCAGTAACAAAGGCATCGAGGTTGATCCTGCCAAAGTCAAAAAGCTATACAAGAAATGCCTGCCCCTCGCACTGAGAAGGAGGTCAAAGGTTTCTTGGGACGCCTAAACTACATTGCAAGGTTCATTTCTCACCTAACATCTACCTGTGAATCAATCTTCAAGCTGTTGAAGAAAGATCAGGTGGTTAAATGGAATGATGACTGTCAAGTTGCTTTTGACAAAATCAAGGAGTATTTGCTAGAACCTCCTATCTTGATGCCACCCGTCGAAGGAAGGCCGCTAATCATGTATCTGACCATCCTGGAGAATTCAATGGGGTGCGTACTGGGCCAACATGACGAGTCTGGCCGAAAAGGGCATGCCATTTATTACCTTAGCAAAAAGTTTACCGACTGTGAGACCCGATACTCACTGCTCGAGAAAACTTGATGCGCTTTGGTATGGGCTGCTCGCCAGCTAAGGCAGTATATGTTGACTCATACCACTTTGATGATCTCTAAGATGGATCCGGTCGAGTACATCTTTGAAAAGCCTGCTTTATCTGGAAGAATCTCTAGATGGCAGATGATCTTAACAGAGTACGATATACAATACATGACCCAAAAAGCTATAAAGGGGAGTGTACTAGCCGATCATCTGGACCATCAAGCTGTCGAAGATTACCAATCCATGAGGTTCGACTTCCCCGACGAGGATATCATGACAGTGGACAACATTGAAGAGAACAGACTGTATGACGAACCTGAACAAGGATCCCGATGGACTTTGTACTTTGATGGTGCCTCCAATGCACTTGGCAACGGTATCGGCATGGTACTTATTTCTCCAGAAGGTTGCCATACACCTTTCACAACCAGACTCTGCTTCAGATGCACCAACAACATGGCCGAGTATGAAGCTTGTATCTTTGGTCTCAAGACTGCAATAGACTTGGGAATCAAATCTTTGATTGTATTTGGGGACTAAGCTTTGGTTATCATTCAAATCAAAGGTGAGTGGGATACTAAACATCCAAACCTCATCCCTTACAAAGAACATGTCCTGACATTGTTACCACATTTCGAGCAGATAACCTTCGAGCACTTCCCGCGAGAAGAGAATCAACTAGCAGATGCGCTAGCTACAATGTCATCCATGTTTAAACTTAACTAGGATAATGAGGCTCCCCAAATCACCATTGAGCATATGGACGAACCTGCACATTGTCACGAGATTAATACCGAAGAAGTAATGGACCAATCGTGGTTTCATGACGTCAAAAGGTATCTCGAAGTACAAGAATACCCCGAAGGAGCTTCAGTCAATGACAAAAAGTTTCTGAGGATGTTCTCAGCTAAGTTCTTCTTGAGCAATGGTATCCTATACAAGCACAACCACGATTGCATTCTGCTCCCTTGTGTGGACAAGGTTGAAGCTGAACAGATCATGGCTGAACTACACAATGGTACCTTAGGCACTCACTCTAGCAGACATACGATGGCTAAGAAGATTCTACGGGAAGGATATTACTGGTCTACCATGGAAGCTGACTGCCATCAACATTCCCGTACTTGTCACAAATGTCAAATCTATGCAGACAAGGTACATATACCTCCAGTTCCTCTCAATGTCTTAACAGCTCCTTGGCCATTCGCGATGTGGGGAATCAACATGATTGGAGAGATCAAGCCTACAACATCCAATGGACACCGTTTCATCCTGGTGGCCATTGAATACTTCACCAAGTGGGTCGAAGCAGCGTCCTTCGCATCCGTTACAAAGAATGTTATTGCCCGCTTCATCAAGCAGAACCTCATTTGTAGGTATGGTATCCCCGACAGGATCATTACCGACAATGATACAAACCTGAACAATACTATGATCACCGCTTTGTACGAGCAGTTCCAGATTCAACATCACAATTCATCTCCCTATCGGCCAAAGATGAACAGTGCTGTCAAAGCTGCGAACAAAAATATCAAGAAGATCATACAAAAGATGACAGTCACCTACAAGGACTGGCATGAGATGTTACCGTTTGCTCTACACAGGTACCGTACCACAGCATGAACATCAACTGGGGCAACACCCTATTCTTTGGTATATGGCATGGAAGCTGTTTTACCTATCGAGGTTCAGATTCCCTCCTTGAGAATCATGAAGGATGCTGGTTTGAGTGAAGACGATTGGATTCAGACCCGGCTTGATCAACTTAACTTGATCAATGAGAAGCGACTTACTGCTGTTTGCCACGGTCAGACGTATCAAAAACGGATGATCAAGGCATTCAACAAGGTCAGACGAAAATCAACAAGATAACAGTTAACTTTTATCCCCAACCTCCGGATAATTCCCCAGTAGATTGGCATACAACCCAAACTCTTGAACTTTTTCCAAACAAGAATAAGCTTTTCCCCCAGAGTTCTTCACCTACTCTCCAGCAGGATAGCTTACTCTCCAGCAGTATAGCTACTCCTCACAGAGTTTTTACTCCCCAACAGAATGAAGATTCTCATTCTTAACTCCCCGGTTTGAAGTCCCCAAGGATTCAAATTCCCCTAGCAGATTGAAGATTCTCATTCCTGATTCCCCAGTGAAGTTGCCAGAGTCTTCATTACTTATCAGCATGAATTTGTCAGAATTTTTAATCCCCTACAGATACAAGATTCTCATTCTTACTTCTCTAGTGAAGTCCCCAAGGTTTCATTTTCCCAGGAGATCAAAGTTTCTCATTCTTGGTTCGCCGCAGAAGCCATCAAAGTTTTCCTTATTCTCCAACAGATCAAGGTTTTCTTTCATCTAATCCCCAGTAGAAATCATCAGAGTTTCCTTATTCCTCATCCGAGCAAGGATTCCCATGGTGTAATCTCCAGCCTTAGTCATCAAAGATCTCTGGATTCCCCAAGCAGGTTTCTCTAGAAGACTTGAAAGATCCCTTTTCCCCAGGAAAGTCATGAAGGATTCTCACATCCCGCAGAGGTTGTCAAAGTTCTTGTTAATCCCTACAAGTTGCCAAGGATTTTCTATTCCCAACAGTGGTCCAAGGATCTCTCAACAGTAAAAGATTTCATTATCTCCAGCTATCAAGGATTTATTCTCCTCAGCAAGACAGCTAATCAACTTACATGCGAATACATTACATTCGTATATCATAAACATTGATAAAACACATTTATTGCATCATACATTTCATGCAACATAACTCTGTGTTTTAGCTAACATTTTACCCTTTTCAGGATAAGATTAAAAGCTATCTTTAACAAATATTCAAAAATTCAGATATAGTCCAGATACGCTCCAAACACGGTAGCCATGCTGATCACTCATGCTGATGTTCCTTAGCTTGGATACGCTCTCCACGGTAGCTATACCCTTGCTCTTACAGATTCAGATACAGTCCAGATACGCTCCAAACACGGTAGCCATGATGATCACTCATGCTGATGTTCCTTAGCTTGGATACGCTCGCCACGACAGCTACACCCTTGCTCTTACAGATTCAGATATAGTCCAGATACGCTCCAAACACGGTAGCCATGCTGATCACTCATGCTGATTTTCCTTAGCTTGGATACGCTCGCCACGACAGCTATACCCTTGCTCTTACAAATTCAGATACAGTCCAGATACGCTCCAAACACAGTAGCCATGCTGATCACTCATGCTGATGTTACTTAGCTTGGATACGCTCGCCACGGTAGCTATACCCGTGCTCTTACAGATTCAGATACAGTCCAGATACGCTCCAAACACGGTAGCCATACTGATCACTCATGATGATGTTCCTTAGCTTGGATACGCTCACCACGGAAGCTACACCCTTGCTCTTACAGATTCAGATATAGTCCAGATACGCTCTAAACACGGTAGCCATGCTGATCACTCATGCTGATGTTCCTTAGCTTGGATACGCTCCAGACACGACAGCTATACCTTTGCTCTCAGATTCAGATACAGTCCAAATACGCTCCAAACACGGTAGCCATGCTGATCGCTCATGCTGATGTTCCCTAGCTCAGATACGCTCCAGACACAGCAACTATACCCTTGCTCGTACATATTCGGTCTCCAGATTGAGTTCAGATACGTTTCCGACACGGATACCATTCTGATGTTCATTCTCCTGATTTTCAAACAAATATTCTTGGATGGCATCTTTAAGCCCATCTCCAGCAAGATTCTGTCACCTCTCCAAATGGCATCTTTAAGCCCATTTCCTCAATCACATTTTGACGAGTGCAAATTTACGGGCACTCTAGTGTCCAATCATCTTTTACCTTCGAGTCGCGAAAGGCAAGCTCGCCAATCTAACCCTTCAGGTTCAAGAAGATTGAACATGGGAAGTTGTTGTACCCTAAAATTTTCCCTCTCATTTTATCAAGATTTCCCCTCACAAGACTCTTTGGATTGCCGACAGAATTAGGGTTTGCTCTGCTCAAGACATCTCCTTGCACTGATGACCTGAAATTAGGGTTTGAGTTTGCACAGGGATTTTTGGACTTCCAATGCTCAATGTGACTTTCATACCTCATGTTGGACTTATAATATTTCCCATACCAAGTTTCAAGCTTGGAATCAAATTTTTGCCCAGTCAATTGCCCAGTTGACCTAGAAATCAGCTGTATTGGGGAAAAAGTCAACTGTGGCCAATTTACAGTCAAACCTCATAATTTTTTATCCACATCAACATTATAGACTCATATGAACTATTTGATCAAGTTTGGACCACAACTCCTCAAGAAATTTGATCAGATCATCAAAAGGGCAAAATGGTCATTTTTAGGGTTTTGACTATCTAAGGGCAATTTCTGATTTTTCACCCAGCCAATGGCAAATTTGGTTCAAACATGGATTAAAGGACTCAATGGTATCATCTTGAACTAATCACAAGGTTCAAAAGATCTCAAGTGCATTGGATTGACAGATGAATTTTCCAGTCAACTGATCAAAAATCAACTGTACACTGAAAAGTCAAACTTTGACTTTTTGGTCAAAATCAAGTGCCAAGGGTCATTTTTCATCAAGATATGTCAAAACATGAAACTTGTTCATCAAGAAACCTAATTTTGCAAATTAGGGTTTAAGGTTGAAAAATTTCATAGCTTAGAAATTTTCTAAGTTATGAAATTTTCTTATTTTTTCCCAACTTTGCCCAACTTTTCCACCATGATGCATTTGGATGCAAAGAAAACTTCCAACATAAAAGTAGTATTCCTCCACAAAATCTACAACTTTGTTTCACAAAGTTTTCCCAAAAGATGCTTGGATCTCAAGTTATGATTTTGTGAACAAGGGTCCATGAAACTTTTAACTTGGTGAAATTTTGCCCTAGTTTAGGCAGGATTTTGACCTATCTTCATGGCAATTTTTCACCTAGTTCCAATTGTAACCTCAAAATGAATTTCAAATATGGATTGTATAGAATGTTACAAGCTTTCCATAATGTCAAAGAACTCTCCAAAATCATTTATGGTTAGGGAGAATTGAAGGTTTGAATTTGGCAAAATGTCACTTTGATCCATGGCATTTTTCATGTTGCTACAAGTTGCAATTTCTATCCAGCCTTGCTTGTACTTGCTTACAGGTCTTTAAACCCTTCCACACTCAAAAATTGAATGCAAACACATTGGATTAATGGATTGTTCTGATCAATAGAGGTTTACACATTGAATTAATCTAAAAATTGGCAAAAAGTTAACAATGCCATTTTGGTAAAGGTGGCTTTATGTCAATTTGTTTACCTTGAGCCTTGAACCCATCTCTTTCCAGCAAACCAACTCCATAAACTTAGGGAAAAGTACAACAACTTTGTGCAGCTAAGAAGGAGGCCTGTACAGGCCATAACATGGTCACTTCACACTTTTCTTCAAAACCAAGTCAACTTGCCAAAACCACACAACTCTTGTATATGATATAACCAAGTGTTGTAACCATTCCAAACGGTTTTGCATATTGCCTAAGGTCAGAAACACGAGCTAGCCAGTACTCAAACACCCTTGTACACCAAAACACCAAAATCTTGCAAAACAAGGCAGCTTCTGCATTTTGACATCCAAAGCAAAATCCACTCGTGCGTTTTGCTTGCAACCACTTCAAACACTTTCTAAACAACACACCTAAGCTATCCCAACCATTGACCAGCAAATGTAACCTTGTTTTCAAGCTTCACCATTTTATAATTCTAACTGTGCAGATTGACTTCTACAAGCTTATTCAGGCAAGTTCAAAGCTAGTTAGGCATTGGGAAAGCTCAAAGGAACTTCAAGCCAGCTCACCAGCATCTCAGGCCTCACTGAAAACCCCTGCATTGCCATACTCGAGCTCAACTGAAACAGGTAAAGTTCAAACTTCTATCTCTCTATTTAGGAAACATTAGGCTTAGGTTTGTGAATAAAAATGTAGTACTCATTGCCCTTAAGCTGTACATATGCATAGATTTCATTTAAGTTAACCGTGTTAGGAGAATTTGAATGATGAACTTTCTGAAAAAACTAGGTTAGAAATTAGGGCTAGAGAAATTCTCTCTGGTCTTTGAGAGTTATATTAAGTTTTTACATGGTTAGAATCGTATGATTATGCTCTTGAACTTTCATGTTGCAAGTTTTTGCTTTAGAGCACGTATGCAGGATTTCCAAGTTTGAACAAGAAACACACGTTTTTGTTTGATCAGAGGTTGAAGATGAAGCAATGTGGGTTGGGCTTGGTTTCTCCTTGCTTTTGACACCCCCTGACTTGCTTCTCACACCCCTTTGGCCTATTTAATTTACTTTTGTATATTTTTCTATTTCCTTTTATTTTCTGACTTTTAATTATTTTTTCTAAACATTAAAAATTACTAAAAATATTTTCATAAATTTTCACATTTTATTTTATTATTATTATTATTTTTTGGACATAAAAATAATTACTTTAATAATATACTTTTATTTTCTTTAATGAAAACTTATAATTAATACAAAAATATTATATTTTTATATTTTTATTATCTACACACTTAAATAATATTTTGTCATACATATCTTTATTTTTCAACATGTTGTATATATTTTATTTTATTTTATTGTACATAAATAAATAATACATAATATATATATTTTTCTAAAACAAATTAGGGTTTCCGCCCTTAATAAAAATAATCTTTTATTTTCTTATTTTTTTTTGTACATTAAATAGTTTATTTTTACATACATAAAAATAATACAAAAAACATTTTTTGCATATTTATAATATATTGCATATTTATTTAATTGTCCATTTAAATATTTGCCTATTTATTATTTGAACAAAGAATTCAATATGGTTGTAATAATTCTAGGGTTTCAATTTGTTGCAAATATCCCCTATTCAAATTTGTATCCCCCTCCCCATATCAATGTTGTAATAGCTTAGATTACTTTTACGCATTTTATTGCTTTCAAATATGCCATGATAGAAAGATTAGGGTTTGTATGCAAAAATCCAAAATCAAACAAATAGCTTGACTAAAACAAGACAAAATTGCATGAAAATGATAACATAATGCACACAAGCACCCCTAGGGTTTCATCCACTTGTTGCCTTTAAAATGGCCATGGTATGCATGCTAGGTATCTTGGCAAAACAAAATCAAAACAAAAGATCATAGTCCCTCGATGACACTATCTTGGTTGCCCAAACAAAAATGATCTAGTCCCTCAAAAATTTGCTAAAGATACTTAGCACAATTGCTATCATGGTCAATACGATAACCCGCATCTATCCCGTTTAACATCCAAACATAAGGTTGTTTACCAAATGCAATGGTAAAACAACACTGTCAAAGGGTTGAAAATGTGTAGGAAAGATCTTTGAGTAGATAGGGTAGATGCTCCTAGTTACTTGATCAAACTTGCAAACATCCTTGCTATTTTCAAAAAACACATCACAACACAATTTCAAAACATTTCCCAAAACAAACTTTCAAACAATGAAACATTTTTCAAAAGACAAACACCTTTGTATACATTCAAACAAGAATCATTACAAAGGTTGTCACAATGATGGCCTCTTTTCAAAATATTTTCAAAACCACACACAAAAGCACCATTTCAAACAATTGAAAAGCAAAGGCAAGTGATCTAAAACAAGTAACTAAGAGCCCATGGAAAACCGTGGATGAAAAGGGTGCTAGCACCTTCCCTTTTCATAATCTACCCCCCGAACCCAAGAAAACATCTCAAAGGTCTTTCCTGTGCTTTTTAAACTTTCCTTTGGATAAAAAAAAGTCGGTGGCGACTCTTGCTAAACCGAAACATTTGCAAAAACAAACGCAAAACCTCAAGTCAGTTCTCCCATCGCATCACACATATGCTCCAAGAGTCACTCCGTTAATAATCACCCTTCCTGGTCCTGTCCCATACGCCTCGGACAAAGTTGTCCCTTGGTATTATGGCGACGATGTCTACTATCATTGCGTTAAACAAGAACTGAAGAATGAAGAGGCTGATCTCGATGTAAGTAACATTGTCGGGACCAGTAAGATTGCCAGAAGTGGAAGGGTTTTCTCTCCCGAGATTTTCCCAAAGACTGTCAATAAGCCTGTTGTTATTTCACCTGCTATTCCTGTCGGTACTTCAACTACTACTCCTGATATTACTCCATTTATCACTCTTGCTGTCGAGTCATCTAGGACCCGAGGTAAAGAAGCTATAAGTGAGCCCGCCCGGATTGCGGCACCTAGAAAGATTGTCGTAGAAGCCTCTAAGCAAGAGATAGAGGAAATATTAAAAATAATTAAAAAGAGCGACAACAATGTGGTCGAGCAGCTCGGGCAGACCCCTTCAAATATATCCATGTTGTCTCTGTTGTTGTGTTCCGAGGCCCATGCGAAGGCTTTAATCGCATTCCTCAAGACTGTGCATGTGCCGCAAGAGACCTCGACTGATCAATTCAAAGACTGTATAGCCAGCTTGACTGCTGACAATAGGCTCAGTTTTTCAGATGCCGACTTGACACCGAAAGGGAGGAAGCATAACGATGCTCTGTATGTCTCGATCGAATGCAGGGTAACCACTATGGATCATGTGTTGGTGGATACTGGGTCTTCACTGAATGTCCTGCCGAAGAAGGCTCTCAACCGACTAGATTGTGAGGGCTTGACCTTAAAGCCCAGTAACATTGTGGTAAGGGCTTTTGACGGGTCAAAGAGAATGGTGCATGGGGATGTGGACATCCCTGTCAAGGTAGGCTCTCAGATCTTTGAGTCCACTTTCTATGTAATGGACATCCGGCCGTCATACTCCTGTTTGTTGGGTCGTCCTTGGATCCAAGAAGTTGGGGCTGTTACTTCTACACTACACCAAATGCTGAAGTATCCAGTGAAGGGGAAGATTGTCATTGTACGTGGAGAAGAGGAGTATATGGTGAGTCACCTCAATTCCTTCAGGTACATAGAGATGGACGGGGAATTCATAGAGACTCCTTGCCAGAACTTTAAATAGGTTCCCCAGATTTTGGTATCAACTGAGATCACTACCGGCACCAAACCACCTCTGAAGATGGCTTCTCTCAAAGACGCTAGAGCAGTGGTTGAAGAAGGTGGGTATACCAACTGGGGACAACTCCCTGATTTTTTACTCAAAAAAATGACAAGTTTGGTTTGGGCTTTACTTCAGGAGCTCAAAGGGCTGTTCGACGCGCTCGAGATGGAGGACCTCCTATACGCATCAACAATTGTGGAATTAATGCCATTGAAGACAGTGAGGAAGACTCTGACATTGACAGCTGGATATACCCAACTACCAACGGTGGACCGAGCAATTGGATGGCCAGAGATTTTATGCCAGTTTCTTTTATTCCGCAGTAATTGTCTTACTTGTTTTCTAAAGTTTGTAATAAATAATTTGAACTCTACAACCTTGTGTCTTTCCCGGGGCACATTGGTTTTGTTTGTGAGGGCTATTATGTGGCATTTCATATATCATAAATAAAACATTGGACATTCTTTGCATACAAATTTTGCGCTCTTTGTTTTTCTTTCCTGCCTTTATTTTTATAGCTATGCTCTTACACGCACTCACGTATCAAACTGCAGATCCATATCCACTCTGGATCCCATTGATAATAATTCTGCTATTGCCAGTTATGATTTTGAAACTCCGATCAACCAAGCTGAGGACGAAGGTGAGGACGATTGTGAGGTGCCTGGAGAGCTTGCTAGACTGTTACAGCAGGAAGAGAGGGCTATACAGCCTCATGAAGAGCCAATTGAGACGATAAACTTGGGCACGGAGGAGGAAAGAAGAGAAGTCAAGATAGGCGCAAATCTGGAAGCTAAGATCAAACAGCGGTTGATACAGATGTTGCACGACTATGTTGAGATCTTTGCCTGGTCATATGAAGACATGCCTGGTTTAGACACTAATATTATGGTACACCGCCTTCCGACTAAAGAAGATTGTCCTTCGGTTAAATAGAAGGTTCACCGTATGTGCCCTGAAATGTCAGAGAAGATTAAGGCAGAGGTCATGAAGCAGTTCCATGCAGGGTTCTTAGCCGTCACCTCCTATCCACAGTGGGTTGCTAATGTCGTTCTGGTACCTAAGAAGGACAGAGAGGTACAGATGTGCGTGGATTACAGAGACTTGAGCAGGGCAAGCCCCAAAGACAACTTCCCGCTTCCCCACATTGATGTTCTGGTTGATAATACCACACAACATAAAATCTTCTCCTTCATGGATGGTTTCTATGGCTACAACCAGATCAAGATGGCTCCTGAAGACATGGAGAAGACAACCTTTGTCACACAGTGGGGCACCTTCTGTTACAAGGTGATGCCTTTTGGGTTGAAGAATGCTGGGGAAACATATCAGCGAGCCATGGTCGCCTTGTTCCACGATATGATTCACCACGAGATAGAGGTTTATGTTGATGACATGATTGTCGAGTCTCAAACCGAGTAAGAGAACCTTGATCATCTACAAAATTTGTTCGACAGGTTGAAGACATACAAGCTGAGGTTGAATCCGAACAAGTGAACCTTTGGGGTAAGGTCTGGAAAGCTTCTGGGTTTCATCATCAGTGACAAAGGTATTCAGGTAGAACCTTCAAAGGTAAAGGCCATACAAGAGATGCCGGATCCCTGCACAGAGAAATAAGTTAGAGGTTTCTTGGGACGCTTGAACTATATTGCCAGGTTCATTTCACATCTAACTGCTACTTGTGAGCCCATCTTCAAGCTTCTGGAGAAAGATCAAGTGGTAAAGTTGAATGGCGAATGCCAGACAGCCTTTGAAAGAATCAAAGAATACCTTCAAGAACCACCAATTCCGATGCCTCCAGTTGAAGGAAGACCTTTGATATTGTACTTAACAGTGCTAGACAATTCAATGGGGTGTGTGCTCGGGCAGCATGACGAGTCTGGTCGAAAAGAGCACGCAATATACTACCTGAGCAAAAAGTTCACCGACTGTGAGACAAGATACTCACTACTCGAGAAAACTTGCTGCGCTTTGGCATGGGATGCTCGCCGACTAAGACAGTATATGCTGACCCACACTACTTTGTTGATATCTAAGATGGATCCAATAAAATACATCTTCGAGAAGCCTGCACTCTCCGGAAGAATAACGAGATGGCAGATGATCTTAACTGAATACGATATACAATATACAACCCAGAAAGCAATCAAGGGAAGTATATTGGCTGAACATTTGGGTCATTAGGTCGTGGATGACTACCAGTCCATGAATTTTGAGTTCCCGGATGAGAACATTATGCTGGTGACAGACTACGAAGAAGCTGGACCAGATGAAGGACCTGAGGAAGGATCTCAATGGACTATAGTTTTTGACGGAGCTTCGAACTCACTTGGTAATGGCATTGGCGCTGTAATCATATCACATGAGGGCTGTCATACTCCTTTGACTGCTCGACTATGTTTCAACTACACTAATAACATGGCGGAGTACGAAGCTTGCATCATGGATCTCAAAGCCGCTATTGACTTTAGGATCAAGTTCTTAATTGTCTTTGGGGATTCAGCCTTAGTGATAAGTCAGATCAAAGGCGAATGGGATACGAAGCATCCAAATCTCATCCCATACAAAGAGCATGTGATGCCATTACTCCCACACTTTGAGGAGGTAATCTTTGAACACTTCCCACGAGAGGAGAATCAGTTAGAGGACGCGCTAGCTACCATGTCTTCTATGTTCAAAGTCAGGTGGGACAACGAAGCTCCCCGAATCACCATTGAAAGGTTGGATGAGCCAGCGCACTGTTGTGAGATTGATACCAAAGAGGTGGCAGACAAACCCTGGTTTCATGAAGTGAAGAAGTACCTCGAGACTCAAGAGTATCCCTAAGGGGCATCTGTCAATGATAAGAAATTTCTGAGAAGTTTCGCTGCGAAATTCTTCCTCAGTAATGGAATCCTCTATAAGCACAATCATGACTCTACCTAACCGCGGTGTGTAGACAAGAGCGAAGCAGAGAGGATTATGACAGATCTACATGAAGGTACCTTCGGAACCCATTCAAGTGGACATACCATGGCTAATAAGATCCAACAGGCAGGATACTACTGGTCCACTATGGAAGCAGATTGTTATCAGCATTCCCGAACTTGTCATAAGTGCCAAATTTATGCTGATAGGGTGCATGTGCCTCCAGTTCCTTTGAATGTTTTGACAGATCCGTAGCCTTTTGCAATGTGGGCCATTGATATGATCGGAGAAATCAGGCCTACCGCTTCCAATGGACATTGTTTCATCCTGGTGGCCAATGATTACTTCACAAAGTGGGTTGAGGCGACCTCCTTTGCTACCGTTACCAAGAACATTGTGGCGCGGTTTATCCGACATAATCTGATCTGTCGGTATGGTGTGCCAGAAAGAATTATTATTGACAATGGTACAAACCTCAATAACACGATGATCACTGAGCTCTATAAACAATTCAAGATACAACATCATAACTCTTCTCTCTACCGGCCGAAGATGAATGGTGCTGTCGAAGAGGCTAACAAGAACATCAAAAAGATTATACAAAAGATGACGGTGACATACAAAGACTGGCATAAGATGTTACCATTCACTCTTCATGGGTACCGTACCTCAGCGCGCACATCAACAGGGGCAACACCCTACTCTCTGGTATATGGCATGGAGGCAGTTCTACACATTGAGGTCCAGATTCCTTTTTTAAGGATTATGAGAGATGCGGGTTTGAATGAAGACGACTGGATCCAGACTCGACTTGATCAACTAAATCTGATTGACGAGAAGAGACTGACTGCTATATGTCATGGTCAGACGTGTCAAAAGCGAATGATCAAGGCTTTTAACAAGAAGGTTAGACGTTAATAATATCAAGTCGGGGATCTGGTAATCAAGCGCATCATACTGCCACAAGGTGATCATAGGGGCAAATGGACTCCCACATATGAAGGGCCATTTGTGGTTAAAAACATTTTCTCAGGTGGAGCTATGATTCTAACCACCATGGATGGTGACGACCTACCTCACCTTGTCAATGCAAACATAGTGAAAAGATACTATGCATGATAAAAGACACGCTAGTTTGACTGGCCTACGAAAAAATAAGGGCTTCCTGGCGAACCAAAAGGGTTCGGGCAAAAATAAGGGATGAAAATGAAAAATCTGTACACCCGACAAGCCGAAAACCTGAAAAGACGGCTTGGGCAAAAAAGGGTATCCCGGTGGACTGAAAACCCGAAAGGGTGGTCCAGGAAAAAGTTAGGGATGTAAAGCGTATAACTATGTCCCATTGGATCACCTAGCGATCAGACCTCATTATCAATTATCGAGCTCGAACGACACCGATCAATCTAATCAGCTTCGGACAAGCAGCAAAGTGATGAGACGCTCGAAGACATAGGGGCAATAGCAAAGTTGGAACCCAATGGGATTGTTGCACATAGCTATTTTATTTTTATATAATATTGTATAGCTTCTATTTTTATGGAGGCGTTCTCTTACTAGAGCGTCAATCTCCTTGTACAAAAACGCCTATTACAGGCCAACTTCGAAAATCAATACAAATCATCTTTACAACACTATGTGCTTTTCTTTTTCTGTTTTGTTTTGCAAGAACGTCCAATGGTTTATTCTTGACATATGCATTTGAATATGATTGCATCTCATAAACATTCTCATAATAAATGAAAAGACAATTGCTCGTAACTTAAGAAACATGAGCAAAAATAAGGAATGTCAAACCCGACAGTTGCTCTGTCCAGCAGGTACCAGGGCAGAGACAACTTTGGAGCATAGTCATCAGTACATACGACTTTGTAACGTCTACACTTCCCACAAAGTAAAGGGAAACAAAGCATTGATATCAGCTTTCCCACAACAGGGAGTAATCTCCCCAGCCAGGGTCTTTCAGAAACTTGACGACTACATCCCCAGCCGAATTTCATCATCGCGAGCGGACCGTCATAAATTTTATCTTCCAAGTAGAGTTTATTTCTCTGAATACAGAGGCTCAATCCCCGACAGAGCCTATTACTTCGGCTATGGAAATTCACCTTCCAAATTATTCCCCGCAGAGTTACTATCAAATAGAGTCTCTCCCTGACAGAATATTCACAAACAACAAAGAGTAAATCATCAGCACGATCATTTCCATTCACCATCCCCAGCGGAAGTAGAAGAACCACAATTCTCTACAATAGTCAGGAATTCTATACTCTCCAGTAGCAGTCAGGGATTTATTTTCCCAGACTCGGACATATCCCTAATAGCATTTCATGTACATACATTATGACATGCGCATACATATCACATACAACATAATCTCATTTATTTTGAGAGCATCATCTCACAAGGCATTTCATGCATTACACACATAATTAACCCTGTTATCTTTTCAGGAAAATCAATTATCACCAACAATTCCAAAAGTTATACAGGTCATATCTGCAGACAGCTAATAAAAAAAACTAGTTCCCAAAACCAAACGGGTTAACTAAGCCAAGTGACTAAATGAAGTAGCCCTACTATCCAGGCTTTCATCTCGAAGTAACCCTATGACCCAGGTTCCTTCCCATAAGCTCTACTATCCAGGCTTCCATCTTGAAGTAACCCTACTATCCAGGTTCCTTCCCATAAGCCCTACTATCCAGGCTTTCATCTTGAAGTAACCCTACGACCCAGGTTCCTTCCCATAAGCCCTACTATCCAGGATTTCATCTTGAAGTAACCCTACTATCCAGGTTCCTTCTCATAAGCCCAATTATCCAGGCTTTCATCTTGAAGTAACCCTACAACCCAGGTTCCTTCCCATAGCCCTACTATCCAGGCTTTCCTCTCGAAGTAACCCTACTATCCAGGCTTTCATCTCGAAGTAAACCTACTATCCAGGTTCCTTCCCATAAGCCCTACTATCCAAGCTTTCATCTTGAAGTAACCCTACGACCCATGTTCCTTCCCATAAGCCCTACTATCCAGGCTTTCAGTTCGAAGCAACCCTACGACCTAAGTTTCTTCTCTCTCATCTCCAGACATCAGTTTATAACACTGTAAGACCTAGACCTTGACCAGATATGCAGTTTACTTCCACTTCCTCAATCAGGAGTTAATTCCCCGGTAGAGTAATGGACAACCTAAGCTCCTAGGTTCTATTTCCCAGAACATAATTCAACATTCCCCAGTGAAGTCCTCCTCAACGACAGGTACAAGAATTCTCGCAAAGGAATCTCTTATACAACTGATATCCTTTCTGGATGGCATCTTTAAGCCTATCTCCGACGACTCTCCGTCACCTTCCAAATGGAATCTGTAATCCCATTCCCGATATTACTGATCAGTATTACTTCATGCGAGTGCAAATTTCTGGGCACTCTAGTGTTTAATCATCTTCCACCTTCAGATCATGAAAGGCAGACCAGCCAATCTACATCCTCAGGTTTAAGAAGATTGAACAGGGGAAGCTGTTGTACCCCAAAATTTTCCCTCTCATTTTATTCGAAACATACTCATTGAAGTCCTCAACTTGCCCAAGGAGGCCCAAGGATTGATCAAACAAATGCAATCCTAAGACACTGAACCTCAAACTAGGGTTTCCATTTATATCAAGATGGGTGAACTCCAAAGGTCTCAAATATTCTCCATAGTCTTAATATGGTCTCAAGATAATCCATGTCAAGATTCATGCCTTGCACAAGAAGTTTGCTTAGTCAACAGCTCAAATGCCTAAAAATCAACTGTACTAGGTCAAAAGTCAACTGTGGCCCACATACAGTGAAACTTCAATATTTTTGGTCAAAATCAAAATTTTGAAATGACATCCATCATTGGATCAAGGGTTGATCATGATTCCTCAAGAAAGGCTCCTAATTCATCAAAACTCAAAAGTTGCTAAATTAGTGTTTTTTAGGAAAAGTCAACCAAACTTTGACTAAGCATAAATTTCTCATACTTTATCAGAAATTTCCCATCCAAGGCTCATTTTGAAGAGAATTCAATTACCTTCAACTCATCTTCAGTCCTCAAGTTCAAGAAATGCACTCATGGAAAGATATAAACTCAAACATTATAGGTCATTCCAAAAGGTCAACAAAAACACCTTTTGGGTCAAAGCTCCTTACATGAACATGGAAGATCCAATTGAGATAAAAATAAAGAGGTTGCTTAGGGGACATCATAAGCTTTGCAGAAAGTCATGGATCACCCTCAAAGAGTGAAAATTGAGCAAGTTATGACCATAGCAAGTTGGGAAATTTTGGTGAACTGAAGGAATTTCAATTTGAGTAATTTTGATATTTTTGACCTGTGGGCCATGGATTGAGAGTCCACACGTGCATTACACCTCAAATCATCTTCTTACATCATTTGGTTGTGTTTTATTTTAATTATTTCAATTATTTTTGATTTAATTCATTAATAATGGAAAATAATTAAAATCAAATCAAATCTTTTTGTACAAAGATTCAAATCCATTTGCCTTGACCTAAAACACACTACATATTCCTCCATAATTCAGACCAAGAGGGATACAAAACCTTAGCCTCCAAAAGTGATCAAAATTTTCAAGAAACCCTAAGGCTTCCAAACTCTCGATACAAGCCATCCTACGACAAGATCTCATTTTCATTCATTCCCAGCAAGGAGATTGAGTAAGTTTGAGACGATCTTGAAGTCTCTAAGCATGTAGAAAACCCGTTCATGGCATCTCCGGTTGCATAATATTTTAAAGTTTGCATCTTTGTTTTTGCTTCATTTTAAACCATACTAATACTGTTAATGTGTTCTTGAGACGTTTGTGAACAAATCTGGATCATCTTCGTGTACCCATGCACGTAGAAAATGGACTTGCCATGTTTGCTCGTGAGAATTTTCGATCGTGTGTTAGTGTCCAAACCGGCCAGTTTTTGGTCTTCATTTTGATCCCATTGAAATCACAGGCCCTGGATTAGGGGGTAGGGTCCCCCTTGGATATTTATTTGCGTGTTTTTGCAGGTTTTTCATGGAGGAGGTGGCCGGAGAAGACGACTGGAGCTAGGGCTCCGACGCTTCTCCGACGAGTGAAATGTTGAAGATGGTTTAACTGCTGGCGTGGAAATTTCTTACAAAATGATTGGCTTTTGAAGTGCTGACGCATTTATATTTTGCTGATTGGGATTTAACGATTTGCTTAACATATAATATTTTAAAGTGATTATATTCATGAATTGAGATCCAACGCAGTTAGGAAGGGAAGAAGGCGTGTGAGAGGGAGGACCTGGGTTCGATCCCAGGTCCAGGCCTTTTGCATTTTCTGAATTTTCAATTCCAGATCCAGCGTACTTCATTACCCAACGTCAATCGTATATCCTCAGATCTCACCGTCAGATCTATCTCCGGTCAGATCCAATGCGTCAGGATTGCATCCACATGGTGCACCCTCTGAGGATAGCAATACGGAATCCCATGCAATATAATTGGGCCAACAAACCGGGCCTTAGCATATTCAGGCAGCACACCCCCCGAACTGCTTCTCACAATCAGACCCATCTCTTTAAAATTTTCTATTCTTTTTATTTGTATTTCTTTTAATTTATTATTTTATTTATTTTTACAAAACAAAATAATTTTTTTATTAAATCCAAAATCACACTAAAAACATAAAAATCATCTTTTTTTAATTAAATCATAAAATCAGAAAATTACAAAAAATATTAGGTTTAGTTAAATGTTTTCATAAAATATTTTTTTGAATTTAACTAATTAGTTTAATTAGGTTAACTTAAACATTTTTTTGTAATTAAAATTTAATAGAAATTAGGTTTAATTTGCAAATTGAAACTACTTTTCTCAAATAAAATAAAATACAAAAACACTTTTAATTAATTAGATTTCTTAGATCCTAATTTCTTTCCGTTTTAACTTTCGCGCGCGTCTTTACTTTCACTATTTTTATTAACTATTGTAACTGTTCTGAGTTTGTAATAGTTAATTAGGTTTACTATTTTGCATTTATCATTTTCCCCGGTTTTTGATTATGTAATCCCCTTCCCAAAGCCTTGTAATAGCTAGGCTTTTAATTTCTCGCTTTTAATTTCCACAACTATTAAACTGCTAGATGTATGGACAATAGGCTTGCATGCAAAAGATAAATCAAATTAATACAGTAGAAAACCCTAATTGTGCAAAGATAATTAATTGGAAAAAACACACTTGCACATGCTCACTCCTAGGGTTTGCCCCACTTGGTTGCCTCGGAAATAATGGTCGTGTCCCTCGAACATAGGGATACCTTAGCAATGACCCGCGATTCAAAATCGTCATAAAGATCATAGTCCCTATTTGTCCCTCGAGTTGCTTACGAATTGATCTTATGACGATAGTCCCTTCGAAATGCTAAGGCATCTCTACTTGTTTCCTTCAGAGACCATTTCGTCCCTTCGAACGTCCCTTTACAAATCCAATGACAGAGCTACCTACTTCTTAATAGTAGGATAGAACTGTCTAAAGAAAACTAAAACGAACAAACTTTTTTTTCCGAGTGGGTAGAAATCATAAGTACTTGCTCAAAATAAAAACTTTTCACACCAACCCTTTCCAAAAATAGTTTTCAAAACAACTTCGTCACACTCTTGAGGACCGATAGAAGGGTTATCACGAAGTAAACAAAACTTTTCAAAACAAGCACACACAAGAAATTTAAAAAATGAGCAAGTACCTAAGAGCCCGCGGAAAACCACAGATAGATAGGGTGCTAACACCTTCCCTTTCTATAATCTACCCCCCGTACTCAGAAATATCTCAAAAAAAGGTTTTTTCTGTTCTTTTTCCTTTTCCTTTGTTGGATAAAATAAAAGTCGGTGGTGACTCTTGCTTACCGCAACATTTGCGAATACAAAATGCAAACCAGTATAACAGTCGGTTCTGCCACCGTATCACAGTGACCTACCAACTTTCACTGAAAGTAGAGAGAAAAGAAATATCATAGCACCGCCATTCACTGACGATGAACTATCAACATTCATAGAAGGTTGCAAAAATATAATAATCACCAAATTTCACTGATGGTGACCTACCAACTTTCACTGAAGGTAGAGAGAAAAGAAATATCATAGCACTACCGTTCACTGATAATGAACTACCAATGTTCATTGAAGGTAGCAAAAAGATAACAATCACCAACTTTCACTGATGGTGACCTACCAACTTTCACTGTTGGTAGAGAGAAAAGAAATATCATAGAACTGTCGTTCACTGAAGATGAACTACCAACGTTGAGTGAAGGTGGCAAAAAGATAACAATCAACAACGTTCACTGATGGTGAACTACCAACTTTCACTGAAGGTAGAGAGAAAATAAATATCATAGCACTGCCATTCACTGACGATGAACTTCCAACGTTCACTGAAGGTAGCAAAAAAGATAACAATCACCAACTTTCACTGATGGTGACCTACCAACTTTCACTGAAGGTAGAGATAAATATCATAGCACCGACGTTCACTGATGGTGAACTACCAACATTCACTGAAGGTAGCAAAAAGATAACAATCACCAACTTTCACTGATGGTGACCTACCAACTTTCACTGAAGGTAGAGAGAAATATCATAGCACCGATGTTCATTGACGGTGAACTACCAACGTTCACTGAAGGTAGCAAAAAGATAAAAAGTTTCCCCAAAATTCCGGCGTTTCACCTAGAATGGGTCTCAACTTTTTCTTTAACCAAGGCATTCCGCCTGAAAAGGGTAATATATAAGCTATCTCAAATAAAGAGACTACCACTTTAAAAAGATTTCACAATGAACTGTCTCTGCGATATTGAAAAGACTTGCCATCCACTGGAGTAATTTGTCAACAAACTGCAAACTATCCACTCATAAAGAAGATAGCAAAAAAGTAACATCGACTTTTACGGGGAAGTATAAGTTGCTCAAATAAAGAGACCCTCTACTTGCTGTTATGGGAAGGATTATAATATGACTTTCTGGGGAAAGCAATATGGATTCCGGGGGAAAGAAATATGACTTCCTGGGGAAAGAATCATGACTTCCTGGGGAATGAATCATGACTTCCTGGGGAAAGAATCATGACTTCCTGGGGAAATGCAAATGTATTCTTGCTGAGGAGATAAAGGTTTTCTCGTGCCAAAATAAATTCACATTCTCAAACCAAGGCTCGAAGCTTGCAGAGATCATAAGTAATAATATTACTGGGAACCAAAGATTTAAACTAGAAATAAACTGGAGTGAAACAGTCAACCAAAATACATCCTTTGAGAAATAAACTCAATAGGGAAACCGAATCTATCTAAGACCAAAAAGCTGTACAGGAAGTCTAAAGCAAAAATCTTCCACGAGGGATAACTCAGTGGAGAAATTGAAAGAATATACACTTTCTTCTTAAGGTCGACACTCTATTAGAGAGAGGACAACACAAATCTACAAAACATGGTAATATGTCAACAAACAAAATTAATGAATGCGAATGAGCAATGATTTGCTAAATTCAACTATGCATGATGTATGTATGAATGTATGAGTGTTATTATGTATATGCTGACAAAACAGGCATATAACATAGGGAATAACTAGGCAAAACTAACTCGGGCACAATCAATACTCGGCTAAATCACATCCAAGATGAAAATTCCATTAGAAAATAAGCACCAACTGAGGAAACAAAATCCTATTCTGCGGCTTAACTTCACCGGGAAGGAATATAATTCGGAATTAATCAAATCATAGCAATAAATCAGTACAGATACATGGATATAACATCCTTCTCCATGCTTCACCGGGGAATATCACTCGGACTTCAATGGGGAAACAAATGTTTTCACGATCCGCATTTCTACTGGGGATTACAATACTGATTTTAAATAAGGCAGATGGAAACTGTATCGGCAAAACATCAACTGAGGATATCGAGCTAACTTCATTGGGGGAACATCATACAAACTTCACTAGAGGAGATAATGCCTCATCATCGAGACATCAACTGGGGACCTCGTGCTGACTTCATTGGGGAGGCCAACACTACATCAAAGAGGGGAAACCAAGATACGTTCTTTAATATTGAGAGTAAGTATTGCACCAACTTCTCTAGGGAAAAAGTATGACACCTCATGAGGATAACAGCTTGGGGAGCTAAGAAGTCAAACATAACAATAATAAATCAATCTTAAGGGGATTTTAAATCAAACCCAACACCTGGTGGGAGAAAACCAAAAAAATTGACAACTATCTCAAAACTTCTTAAATAAAACATTGCCCATGCCTGATTATTGGACAGTCAAACAAAATGCAAGTAGCCAAAAGGGAGATGCTTTGTAAATGAGTCAAATCTCAACATCCACGGGGAGAAAATACTTCTATCAAATAGTGAAGCCTTCAGTAGGGAATCTTGGATTGAATCTTCATATCATGCAAACTTATTCCAACAAAATATGATCTGGGATAGCCTTCCCGGGGAATCAAGAAGTCAACATTATAGAAAAAGGTCAAACTCATGGGGATTTTAAATCAAACGCAACATTGGGAAGGTGAAAACCCAAAAGTTGGCAACTGTCTCAACACTTCTTAGAAAATATACTTCCCTGGTCTAGTTTCCCGAGAAATAAATACCAACAATAATGCCAAAACTATAGAAAGAGCAACATTTTGCGAATAATTCCATCTCAGCACACCAAGGGAACAATACCTTTCGTCATATGAGGAATGACTTCGCTGGGGAATCTAGAATAGAGACCTCAAACCATGCAAACCCAACAATCAGAAAATGAACCAACACTTGACTGGGGATACTGGGATCACAAAACCGAAACTGCACCTTACCCCAATTGGTATTATCTTCAATATATAAAAAAAACATGTGCATACCAGCAAAAGAGACCTGAGAAAAACCTTCTCGGGGGAAACAAAACTTCCCAAAATTACTGGAGTTCGTCCATTCCTGGGATCACCACTTTTATTTTCCTCTCGAATCACAAAATCTAAAGTAAAAGTAAGTTGTAAATTATTTTTGAAGAACAATTTTGTTATTTAATCTTTTTTCTTTGAAAATTATTATCAATAATAAATGGAGTCTTTGTAAGCTGAATAAAATAAGAAATACAAAGAATTGGGGAAAAGCTCAAATTTTATTGATAGAATGGTAGTCTGCGAATGGCGAGACTCCACGGATGATTACAGTGTTCGGAAAATGGTAATATATAAATGGAAAAGATACATTGAGATACAATGACCACTATCCCCTCTAACAACTTTGAAATTATGAGCAACAACTTCCGTTGAAGTATGGTGAGGATCCAAGAAGATAGTTGCTTCAATGATCAAGTCTTGTCTGATGCAGTTACTTGCCAAGAAAGTCCCTAACTTTTTCCTAAGCCGCCCTTGCGGGTTTTCAGCTTAGCGGGAAATTTTATTTTGTTTATGTCTCTAATTTTTTCCTAGAACGCCCTTTCGGATTTTCGGCCTACCGAGACGCTCCTTTTTTCCTAAGCCTCCCTTTCGGGTTTTCAACTTAGCGAGCTGTTCTTTTATTTCTTTAGGCGAAGTATTTCTTGACTGCATCACCATTCATGGGACGTGGGAACTCCTCCCCATCCATAGTTTCAAGAATTAATGCACCGCTAGAGATGGATTTCTTGACAATATATGGGCCTTCAAAATTAGGAGTCCACTTGCCCCTAGAATCAGCATTAAAAGACATGATCTTCCTGAGCACGAGGTCGCCTTCTCTGAATTCACGAGGTTTGACCTTCTTATCAAAATATTTCTTTATTCTATTATGATATAACTTCCCATGACACAAAGCCGTCATTCTCTTCTCTTCGATCAAATTCAATTGGTCAAACCTGTTCTGGACCCATTCAGCCTCTGACAACTTGGTTTCCATTATCACACGCAAAAAGGGAATCTCAACCTCGATTGGGAGCACTGCTTCCATTCCATACACAATGGAGAATAAGGTTTCTCCTGCTGAAGTGCAGGCAGATGTCCTATATCCATGTAAAGCAAAAGGGAGCATTTCATGCCAATCTTTATAAGTAACAACCATCTTCTGGATGATCTTTTTGATATTCTTATTAGCAGCTTCAACAACCCCATTCATCTTCGGCTTGTACGAAGATGAATTGTGATGGACAATCTTGAATTCTTCACAGAGTTCTGTCATCATCTTGTTGTTCAGATTCGAGCCATTATCGGTGATGATTCTGCTCGGCACACCATACCGACATATAAGATTATTCTCAATGAAGCGTACTACCACCTGCTTAGTAACATTAGCATATGAAGCAACTTCCACCCATTTGGTGAAATAATCAATTTCTACCAAGATAAAATGGTGTCCATTCGAAGCTTTGGGTTTTATCATTCCAATCATGTCAATACCCCACATAGAGAAAGGCCACAGGGAAGAAATAACATTGAGAAGGGTCAAAGGCACATGAATTTTGTCCGCATAAATCTGGCATTTATGGCATTTCTTTGCAAATTTGTAACAATCAGATTCCATTGTCAGCCAATAGTAACCTTCCCTTAGCATCTTTTTAGTCATCGAATGTCCATTGGAATGAGTGCCAAATGAACCTTCATGAATCTCATGCATCAACATGTCTGTTTCGTGTCTATCCACGCATCTGAGCAAGACCATGTCATAATTTCTCTTGTACAACACATTTTCATTGAGGAAGAAGCTGCCAGCCATTCTTCTCAATGCCTTTCTATCTTTATTCGATGCACCAATCGGGTATTCCTGAGTCTGGAGAAAATGCTTGATATCGTAATACCAAGGTTTCTCATCTGCTACCTCTTCTGTTGTAAACACATGAGTGGGCCTATCCAGTCGCCAAACTATAATTCGAGGTATATCATTCCAAGTATTCACTTGATACATAGAAGCCAAAGTTTCCAGAGCATCCGCCATTTTATTTTCGTCTCTGGGGATGTGATGGAATTCAACTTTATTAAAGAAGGGTAACAATCTTATAGCATAATCTTTGTAAGGGATAAAGCCAGGGTGATGAGTATCCTACTCTCCTTTAATCTGATTTATTACCAAAGTTGAATCGCCATACACATATATAATTTTAATTCTGAGATCAATAGCTTCCTTGAGACCCATGATGCAAGCCTCATATTCTGCCATATTATTAGTACAATCAAATGTCAACCTTGCCATAAAAGGGATGTGTGATCCATGTGGAGTGACAATCACAACACCAATTCCTTTACCATAAGCATTCACAGCTCCATCAAATATCATAATCAAGCGAGATTCAGGATCAAGACCTTCCTCAGGAAATGGTTCATCACAATCTTTCACTTTTAGAAACATCACATCCTCATCAGGGAAATCAGACTTCACAGATTGATAATCATCAACTGGTTGGTGAGCAAGATAATATGCCAACACGCTGCTTTTAATAGCTTTTTGAGTGCGGTATTCGATGTCATGTTCAGATAACAGCATCTGCCAGCGGGCAATTCTCCCAGTAAGAGCAGGATTTTCAAAAATGTACTTGATTAGATCCATTTTGGAGATCAACCAAGTAGTGTGATTCAACATATACTGCCACAAATGTTTTTCCGCCCAAGACAGAGCATAACATATCTTTTCCAACATGGAATACCGCGACTCACAATCAGTAAACTTTTTACTGAGATAATAAATGACATTCTCTTTCTTCCTCGTTTCATCTTGTTGTCCCAGAATACCGCCCATGGAATTATCTAACACTGTCAGATACATAATCAATGGTCTTCCTTCAACAGGAGGGAGAAAGATAGGAGGTTCAAGCAGATATTCTTTAATACTTTCAAATTACCTTTGGTAGTCATCTATCCACACACAACCTTGATCTTTCTTTAACAACTTAAAGATCAGTTCACACATTACATTCATGTGGGAAATGAATATGGAAATATAATTCAAACGCCCGAGGAACCCTCTGACTTGCTTTTCAATTCTCGGTGCTGACATTTCTTGAATTGCTTTGACTTTATCAGGGTCAACTTCAATCCCTTTTTGGCTAACAATGAAACCCAACAATTTCCCTGATCGAACACCGAAGGTACATTTATTTGGATTCAAGCAGAGACGATACTTCCTCAAACGCTGAAACAACTTCAACAAATCTTCTACATGCCCTTCTTCAGTCTAAGATTTAGCAATCATGTCATCAACATATACCTCAATTTCCTTGTGCATCAGATCATGGAATAGGGTTGTCATAACCCTCTCGTACGTTGCACCAGCGTTCTTCAACCCGAAGGGCATCACTCTGTAACATAATGTTCCCCAGGGTGTGATAAACATTGTTTTTTCCATGTCCTCAAGAGCCATCCTTATTTGATTATACCCGAAAAATCCGTCCATGAACGAGAAAACTTTGAATTTTGTTGTGCTATCCACTAACATATCAATGTGTGCCAATGGAAAATAATCTTTTGGACTAGCTTTATTTAGATCCCTGTAATCTACGCACATGCGAACTTTTCCGTCTTTCTTCTGTACTGGGACAATATTCGCAATCCACTAAGGGTACACTGATGTCACAAGAAAACTGGCATTAATCTGCTTTAGAACTTTTTCTTTGATCTATACTGCCATATCTGGGTGAATTCTTCGCATCTTCTTCTTGATATGCGGGCACTCTGGCTTCAGCGGGAAATGATGCTCTATAATATCTGTATCTAGACCAGGCATATCTTGGTAAGACCAAGCAAAAATATCCACATACTCTTTCAACATCTTAATCAACCCGCTCTTCACATCCGGATGCAGTAATGCTCCAATCTTGACTTCCTCCGGATCTTCTTCTGAACCGAAATTGATTACTTCCAATGGCTTTTTATATGACTGAATGGCATTCTCCTTGCGCTCAAGCAACCGTGAGACCTCTTCTGAAATCTCATCATAGTCTTCTTATTTTTCCCCATACACAGGACATTCAAAGTTGGGAGAGGGTGTAGGGTCATTGTATTTAACGAGTTTTTTAATTAATCTGCACATATGATTTATGATTGCTTTTAGAAACTGACACATATAACAAGTGATCATGCAGATTGAATTTCAGTTATTATTTATTTTGAAAGTTTTTTTAATTACCATTTTCCAAGAAAAAGAAAAAAATAAAGACACAATTTGGGAAACAAAGACAACTTTTATTATTGATTTTAAAAATCAAAGCAAACCGATAAGCCCATACAATATTAATACTTTCACCTTGGGTAGAGTGAAAGCTTTTCAAAAAGATTAACAAAAAAATTACTTTGAAACATGTATGCAAGAGGGAACATCAATGGTGATCCAGTTCTGAACCCTAACTTCGTGCGTCACATAATTTGGCATTTCTGGATCTGCTTCATCTTCCACAATGGAATTAATCCCGAAAACAGTTGGATGAAGATAACACCCGCTACGAAAGATGTCTTGATACTTGCTTGCAGCAGACTTAAACTTCATGCTCTTACCTTTATCATTATTCACATAGAACCCGAAGCCATCTCTATTCTTGTTTATAGGTGGATCCACAATCTGTCCCCATACTTCACTACGACCATTATGCACAATCTGCTGCGCATCCTTAAACAAAGCTATAGAATTCTCATTTCCTCTTATATTATCAATTAATAAAGCTTGGAAATGGGTTCCAACAGCAGCTTCATCCGCCTCCACAATGCTGAAAGAAGACAAATGAGATATAAATAATGCCTGTTCTCCATTTATAATTACCACTTTTCCTTCATGCACAAACTTCAACTTCTGGTGTAAAGTTGAAGTGACAGCCCCTGCCTCATGTATCCACGACCGTCCTAGCAAACACCTATAAGCGGGTACAATATCCATGACTTGGAAAGTAATCTGAAACAAATGTGGGCCTATATGAATAGGCAAGTCCACTTCACCAATAACAGATTTCCTTGATCCATCAAACGCTTTCACAATAATGCCACTCGGGCGCATGGGCGTTCCTTGTTATTTCAACTTCATAAGCGTGCTCCTCGATATAACGTTCAGTGTGGACCCATTATCAATCAACACATTGGATAACGAATCATTCTTGCAGTTCATAGAGATGTGGAGGGCCAGATTGTGATTCCTTCCTTTATCAGGCAGTTCATCATCGCATAAACTCTGGTTATTACATGACATAATGTTCCATACCACACTGTTGAGTTGTTCTACAGGCATATCACTTTCCACGAAAGCTTGGTCCAATACCCTCATCAAAGATTCTCTGTGAGCATAGGAGTTCATCAATAAAGCCAAGATAGATATTTTTGAAGGAGTCTGCAGTAGCTGATCTACAATTCTGTAGTCGCTCATCTTGATTATATTCAAAATATCATCCACCTCCTTTTCTAGCGTAGCTCTACTATATTCACCCGTAGCCTTCTTGAGTTCAACATCTTTAACAACTTTCTTTCCAGTACTAACATCTCTACAAACAACTGGTGCAAATACACGACCACTATGGGTCACTCTGCTAGCCTCATCAATATTTACAACATTAGGCATTGGCTGGATGGGAACTTCCACACCATCCTCTAAAATTGTATCATTATATTTGTAGGGTACAACATTATCTGACTTGTAGGGGACATGACCCGACAAACTAATCACCAATGGAGTAATAGCTGGCTTGATATAATATTCAACTTCAAAATGGGTAGGTGCACCAAAACAAGGCACAATAAAATTTACTCCTTCTTCAACATATTCAGTCATTATTGAGTCATCTCTGGAAAACATATCTTCATCTGAGGATAAGAACTCATCCGCAGAGGCATACTCATCGTCTGACTCTTCTTCAACCAAACAAAACTCAATCTCATTAACCTCATGATAATCATCCCTTTGGGCTGTAACCTTGATAGTTCTATTATCAAACAACAACTAAACACCTTTCTTTACAATTGAACATCCTCGGGAATCCCGACAACAAATTCGGCAAGATCCATACTGATGTTCTACCTGACCAGCCATGTGGCAGAAAGTAGCATGAAATTGTACAAGATCCTCATTCATATATTCCACATCAAAGATTTTGAACTCTCTAGGACATTCAGAAACCATGTTTACTTCCTCTTCATACTCTGCCCTAGGTCAGATTATGTGGATGGATGAGGCCTTCATCCATCATCTCCTGCAAATCAGCCTTTATCTTGTCACAACCCTGTATATCTGTACTGCAAATAGCACAATCGGCATTGTCATGCGTATAGTAGCTAAATTCACAGAGGTTTGCATGCATTTTTATCAAATCTCCTCTAACCAATTTAATATCAAAAATCCGGAAGTCACCTGGACAACCGGCCACCATGTTCACAATATTCGCTCCTCTATGCTTGGGCAAAAGATTATCTTTCACACTAGGGCCAACAACCTTGAAGGACAAGATACCAGACTTCACCAATTTTTGTACTTCAGTCTTCAAAGGATAGCATTTCTCAACATTGTGCCCTGGTGCTCCCTGATGAAAAGCACATGTTTGGTCTGCCTTGTAATACCAAGGCAATGGTGATGGTATAACGGGAGGTGGTCGGGTCTGAATCAAATTCTTTTGAATTAACGCCGGGAGTAATTCTGTATAACTCATAGGAATAGGGTCATAACTCTCCCTTCTTTGATTATACCCTTGATTCCCCTGATGGGATGGTCTCTGATAAGCAACGGTGGTTGGAGCTACACCAACAACTGAAGTTAATGAGGCGACTTGTTTATGACGCTGATAGTTTCTTCAAGGAGGATTAACCATCCTCTCTTGCATAACAACATTTGTATCTCCTTCCTTCTTCTTGGTAAACCCATAGGATGGATTCTTCGTACCTCCAGAACTTTCACTTTTTGTTAAACGACCCTCTCTTATAGCCTCCTCCAAATGGATACCCATGCCTACCATTTCAGTAAAGTCACTTGGCGCACTCGCTACCATCCTCTCATAGTAGAAATAACCCAGAGTCTTCAGGAAAATATTAGTCATCTCCTTTTCTTCCATGGGAGGAATCACTTGGGCGGCTACCTCATGCCATCTCTGTGCATATTCTTTAAATGATTCCCTGTCCTTCTGGACCATGGCCTAGAGTTGATCAGGGTCAGGCACCATGTCCACATTGTATTTGTATTATCTGATAAATTCTTCTCCCAACTCATTGAAAGCATGTATATTGACACTGTCCAAACTCATATACCACTTCAACGCGGCACCAATCAAACTATCCTAAAAAAAGTGAATCAACAGACGTTGATCATCAGTATGGGTAGACATCCTTCTTACATACATCACAAGATGAGCACGAGGACAAGTGTTGACCTTGTACTTCTCAAATTACGGGACTTTAAACTTCACAGGTATCTTAACATTCGGGACCAAGCATAAATCATTCACATTCTGCCCGAATAATTCCTTTCCCGTGAGGGCCTTCATCTCCCTCTTCATCTTGTCAAACTATTCTTGAAAATCATCTATTCTATCATAGAGCCCCAAGTCTTCACTTGGTGGAGGAAAAGGACGATACATATCATCATTAGTAAATGGGACCATATTCACCAAACGAGGTGCAGCAGGAGCAGGATACACCACAGGAGGTGCAGGAGTAACAATAGTCTGAATAACTGGAGTAACTTGAGGATCCAGATTGAAACCTTCAGGCACAAAGTTCTCTGGAATTTCTCATGTATAACCTTGAGGCATGCGATTCTGAACAACAGGGGGAGTAGCAGACACAGGAATATTCGAAGCTTCAGTAGTAACCCTTGTCTTCTGAGGTTGAACACTCGGTGGCTGATTATGAGCAGCCACCAGAGATTCCATCAGAGCAGTGAGATTGTCCATGCCGGCCTTCAGAGCAGAAACTTCCTCATGCAGCTCGCGATTCTCTTGTTCTAAGTTGTTTGTCTTCCTTCTGAAATTAGCTCGAGTATTGTAGTGGTGAGACAACTTGTTGAACGAAGTAAAGAAGCTTGGTAAGACACCTGGATGTGCATAACAAATTCAAGAAATATGTGCAATATGATGCATGATATGCAATGCACATGATTTATTTCATTTATTAATATTTTAAGGGACTTAAAGATTTATAGACACATTGCAAATATCAAAGAAATAACTCATTTGAAGTACTAAAATTTTTTATTATAATAACTTCAAAATGGATTACAACTTTCAATAATCCCAAGTACAAGATGAAAATAAAGTCTAAAACCCTAAAAAGTAAAGCTGATGGAGATCACTCTATACGTTGGCGCTTCCCTGTAAGCCTGGCAATCTGAGCCTTTAACCTTTGATTTTCTTCCGCATATCTGGTGGAAACCTCCTTCCAATCACCTGGATCAGGAAGTGAGCAACTAGCATTTGAATGAGGCTTAGGAGAAAATAAATCCCCTTGCCTCTCCATCATCTCTACAGCCCGAATCTCAAGAATCTCAATCAAGTCGTCTTTCTCCTTCAAGTCTGCTCTATAGGAAATCTCTAAAGTTTGGCACTTATTCTTCCAAGCATCCTTTTCCTGCTGCATTCTAACCAAAGCAAGATGTAGTTCTTCCATATCATCCAATAGGGGAGGAGTGGTCTTCACAAACAAGTCAGGCCTAGGTGCTTCCCGAGAATACGACATCTTCAACTGAATAGCTCTCGTTTGGACTGCAAAGCAGTAAGGACCTGTAAAACAATATGAGTACGTATCCTCCGTGTAGCGGTAGAAATGTTTAAGACTAAGCCATGGGATTAACTAGACTTATACAGATCAAATTAAAAATTGCCACTGCGCTTTATTGTTTCCAAAGGAATGGGAAAAGAGTGAGTAACCCAAAAAAATGGGAAAGATTCAAGGTAAGGGGGTTGTTTATGCAAAATAACCCTAAACATCTACGGTACTCCGTAGGAACCTCTTTGAAAAATCTGTATATTTTGGCTATAAAATGTTGTATGTAAAATAGATGGTGGAGGTGAGAAAAGAAATATATTTTTTATGATTTTTGGACCCGCCGCGGTTGCGAACCTTTAGTGCCTACGTACCACCTTTCATGCAATAGGGGATCAGGGTACACATAGTTCCTCTTTAAAAGTTTTAAAACACAAGTGTGTTGATTGATTTTATGAGATAAGACATCATCGTCATTTTCCGTGTGTAAAACATACTTACTACCCACAATCATGAGAAAGGAGAATTTGCATCATCTCAAAGTGGAGGATATGGCTTGGATTTTTAAAAATCAACAATGCCTCACTCAACACCCAAGTGGAAAATATCTCTCTTCACTGCATATTGTAGAAGTATAGTTGTTTGCATCACTACAAGGATTGACAAGAGTCCAATCTTTTGAGATAAGTTTTAAAATAAAAGGCCAAAGTGGAAAAATGGTTTGAAATGAGATTGATTGACTTTTAGTCTTCTCACAAAAAATGTCAAGGTATTATTTAAGTTGATTTAAGTTTATTTATGAAAAGGTTTTGAAAATGCATGTGTTGTACCCCAATTTTTGCCCTTAATATCCCTTTATCATACCATGTTGATTTATTCACAACAAGATCACACTAGGATCCTTAGTTCCCCTCCCTACTTTGAGTTATGCTCCTTTTTAGGGATTACCAAGCACCCTGACTTATGTTCCTTTTGTGATCATGAGTATTATTTTGATTTCTTCACTTATAAAATACAATGTTGGCTTGTCTTGTTTGTTATCCATGTAGGTAAGGGCAATGAGATTTAACAAGTTACCCCATGGGTTCATGAGTTTATTTCCATGCCCTAGTCAATACAAGCTTGAGAAGTTCAAACCTCATCATTGGATTGGTTTTGGAAGAATTGGAATGGCAAGATTGTTTTGGTTCACCATTGTTGTACCCCAAAATTTGCCCTCCCATATTTCTCAAGACATGTCAAGAATAATCTCCAAATGGTTCAAGATTGCTCAAGAGTTGGACAGTCAAATCACCTCATAAGGCAATCAATCCAAAATTAGGGTTTTGTGTTGCATCAAGGTCCTTACATCCAAATGGCCTCAAATTCTCCCAAATGTCCTAATATGCTCTCAAGTTCATCCATGTAAAATTTCAAGCCTTGCAGAGAAAGTTTGGTCAGTCAATTGCTCAAGAAATCCAAAAATCGACTGTGCTAGGGCAAAAGTCAATTGTTACCTACAAATAGTCAAACCTCAAGATTTTTTGTCAACATTATCATTTTGAAGGATAATTCATCATTTGATCAATGGTTGATCATGATTCATCAAGGGTTTCTCAAAATTCATCAAGATTCAAAAGTTGCTAAATTAGGGTTTTGTAGGAAAAGTCAACTCAACTTTGACCAAGCATAACTTTCTCATACTTTATGAAAAATGACCCATCCAAAGACCATTTTTAAGAGGATTAAATTTCCTACAATCCATCTTCACACACCAAGATCAAGAAATGCACTCACAAAAAGTTACAAATTTGGACATTATAGGTCATTTTTGAAAGTCAACAAAAACACCTTTTTTGCCAAAGCTTATAACTTGATCATGGAATATCAAAATGAGCTGAGACAAAAAGGGTTGGTTAGAGGACATCTCAAGGTTTCGAAAAAGTCCAAGAACACTTCCAAAAGTTCAAAATTAAAGAAGTTATGCATTGTTGAAGTTGGCCATTTTTCCAAAATTGCCAAAAGTCAACTATCCACAAAACTTCAAATTTTGTCAAATGGGCCCACTTTTTTCCACTTGATTTGATCTTGTCACACCACACACGTGTCCTATCTTCAATTTCATGACCAATTATTAATTTTTCTATTTTATTTGATTTTTATTGATTTAATTCATTTTTAATCAATTTAAATCAAAATAAAATCTCAATATTAATAACTTGTGATCTTTTTTATTGATACAGCTTTCAATTTCAATGATGGACACAATCAAATTTGTACCATGCCATATTGTGAACAAAATATTTGATTTAGGACAATTTTGGAAGCTTTGTTAATGGTGATCAAATTAAATCTTGAATCATCAATACACAAGGATTCTAAGCCCAAGATTTACCCTAATTGTTTCTATGATACATATACAACATAGAGCATACGAGAACACGGCCTGAAAGTTGCACAAACGGCCAAACCAAACTTGGAAAAAAGCTTGAATCTGAAATTGATCTTAGAGGCTTTTCCAAGGCAAAAACTCCACACTACTCTCTTGCTGGACGTCCACTGGATCTATTGGAATCAAAATCAAGCCTTGAGACCTCCTAAATAGCGCTGTAAGTGTTCTTGAACATAGTCCTGTACATGAATTCGTGAATCCATGTTCTTGCATCTTCTTGCCAATTTTTTTGTACAATCGTGCTTAACGTTCAATTTCCAGTCTTTCTGCATCATTTGATTTTGTTTTCGTGAGCTATAGCATCATACCCGAATCTAGGGTTTTGGAGGTTCGTTTTTAGGCATTTGCTTTGCAGGTGAAATTGGAACAAACCATGGACATGGTTGTGATCAAGGAGGAGAGGCGAACATGGTGATGGTCTCTGTTTACGTTTATATGGCCCATAGTCCATTTTAGGAGCAAGCTACGAATCTTGCTGCGGATAAAAATCCGCAGGTAAGATAACCAGAATTCCAAGGACAGGGACGAAGACGTGTCCCCATCCCATACGTCCATTTAAATTATTCGCGCGTGTTTTTTTATTTATTTCAGGCATAGTGGTTTGTTTTTAATATAATATTTGTTTCATATTCCACTAACAATTAAGTATATTGGCTCAGCTGGCAAGCGCGTTAGTTCAAAGTCTCATGGGACCTGGGTTCGAATCCCAGGTCCCCAACATATTTGTTATTATTTTCCTTCCAGCGTTCCAGTGTACTTCATGTATTGCAGCCTACTATGGATCTCAGATTTCCAGGCGCCAGATGGCCTTCAGGCCAAATCCAATGGCCAAGATTGCAAATCCACCATACGCTAAGGTCAATGGACGCCCACTAAATCAACAAAGTCAATACAGATCTGTGCCTTTTGGGCCAAGGAATTTGCTCTTCACACCCTGGATTTGGGGCCCACCCCCCATTTGGTTTATTTCTTTTCTTTTCTTTCTTTTATTTAATTATTTGTTTTATATTATTATTTTTATTATTTAAACCACTGACTAATTAAAATCATTTTTCTTAATAAAATCAAAACCACAAAAAATATTATTTTTATTAATTTCATTATTTTATTTTTGTAAATAAATATTAATTAATTAACTTAGTTTTAAATAGGTTTAAACATTTAATATTTTTTGCAATAAATTAAAACTAATGTAGAATTAGGTTTTTAATAATTTTAATCAATTTTATTTTATTTCCTTAAATATAAAAATCCAAGAATATTTTCATTATTTAATTTAATTTAATTGTTCACTTAATTTAATTCCATTTAATTCAAAAATAAACAAAAATCTTTTCTTTAATAAAAAAGGGTCAAAACCCTAAAAAATGCATCGATTTAATTTTCTCGCACGCGTATCATTTTATCTAATATTGTAATTGCTTCTGGTATGTAATAACTTTTAATTAGGACTTTAATTATTTATCGCTTTATTTTACTTTCCGCAATTTAACTTAAAGGGTTCGTTTTTGGCGATGTAAATACCCGACGCCTTGTAATAGTTTATATTTAATTTCCGCAAATTTAATTTCCGCAACTATGCACTGTTAGATGTTTGATAATAGGGAATGCATGACAAGATCCAATGTATGAACTTAAAATCAACATAGATAACCCATAATATGTACAAAGATAAATAACTGAAAAACAATACACTCGCACATGCGCACTCTTAGGGTACACCTCACTTGGTTGCCTTCGAACGTGGTCATTGAGTATAGGAAGTTTTAGAGGTCGCCCTCTTGTCCAAAGATCATAGTTGCCTCGAAACGGTTGCCTCAGATAAAATGATCTAAGACATTAGGGTTACCGCTAAGGCGTCCTAACATTGCTTTAGTGACCACACGTCCCTTAATCGAATTGACCCTTAAACTCCAACGACGATGCTACCTACTCATCAATAGTGGGATAGCATTGTCTAAAGGACATTTGTACGGATTAATTCCTTTTTCGAGTAGGTAGATGGTTCTTAAGTACTTGCTCCTTTTAAAAACAAAACAAAACATTTCGCACTTACACTCCTTTCAAACAAAAACTCTTTCAAACCCACAAACACAAAGAAAAGCAAATTTTGAAAACACAATGAGCAAGTACCTAAGAGCCCGTGGATAACCACGGATAGAAAGGGTGCTAACACCTTCCCTTTCTATAATATCAAAAAGGATTTTTTTTGTGCTTTTGTCCTTTCCTTGTTGGATAAAATAAAAGACGGTGGCGACTCTTGCTTACCGTGACATTTTGCGAAAACAAACGCAAAACACGAACCAGCATTCCAAAAAAAACAGTCAGTTATATTCCCACCGATCAAAGAACTGGCGACTCTGCTGGGGATTCATTATAAGTGAGGTGTACCTTAGGATTAGATCATTGTGTTTTCAATTGTATGCTTTGTATGATTTACATTTGTGGGCTTGTATCGGAGTTTCTATAGATCCTAACCCGGATCTGGGGATACCCTTTAGGTAAGTAGCAATAAACTGTGAGGGAACTGTCCGGCATAGACTGACACGGTTGAAGCAGTAGCTACATTGGTGTGGCACTTTAGTCTGTACCGATAGCCCTTGTGTTGGAACGAGGAGAATATGGGTCTTCTAAGGGGTCATTAAGCACCAACTGACCTTAGAACCTTAAATTGACCAACTTGGCCATAGAACAGTAGCAGTATGCTACACTCATTGAGACTAAACTCTCGCGATGATTCCGGCTGCAAGAAAAGGTTGCTAAACTGGAATTATGACCGATTGAGGGTAGTCAGTGATATTGAGATCCTCTAGAACCCGATTACTATTTTTAGGACAGGTTTTAACCAACTGAACTGAAAGAGGGTATTGCCTAAGCTCCTTGCCAGCCTGAAATCTAAGGGCTCTTCAGGGTGACTTGTATGCCTTTACCATGTTTGCTATTTGTGGATACTTGTGGTGTGCTTACTATCATGACATCATGACATCATAACATTGCATACATCTTGCATTGGACTAACCTATTTAAAAGACAGGAGGGATTCATCTTTGTTCTGTTTTGTAGGTCATCATGATGCCCATGCGTAAGAATACCATCCGGATCAACTTTGTCCAAGTCCCTACCTTGCTTAAAGAGTTGGTTTCCAAGATTCCTGACACTACTTCCTTCATCAGGAGGCATGGTTCTCTTCTCAGTTTGGTCACCTCCAAATTGGACGAGAAGATGATGAGTGTCCTGGTCCAATTCTATGATCCGCTGTACCATTGTTTTACTTTCCAAGACTTCCAGCTGGTTCCTACCCTAGAAGAGTTCTCTGAGCTACTCGGTATCTCTGTTCTAGAGCAGACCCCATTTACTGGTTGGGAGAAGACCCTTAGCCCAAAGAAATTGCTGCAGCCCTTCATTTGACTAAAGGGGATGTAATGGCTAATTGGGAGACTAGGAGTGGAGCAAAAGAATTTCTGACTAAGTTCTTGGTTGGCAAGGCTAACTACTTCTGGGATACCCTAGACTTTAAGGCGTTCGAGGATATTCTGGCTCTTCTGATTTATGGCTTGGTATTGTTTCTGAATCCTGACACTTTTGTTGATGTGAATGCGATAAAGATCTTCATCTCTCAGAATCCTGTACCCACTCTCTTGGGTGACATTCATCATCAGCTCTATGCTCGTACTACCCGAAAGCGGGGAACCTTGATGTGCTGTGCTTCTTTATTGTCAAGGTGGTTTATTTCGCACCTTCCCAAGTCATTACTTAAGAACAAAGAAGGAATGGGTTGGGCTTATAGGGTGATGTATCTCTCTCATAACGACATTATCTGGACTCTCAAGGGTATGGATGAGGTGACTATCATTGATCGCTGTGGAGAGTATCCTAATGTTCCATTGATAGGAACCCATGGAGGAATTTCTTACAACCCATGCTTAGCTCTCCGTCATTTTGGAAGAGCCAGAAGAGAAGGACCTCACGAGCTGCTAATGCCTAATATCATCTTTGATTTTCAAGGGGATAGCGACGAGCAGTGTCGCATATTCATAAGGGCTTGGGATAGAGTTCACCAATCTGATCCACATGAGCTGGGCCTAAAGACTTCTCTACCGATGGAGCCATATCTCAGATGGGTCCCTATCCGCGCCCAGAAGCTAGGTATGCCATATGAAGCTGTTTGGCCTGTCACTCTTGAAGTTGCTAATGAAGAAGGGGTTCTTCCAACCATTCTCCATCCTTATATGCCCACTGACATTGGGGCACTGAAGAGATCTTGGATGCAATTGAGGGAGGAATGAGATTCTTACCGAGAGAAGTTCAATGAGCAGGAGCAGAAGATCCAGAGATTGACTAGGCAGTTGGAGAACGAGCGAATTCTCAACGACTATGTCCGCACTGATAAGAAGATACCATGGGAGCATTGATGGACCTTTGATGATTTCCTTTCCAATTTTTGTTTACTTTTTAGTATTTCCATTCTTGTAACGCCCTGAGGGCATCAGTTGAACAATTTGAATTTTGAGGTTTAAATCTAATAAAGTGTGCTTCCTTTCTTGTTTACAAATTTGAATCTCCCGATTGTCTTTGAAATCATAATCATACGCATTTCATCTCATGCACTTCATAAACAGGTACCCTTTACAAGTCTCTTATCTTCTTCGCTGTTTATTTCAGCACTCACTCATCATGTCTACTGAACCTTCAACTGAGCAAGCCATCAAGGCCCTCTAGGCCCAGAATGCCCAATTTCAAGAGATGTTCATGAATCTAGCTAAGGGTCAGCAAGACCTGAAGACCTTGATCCTGAAAGAGAAGAAGAATAAGAAGAAAAGGACCATCCTGTTTAACACAGGGAACAGGTTTGGAAACAGGCTAAAGAATGAAGTTGATTTGACCACCTCATCTGGAGGGAAAGATAGTCCACAAGAAAGAAGGGCTCATAGCCCTATGGTCTCCGACAACGAGACAGACTACGATGAAGAACGGTATCCTCTGGCTGAGGATAGATACAAGCAACTGGAAGACCAGTTGAGTGCTATGTGTTGTACCCCAAAATTCGCCCTCCCATATTCTTCAAGAATTGCCAAGAGCATGCTTCAAAATTCCCCAAGGGGTTGCATAGTTCAAGGGCCTCCTAACAGTCAAAAACTAGGGTTTTGGTTCTGGCAAAGTAATTGAAGTTTCCAAGGGTCCAATCAAGTCCCACATGCTTATAAACATTGTCAAGTATCCTCATGTCAAGTTTCAAGACTTACAACACAAGATTGCACAGTCAAAAACCCTAATTGCACTACAGTCAACTGTAGGGGCAAAATGGTCATTTGACAGTCAAAAGTTCAAATTTTTGGTCAACATCTCATTTTGAAGCCACAAACATCATTTGATCAATGCTTGATCATGATTCTCAAAGCTTGGCTCAAAAAGTCTCAAGATGCAAAGGTTTCCATATTTGGATAGTTGAAAAAGTCAACTGTAACTTGACCAAGGCATAACTTCCACATGGTTTATCAGAAAAATTCCATCCAAAGCTCATTTTGAAGATAAAGACATTTCCTACAACTCCTCTTCACACTTCAAGTCCAAGAAATGCTCTCACAAAAAGTTATCAATTTCAACATTATAGGTCATTTTCAAAAGTCAACAAAAAGGGACTTTAAGTCAAAGGCCATAACTTGAGATTGGTAAATCAAAATGACATGGGACAAAAGGCATTGGTTAGAAGACTTCAAGACCTTTCCAAAATGTCCAAGAACATGATCAAAGCTTAAAAATTGAGCAAGATATGCCTTGTGAAAGTTGGGAAATTTTTGGATATTTTGAAAAGTCAACTTTGCTTCAAATGTCTTAAAATTGCTAATGGGCCTCTTTTTCTTCCAAGATTGATCATCCAAAGCATGTGCACGACCATTTGGCCCAAAGGGAAGTTATTCATCATTTTTATTTATTTATTTGAATTTTTAATTGCTAATAATTCATTTAATTAAAATAAATATGTGGAAAATACCAAAGCAAACTTTTTAAATCTTTTTATGCATGGAATAACCTCAAGATTTCGTGCATGATTAGATAGGGAAAGAATCAAGTTGATTGGACATGATTGGTATCAAATATGCATGAAAAAGATTGAAAAATATATGCATGAAAATCAAATATTCTCTACATCAATGCAAGGATTCTTTGGACCAAAAACTCAACCCTAATCATTCCATACATAAGCAGGATGCAAACCCTAGTGCTAAAGACATGAAAGCTGCGCCAGAAACCAAGAGCAAAGTTTGAGTTTTTGTCAAAAAATTCCAAAACTGAAAACACAGTTGCAGTACGTTTCAAGGCCAGACAACCATTCCACTAGCTTGCCAAGGCTACCAGGAGACTATTCCAATCAAGAACATTGTCCCATACTCAAAGAATTGGTATATCAAAGTCATACTTTCATGAAAATATTCATAATCGTATCATGAATTCTATGCATTTTTCATATGTTTTTGATGTTGATTTATGTTAATTGGATCATTCTAAAGCTAACCATATACATCAATTGAGTTTTCGTGCACTATAGGAGAATTCACCATGAAAGATTGTTAGGGTTTCAGAAACCTTGAATTGGGGTTTCTCAGTTATGGAAAAATCAGGACACGAGACTTAGACCATTAAACTCAGGACCTTCAGACGAACTCAATGATGGGGTCGCGCCTAATTTATGATCAAAGGGTTGCTAATCGCTATTTTTGTACTTGTTACTTAGTGGGGGTTTAAAACCCCCGCTATTCAATTTGTTTTTTCAGATAAAATGCAGGGCCAGTGGAGAAGATGGTGATGTGTAAGGCGATGGTTGGTGTATTCAAATTTCGCGCGAAAATTGGCCACTAACTCATGATTTGCATTATATTATTTGTCTTCTATAATATAATCAAAACGCGTTAATAGCTCCAGTGGCAAGGCATCAGCGTGGTAACCTCTGGGACCTGGGTTCGATCCCCAGGTCCCCCCTTCTTATTCCATGTTATTTTTCTAATCGTGCTTCTATGCAGTTTCAATACAAGCGTCCACCATACGTCCATCATCCAGGTTGGCCATGCGCTTATCAAGATCAATCAAAGGGCTATGATCTGAAGAACATAATAGGCATCAGTCAACACCCATGCACGCTTCCAGGAAAAGTCAACAAAGGCCTCCAAAGATAGGCCAAAAATGCTAAATTATACCTCCAATTGGGGACAGAACCCCCCAAGGTTTTGCAATTCTTTTCTTCTTTTATTTTATTTGTTTCAATTGTTTCTTTTTTAATTCTTTAAATTAATTTATTTTCATAAAATATAAAACATAAAAATAACAAAAAAAAACTCATAAAAATTTAAAGCATATTTTATTTTAATATTTTTGTAAATAAAAATCATTAATTAATTTAGTTTTAAATTCTAGGATTAATTTTGACATTTTTCTTAATAAACTTAAAATTTGTAGAATTAGGGTTTTCAAAGATTTTTTCTTTTCTTTTCTCATTTTTAATAATTAATTGTTTATTCTTGTAAATAAAATGGCATTAATTAATTAGGTTTAATTTTAAGTTAAATTTTAATGCTTTTCTTAATAAATTAAAAATAACTAGAATTAGGGTTAATTAACTTTTCAATTTCATTTAATTCTCATAAAAAATCATAAATACAAAAAAAAACCTCAAAAATAATTTCTTTTTATTTTATTTTAATTAATTTGTTCATAATAATTTATATTCGTTAAAAAGGGTCCAACGCCCTCGCGTTCCCGATTTAATTCCCTTCGCATTTTTATTTCTTTTAAATATTTCTATAATTCTCCCAAAGCCATGTAAACTTGATATTTATCTTTCGCACTTTATTTTATGTCAAATCGGGTCCTAGATTTAATATGGCGATGTGGACCCGCGCCTTTGTAATAGTTTAGGAACTTTATATTTCTCGCAACTTTTTAACTGTTAATAATTGCATGCAAGAATGAATGTTAAAATAAAAACAAACGCGTAGATCACCCCCGACATGAACAAGATAAATGTGAATGAATATGACACGCAAATCACACACCACCCCTAGAGTACGCCTCACTGTTGCCTTGCCTCTCGAAAGGTGATCGTCGAGTAGAGGATGTCTTAGTAAGTCCTCATGATCCGGGAACCTGGCATGAGGGTAGCTTCTAAGGTATCTTCCTATTGCTCTGGTGATCACCATGTCCCAAACCTTCGAATTGACCCGGACACCTCCAACGGTGGTGCTACCTACCTCTCAATGGTGGGATGGCACTACTTTAAAGGACATTTACACAGACGAATTCCTTAGGGTAGGTAGACGACTCTAGATACTTGCTCTAATTTCAAAATAAATCAAAAATACTTTTCACACCGACACCTTTTCAAAAAGCTTTCGAAAGCAATTTTTCAAACACTCTTGAGGACCGATACAAGAGTCGAACTGGAATTTTCAAAGAAACTTTTTAAAACCCACAGTTGAAAAGCAAACAAACCATTTTGAAAACACAAGTGAGCAAGTATCTAAGAGCCCATGGATAACCATGGATAGAAAGGGTGCTAACACCTTCCCTTTCTATAACCTACCTCCCGAACCGAGAGCAATCTCTTTAAGGAATTTTTCTGTGCTTTTGTCCTGTCCATATTGGAGAAAATAAAAGACGGTGGCGACTCTTGCTTCCGCGACATTTCGCGAACCAATGTTAAACAGTCAGTTCCAGATCCACCGATCACACTATGGAAATTCAGAAGGTGCCTGGTCTGGACTTTGGAGATCTAGGTCTATCATCTGGGGTAGTGATTCCCCACAAATTCAAGGCACCAGCCTTTGCTAAGTATGACTGAGTCTCTTGTCCGAAGCTGCACCTCTGGACATATGTGAGGAAGATTCAACCTTACACTGCTGATAAGAACTTATGGATCCATTTCTTCCAAGACAGTCTCTCAGGGACTCAGCTTGAGTGGTTCTATCAGTTGGACGGAGCCAGTACCCGCATTTGGGAAGATTTGGCTACTGCATTCTACAGGCAGTATCAGTACAACTCCGACCTCGCTCCTACGCGTACTCAACTCTAGGGTATGTCAATGGGAACGGGTGAAGGATTCAAAGATTATGCTCAAAAGTGGAGAGACCTCGCCGGTAGAGTACAACCACCCTTGGCTGATCGGGAGCTCGTTGACATGTTTCTGGGGACCTTGTCTGGTCCATTTTTCAACCATCTAATTGGAAGCTCTTCGTCTGGGTTTACAGAGCTTATTTTGACTGGTGAAAGGATAGAAGATGGTATTAAGGCTGGTAAGATACAGAAGGGTGCCTCGTCAAGCACCGATAAGAAGCCATTCAAGAAAGAGTCCAGTGTTGTCTACAATTCAAGAAACCAGAATAGACCTGAAAGCCGTCAAGCTCTGAATGCGGTTGTTATTTTAAAACCTGTTGGTGCTCCTCAGTACAACAATCAATAGAAGGATGAGAGACCTTGAAGGAAATTCACCCGTCTCAGCATGACCTTATCTCAGATTCTGCCACAGTTGCTGAAGACTAATCTGGTGGTTCTAAAGGAAGCCCCGAAGAATCCAAATACCACATCACCGAGGTATAACCCTAATGCCCGCTGTGCTTTTCACTCTGATAGCCCGGGGCACAATACGGATGATTGTTGGGTTTTGAAGAACAAGGTACAAGACCTAATTGATGCGAAAGAGATTGAGTTTGAGGCGCCCGAGAGGCCTAATGTTGTGACTGCTCCTATGCCCAAGCATGGAGTAAATGCTCTAGAAGAATACTTGTTTTTAGTTTCTGTGGATGAAATTGTTACCCCTTTGATGACTGTGAAGAAGAACCTTTTTCTAGCCAGTTTATTTCTGGGCTGTGACGAAGGTTGCCATATGTGTTCTGTTTCACCTACCGGTTGCCCATTCTTGAAGTCAGGTATCCAAAACTTGATGGATAGTAAGGAGATCCTGTTTGAGAAGACTATTGTTCCCTCTGTTCCTACTGAAGAAGTTGCCATTATTACCATTTTCGACAATTCCTCCAAGGCTCCCTTGAGGAAGCCTGTTAGAATTACATCTGTTCCGAGAACCGCACCTGTAATCATCACTGTTCCGGGGCCCATCCCCTACACCTCTGATAAAGCTGTCCCTTGGAACTATGGGGCTGATGTTTATTTTCATGGAGTTAAGCAGGAGTTGGATGCAGGTACTGACATCGGCAACATTACTAGACCTGCTAAAGTCACCAGCAGCGGAAGACTTTTCTCACCTGATATTGCTCCACCAACTGTCCGAAGACCTGTTGTTATTACACCCGCCAGTGTACCTGATACTGATCAAGTTCCTATTCTTACCCCTGTCGCCGAGTCATCTGACACTCGGGGCAAAGGGATCACCATTGATGTGCCTGCCCAGACGGAGGCACCGAAAACAATTACTGTTGAAGCTTCTAAGCAAGAGATGGAAGAGATCCTGAAGATCATTAAAAAGAGTGACTACAATGTAGTTGAACAGCTGGGGCAAACCCCATCCAAGATTTCTATGTTATCACTATTGTTGTGCTCAGAGGCCCATGCCAAGGCTCTTATTACTTTCTTGAAGACTGCCCACGTGCCACAAGAGACATTAGCTGATCAGTTTACAGATTACATGGCCAATTTAACTGCTGATAATGGGTTGGGTTTCTCGGACGCCGACTTGACCGCTAAAGGGAAGAATCACAATGATGTCCTGCATGTCTCCATTGAATGCAAGGGCACTACTCTTGCACATGTATTGGTGGATACTGGTTCCTTGTTAAACGTCTTGCCTAAGAAAGCTCTAGACCAGTTGGATTGTGAAGGGTTGGAGCTGAAGCCAAGCAATATTGTCGTCAGGGCCTTTGATGGGTCTAAAAGAATGGTGCATGGAGAGGTTCATATCCCGATAAAGGTTGGTTCTCAGGTCTTCAAGTATACATTCTATGTGATGGACATTCGGCCATCTTATTCTTGTTTGTTGGGTCGTCCATGGATCCATAAATCTAGGGCCGTAACCTCAACGTTCCACCAGAAGTTGAAGTACCCGGTCAAAGGGAAGATTGTGACAGTACAAGGGGAGTAAGAGTATATGGTTAGCCACCTCAACTCGTTCCGATATGTAGAAATGGATGGGGAGTTCATTGAGACCCCGTTCCAGCATTTTGAAGAGGTTCCCCAGACACTGGCGTCAGTTGAGACTGTGGTTGAAGATTCTCCTATGAAAATGGCTTCCTTAAAAGATGCTCGGGCTATTATTGAGAAGGGTGAGTGTGCGAATTGGGGCCGACTCCCTGATTTTAAACAGAAGACTAACAAGTTTGGTTTGGGTTTCACGACAGAAGCTCAAAGGGCTGTTCGGAATGCAAGGATTGGAAGACCTCATGTGTTCATCGACAACTCGGGAGTGAACGCCATTGAAGATGATGTGGAAGAGTCTGAATTCGACAACTGGATCTATCCTACGACCGACGGTGGACCAAGAAACTGGACAACAAAATAATTCATCCCTATTACTTTTGTTACCCAGTAATGAAACTTTTGTTTTGAATTTGTAACAGACAATGTTTTAAACTTTATGGCCTCGTGTCTTACCCGGGGCACTATGGTTTCATTTGTGAGGGCTTTATGTGTGTCATTTTCATACATCATTAATAAAAGCATTGGACGTTCTTGCATTTCAAATTTTGCGCTCCTTGTTTTTCTTTATTATATATTGCAAAACAGCTATTTTACACACACTCACATATACAGGTCTACATCCACTCTGGATCTCACTGGTAATGACACTGCTACTGCCAGTTATGACTTCGAAAATCCGATCAACTTAGCCGAAGACGAAGGTGAAGATGATTGCGAAGTGCCTGGTGAACTTGCAAGACTATTACTCCAGGAAGAGAGGGCCATTCAGCCACATGAAGAGCCGGTAGAATCAGTGAATCTGGGTACAGAGACAGATAAGAAGGAAGTCAAGATCGATGCAAATCTGGAGCTTAGTGTGAAACAGCGGTTGATTTATATGCTGTGTGACTATGTTGAGATTTGTGCCTGGTCTTAGGAAGATATACCTGGTTTGGATACTGATATTGTGGTTCATCGCCTGCCTACCAAGGAAGACTTCCCTCCAGTAAAACAGAAGGTCCGCCGAATGCGCCCAGAGATGTCTGAGAAAATCAAGGCTGAGGTGATGAAACAGTTTGACACCGGTTTTCTAGCAGTTACTTCTTACCCTCAGTGGGTGGCCAATGTGGTTCCGGTACCGAAGAAGGATGGCAAGGTTCGAATGTGTGTTGATTACAGGGATTTGAACAGGGCAAGCCCCAAGGATGATTTCCCTTTACCTCACATCGACGTTCTGGTTGACAACACTGCTCAACATAAGGTATTCTCCTTTATGGATGGTTTCTCCGGTTATAATCAGATTAAAATGGCTCCCGAAGACATGGAGAAGACGACCTTTGTTACTCAGTGGGGTACCTTTTGCTACAAGGTCATGCCTTTTGGACTAAAGAATGTTGGGGCAACATATCAACATGTCATGGTTGCTTTGTTTCATGACATGATCCATCATGAGATTGAAGTATACGTCGACGATATGATTGCAAGGTCCCAGACTGAGGAAGAACACCTTGACCATCTGCATAAACTGTTTGACCGGTTGAAGTTGTACAAGCTAAGGTTAAACCCGAACAAGTGAACCTTCAGGGTGAGATCTGGTAAGCTGCTGGGTTTCATCGTGAGCGACAAAGGTATTCAAGTGGATCCGGCAAAAGTGAAAGCCATACAGGAAATGCCAGCTCCCAAAACAGAGAAAGAAGTCAGAGGTTTTCTGGGACGACTGAACTACATTGCCCGATTCATCTCGCATCTGACTGCTACTTGTGAGTCAATCTTCAAGTTACTGAAGAAAGATCAAGTGGTACGTTGGAACGATGAATGCCAGGCCGCTTTCGAAAGAATCAAAGAGTATCTCCAAGAGCCGCCTATCCTAATGCCACCAGTTGAAGGGAGACCTTTGATCTTATACTTGACAGTACTCGATAACTCAATGGAGTGTGTGCTGGGGCAGCATGACGAGTCTGGCCGAAAAGAGCATGCAATTTACTACCTTAGCAAAAATTTTACCGACTGTGAGACCCGATACTCACTGCTCGAGAAAACTTGTTGCGCTTTGGCATGGGCTGCTCGCCGACTGAGACAGTATATGCTGACTCACACTACCCTGTTGATATCGAAGATGGATCCAATCAAGTATATCTTCGAAAAGCCTGCCTTGTCCGGAAGAATAACGAGATGGAAAATGATCTTGACTGAGTATGACATCCAGTACACGACTCAAAAGGCAATCAAGGGAAGTGTATTGGTAGACCATTTGGCACATCATGCAGTGGACGATTACCAGTCTATGAACTATGAATTCCCGGACGAGAATATCATGTTGGTAACTTATTGTGAGACACCTGGACCGGATGAAGGACCTGAGGAGGGATCCCGATGGTCTATGTACTTTGATGGAGCTTCGAACGCTTTGGGTAATGGCATTGGCGCCGTGATCATATCTCCTAAAGGCTCTCATACTCCATTCACCGCCCGACTATGTTTCAACTGCACCAACAATATGGCGGAGTATGAAGCATGCATTATGGGTCTTCGAGCAGCAATTGACCTAAGGATTAAGTTTATAAGTGTCTTCAGAGATTCTGCTCTGGTGATCAGTCAGATCAAAGGCGAGTGGGATACGAAACACCCGAATCTGATTCCTTACAAGGAGTATGTATTGACGTTGCTTCCCCATTTCGAGGAGATAACCTTTGAACACTTTCCTAGAGAGGAGAATCAGTTGGCAGACGCGTTGGCTATGATGTCTTCTATGTTCAAAGTCAATTGGGACAACGAGGCTCCCCGGATCATTATTGAAAGATTGGACGAACCTGCACATTGCTGTGATCTTGAGACTGAAGAGGTTACAGAAAAGCCTTGGTTTCATGAGGTGAAGAGATACCTTGAGGCCCAGGAATACCCCGAGGGTGCATCTGTTAGTGATAAGAAGTTTCTGAGAAGGTTTGTGGCAAAGTTCTTCATCAGCAATAACATTCTGTACAAGCGTAACCATGATTCGACCCTACTGCGTTGTGTGAATAAGAATGAAGCAGAAAGGATCACAACGGAGTTACATGAAGGTACTTTCGAAACTCATTCCAGTGGACATACCATGGCAAAGAAAATCTTACGGGCAGGATATTATTGGTCCACAATGGAAGCCGACTGTTATCAGCATTCTCGGACATGTCACAAGTGCCAAGTCTATGCTGATAAAGTGCACATACCTCCAGTACCTCTGAATGTCTTGACAACTCCGTGGCCTTTCGCAATGTGGGGCATTGATATGATCGGCAAGATCAGACCTACGGCATCCAACGGGCATCGTTTCATCCTGGTAGCAATTGATTATTTTACGAAGTGGGTTGAAGCAGCTTCTTTTGCTACTGTAACCAAGAATGTCGTGGCACGGTTCATTCGGCACAACCTGATCTGTCGGTATGGTGTACCAGAGAGGATCATTACGGACAATGGTACCAATCTCAACAACAAGATGATCACTGAGCTCTGTAAGCAGTTCAAGATACAGCATCACAACTCTTCTCCCTACCGGCCGAAGATGAATGGGGCTGTAGAAGCGGCTAATAAGAACATTAAGAAGATTGTGCAGAAGATGACGGTGACATACAAAGATTGGTACGAGATGTTACCATTTTCTCTTCATGGGTACCGTACCTCATCACGGACGTCAACAGGGGCAACACCCTATTCCTTGGTTTATGGCATGGAGGCAGTCTTGCCCATTGAAGTTCAGATACCCTCTCTTCAAATCATGAAGGATGCATGTTTGAGCGAAGATGACTGGATTCAGACCCGACTTGATCAGCTGAACCTAATCGACAAAAAGAGACTTACTGCTATTTGTCATGGTCAGACGTACCGAAAACGGATGATCAAGGCATTTAACAAGAAAGTTAGACGACAAGAGTATCAAGTTGGGGACCTGGTAATCAAGCGCATTATTCTACCTCAAGGTGATCCCAGGGGCAAATGGACCCCTACTTACGAAGGGCCATTTGTGGTTAAGAACATTTTCTCTGGAGGAGATATGATTCTAACCACCATGGATGGTGACGACCTTCCTCACCCCGTCAATGCAGACATAGTAAAAAGATACTACGCATAATCAAAGACCCGCTAGGTCGACTGGCCTAGGCAAAAATAAGGGCTTCCCGGCGAACCAAAAGGGTTCGGGCAAAAATAAGGGATGAAAGTGAAAAAAATCTGTACACCCAGAAAGTCGAAAACCTAAAAAGGCGGCTTGGGCAAAAAAGGGTATCCCGGTGGACTGAAAACCCAAAAGGGCGGTCCAGGCAAAAATTAGGGATTAAAGTGTAACACTATGTCTCATTGGATCACCTTGCATCTGGACTCCGGTATCGACTATCAAGCTCAGACGGCACTAATCAATCTGATTTACCTTCAACCGGTAGCAAAGTAATGAGATGCTCGAAGATATAAAGGCAATAGCAGAGTTGGAACCCAGTGGGAATATTCACATAGCTGTTTTGTTTTCTTTTTACAAATTGTATAAATTCTATTTGTTCGGCGGTGTTCTCTTACTAGGACGTCAGCCTCTTGTACAAAAACTCCTATTTACAAGCCAAACTTCAAAATCAATACAAATTCATTTCAGACAAACTTCAAACTATTTTCCTTTATCTGTTTTGTATTGCAAAGAACGTCCAAAGTTTATTTTTGATATATGCATTTGACATTAATTGTTGATCGTAAATATTTACATGCGAAACGAAAGATGAATTACTGGTAATAGTAAAAACAGGGGCAAATAAGAATTTTCCGAACTGTACAAGTTGATCTATCCACCAGGTACCAAGGTATATTCATATGAAGAATATGGCTAAAATACTTTCACTCCCCGCAGAATAAGGCAATAATGGTAGCTCTCCCAGCTGAGACTTGCAGCTATGTACAAATCAGCAATACTCTCCCCAAGCAGAGTTAGTCTACCATCAGCCCTAAAAAGGCTTGGTATCCCCAGAAGGTCTTAATATTCCCGAGAGGAGTATAAGAATATTCCTCAACAAGTATTAGAGTATCCCTGGCAGTCTTAAAATTCCTCCACGGAGTATAAGAATGTTCCCCGGCTGAATACAAGATACCCCCAGTGGAATCAATATTCTCCAGCACGGTCTAAAAAAAATCTTCCCTAACAGAGTTGAGGCATCATCCCTAGTAGACTTTGGAAGCTTACCCCCAGCGGAGTACAAAATAAATCTCCCCAGCCAAATTCAGAGGGTTATCCCCACAAGAGTCTAACAGGTTTATCCCCAGCAAGTTACAGCTGAAAGATCATCCCCCAATGAAGTTCCTTCCTTTCACAAACAGGACTTCAATCCTCAACAGATTCAATATCACCAGCAACAGTAATCCATCCCCAACGGAGTTTATCAGCGGAATCCCCAGCGGAGTTTATCGTTAAAATCTTCAGCAGAACATCTCTTCCCCACAGAGTAATTCCCCAAAGAGTAATCTCTTCATCAGTTTATTCCCCAACGGAGTTCTTTTCTCCTGCAGGTTCATTCTCACAATCGTCTTTGTTCATCATCCCCAGCGGAAACGAAGAACTCAACTCTATTCTCCAGCAGTTCCGGGATTTATTTTCCCCAGCTAAAACATTATATTCCCATACATCATGATACATGCATATACACATCATACAAATACAATCTCATTTATTTTGAGAACATTATTGCCTGATCCATATCATGCATTGCATATGACTGACCTTTACCTTTCAGGAAAGATACAATTAAAGTTCTCAGTTACGTCGAAGACCTGACCGGTTCTTAAATCTCAATTGAATTATCCTCGGTTGAATTTCAGATAAGGTTCTCGATCTCGACAGTTTTCCTCTGTCATAGTGTGGACGAGTTCTCTAATTTCAACGGTATACTACGTTGAAGACCAGACAGTTCCTAGATCTTGATGAAGATGTTTCCCTACGTCATAGTGTGGACGAGTGCTATAACCTCAACGGTATACTACGTTGAGCACTAGTCAGTTCCTAGATCTTGATGTTTTCCTCTATCATAGTGTGGACAAGTTCTCTAATTTCAATGGTATACTACGTTGAAGACCAGACAGTTCCTAGATCTTGATGAATATGTTTCCCTACGTCATAGTGTGGACGAGTGCTATAACCTCAATGGTATACTACGTTGAGCACTAGTCAGTTCCTAGATCTTGATTTTTTCCTCCGTCATAGTGTGGACGAGTTCTCTAATTTCAACGATATACTACATTGATGACCAGACAGTTCCTAGATCTTGATGAAGATGTTTCCCTACGTCATAGTGTGGACGAGTGATATAACCTCAATGGTATACTACGTTGAGCACTAGTCAGTTCCTAGATCTTGATGTTTTCCTCTGTTATAGTGTGGACGAGTTCTGTAATTTCAACGGTATACTACATTGAAGACCAGACAGTTCCTAGATGTTGATGAAGATGTTTCCCTACGTCATAGTGTCGACGAGTGCTATAACCTCAACGATATACTACGTTGAGCACTAGTCAGTTCCTAGATCTTGATGTTTTCCTCCGTCATAGTTTGGACGAGTTCTCTAATTTCAACGGTATACTACGTTGAAGACCAGACAGTTCCTAGATCTTGATGAAGATGTTTCCCTATGACATAGTATGGACGAGTGCTATAACCTCAATGGTATACTACGTTGAGCACTAGTCAGTTCCTAGATCTTGATGTTTTCCTCCGTCATAGTGTGGATGAGTTCTCTAATTTCAACGGTATACTACGTTGAAGACCAGACAATTCCTAGATCTTGATGAAGATGTTTCCCCCCAATTGAATCATAGACAGGTTCTTAAGACTCAGCCGAGGCATTCTCTCAGTTAAAGTACAGGCAAGTTCCTAAATCTCAACAAAGGTTAGACTTCCCCAGCGAAATCTTCTACAAACCATAAGTGTGCAAATTCTCGCTAAGGAATCTCTTATGCGATCGACACTCCTGCAGATGGAATCTGTAAGCCCATCCTCCTACCAACAATCTCCAAATGGCATCTGTAAGCCCATTCCCGACATCACAATACTAATACTACACCATGCGAGTGCAAATTTCTGGGCACTCTAGTGTTCAATTATCTTCCACCTTCAGATCACGAAAGGCTCGAAAGCCAATATATATCCTCAGGTTTAAGAAAATTGAACAGGGGCAACTGTTGTACCCCAAAATTTGCCCTCCCATATTTCTCAAGACATGTCAAGAATAATCTCCAAATGGTTCAAGATTGCTCAAGAGTTGGACAGTCAAATCACCTCCTAAGGAAGTCAATCCAAAATTAGGGTTTTGTGTTGCATCAAGGTCCTTACATCCAAATGGCCTCAAATGCTCCCCAATTTCCTAATATGCTCTCAAGTTCATCCATGTAAAATTTCAAGCCTTACAGAGAAAGTTTGGTTAGTCAATTGCTCAAGAAATCCAAAAATCAAATGTGCTAGGGCAAAAGTCAACTGTGACCTACAAATAGTCAAACCTCAAGATTTTTTGTCAACATTCTCATTTTGAAGGATAATTCATCATTTTACAAAGGGTTGATCATGATTCATCAAGGGTTGCTCAAAATTCATCAAGATTCAAAAGTTGCTAAATTAGGGTTTTGCAGGAAAAGTCAACTCAACTTTGACCAAGCATAACTTTCTCATACTTTATGATAAATGACCCATCCAAAGATTATTTTGAAGAGGATGCAATTTCCTACAATCCATATTCACACCCCAATATCAAGAAATGCACTCACAAAACGTTACAAATTTGGACATTATAGGTCATTTTTGAAAGTCAACAAAAACACCTTTTTTTCCAAAGCTTATAACTTGAGCATGGAATATCAAAATGAGATGCGAACAAAAGGGTTGGTTAGAGGAAATCTTAAGGTTTCTAAAAAGTCCAAGAACACTTCCAAAAGTTCAAAATTGAAGAATTTATGCATTGTTGAAGTTGGGAATGTTTACAAAATTGCCAAAAGTCAACTATCCCAAAAACTTCAAATTTTGTCAAATGGCCCCACTTTTTTCCACTTGATTTGATCTTGTCACACCACACACGTGTCCTATCTTCAATTTCATGACCAATTATTAATTTTTCTATTTTATTTGATATTTATTGATTTAATTCATTTTTAATCAATTTAAATCAAAATAAAATCTCAATATTAATAACTTGTTATCTTTTTGATTGATACAACTTTCAATTTCCATGATGGACACAATCAAATTCGTACCATGCCATATTGTGAACAAAATATTTGATTTAGGACAATTTTGGAAGCTTTGTTAATAGTGATCAAATTAAATCTTGAATCATCAATACACAAGGATTCCAAGCCCAAGATTTAACCTAATTGTTTCTATGATACATATACAACATAGAGCATACGAGAACACGGCCTGAAAGCTGCACAAACGGACAAACCAAACTTGGAAAAAAGCTTGAAAAGCTTGAATCTGAAATTGATCTTAGAGGCTTTTCCAAGGCAAAAACTCCACACTACTCTCTTGCTGGACGTCCACTGGATCTATTGGAATCAAAATCAAGCCTTGAGACCTCCTAAATAGCGCTGTAAGTGTTCTTGAACATAGTCCTGTACATGAAATCGTGAATCCATGTTCTTGCATCTTCTTGCCAATTTTTTTGTACAATCATGCTTAACGTTCAATTTCCAGTCTTTCTGCATCATTTGATTTTGTTTTCGTGAGCTATAGCATCATACTCGAATCTAGGGTTTTGGAGGTTCGTTTTTGGGCATTTTCTTTGCAGGTGAAATTGGAACAAACGACGGACATGGTTATGATCAGGGAGGAGAGACGAACATGGTGATGGTCTCCGTTTGCGTTTATATGGCCCATAGTCCATTTTAGGAGCAAGCTACGAATCTTGTTGCGGATAAAAATCCGCAGGTAAGATAACCAGAATTCCAAGGACAGGGACGAAGACGTGTCCCCATCCCATACGTCCATTTAAATTATTCGCGCGTGTTTTTTTTATTTCAGGCATAGTGGTTTGTTTTCAATATAATATTTGTTTCATATTCCACTAACAATTAAGTATATTGGCTCAGCTGGCAAGCACGTTAGTTCAAAGTCTCATGGGACCTGGGTTCGAATCCCATGTCCCCAACATATTTGTTATTATTTTCCTTCCAGCGTTCCAGTGTACTTCATTTATTGCAACCTACTATGGATCTCAGATTTCCAGGCGCCAGATGGCCTTCAGGCCAAATCCAATGGCCAAGATTGCAAATCCACCATACGCCAAGGTCAATGGACGGCCACTGAATCAACAAAGTCAATGCAGATTTGTGCCTTTTGGGCCAACGAATTTGCTCTTCACACCCTGGATTTGGGGCCTAACCCCCCCCCCCCCCCCCCCCATTTGGTTTATTTCTTTTCTTTCTTTTATTTAATTATTTGTTTTATATTATTATTTTTATTATTTAAACCACTGACTAATTAAAATCATTTTTCTTAATAAAATCAAAACCACAAAAAATATTATTTTTATTAATTTCATTATTTTATTTTTGTAAATAAATATTGATTAATTAACTTAGTTTTAAATAGGTTTAAACATTTAATATTTTTTGCAATAAATTAAAACTAATGTAGAATTAGGTTTTTAATAATTTTAATCAATTTTATTTTATTTCCTTAAATATAAAAATCCAAGAATATTTTCATTATTTAATTTAATTTAATTATTCACTTAATTTAATTCCATTTAATTCAAAAAATAAACAAAAATCTTTTCTTTAATAAAAAAGGGTCAAAACCCTAAAAAATGCGCCAATTTAATTTTCTCGCACGCGTATCATTTTATCCAATATTGTAATTTCTTCCGGTATGTAATAACTTTAAATTAGGACTTTAATTATTTATCGCTTTATTTTACTTTCCGCAATTTAACTTAAAGGGTTCGTTTTTGGCGATGTAAATACCCGACGCCTTGTAATAGTTTAGATTTAATTTCCACAAATTTAATTTCCGCAACTATACACTGTTAGATGTTTGATAATAGGGAATGCATGACAAGATCCAATGTATGAACTTAAAATCAACATAGATAACCCATAATATGTACAAAGATAAATAACTGAAAAATAATACACTCGCACATGCGCACTCTTAGAGTACACCTCACTTGGTTGCCTTCGAACGTGGTCATTGAGTATAGGAAGTTTTAGAGGTCGCCCTCTTGTCCAAAGATCATAGTTGCCTCGAAACGGTTGCCTCAGATAAAATGATCTAAGACATTAGGGTTGCCGCTAAGGCGTCCTAACATTGCTTTAGTGACCACACGTCCCTTAATCGAATTGACCCTTAAACTCCAACGACAATGCTACCTACTCATCAATAGTGGGATAGCATTGTCTAAAGGACATTTGTACAGATTAATTCCTTTTTCGAGTAGGTAGATGGTTCTTAAGTACTTTCTCCTTTTAAAAACAAAACAAAACTTTTCGCACTTACACTCCTTTCAAACAAAAACTCTTTCAAACCCACAAACACAAAGAAAAGCAAATTTTGAAAACACAATGAGCAAGTACCTAAGAGCCAGTGGATAACCACGGATAGAAAGGGTGCTAACACCTTCCCTTTCTATAATCTACCTCCCGAACCCGAGAAACATCTCAAAAAGGAATTTTTCTGTGCTTTTGTCCTTTCCTTGTTGGATAAAATAAAAGACGGTGGCGACTCTTGCTTACCGCGACATTTTGCGAAAACAAACGCAAAACGCGAACCAGCATTCCAAAAAAAACAGTCAGTTCTATTCCCACCGATCACAACCATATTTCAAGGTTATTAAATTTGACCCAAAAGTACAAGGTGTTGATTGGAGAAGTTGTCATGTTTGGACAAGGCCTTGTTCCTATTGGTCACAAGAGCATATTTCTCTCAAAATTCAATATATGGAAGTGGTTTTGGTGGCTATGAGTCTTAATTTTCATCCTCAACAACTTCTATTCACAAAGCAAGAATATTGGTACAAGAAGTTTGTTCAAACTTGTCAAAGTTCTCCAAGGCATTTTCTTGACCTAGGAGCTAGGGTTTTGAACTTCAAATAAGCATATCTTGCTCATCTTTTGGTATTTTTAAGTGATTCCAAAGACATCATTCTCTTCAAATGGTTATCAATAAATAAATTCAAAAGTTTCAAGGAGTTTTCATGTGGAAGAATCTTGATGATGAAGAAAGATTACAAGTCCTCTAGTGGAACCCCCAATTTCTCATGAGTGACTTCAAATGATCATAACTTGGTCAATTTTTATCACCTTGAATCCATTATTTTTCCATAATTATCTTGAAGATGTGTACTTTATTCCTTCTTTTATGTGCAAAGTGATAAAATGGAGGGAAGTTGCCTTAAATATGAAAAAGATTATAGGTCATTTCATGATTTTTGGCCAACTTCAACAAGTCATAACTCTCTCAATTTTTGGATATTTTGAATGGTTCAAGTTCCAAAATGTTATTCAAGAGATCTACTTCATTCCATCTTTTTTGGTCAAGAGCAAATTCCAAGTGGAAGGCCATGTTTGGATGTAAAAGATTATAGGTCATTTTTGAAGAAGAATTTGAAATATTTCTAAGTATGGAAAGTCAACCCTTTTTCTTAAACTTTGACTCAATGTAACTTTCAGCTCAAGAATCCATTTGATTCCATTCTTTTTCTATTGCAAAGCTTGTAACCTCATCTTTCTAAAGCATCAAGAATTATGCCCTAAGACCCCTTGAGTTGGAAATGCCAAGGATTTGAATTTGGTAACTTGAAACTAATTTTTTCACAAAGTCAGAATTTTGAAATCCATAATGTGACTTCTAAACACAAGATTTATGTGCGTTTTTTATTTAAACTTGATTAGCAAACTTGCCAGAAATGATTAGCACCCCCAAAACACAAGATTTGGTTGAGTTTTGATGGAAATGAAGTCACACTTCACTCGTGCTCGACCTTCACTCAATTTCCCTCCAAACTTCCTTGTTTCTTCAAATTTTCATTCCCATTCACTTCCCTATAAATAGAGGGTCCTTCCCCATTCATTTCTTCAAGCTTTGAGAGCCAAAAACACCCTGCCAAAACCTCACACGAACCCATCTTTTTTGAATTCAGTTTCTGAGATTTAAGCTCCCTTTTCCAAAATTCTTTGCGCATTCATCATCCTTGATCATCATATAAACTCTCCAGCACTTAAACCAATCAAAACAAGCCATAATTCAAGCTACAAAAGTCCAGTTTCAAAGATTCTTCCTTGAACTTCGAAAAGGTAGAATTCTCCATTATTTGGATCCAAATCAAGCACTAATCTATTCTACTCCTTCTCCTGATTCTAATGCTGCTCACAATTTTTAAATCCATTGAGAATTGAGAGAGAAATCTCAAATTGAAGGTGCTCACTATTTTTTAGGTTTTTGATTCATATCTCTCTCCATACCTTATATAAATTTGGCGCGATGGTTCTGTTAGAATCGTCTTGAAGAGACGAGTTCAATGATGCTAGCCTGGGATCCTAATTTTTCCATTTGAAGGATCTCACAAAATCCCCATTGTAGGGTGTCTGGAGGTTGAAGATGATGACATGTCTCGTCTCAGCCAATGATAGCGTGCCAAACGTTTTAATTTTATTGGTTGCTCTTTTTCTGATCCTATGTGTATCTCACTAAGGTCCATATCAAGCACATCGCATTTGGTCCACTGGATTAGCTTACTAATGCGTTTTGATTATGATCTAATGGTCCACATCTTTTTGGTTTTATTTTATTTTCTGATTTTATATTTATATTGATTAAATTTTCAAAAATTCATAACTCTTTTATTTTTTATCCAAAAATTATGAAAAAATTCACAAAAATACTTTGAATTATTTCTGATCTCATGACTACTTTTTCACATTTTTATTTTGACATTTAGTATTTTTTGTATTATATGCTTTCTTTTAATTACCTAAAAAATACTTTCTGACATTTTTTAATTCTGAAAAATTCATAAATATTATTTTGCATATTTTTGACTTTCGGAAAATTTTATGTTGAGGTTTACTATATTTGACCTATTTTATGTTTGTTTGAGCAATTTTAAATAGTTTAAAAATAGTTTCTGACTTTTAAGAAATTACCAAAAAAATTATAAAAATATTTGGATCCATTTCTGATTTTTTCTATGGCATTACTTCTCATTTCATGATTAATTTGAACATAATTGATATTTTTCTCACTATTTTCTATTTTTAAAACATTTTTTAAATCCTTTTTTATATTAAATGTGATATTATTTTGTGATTATTTTCTGGCTATTCTTGGGTTAGGTTTTGGATCATGAACTTTATTAACATCATTGGATCCATTGTATTGAGTTTAACTCCACAAGAAATGGATGAATGATTTTAATAATAGTTTGGTTAAAATTTAATTCAAATGTGGTTTGTATATTTTCCCCCCTATCCCTCCTCATCTCATCCCCTTCTTATTGCACTAAATGTTGTTGGAGCATGATCTCTATATCATGTCTCAAAACAAATGGTGCATAAATTGCTATTGACTGGCATCAAAATAGGTGTGACTTCTATATAAGTTCACTTACGATTGCTTAACATAGCGCTAAATTTTGCCCCAATTCGAATAAATGATCATTTGTGGCCCAAACTTATGATTGCAAGCCCAAGTATGTTAATTTGATCTCATTGATCCAATAACCTTGAGATTCATTGTGTGGAGGCTTTGGTTCTACCAATCCTCTAATGGATCTACAACACCTTTGGTCAATGCGGATCACTTAAACATTGTTGATCATTAAATGGTACTTATGAGAATTCCAAATGGATGATATACTTGACAAAAAGCAAATGCAACTTGCTGTGTGGAGGCTTTGGTTCTACCAATCCTCTAATGAGTTCCAAATGCAAGTTTCAAGATGGTCATCCAACTAACCACTAATTATTGACTTATTTTACCTTATGCTTTTATTCTTTTTTTATGCTTTATGTACTATTTACTTTTAGCATTTACATTTCATGCCATTTTCATCTTTGCTCATTTGAGCATTTATTTTATTGCCATTTTTATTTTGCTCACTTGAGCTTTTTCCCTTCCGTTCTTAAGATACTTAATAAACAACATAAACCCTAAAAAAAATTTAATGGTACTTGGACTACTTGGTTACTATCCTTGGCATTATGGAGCATGGGACTTTTCTTGGACTTAGGATTAGAAACCTTGGCCTATCTTGGAGATCTTATCTGATTATTTTGTCTGGAGTTCTTGAGGTTTACCTCAAGACATTGGGTTGCTTGTTTGTTTTGTGTGCAGGTTTTTGCAATCACATCCTCTATTTGTGATATGGAATTCAGTCGTATGCAGCTGTTACTCTGCCCAATTTTTATGAAGACTTAATACACTTAAGTTTAGTTCTCTCAAGAGGTTTTGTATTTCTTTGCTTGATTAGTTTCAATCCAAGGAATGGGAATTCTGTCTTGGCTCATAATGTCAAGTTTTGGCTTCTTGTTAGTTAGATGGTTTTTATCCCTAACTTTTATCTTATGCTTTAGGATAGCCTCTTCTTCTCCTCCCATCTTCTTTAATTTCAAAAATCTTCTTCCTCCTTTTGAAAACTCTTCTTGTTTTGAAACTTGAACCATTTTCATGATAAAATTGGACTTATGTCCATGCATTTTCAAAACATTTTCATAAATAAATTCCAATCAATTTAATGATACCTTGACATTTTTTGTGAGAAGACTAAAAGTCAATCAATCTCATTCAAACCATTTTGCCACTTTGGCTTTTACTTTAAACTTTTCTCAAACGATTAAACTCTTGTCAATCCTTGTAGTGATGCAAACAACTATACTTCTACAATATGTAGTGAAGAGAGATATTTTCCACTTGGGTGTTGAGTGAGGCATTGTTGATTTTAAAATCCAAGCTGTATCCTCCACTTTGAGATGATGCAAATTCTCCTTTCTCATGATTGTGGGTAGTAGGTATGTTTTCCATACGGACAATGACGATGAGGTTTTATCTCATAAAATTGACCAACGCATTTGCGTTTCAAATTTTTAAAAGAGGAACTACGTGTACCCTGATCCCCTATTGCACGAAAGGTGGTACGTAGGCACTAAAGGTTCTTAACCGCGACGGGTGAAAAAATCATAAATATATTTCTTTTCTCACCTCCACCATCCATTTTTTATATACAATATTTTTTATAGCCAAAATATACAGATTTTTACAAAGAGCTTTCTGCGGAGTACCGTTGATGTTTAGGGTGCTAATACCTTCCCTTTGTATAACCAACCCCATTACCTTGAATCTTTCCCCCTCTTTTTGGGTTATTCGCTCTTTTCTGATTCCTTTGGAAACAATAAAGCGCAGTGGCAATTTTTATTTTGATTTGTATAAAGTCTAGTCAATTCAATGGCTTAGTCTTGAGAATTTCTACCGCTATAGCGTGAACCTAGGTCCAATTTTATTATGAAAGTAGTTCAGGTTTAAAAACAAGAATAGTTTTCAAAAGGAGGGAGAAGATTTTTGAAAATAAAGAAGATGGGAGGAGAAGAAGAGACTATCCTAAAGCATAAGGTAAAAGCTAGGGATAAGAACCATCTAACCAACAAGAAGCCAATACTTGACATTATGAGTCAAGATAGAATTCCCATTCTTTGGATTGAAACCAAGCAAGTAAAGATACTAGACCTCTTCAGTGAACTAAACTTCAAGTGTATTAAGTCTTCACAAAAATTGGGTAGAGTAACGGCTGTATACGGGTGAATTCCAGATTACAAATAAAGAATGTTATCAAAATAACATGCACACAAAACAAACAAACAACCCAATGTATTGAGGTAAACCTCAAAAACTCCGGATAAAATATCAATTAAGGTCACAAGGTCTCCAACATAGGCCAAGGTTTCTAATCCTAAGTCAAAGAAGTCAAATACTCCATAATGCTAAGGATAGTAACCTAATGGTCCAAGTATCATTAAAGCTTTTTATGGTTCATGTTGATTATTAGGTATCTTCAAAAAGAAAAGAAAAGTTCAAGTGAGCAAAATAAAAATGACAAGAAAGTAAATGCTCAAGTGAGCAAAGATGAAAATAGCATGAAATGTAAATGCTAAAAGTAAATGGTGCATAAAATAAAAGAGCATAAGATAAAAACACAAAATAAAGTCAATTATTAGTGGTTAGTTGGATGACCTTCTTGAAACTTGTATTTGGAACTCATTAGAGGATTGGTAGAACCAAAGCCTCCACACAACAAGTTGCATTTGCTTTTTGTCAAGTATATCATCCATTTGGAATCCTCAAAAGTACCATTTAATGATCAACGATCTTTAAGTGATCCGCATTGACCAAAAGTGATGTAGATCCATTAGAGGATTGGTAGAACCAAAGCCTCCACACAATGAATCTCAAGGTTATTGGATCAAAGAAATCAAATTAACATACTTGAGCTTGCAAACATAGGTTTGGGCCACGAGTGATCATTTATTCGAATCGGGACAAAATTTAGCGCTATGTTAAGCAATCGTAAGTGGACTTATATAGAAGTCGCACCTATTTTGAGGCCGGTCAATAACAATCTATGCACCATTTGTTTTGAGACATGACATAGAGATCATGCTCCCATAACACTTAGTGCAATAAGAAAAGGATAAGATGAAGAAGAGTGGGAAAGAATATACAAACCACATTTGAATTAAAATTTAATCAAACTATTATTAAAATCATTCATCCATTTTTATGGAGTTAGACTCAACAACATGGATCTGATGTTGTTAATAAAGTTCATGATCAAAAATTCAACCCAAGATCAGCCAGAAAATAATCACAAAATAATGTTGCATTTAATATATACATTAAAAAAAGATTTTTGAAATGTTTTAAAATAGAAATAAGAAAGAAAAATATCAACTATGTTCAAACTAATCAAGAAATATTAAGTAAGACCATAGAAAAATCAGAAATGAACTCAAATATTTTTATAAAATTTTTGGTAATTTTTTAAAGTCAAAAACTATTTTTAAAAATTAAAAGAAATGAGTAAAATAAACCAAAAATGATAAAAATAACAAAGTCAAAAATAAAAAATAAACGAGGTCACCAATATTTGTCACAATCTCATTCGATCATTCCATATTTTTTTCAGAATTTAAAAATGCATAAAAGTATTTTTAAATATTTAAAACAATTCAAGTAAAGTGAAAATTTATAAAAAATATCAAAACACAAAATAAAATTGTGAAAAAATAAAAATTAGAAAGAGAAAAATCAAAAATATTTTTCATGATTTTTTTAGATTTTTTGGACTTAAAATGAATTTTCTATAATTTTTTGAAATTTAAAACAATTAAAATGAAAATCAGAAAATAAAATATCAAACCAAAAAAATATGGGCCATCTGATCATTGTCAAAACACGTTAGTAAATAGATAAAGTGGACCTAGCACGCTGTGCATGTTATGGACTTTAATAAATATCACACCGGATCCGACATTTTTAAAATAAAACAACTTAAAATGTGGCGCGTTTGATGGAGTCTGACTCACAAAAGTAATCAGATCCAAGGGCTCCCGATGCATGTGCATGGTAAGGCAAACATATTATTTATGTTTCAAAAAAAATGTGGCTTCATGGCATTGGTTGAAGACGAACATGTCATCGTCTTCAACCTCCAGCCATCCCCAAATTGAATCCTTCAAATTGTAAAATTAGCAAAGCAGACCGGTACCATTAGATTCGTCTCTTCAAGACGACTCTAATGGTACCATCGTGCCAAATTTATATAAATTATGCAAGGCTATGTTTGAAGAAAACCAGAAAAAATAGCGATCACGAAAATCTGGGATATCTCACTCCATTCTCAATGAAATTTCAAATTATAAAAAGCACGAGGATCAGAAGAATACAAGGAGTGGATTAGTCTTTTATTTGATCAATTTGGCCAAGAAATCTACCTAAACAAAGTAGTGAGAATTTGCTCTGAAACTGGACTTCTACAGATCAATATAGGTCACAATTCTTGAAAGTAACCGTATGGTTAGCTTCAGAGAAGTTCAATGAAGCTAACTGAATGAAGCTTTTGGTGTTTGAAGGTGAGAATTTAAGAAATCAAGATTTCAAATTTAGAGTTCGTGTGGGATCTGAACATGGGTCAATTGGCTATCAAAAGCTTTCCAAAATGAGTGAGGGATGATCCTTATTTATAGCTGATCATGATGCAAGGCTCAAGCGTGTGAATTGGAGGCAAAATCAGTGAAATCACGTGGACCTGCTAAGTGTGGAAAGTGTGACTTCACATGACTCAAAACTCAGCAAAATGAATGGTTTAAGGATCGTTTCTTGTTGTGGCAAGTTCCTAAACATGATTAGACACGAAATTGATCCTTAAACAGGCTTGTAATTGGATTTAAACTAGTTTTCAAATCTGACTGAACTTGGAATTTCCATTTTATGATGCTACTTTCATAACCATGGTGCCAACAATGTAGGGCCCCATATCATGTGATTTTTGAAGAATTTAAAAGATAAAGTCACAAGATTTACAATGTGCAAGGAGTGAGATCAATTGGATGTTTGAGCATGAAGTTGTGTTGAGTCAAAGTTGGAAGAAAAGGGTTGACTTTCCATACTTAGAAATATTTTAAGTTATTTCTTCGAAAGTGACCTATAATGTTTTGCATCCAAGCATGGCCTTCCTCTTGGAATTTGCTCTTAACCAAAAAAGATGGCATGAAACATATCTCTTGAATGACATTTTGAAACTTGAACCATTCAAAATATCCAAAAATTGAGAGAGTTATGAATTGTTGAAGTTGGTGAAAAATCATGAAATGATCTATAATCTTTTGTATCCTTAGGGAATCTTCCGTCCATTTTATCACTTTGAATATAAAATAAGGAATAAAGTTCACATCTTCAAGATCATTATGGAAAAAGAGTGGGATCATGGTGATAAAAATTGACCAAGTTATGTTCATTTGAAGTCACACATGGGAAATTGGGGGTTCATCTAGAGAACTTGTAATCTTTCTTCATCATCAAGTTTCTTCCACATGAAAACTCCTTAAAACTTTTGAAGTGATTTGTTAATGAACCTTTGAAGAGAAGGATGTTTTTGGAATCACTCAAAAACACCAAAAGATGAGCAAGATATACTTCTTTGAAGTTCAAAACCCTAGCTCCTAGATCAAGAAAATACTTTGAGGAACTTTGACAATTTTAAACAACCTTCTTGAACCAAAACTTTTTCTTTGTAGATAGAAGTTGTTGAGGATGATAATGAGAAATCATATCAACAAAAACCACTTCTATATCTTGAGAATTGAGAGAAATGTGCACCTGTGACCAATGGGAACAAGGCCTTGTCCAACCATGACAACTTCTTCAATCAACCCCTTGTACTTTTGAATCAATCTTGATAACCTTGAAATATGGTGAACCAAAATAAACCTTGCCATGCCATTTCTTCCAAAACAACTTCAATGTGAGGTTTAAACTTCTCAAGCTTTCTTGACTAGGGAATGAAAATAAACTCATGAACCCATGGATCAACTTGCTAAGCCACATTGCATTTACCTACATTATTAACAAATAAGACAAACTAACATTGCATATTATTAATTAAAAGGAAATTTAAAACAAAACATGCATAATCACAATAGAAAACCAAGTCAAGGTGCTTGGTGATTCCTCAAAGAGAAAAGCTAAAGATAAGGAGGAGAACCAAAAGCCCTAATGTTGTGATTGAATCAATATGGTATGATGAAGGGATCTTAGGGGAAAAATTGGGGTACAACACTCCATGCCCTTCTAGACTTTCTTTTGGGACTGTGAGGCAGCTAGGGGGAAGCCTAAGGCTTTGTTTCATACTTCCTTTCTCCTATTTTCCTTCGTTTGGGATTTTAATAACAACATGGCCTGAGACCATGCTAGTATTGTCTCATGGACAGGTTAGTTCTTAAAGCATGTTTAATAAACAAAGAAAATAATCCATAAGAGTATCAATGAAAGAAAACTGAAAATATGGAAACGAAAAGGAAAACAAATGTTATGTACATGCTTCAAACAAAGAGTTTAAGGTCATAATGACTTACCTTAAAAACATTTCTGAAGTACCTTTTTGTGATTTGGAATATGAGATAAGGCCTATGACTTGAAAAACATTTATGAATTTTGTCGGGAAATATATTCAATATGAGGCTTTGGATTGGATTTATCGCATGATCGAAAAAACCCTATAAATTTCGGTTTCCAAACATAAACCCTCATGATGAGTCTAAGAAGAAAACTTTGCTTGCAAACTTCTTGTTCAAATTACGATTGAACTAACCAATTTTCTTGTTTGTTTTTCTTTTTCATGTGATGATTGTTGATTGGAAGGTGAAGAAGGCGAGGCAAGGTTAAAGAAGGGATGGCAGCTAGCCTGAAGCTTGGAAGGGATTTTTAAGAAGATGAAGATCTTATAGAATAGCCTTAGGAATTGGAAAGTAACATGTTACTTTCTTGAATGTATTTTGAGATTTGAACAAGAGAACTTGAATATGTAACTTGCAATTTTAATTTCTTGTTCTTGAATTGTGCCATGAGTAAGTTTCTAATATTTGATGTAGCTTAGGAATTTAGGAAATATACTTAATCCAAACTTGTAACTTATGTTAGAAGATGAATAAAACTTAGTGAGAAGTTTTGGAAATTCAAGCTTGTGAATATGGAAACTCTTGAATAATTCGCACCATATTAAACTTTAAATTGAATTTGTTGGAAACTCAGTGAAAAATTAAATATAGTTTGAATTGTATTTCAAATCTTGAGTAGAATTAAGCCTTGCAAATGTCTTGTGACTTGTGACTTGCAAATGTCTTGATAAATCTTCAACCCTTGAAAAAATCATTGCCTTGAATAGTTCTTGAAGAAGATGGAGAGAAATATGACCAACATAACCTTACCATGACATCCGATGAACCTCAAATGATGAAATGCTAACAAGCGCAAACTTGATGGATACGAAAACCCTAATTCCTGCCTTGGATGCTCAATAATGAAGAATATAACCTTGAGTATGATTTTGTAGCTTGAGGAAGGAGAAAACCATAATAACCATAGATCCCAAAGCCCTAGTCTCTTGACAAACAAATAGGGAAGTAAACCCTAATCCAAGATCTGATGAACTCGACTGAGAAATTGCCTCGTAACTTGATGAGAAATAAATCCATGATAGCCAAACTTTAAAAACATAATTCCACATAGTCCACTGCTTAAGAACCAAATGAAACTGCCTTTAATTGATGAAGGAACCTTAAAACCAACATGAAACCCTAGTCTTGCACGAATACCGCTTCTTGAACCAAAGTGATTTATTCAATGAAATGCATGATATGCAAATGAACTAGTGAAGATGATGTAGATAAAATGTTAAGTCTAAGCCAGACAAAAGTAAAAGGTATGACAAATTTGGGGTATAACAGCTGCCCATATTTAATCGTCTTAAACCTGAAAGTGAGATTGGAGGCAGCCTTTCAATTATTTAAGGTAGAAGAAGATTAAATACCAAGACTTGAAATTTGTCCTGGAGAGATGGTGTGAGTGTTATTTATTTGTGATGTCTACTGGGGATGAAAAATAAAATTTATGGTGAACTGGTCATAATGGGTAAATGTAGTTGAATAATGATAGCTTGTACTGGGGTAAAGGTGTCAATACAAGGTTCTCAGGGAAGTGGGTGTTAAAGTGACTGAAAGAATATGGTTGATGATTTCGTGGTGATTGAAAGTAGGATTAATAACAACATGATAAATTAAAGGTGATGGGTAGAACTCGACGACAATGGAGAATCTATCGTGTGGGATTCACGACCCAAAAAGAGAAAGGTAAATACAATGGGTAAAGATCGGTATATGATCTATGATTCAAGAGAAAGGATAACATAAGAGTGAGACCTGCGAGCGACCTGCAATCCAAAAAAAAGATAACGTGAGAGTAATATATACGGACAACCTACGACCCTAGAAAAGATCATGGGAGGGTAAGATCTACGGGAGACCTACGACCTTAGAAAATATAACGTGAGGGTAAGATCTAGGGGAGACCTATGACCCAAGAAAAGATAACGTGAGGATAAGATCTACCGACGACCTACGACGCTAGAAAAATATAAGGTGAGGGTAAGATCTATGAGTGACCTACGACCCTGGAAAAGATAATGTGAGGATAAGATCTACGGACGACCTACGACCCTAGAAAAATATAATGTGAGGGTAAGATCTACGAGCAACCTATGACCCTGGAAAAGATAACGTGAGGATAAGATCTACGTATGACCTACGTCCCTAGAAAAATATAACACGAGGGTAAGATCTATGAGCGACCTACGACCCTAGAAAAATATATTGTGAGAGTAAGATCTACGAATGACCTATGACCTAGAAAAGATAACATGAGGGTAAGATCTACGGATGACCTATGACCCTGGAAAAGATAACGTGAGGATAAGATCTACGGACGACCTACGACCCTAGAAAAATATAACGTGAGGGTAAGATCTTTGAGCGACCTAAGACCCTGGAAAAGATAACATGAGGATAAGATCTACGGATGATCTACGGCCCTAGAAAAATATAACTTGAGGGTAAGATCCACGAGCGACCTATGACCCTGGAAAAGATAACATGAGGGTAAGATCTATGGACGACCTACGACCCTAGAAAAGATAACATGAGGGTAAGATCTACGGATGACCTAAGACCCTAGAAAAATATAACGTGAGGGTAAAATCTACGACGGACGACCTACAACCCTAGAAAAGATAACGTGAGGGTAAGATCTATGGATGACCTACGACCATATAAAAGATAATGTGAGATGTTGAGAGCTGGGGAGTATAATGTACTGGCACCACGACTTATTTTTGGTTGGCAGTGTGATGACAGATGTTAACTGGGAATTACGAGGATGATATTCTCTATGGGGATGTTTTAATGTTTTAAGGATTAATTTGGGGCTTTCATGCAAGGTACCAAATCTGGCTTATGTTGCGTATGCATTTTGAAGTGTGTGGCATAATAATCCATTTCGATGGATATGCTACACGTTTGAGGATGCAATGTAATATGCCATGATGATTATTATATGCAGAATGCAAGTAATGGGGATCATTGGGGTCTGTTTCCCGTTGTCTTGAGATGCCAATATAGATTGGTGCTTGAAAACTTCGAGAATTGAGTTATAGCCTCGACGACTTCACTGGGGATTAAATCTTTCTGAGGAGGACTAGCTTGATATGACTTTATCACATGTTGAACTTCTTATGGCTGACTGAGCAGAGACATGGATCTCATCAAATGCCCTAAGTTTCTCGGTGTTGGAGAATCAGATGCTCAACCATCTGTAAGGAGGTGATGAGGACGAAAGCTTGGTCGAGGTGACCATTACGACTTGCTACCTGCATAGAAAAACAACATTGAACGCCATGGCATTCCCTTGGAATGACTTCATGTCCATGTAACTTCGTGCTTCACATTTTAGCTTGTGATTATTATTGCCTTATGTTTTTCAATGTAATGCTTAATAAAGAATTTAAATCACGATTCGCATACGAAAAAATAAAGTAAAAAGGTCATAACAAAGATTTTTTTGGTGGAAGGAAAATTTTTTATTAATGAGTTTTCCCTGTGAATAGGCATTCATACATGTAAACAACTCCTAAATGAGGAAGTTGCAAAGAAAAGGCAAAAATACAATAGGTAAAATGGAAATAAAAAAATCTTGAACTTCCATTGAAACTAATATTGCTATAGTTCCCATATCCTGGATCGTCCTAGTGTTGTGCTTCCGAAGGATAATAGTTGAATTGATCCATCCAGTGTTAGGAGGGTGTACTTGTTATTCGTGAAGAGTTTTCAGACTACAGTCTCTCGCTTTTTTGTCCCTAATTTTTGCCTGGGTCGCCCTTTCGGGTTTTCAATCCACCGGATAACCATTTTTGTCTAAGCTGTTGTTGTACCCTAAAATTTTCCCTATCATTTCTCAAGACATCTCTCACAAATATCTTCAAAAGCTCAAGCTTGCACAAGTATTGACTAGGTTAAGCCATCTCCTCAACACCGATACCTCAAACTAGGGTTTAAGTTTGCACAAGGATAATTGGACTTCTAATACTCCAAATGACTTTTATGGATCATTATGGACCTTCAAGATTTCTCATGTCAAGTTTCAAGTCTTGGATCATAAAATTGCTCAGTCAATTGATCAAACAACCTAAAATCAGTTGTATTGGGTAAAAGGTTAACCATTGTCAACTTATAATCAAACTTCAAGATTTTTGACCAATATCAACATTTTGAAGTCATATGCATTAATTGATCAAGTTTGGATTACAGTTCCTCAAGAAAAATGTTCAAATCATCAAAAGGGCAAAATGGTCAAAATTAGGGTTTTGATTGAGAATGACTGATTCTTGACTTTTGACTTAATACACGATCTAATTGCTTAAAGTAAAATCTCAAGGATTCAAATACAACATGTTGACATAATTCCATGGCTCGAAACATTTCTCAAGATCATTGGATTGATAGATGAAATTTGATCAACTGATGAAAAAGTCAATTGTACACCAAAAAGTCAAACTTTGACTTTTTGATCAAATTTGAGTTTCAAAGATCACAATTCATTAAGACATTAAAAAATATGAAGCTTGATCATCAATAAATCAAAAAATTCAAAATTCAATGAGAAAAGTTAAACCTTTCAAGACTTAGAAATTTTTCCTAAGTGTTTTTGTACATGATAATTTCACTACTTCATGACATTCTTTCACCAAGATGCAAGATGATTCAAAGAAAACTTTCGACATGAAATTTGTAGATCTTGATGAGATCTTCAACTTTTCTTTACTTATCAAGTCCTAGAAGTGCTTGGATTGTGAGTTATAAATTCCTGAAGTCATGACATTTTCATCTAACACTTAGAGAAATTTTCAAGAGATTTTGGTCAGGATTTTACCCCAACTTTTTGGCATTTTTTCACATATTTCCAAGATGATTTTGTCAAAATGGACAAAATGAAAGTTATAGAGGATGTTTCAAGCTTTCCAAAACATCCAGGGGCATGAATTTATCATACTTGATCTAGGAGATTCAAGGGCATGAAGTTGGGCATCCATCCTTGAATTACAAGTCTTTTTGTTGAAGAACACATAATCCAATCCTTATGCTATGTTGCATAATCTTATGTTGCATAATCTTATGTTGCAGGTCTTCTAACTTCAAGATCTCACCATAATTTAATGCTTACACCTACTCTTGATCTATTACCCAAGTGTTTAAGCCATTGTCCAAAAGATCTTTCCATTTATGGCATAAAGTTACCATTGTTATTCTTGAAAAGCAAGCTTATTGGTACAAAATTTGTCTTGAGCCCATACCTTCGTTATTTCTGATTTTAATCCACCAAAAATCATGGAAAGTATCCCCTCTATACCAGTAACTTTGGTACTTCATCTTGGGACTATGGAGAATTAACATAGTTTGATATTTGCATCTCAACCAAACCATAACATGTTATCTTGCAAACCTAATCGGCTCTTGTTCCCAAATATATTGCCTATAAATAGAGGGAGCATTTGCAAGAGAAAGTGGCCATATTCTTGTGTATTGAAAAATCCTCAAACCCCCATAATACTCTAAAAACCAGAATTGTCCACAAAAACCTCCATCTTTGAGCTTTGAAGTCCAAACCCTTTGAGTCTCCAAAACCTTGCAAGTTTTCCCTAAACAAACCATCCACATACTTCATATACATCATGTAGAAGTTGTTCAAACACAAGAGAAACTTCTGTAACATCACTATCACCATTCTCCAAACTCAAAAATAGCCACTTGACTTCTCTAAGACAAAACAATAACTCTAAGTCAAAACACAAATTTCAGTTTCAAGGTAAGTTTTCTTGACTTCGAACTCTTCATACAAGCATCACTAGTGGTTTATTTGTGAAGATAAAATATAGATATCATTGCCCAGAAGATAACCATATATTTACTTTCCATTTTCATTAACCATGTGTTGAGAACTAAATCATATATGCAGCAGAAAAATGTTAGAAGTAAAAAATAGCAGTATGAGTCGATGCATATTGTAATACGGTGCCAGAACTGGCTATTTTTAGTTATTACTAGTTTTCACATTTTTTGTTTGCAAATGTACGATAAGAAAGATTCGCCACCATCCTTTATTTTATCCAACAAAGTAAAATGGAAAAAGAACAGAAAAAACCTTTTTCGAGATGTTTCTGAGTATGGGGGGTAGATTATAGAAAGGGAAGGTGTTAGCACCCTTTCTATCTGTGGTTTTCCACGGGCTCTTAGGTACTTGCTCATTTTTAAATTGCTTTTGTGTGTGTTTTGAAAAGCTTTGAAAATGCCTTAGTGTGGCATTTCACTTTATGGTAATCCTTGTATCAGTCCTCAAGAGTGTGATAAAGCGTTTTTGAAAACTTTGTTCGAAAAGTGTAAGTGTGAAAAAAATGGTTGTTTTGAGCAAGTACTTAAGAGTTTCTACCTACTCGAAAACTACTGTTTGTTTTCTTATTTCCTTTAGATAGTGCTATCCTACTATTAAGGAGTAGGCAGCTCCATCGTTTGGAGTTTGAGGGGCAATCGAAAGGGACGATTACGGTCACTTAAGGCAACAGGGCGAGATCTCTTAGTAACTGTCCTAAAGTTCTAAGATCACATTTTTTTTTATCGAGGCAAATTTCAAAAGGGACTTGCGATCTCTGAATTAGAGGACAGTCACTAAGAATTCTCACGTTCAAGAATAGTGACCATATTTTTCCGAGGCAACCGAAGTGGGAGATACCCTAGGGGTGAGCATATGCAAGTGTTTGATTTCAGTTTGTTTATCTTTGCACAGTTAGAATGTTCTATTGTTTTAAACATTCGATTTATCTTTCCATTCAATCCTATGATCATTCGTCTAACAGTTAATAGTAGCAAAAAAATAAAATGCGAGAATCTTAAACCTAGCTATTACAAGGCTTTGGGGAGGGGGTTACATAACCAAACTTGGGAGAAAAGCAGTAAATAAAAGCAGTAATAAACCTAAGTTAAAAGCTATTACAAACTCGAAATAGATACAATAATTGGAAAAAATAAATAAATAAATGCATGCAAGAATATATTAAATATCCTAAAGAATCTACTTAAATAAAGAAAATATTTTTGATTTTTTCTTGAGAAAACTAAATATTTGTGAATTAAACCTAATTTTTTCTAATTAACTTTAATTAATGAAAACAAATCAATTCAATATCATTAAATTAATTAATTTCCAAAAAAAACAAGTTTTAATTAAAAAAACCTAATTCTATATTTTTGTGATTTTATTGATTTTATGATTTAATATTAAAAAATGATATTTAAAATATAAAACAAATAACACAAAATAATGAAATAAATAAGAAAAAAAACAAGAATGGGCCTGATGCTGGAAGTGATTTTGGGGGTGCATGGCTGAATTTTGCAAAGCCCGGGATAACTGGCCCATCTTCCTCATGCGTGATTCAGTGAGGCTCTCATCTGAGGGTTCACCATACGCTGCTTTGTTAGACGATTAAATCTGATCACGTGATGGATTTGATGGTTGAGATCAGGGACGCATGCTGGACATTTGATGGTGAGGCACGTGGGATCAGCAAGAAATAACTCAAAAAATAGGAAAATGTTGAGACTTGGGATCGAACCCAGGTCCTTCCTCTCAAAGGGTAACACCTGGACCAACTGCATTGGAAAGTTATGTTGTATATATAATAAATAAATAAAATATAAGCCAAACAAAACACTATGCCCAGAAAGCGCGCGTGGATTCAAACCCTCTAATGGGATGCTGCCACCTGATCTTCTTCTTCATGAGGCTGTCATTTTTTATACCAGACCTTTACCTACGGAAAAATTGTCACTAAAAGCTATAGTGATAGTTTTTGTCCATAGTTATAACCCTGCAATATCTCAAAATGCAATACAAGCAATATTAATCAGAACCAAAGGCATGATTTAATTGCTCATGACCTCCTGAATATAATACCACCCCTAATATGGTCTAATTTAGCCTGTATATGAAGTTCCCAATTTGGGACCTTAAAACCCTAATAATGGTGCAGGAATCATATTAAACTATCCAGAATCATTGCAAGTATGATAATAGACATGAATATATAGCTAAAACTTGTTTATGCTGGATAAATCAACGAAATCGAATTTAAGAAAATATGAAAATCGTGATGAAGGTTGGGCGCAATTCTACAGGATTCAGGCTTTGGGAATGTTTGCAAAGGCTTCAATGAATGTTCAGGAGTATTGTTGTGTCCTTAGAATGCTCTGAATTGGCCTCTAGAGGAATATAAGGTCTGCACTTTCTTGGCCAAAATTTGGAATTTGTTCTTGTTATATGAAGCAGATGCGCAACCTCCTCCTCCTTGTTAGGGTTCACAATGCTTGTGTTTATGTACTGAATCAATCTAGGGTGGCATAATTGGAAAGAATCCAAAGATTAATGGCACAGTTTTAAGAAAAAAAATCAAATCTTGAAAAGTTGCCATATGTGGATATTTTGTGTCCATTTGGCCTTGCACGATTTCTTTATTTATTGACAGCATATATGATCCATCATTCAATGCAAAAATCATATCAAAACAAATCTACATTATTTATTTAATTTAATTTGATTTTTAAATGATTAAAATCAAAATAAATTAAATAAATAAGAAAATAATTCATGGAGGGTTTTATGGGACGTGGACCATGTTAGGAGCAAGTTCTAAACTTGAAAAGATAGGCCCATGTGGAAAAAATTCAAACTTGGGCATTGTTTAATTCATGCAATTTTCAAAAATTGACCAACTTTGACAATGCATATCTCTCTCAATTTTGACCCTAAGAGGGTGTTCTTGGACTTTTTAGAAAGCTTAGGATATCCCCTAAGCAACCTATTTGGTTTCATCTCAATTGGATCTTCCATATTTATGTAAGGATCTTTGACCCAAAAGGTGTCTTTGTTGACTTTTTGAAATGACCTATAATGTATGAACTTGTATCTTTTGATTGAGGAATTTATTGACCTTGGGGGATGAAAAGGAGTTGTAGGGAATTGTATTCTCTTCAAAATGAGCCTTGGATGAGAAATTTCTAATAAAGTATCATAAAGTTATGTCTGGTCAAAGTTTGGTTGACTTTTCCTATATGAACCCTAATTTAGCAATTTTTGAGTTTTGATGAATTAGGAGCATTCCTTGAGGAATCATGATAAAACCTTAGCCAAATGATGGATATCACTTCAAAATGTTGAGTTTGACCAAAAATCTTGAAGTTTGACTGTATGTGGGTCACAGTTGACTTTTGACCTAGTATAGTTGATTTTCAAGCATTTGAGCAGTTGACTGAGCAAACTTGTTGTGAAAGGCATGAAAATTGTCATAGATGATCTTGAGGACATATTAGGACAATGGAGACCATTTGGGACCCTTGGGACTCAACCATCTTGCTTGAAACGGTAACCCTAGTTTGAGGCTTATTTTCTTAAGAGGAGGATTTGTTTGGTCAATCCTTAGTTAACTTGAGTAATTGAGGACCTCTAGGAGTATGTCTTGTGTGAAAATGGAAGGGAAAATTTTGGGGTACAACAGATGCCCCTGTTCAATCTTCTTAGACATGAGGATGTAGATTGGCTTGTTTGCCTTTCGTGATCTGATGGTGGAAGATGATTGAACACTAGAGTGCCCAGAAATTTGCACTCGCATGAGGTGAATGTCGATCGATAATATCATGAATGGGCTTACAGATTCCCTTTAGAAGACGACGGAGAATCTTCGGAGATGGGCTTAAAGATGCCATCCAGAATAATGATGATTTCGTGAGATATTCCTTTGTGGGAATTCTTGTTCCTATTATTAGGGAGGACTTCGTTGAGGAATGTTGGTCTCTGTCTTAGGGAATAGAGTCTAGGAGCTTCAGTTGTCGGTTATTCTATTGGAGAGTCATCTCTTGATTGAAGAGACGGAAGTGAACTGTTATCTGGTCGAGTCCGGGTTTCACGGTGACTTATTGGGGAATATGAAATCGATCGTATCTAGTTGGGTCCAGGTTTTACAGTGTTGTAAACTATTGTTCGGAGATAAAAGAGAAGGAACTTGTATAGGGATTTCTCGGGATAAGTCCATGTAAAACTGCGTCAGGTAATTCATGAAAAGGAGCCTGGATAGTAGGGCTGTGAGAAGGAACCTGGGTAGTAGGGTTACTTCGAAATGAAGCCTAGATAGTAGGGCTGCTTTGGAATAAAGCCTAGGTGGTAGGGATATGAGAAGGAACTTGGGTAGTACGGTTACTTCGAAATGAAGCTTGGGTAGTAGGGTTACTTCAAAATAAAAGCCTGGGTAGTAGGGCTATGAGAAGGAACCTGGGTAGTAGGGTTACTTCAAAATAAAGCCTGGGTAGTAGGGCTGCTTCAGGATGAGTCCGGGTGAAACTGCATCTAAACCAAGAAGGAACCTAGGTAGGGTTGCTTCAGGATGAGTCTGGGTAAAACTGCATCTGAATCGAGAAGGAACCTGGGTAGGGTTGCTTCGTGATGAGTTCGGGTAAAAATGCATCTGAACTGAGAAGGAACCTAGGTATGGTTGCTTCGTGATGAATTTGGATAAAATTGCATCTGAACTGAGAAGGAACCTGGGTAGGGTTGCTTCGTGATGAGTCTGTGTAAAAATTCAGAAGGAACCTGGGTAGGGTTACTTCAGGATAAGTCCGTGTAAACTTCAGAAGGAACCTGAGTAGGGTTACTTCGGGATAAGTCCGTGTAAAACTTCAGAAGGAACCTGAGTAGGGTTACTTCGGGATAAGTCCGTGTAAAACTTCAGAAGGAACCTGGGTAGGGTTGCTTCAGGATAAGTCCGTGTAAAACTGTTTTTGGAAGTCAGAAGAAACCCCTGTAAGATTGCTTCATGTTGAGCCTGTGTAAAGCTGTATTTGGAAGTTAGGAGAAACCCGTGTAAGATTGCTTCGTGAAGAGCCCGTGTAAAGTTGTATTTGGTCGCGCAGATAATTACTCTATTTAGTTTCAGGAGCTAATCTTGGACATGTTGTAAATTGTTGATGATAAATATCTGTTGATTGATCTTTCTTGAAAAAGTAAAGTGTTAGCTTTAAGAAATGTCATGATGTATGAAATGCATTGTGTAATGATATTCTCAAAATAAATGAAATTGTGTCGTATGCATTTGTACTGCATATGCTATGACGTTTGTAGAATTATGTATGAATGCAATATGTGAATGTATCAGTTATTCCATTGCAGCGTTGTTGAATTAGGGAAAATAAATCTCTGATCGCAGCTGGAGATGAAGAATGTAGGTCTTCGGATTTTGTTAAAGTTGAACTGCTGGGAGATGATCTTCCGCTACTAGAGGAATAAACTCTGTTGGGGAAGGAAAGCTATGTGCACTGCCTGAGGATTTTGTGAAATCCTATTGGGGAATCCTGAGAAGTTTGAAGATTTCACTGGGGAAAACCTGATGTCAGAGCAATAGTCGGAAATTCTTATTCTGCCGGGGATACAAGAACACCTGACATCACTAGGCTGTAAACTGAGGATATAGTGGCGACCTTGCGTAAGATGCCTCTGCCTCTGTACCTGTCGGAGAAAGTACCTGCGGAGACTTTGTGGATAGTTGAGTGGTATCCCAACTCCTGGGGTGCTTGATAAATGCTTATTAGGATGATAAACCTTCTATTGACTAAACAAGTGACAAGATGACGGAATGTAGTCATACGCTTTAATCCCTAACTTTTGCCTGGACTATCTTTTCAGATTTTCAGTCCACCGAGATACCCTTTTTTGCCCAAGCCGCCTTTTCAGGTTTTCGACTTGCCGGGTGTATATATTTTTTTGTTTTTATCCCTAATTTTGCCTGAACCATTTTGGTTCGCTGGGATGCCCTTATTTTTTCCTAGGCCAGTCAACCTAGAGGGTCCTTGTTCATGCGTAGTGTTTCTCGACTATGTCGATGTTCATCGGATACGGAGAATTATCATTTTCCATAGTGGTAAGTGTTGCCATACTGCCAGAAGATGTTTGTTTGATCATACAGGGTTCGTTGCTGGAAATCATGCCCAATTCCCCAAGTGATTCAAATGGGGATCTTCCCCTGGCTATTCGGCATCTTTGAGAGATTACTTGAATCTTGACTTGACTGCCCCAGGTGATGGACAATGATCATGCTGTGCCCCTTGGTTGGAAGTTTTTTTCCACTTGAGGTGATCCTTTTCATTGAGAAGGTTTTTGTTCACTGAATATTCTTTGTGTGAATTTCTCTGCCATTTGAACAATTAACCATGTGCAAACAATGTTATTTGAAGAATGCAAAACTCATGTCTGTCTTGAATTTTTTTTTTAAATGTGTTTTGTGTAGTAAAACAAAATTTGCAAGAATGTGATATCAACTCAGGATTCGTAGCAAGTCCTACAGGAGTCAGGATACCTTTGTAACAGTATGCTCTCAAACTAACCCATGCTTCAACTATGACTTTTAAGGGTTGTAACATGGCCTGGTTCACGGTTTAAGAAACAAAGGATAAAGGCTCAAAATTTATTTGTACCCACCTGTTCTTCGTGATGTTCTTCAGTCCTATGCTCAGTTAATTATGCATTTGGAATCCCAATTGAGTTTGGCATCTTGTCCTTGATATTCTGGTGGTAGTTCAGAAATTGAACGTTTGTTTGAAGAAGGAAGTCATTTTTGTAACCTTTTATTATTTGTCTAGGATTTGTAGTAACCTCTTTTTTTTATTTTGCTATCCCCGTATTTTTCCTGAACTGTTTCTTTTGTGATTACAGTCAACGGGATGCCCTAGTTTTTTCTTTAAGTCTCCTTCATAGGTTTTGACTTAACGGGATTTTATTTCGAGAGATAATGATTGTCTGTCTTGACGATTATACAGAACCATCACCGTCTTTTGATTTGGAAGGACATCTTCGATGCTATTCATTGTGTACGAAGCGGAAGATTGCGACTGAATGCGCGTCTGAATTGACTGAGAAACTACCCTGCCCTCGGTTATGATTTAGGGTTTTAATTTGTGTGAAAAGAAAAACTCCTACTTCTTTGGCTCAATGGGGTTGACTAGGGATTATATTCTTTATAACTCCACTGTTTAGGACTTAAAACAACGCCTGTACATCGTCAGCAAGGTCTGTTCAAAAGCATACTGTAGAGATTGTGGTATCATTTTCGCCATCCTCCCTCTAAATGCTTAGAGCTTTTGATTAAGAGTTGAATATCACGAAAAGGAAGTATAAAGTAGTTTAAGCATAATGAAAACAAATTAATTCAAGACAAACATGTGAAATGCATTAATGAAATAACTAAGTTTTGACATGACAATAATTGTTTGAATAAACCAAGAAAATACAACTTGAGAATTCAAATGAACAAAAATGATTTCAATCCTAGACATGATTTAGCATGGGATAAGTGATCACATTGGGAGTCTCAGGAGGGTCGAACTCAATCTCCTTGGCGTCAATCATATTCTGAATCTTGTATTTCAGTGCCCAATAATCGTTTGTATCGTGCCCCAGACTTCCAAAATGATAGGCACACCTTGCGTCAGGATTGTAGTTAGGAGAGGAAGTCTTGGGGTTTAGATGAGGACCTATTACTGTAATCAGATTCATCTTCAACATGTGTTGCAATTCTTGTGACAATGGCATGTTGGTTTGGGTAAATTGTCTCTTAGGCTCGTCTGGCCTTCGTTGATTACTCTGTTATTGAGGTCGTTGTGTGCGTGCCGAATTACAGACCAGCACTGCCCCCACAGATTGGTGGTAGTCTGCCTTATTATGACCCTTCTGGCCGTGCACCGCATTGGCTTCCCTCTTACCACCAAATGGCTTCTTCTCAGCATTAGAAGATGCAGCCATCGGGATCTTCCCGCTCCTGATACCACTTTCGATCCTCTCTCCTGTCAGAACCATCTTTGTGAACCCGTATGAGGAACTCCCAATGAGCAAATTAAAGAATGGTCATGTCAGAGTGCCCATGAACATGCCTATCATTTCGCGACCAGTCGGAGGAGGTTGTACTCTGCCAGCTAGATCCCTCCATTTTTGTGCATATTCCTTGAACCCTTCTTTCGAGCCCATAGACATATTCTGCAGTTGCACTCGAGTTGGTGCCAGGTCAGCATTGTATTGGTACTGTTTGTAAAAAGCAGTAGCCAAGTCTTCCCAGGTATGGATGTTGGTTCCTTCCAACTAATAGAACCAATCCAGTTGAGTTCCAACCAAACTTTCTTGGAAGAAATGGACCCATAACTTCTGGTCAGCAGTGTGAGGATGGATCTTCCTGACATAGGATCTTAAATGCAACTTAGGGAAGGAGACACCGTCATAATTAGAAAATTTGGGGACCTTGAATTTTGGTGGGATGACCACTCCAGGAACCAGACCCAACTCTTCGAAATCCAGAACAGGCACCCTTTAGATCTCCATGGCATTGAGCCGATCCTCCAGCTGTTTGTATTTTTAATCAGTAGGAGAATACTGCTCCTCATCATAGTCAGGTTCATCTTCTTCAGACGTTGGATTTTTTTCTCTTTCATCTGATTCCTCATCTTCTTCCTCTTGATCACCTACTCCCTTTGATGGGGTTGCAAAATCTAGAGCTCGGTTAGCTGACCTTCTTCTTCCCACATACGAAACACGAATTGGTTTCTTTGCCCTCTTAACCTTATTTTTGACGATCAAAGCCTTCAGGTCTTCTTGCCTCTGGGTCAGAGTCAGGAACATTTGCTGAAACTGAGCATTTTGAGCCTGAAGGTCTTTGATTGTTTGTTCAAGAGCCATTTCTTTTACTGAAATAAACAGCGAAAAGATGAGAAACCTGTACTGGAAGACCTATTATGCAATGATATGTATGATATATGTATGCATTATTTTCAAGGATCTCGTGGGGTAAATAAGAAAATGTTAGAAGTTGAAATTTGCAGCTTAGGTTGAAGAATTTGGTATCGTTGAGTATCCTTCTACGAGAGTCAAGCTCACCATATCAAGTGGGTCATAGCCCCTGACTCAAGTTGTTGCATTTGATCTTTTGACGGCATTGGCTAGAGGAAAATAAATCCCCTTGCCCCTTACTAGACGTCTGGTTCATCATAACCTGCATCACAGGCCCTCGAGATCCTTGAAACGGTTAGTATGATATGTCATGTTATGATGTCACGATTATGCTAAGATATAGCACACACAAGCAAATCACACAAAGACCTTAGGTTTAAGGCTTGCATGGGTTAAAGTTAAGTACCCTCTTGATGTTTAGTTGGTCTCAAACCTGTCTTAGAAAAGTAACCGGGTTCTAAGGATTCTCAATATCACTGATCATCCTTTATCGGGCATTGTTTCAGCTCAGGAAATATTTCCTTGCAACCGAAACATCCCGAAAGTCTGATCTCAATGAGTGTAGCATAGAGTATCAACCAATCCTCAGCTTTATACCGAGGCCGGCTATCTCACTACTTTCTAATGGCCAAGTTTGTTCAACTAAGGTTCTAAAGTCCGTTAGTGCTTCACGACACCACGCGGCGGCCCCGTATTCTCCTCGTTTCAACACAGAGGATACTGGTACCAACCAAAGTGTCACACCAACACAACCATCGCTTAAACCATATCGGTCTATGTCGTACAGTCTCCACGATCTATTGTTGTTTACCTAAAAAGTGTCCCCAGATCCGGGTGTAGGATCTTCAATAATACCCAAGCAAAAACCCTTAAAGATAAAGCAGGAAAAACCAACAAGAAAGAAATTTAAAAATGACCTAGATCCTAAGGTATACCCCACTTTATTAATTTTCCCCAGCAGAGTCGCCAGTTCTGTAATACGGTGGCTGAACCGACTTTTATTTTATCCAACAAAGGAAAAGGGAAAAAGAACAGAAAAACCTTTTTCGAGATGTTTATGAGTACGGGGGGTAGATTATAGAAAGGGAATGTGTTAGCATCCTTTCTATCCGTGGTTTTCCATAAGCTCTTAGGTACTTGCTCATTTTTAAATTGCTTCTGTGTGTGTTTTGAAAAGCTTTGAAAATGCCTTAGTGCGGCGTTTCACTTTATGGTAACCCTTGTATCAGTCCTTAAGAGTGTGATAAAGCATTTTTGAAAACTTTGTTCGAAATGTGTAAGTGTGAAAAAACTGGTTGTTTTGAGCAAGTACTTAAGAGTTTCTACCTACTCAAAAAATACTGTTCGTTTTCTTATTTCCTTTAGATAGTGATATCCTACTATTAAGGAGTAGGTAGCTCCATCATTTGGAGTTTGAGGGACAATCGAAAGGGACAATTACAGTCGCTTAAGGCAACAGGGCAGGATCTCTTAGTAACTGTCTTAAATTTCTAAGATCGCATTTTGTTTTACCGAGGCAACTTTCAAAAGGGACTTGTGATCTCTGAATTAGAGGACAGTCACTAAGAATTCTCACATTCGAGAATAGTGACCGTATTTTTCCGAGGCAACCAAAGTGGGAGATACCCTAGGGGTGAGCATATGCAAGTGTTTGATTTCAGTTTGTTTATCTTTGCACAGTTAGGGTGTTATACTGTTTTAAACATTCGATTTATCTTTCCATTCAATCATGTGATCATTCATCTAACAGTTAATAGTAGTGAAAAAATAAAATGCGAGAATCTTAAACCTAGCTATTACAAGGTTTTGGGGAGGGGGTTACATAACTAAACTTGGGGGAAAAGCGGTAAATAAAAGCAGTAATAAACCTAAGTTAAAAGCTATTACAAACTCGAAACAGATACAATAATTAGAAAAAATAAATAAGTAAATGCGCGCGAGAATATATTAAATATCCTAAAGAATCTACTTAAATAAAGAAAATATTTTTGATTTTTTATTGAGAAAACTAAATATTTGTGAATTAAACCTAATTTTTTCTAATTAACTTTACTTAATGAAAACAAATCAATTCAATATCATTAAATTAATTAATTTCCAAAAAAAACTAATTTTAATAAAAAAAAAACCTAATTCTATATTTTTGTGATTTTATGATTTAATATTAAAAAATGATTTTTAAAACTATAAAACAAATAACACAAAATAATGAAATAAATAAGAAAAAAAACAAGAATGGGCCTGATGCTGGAAGTGATTTTGGGGGTGCATGGCTGATTTTGCAAAGCCCAGGATAGCTGGCCCATCTGCCTTACGCGTGATTCAGTGAGGCTCTCATCTGAGGGTTCACCATATGCTGCTTTGCTAGACGTTTAGATCTGATCACTTGATGGTTGAGATCAAGGATGCATGTTGGACATTTGATGGTGAGGCACATGGGATCTGCAAGAAATAACTCAGAAAATAGGAAAATGTTGAGACCTGGGATCGAACCCAGGTTCTTCCTCTCAAAGGGTAACACCTGGACCAACTGCGCTGGAAAGTTATGTTGTATATATAATAAATAAATAAAACATAATCCAAACAAAACACTATGCCCAGAAAGCGTGCATGGATTCAAACCCTCCAATGGGATGTTACCACCTGATCTTCTTCTTCATGGGGCTGTCGTTTTTGATACCAGGCCTTTACCTACAGACAAAATTGTCATTAAAAGCTATAGTGATAGTTTTTGTCCATAGCTATAACCCTGCAACATCTCAAAACGCAATACAAGCAATATTAATCAGAACCAAAGGCATGAATCAATTGCTCATGACCTCCTGAATACAATACCACCCTTAATGTGGTCCAATTTGGCCTGTATATGGAGTTCCCAATTTGGGACCTCAAAACCCTAGTAATGGCGCAGGCTTATTCCTATTCTAAACATCAAATTAAACCATCCAGAATCATTGCAAGTATGATAATAGAGATGAATATAGAGCTAAAACTTGTTTATGCTGGATAAATCAACGAAATCAAATTTAAGAAAATATGCAAACCATGATGAAGGTTGGGCGCGATTATGCAGGTTTCAGGCTTTGGGAATGATTGCAAAGGCTTCAATGAATGTTCAGGAGTGATGTTGTGTCCTTAAAATGCTCTGAATTGGCCTCTAGAGGAATATAACATCTGCATTTTCTTGGCCAAAATTTGGAATTTGTTCTTGCTGTATGAAGCAGATGCGTGGCCTCCTCCTCCTTGTTAGGGTTCACAATGCTTGTGTATATGTACTGAATCAATCTAGGGTAGCATAATTGTAAAGAATCCAACGATTAATGGCACAGTTTTAAGAAAAAATAAAATCTTGAAAAGTTGCCATATGTGGATATTTTGTGTCCATTTGGCCTTGCACGATTTCTATGGCTATTGACAGCATATATGATCCATCATTCAATGCAAAAATTATATCAAAACAAATCTACATTATTTATTTTATTTAATTTGATTTTTAAATGATTAAAATAAAAATAAATCAAATAAATAGGCAAATAATTCATGGAGGGTTTTATGGGTCGCGGACCATGTTAGGAGAAAGTTCTAAACTTTAAAAGATAGGCCCATGTGGAAAAAAATTCAAACTTGGGCATTGTTGACTTCATGCAATTTTCAAAAATTGACCAAGTTTGACAATGCATATCTCTCTCAATTTTGACCCTAAGAGGGTGTTCTTGGACTTTTTAGAAAGCTTAGGATGTCCCCTAAGCAACCTATTTTGTTTCATCTCAATTGGATCTTCCATGTTTATGTAAGGAGCTTTGACCCAAAAAGTGTTTTTGTTGACTTTTTGAAATGACCTTTAATATATGAACTTGTATCTTTTGATTGAGGCATTTCTTGACCTTGAGGGTTGAATAGGAGTTGTATGGAATTGGATTATATTCAAAACAAGCCTTGGATGAGAAATTTTTGATAAAGTATGAGACAGTTATTCCTGGTCAAAGTTTGGTTGACTTTTCCTATAGGAACCCTAATTTAGCAATTTTTGAGTTTTGATGAATTAGGAGCATTCCTTGAGGAATCATGATCAAACCTTGATCAAATTATGGATATCACCTCAAAATGTTGAGTTTGACCAAAAATCTTGAAGTTTGACTGTATGTGGGTCACAGTTGACTTTTGACCTAGTATAGTTGATTTCCAGGCATTTGAGCAGTTGACTGAGCAAACTTGTTGTGCAAGGCATGAAATTTGGCATAGATGATATTGAGGACATATTAGGACAATGGAGACCATTTGGGACCCTTGGGACTCAACCATATTGCTTGAAACTGCAACCCTATTTTGAGGCTTATTGTCTTAAGAGGAGGATTTGTTTGGTCAATCCTTAGTCAACTTGAGCAATTGAGGACCTCTAGGAGTATGTCTTGTGTGAAAATGGGAGGGAAAATTTTGGAGTACAACACATATCTCCATGAGTTAACACATATTAAGTGCAAAACAGGTTATGGGTTAATACAAAACACGAATGGGTCGATGCATAACAGAAATGAGTCGATACAAACCATTATGTGTCGACCCATACTGAGTTGGTTTTGACTTCCAGGAGCAAAGAAATGATATGTATCGATGCAAAACAGGTTATGAGCTGACGCAAACCTTTATGTATCGACTCATACTGAGTTGGTTTTGATCTCTAGGAGCAAGGAATGATATATATCGATGCATAAGTGTATGTGTCGATACAAAACAGATATGAGCCAATGCATAAGTGCATGAGTCAATGAATAAAAGCTTTTGTATCAATACGCAAGTGCATGTGTCAATACATAAAAGTTTTCTTAAAACAATTTTTTTTTATGTTATCTTTATATTTCTTTATATTTTTATTGTTATTCATTACTCAATATGGTTGTAATAGTAATTAGGTTTTAATTTCTTTCATTCCCCATTTGTAAATTTGTATCCCCCATCCCAAAAAAAAAGACGTAACAACATAGAATTTACATTTCCGTAATTTACCGCTTTCAATATTATTTCTAGTAATTAGCGTGTGTATGGAAAGATAAAATCAATCTTAGAGAACCCTAATCTCAAGACAAAAATTCATGTAAACAAACACTTTGCACACTTGCACCTCTAGGGTTAACCCCACTTGTTGCCTCGAATAAGACAGTCATGTCCCTCGAACGTGAGATGCTTTAGCAATGACCCTCGAATACAAGATTGTAGTCCCTCGATGACCCTTCGATGTTGCCTTTGGTAAAACAATCTTAGACCCTTACGACAAATTGCTAAGGTATCCTACAATGTTGCCTTCTATGACTATACGACAACCCATGCCTGTCCCTTCACATCCAATGATAGGGCTTCTTACCAATCAATGATAAGATAGAAATATATAAAGGAGGAGGAAATGAACAAAGTCTTTTTAAGTAGGTATAACGCTCCTAGTTTCTTGCTCACAACCATTTTTCAAAACATCTTTCAAAATACACCGACACTTTCAAATGAAATATTTTCAAAAGTCAACACTTTGTATACATTCTTATAGAGACGAGAATCATTACAATGTTCTCCTAAACGAAGGCACTTTTCAAAAATACTTTCAAAAACAAATCACAAACATATTTCAAACAAAGCATTTTCAAAGTGAGCTAGCAACTAAGATCCCGTAGATAACCACAGATGAAAAGGGTGTTAACACCTTCCCTTTTCATAACCTACCCCTTGAACTCAAGAAAATTCTCAAAAGGTATTTCCTGTTCTTTTCACCCTTTCCTTTATTGGATAAAAGAAAAGTTGGTGGCGACTTTTGCTATCTGCAACAATTGCGATAAAACGCAAAACACCCAAGTCAGTTCTCCCACTGTCTTATAGAACTGGAGACTCTGCTGGGGAGATACTTAAAAGTGGGGTTATCTTAGAGACTAGATCACTTTTAAAATGCTTTCATTGTTTGAATTGTTTGTTTTACATTTTGGGTCCTTGTTTGGGTTTTGTATTGATCCTCTACCCGGATCTGGGAACATTATTAGGTAAGTAGCAAAGATTATAGAGACTGTACGGTGTAGACCAATATGGTTCAAGCAATAGCTACGTTAGTGTGACACGTTTGTGGGTACCGGTATCCTTTGTGTTGAGTCAAGGAGAATATGGGGCCAATGTGTGGTTTCATGAAGCACTAACCGACCTTAGAACCTTTAATTAAACAATTTGGCCATTAGGAAGTTGTGAGATAGCCGGTTTCGGTGGGAAGCTGAAAAATGGTTGATACTCGAAACTACGCTCATTGAGATCATACTTTTGGGATGCTTCGGCCGTAAGAAAAGATTGATTATGTTGAGACAATGCCCAATGAAGAAAGATCAATGATATTGAGATTCCCTAGAACCCGATTACTTTCTAGGACAGGTTGAACCAACTAAACTTCAAGAGGGTACTTACCTATGAAACCTCATGCAAGACTAAACCTAAGGACTTGTTTTCCTTATTTGTATATGTTTATTTGTACATAACATCATGACATCATACTATAAGCATTTGCACTAACAATTTCAAGGACCTTAGGATTTATCTTTGCCTGTTTTGTAGGACATGGATTCCATTCATAGAAAGACTATCCGAATCGACTTTATGAAAGTGCCTCCTCAAATCAAGGAGTTAGCATTAAGGGTTCCCCGTGATTCTCTGTTCACCAATAAGTATGGTCGTCTCGTCAATTTGGCTACCTCAAATCTTGAAGAACAAATAATGGGGGTACTCTTTCAATTATTTAACCCTAAACACCATTGCTTTACATTTCCTGATTACCAATTGGTGCCTACCATGGAGGATTTTTCTTAACTCTTAGGAGTGTCTATTCTTGATCAATTAACCTTCACTGGTATTGAGAAATACCCAAGACCTGAGGAGATTTCTTTAGCTTTATATTTTCAATGGTCCGACGTGGTGGAAAACTGGGAAACAAGAAGTGGTGTTAAGGGTTTTCTAGCCAAGTTTCTGTTTGAGAAGGCCAAACTCTTTTGGGATGCTCTGTATTTGAAAGCTTTTGAAGAAGTTTTGGCCCTTCTAATCTATGGGATGGTATTATTTCCTAACCCGGACCAACTCATAGATGTGAATGTGCTCAAAGTTTTTCTATCTCGTAACCCGGTGCCTACCTTACTTGGAGATATTTTGCATTCTTTTCATACTCACACTATGAAGAGAAGGGTGGTTCTTATGTGTTGTACTCCTTTGTTGGCTAGGTGGTTTATTTCGCACCTTCCTCAATCAGTTTTGAAGAACGAACAAGGTATGAGTGGGTCTCAAAGGTTGATGTCACTCTCGCATTCGGATATCCATTGGTGTTCTCGATCTTTGGAGGATGTCACCATCATTGATCATTATGGGGAATTCCCTAATGTCCCTCTCTTTGGCATTATGGGAGGTATCACCTATAATCCTTGTTTGGCTCTACAACAGCTTGGGTATGCTCGGAGGGTTGGCCCTCATGACGCGCTTGTTCAAGGAATTGTATTTGACTATGAGAATGATGTCCAACGTTATCATTAAATATTTGTATGAGCTTGGGGCATGGTGAACAAAGTTGTTAGAAAAACTTTGGGTCATAAGAACTATACTCCATTGGAGCTTTATCTCAAGTGTAAGTGTTTGTTGGCAACAATTTTGGTAAAACAATATGCTGTTAATGTTTTTCTAAATGTATTGACATTTTTAGAAAACTATTTTGAATGATGTCAAAGCAGATGTCTTGACAACTGCCTCCTAAACTAAACTCAGCCAACATCAGTTTATGTTTTCTGTTCCATGTTTTTATGCGAGCCATAATTCAGGATTTGTGACTCACAGGCTGCGAAAAATATGGAGGAATATTTTTCAAATTGCATGTATTTTATCTTGGCATATTTTTATGGAAATATTCAAAAGAATTGAATATTTGGTTTTAAGCCCAAGCCCACAGCTGCGCATATATAAGGACTTGCTTCCTTATTCAAAGATAAGCAACTTTTGAAGAAGAATACTTTCTTTCTATTTTTAAGTCTAAGGCTTTTTATTTGTAATACACTATAAGTATTGATTTAATACTTGAGTTGTAATTTGAGTTGCTAATTTTGTATCATTCATAAGCTTTTAAGCATTGAATGATTGAAGTCTTTTAAACTTATTAATTCTGTTGTTTCTTCACTATAAGTGATTGAAGGGATTTGAGGAGGGCCTCATACCTAGGTGAGTCTTAGGTACAAGTATAGCACGGGTGGTGATTAAGTGATTAGATCGTAAACTAGTTGTTTACCAAGGGTCTATGAATTGATACTATTTAGTGAACTTGTCCCTGGCTTGGTATCCCCCAGAGTAGGTGTTGTTGTACATTGAACTGTGTGAACAATCTCTAATGTTTTTACTGCTTTTGTTATTACTTATCTTTACTTGTAAACAAATATTTGTGTCTTGACATCTCCTTCGACATCACATATCTGATACCAGAATTTCAATTGGTATCAGAGCAGGCATCCTACTCTATATCTGGGTGAGATCCAGGGAAGTTACTTTCTGGTACTATGGACAAGGAAGGAGGATTTGTGAACAGACCACCCATTCTGGATGGTAGTAATTATGACTATTGGAAATCACGTATGGTGGCCTTTCTAAAGTCACTAGACAGTAGAGCTTGGAAAGTTGTCTTAAAAGGATGGAAACACCCAGTAAAATTGAGAGAAAATGGAGAACCTACTTCTGAATTAAAACCAGAAGAAGATTGGTCTAAGGAAGAAGATGAAATTTCTCTTGGAAATTCTAAAGCCTTGAATTCTATATTCAATGGAATTGACAAGAACATTTTCATATTAGTAAATACTTGTGAAGTTGCTAAGGATGCATGGGGGATTCTTCAATCTACTCATGAAGGCACATCCAAAGTTAAGATGTCAAGACTTCAAATGCTCGCCACAAAATTTGAGAATTTGAGAATGAAGGATGATGAAAGTATAAATGACTTCCATATGAACATTCTTGAAATTGCTAATGCCTCCAGTGCTTTAGGAGAGAAAATACCTGAAGACAAATTGGTGAGAAAGATGCTCAGGTCTCTTCCCAAGAGATTTGATATGAAAGTGACTACTATAGTATAAGCTCAAGAAATTGACAAAATGAAAGTGGATGAACTTGTTGGATCCCTTATAACATTTGAATTAAGCATCAATGAAAGATCTGAAAAGAAAAATAAAATCATAGCCTTTGTATCAAATATTGAAGATGAAGAGGAGGGTTGTCTGGATACATATGGAGGAATATCAAATGCCTTAGCTATGCTTGGAAGACGGTTTAACAAAGTGATAAAAAGAATGGACAGTGACCAAAGATCAAATGTCAAGAACATCTCATCTGACATCCATAAGTCAAATGAGGTTGGAAGAAAAAGGGATGAAGAAAAATATTCTCAAGGGAAGGGAATACAATGTCATGAATGTGAAGGCTTTGGTCACATTAGAGCTGGATGTCCTACATATCTTAAGAAACATAAGGAGAATCTATGTGTTACCTGGTCTGAAGAGGACTCAGAGAGTGATCTTGAAGAATCTGCCAAGTATGTTAAAGCATTAACAGGAAAATATGTATCTGATGAAGAGTATAGTGATGGGGAACTAACTTTGATGAGTTAACTGCTTCATACAAATAATTATGTCTCAGAAGTGCAGAAGTGTGTCTTAAAAGGGAGAAACAGAAAGCCCGCATAACTCAGCTTAAGGAGGAAAGGTAAGAGCATCTTAAAACTATTTTTGATCTAGAAAGTGAAGTGTCTTCTCTGAATTAAAATCTTGATAGAATGGTCAAATCTCTCAAGATGCTGAATAATGGGTCTGACACATTAGATGAAATTCTTCAAGCAGCAAGAGTAACAGGAGACAAGAGTGGTCTAGGTTTCAATGAGAAAAAGGAACCTAACTCAGAAGAGCCTTCATCAGTTTTCACTCATGCCAAGTATAAACCAAAGATGTCAAATCAAAAGGGGAAATCAAAGGCGTTGGAAAGCTGGAATGTCCAGGAGTCCCTAAGCTTGATGATGTGTTACTTGTTAAAGGATTAACAGCTAACCTGATAAGTATAAGCCAATTGTGTGATCAAGGATTCAAAGTTAACTTCACAAAGGAAGAATATCTTACTGCAATGAAAAGAATGAAGTTATTATGAAAGGAATCAGATCTAAAGATAACTGTTATTTATGGGTTCCTCAGAGTTGAACTTCTCCTCGACATGTGTTTTAGCCAAATAAAATAAAGTTAAACTATGGCAAAAAAAATTGGGACACTTGCATCTGAAAGGTATGAAAATAATTATATCTGAAGAAGCAGTGAGAGAGATTCCTAAGCTCAAGATAGAGGAAGGTAGAATATATGGTGACTTCCAGATTGGAAAGCAAACTAAGATGTCACGTCAGAAGATCCAACATCTCACTACATCGAAAAATTTGGAACTTTTTCACATGGACTTGATTGGACCTATGCAGGTTGAAAGTCTTGGTGGTAAGAAGTATGCCTATGTTGTTGTAGATGATTTTTCTAGATACACATGGATAATATTTATTAGAGAAAAATCATAAACTTTTAAAGTGTTTAAAGATCTCTGTCAAAAACTTCAAAGGGAAAAGGAAAGTCATGTCATAAGAATCAGAAGTGATCATGGAAAGGAATTTGAGAACAATAAATTTGTTGATTTTTGCTCCTCTAAAGGAATCAATCATGAATTATTTTCTCCCATTACTAATCAACAGAATGAGAATGTGGAACGCAAGAATAGAACTCTCCAAGAATCTTCCAGAGCCATGATTCATGCTAAGAAGTTACCCTACCATTTTTGGGCTGAAGCTATGAATACTGCGTGTTATATCCATAACATAGTCACTCTAAGGAAAGGCACTTCAGCTACCTTGTATGAAATATGGAGGGGAAGAAAATCTACTGTCAAATACTTTCATGTCTTTGGAAGTAAATGCTACATCTTAGCTGATCGTGATCAAAGGAGGAAGATGGATCCAAAGAGTGATGAAGGAATATTCATGGGTTACTCTACAAATAGAAGAGCTTATAGAGTTTTTAACTCTAGAACCAAAGTTATGGTGGAGTCAATAAATGTTATTATTGATGATAGAGGATGGAATGTTTAAGAAGATGACTCAGAAGATATTGGAACATCTTTGCCTGATAGTCCAACAGAATCAAATGACAGAAGTATTGATTCTAATCCTCCTCAAGAAGATCCCCATCCTAGTCATCTCAATAAAGGACCTTCAATTAGAACTCAGAAAGATCATCCTAAGGAGCTTATCATAGGAGATCCAAACAAAGGATTTACTACCAGATCAAGAGAAAGGATTTAAAACTCTTGCTTTGTATCAAAAATTGAGCCTAAGAATGTCAAAGAGGCCCTAACTGATAAGTTCTGGATTAATGCTATGCAAGAGGAGCTAGAACAATTCAATAGGAATGAAGTTTGGGATTTGGTTCTAAGAACTGAAGGGACAAATGTAATTGGTACTAAATGGGTATACAAGTATAAATCTGATGAAAAAGGGGTAGTCACTAGAAATAAGGCAAGGTTAGTTGCACAAGGATACACTCAAATTGAAGGAGTTGACTTTGATGAAACCTTTGCTCTTGTGGCCAAACTTGAATCAATCATACTACTGTTGGGAGTTGCATGCATTCTGAAATTTAAATTGTTTCAAATGGATGTAAAGAGTGCCTTCTTAAATAGCTATCTGAATGAAGAAGTTTTTGTGGAATAACCAAAGGGATTTGTTGACCCAAGTTTTCCTAAACATGTTTATAAACTGAAGAAAGCTTTGTATGGATTGAAGCAAGCTCCAAGATCTTGGTATGATAGTCTGACAGAATTCCTTGGGGAGAATGGATATAGGAAAGGTGGCATAGACAAAACTGTCTTTGTCAAAGAAGAAGAATGGAAGATCATGATTGCACAAATTTATGTTGATGATATTGTGTTTGGTGGGATGTCAAATGAGATGGTTCAATATTTTGTCAAGAAAATGCAGTCAAAATTTGAGATGAGTCTTGTTGGTAAATTAACCTATTTTCTTGGTCTACAAGTTAAACAAATGGAAGATTCCATATTTTTATCTCAGAGAAAGTATGCCAAGAATATAGTGAAGAAATTTGGGATGGAAAATTCCAATCACAAAAGAACCCATGTTCCCACACATCTGAAGTTGACTAAAGATGAAAAAGGAGTAAGTGTAGATCAAAGTCTCTACAGAAGTATGATAGGTGTGATACGGTGGCAGAACTGACTGTTAATACTGGTTTGCATTTTTTGTTTGCAAATTTCGCGGTAAGCAAGAGTCGCCACTGACTTTTCTTTTATCTAACAAAGGAAAGGGTGAAAAGAATAGAAAAAGACCTTTTTCAAGATTTTATGAGTATGGGGGATAGATTATGGAAAAGGGAGGTGTTAGCACCCTTTCCATCAGTGGTTTTCAACGGGCTCTTACGTACTTGCTCATTTTTTAAAACTGTTTGTGTTTGTGTGTTTTGAAAGATTTTTTGCTTTATGGTAACTCTTGTATGAGTCCTCAAGAGTGTGATAAAGCGTTTTGAAAAGATTTTTGAAAGTGTGTAAGTGTGAAAATTTCGGGTTTGAGCAAGTACTTAAGAGTCATCTACCTACTCGAAAAAGTGTGTTTTTTTCCTCCTTTCCTTTAGATAGTGTTATCCTACTATTAGTGAGTAGGTAGCCCCATCGTTGGATGTTTAGGGACTATCGAAAGAGACGCTATGGTCATTGAAGGCAACAGGTAAGGATATCTTAGCATTCGAAGGGACTGTCATCATATAGGCAACATCGAGAGACAAGATCATTTCTCGTAAGCAACTCGAGGGATAGTAAGGGACTATGATCTTTTATGATGACTTTTAGATTGAGGGCCTTTGCTAAGATATCCGTACATTCGAGGGACATGACCATTTCCGAGGCAACCGAGTGAGTAATACCCTAAGGATGCCAGTGTGAGAAGTGTGTTTTTTCAGTTATATTATCTTGAAGTTAGTGATCTATGATTAATTTGATTAATCTTGTCATGCACTCCTACTTACTAGAAGTAATATACAAGCATACAAAAAATGTAAAAAAAAAAAGAGCGAGAAATAAAGATTCTTACGCTATTATCGGGTTTTGGTGTAGATACATAATAATGGACGAAAAGTAAAGTGCGGAATTAAAAGTGCGGAAATTTAAGTCCTAAACTATTACATCCATGATCAGTTACAATATTAAGAAATTGCGAAAACGATAAACGCGCGCGAGATAAAGATGAACGTCTAAAAACCTAAGGAAATGCTAAGTAAAAAGAAAAATCCTTTTGCTTTAGTTTTTTTTTTGTTTTTTTGTTAAGAAAACTATTAAATAAAAATGAGGAAAATTAAGCTTTAATCCTAATTAATTAAATCAATGCAAACAAAGACTAACCCTAATATATATTTTTTGATTTTTTAAGAAAATATTTAGATGAAAAGAATCTAAGTCTAATTAATTTTGAAATAAAAATAAAGTCCAAATAATTAATTAAGCTAATTTACAAAGTTAAGGTTAATTCTAAGTCTATTTTATTTTAATTAAAAAATAAAAGTTAAAATTTAATTAATTAATTGATTAAAGAAATTAATTACATTAAAATATCTAATCCTACTTTTTTGTGATTTTTTTGATCATTTATTTTTATGATTTGTTAAAAAAAAAAGAAAATATAAAATAAATAAAAATACTAAAAGAAAATAAAAAAAGACATGGGCCTGGATGTACAAAAAACTGAGTGGGTGTGTTAATTAAAAATCGTTTGGCCCAAATGATGAGAAACCCAACTTGCATATGGATTCAGTGTGGATGTGCCTGGAGAGTGCATGGTGGACCTCACACTAAAGCCCTTAGATCAGGATGGATTGGCATTGGAAGGCGTGGATTTTCTGGCCTATGATGCACACTTAGGGATGCAAGGCATGGAATCCTGCAAAGAAATGTTAGAAAACGTAAAAGTCAGACCTGGGTATCGAACCCAGGTTTCCTCCTTGCACACTCTCTTCCCTTATCACTCATCCACCTGCTTATTCATTAATTTATATAACATAATAATATTATATTAAAACAAATAAAAAATTATTCAAAATAAAAAAACATGCACCCGGTGGGTCCCCTGTGGTTTAAACGAACCAACCAGAGAGACGCATCTAACCACGCCAGCCCTTGACCGGAGTCAAGTCAACCAAACGCCCAGCCTGGTGGTTTCCACCGCCTTCTCCGGCATGGGGGTTTTCCGATCCTGTAAAACATGATGAAATAAGGCAAATGAAACGGCCTATCCACCTAATTCGGCCATTACGAATTCAATAGTGGTGGCCGTTTGGGCTGAAACAGCTTGTATCGCCTAGATCGAAGCTAAACGAACTTGAAACCCTATTAATGGGAATATGTGTTTCAGGCTCCAAAGCATACATGTTTAACGTTGGACATGTTCTATGGATCACCCTGAGCACGAAGCAACCATCAAAAGGCATTAGTATATCATGAAACTAGAAATACGAGTTTGATAATTTTACCAAAATGGGTGGTTCCGATTTGGCACTTCCAGGCGTGTGATAGCTTGAATGAGGAGTGGTATGTGCTCCTGGGAGTCCTTGGAGGTTGATGGAGTCTTTGGAATTGATTGAAAGTGGTTGGAGATGGCTGGCAAAATTTGACAACTTTGAACTTTTTTTTGTAATTTTGTGTGGCTTTCTTAAGCAATGACATCCGTATGTTTGGCTTGCAAGGGTGCTGCATATATAGAGGAGAGGGAGGAGACAAGATAAGAAGGAGAGAAATCAAGACATAAACCATGGTTTAAATACCAAAATCAAAATTTGAAAAAATTCCAAAAATGGATATTCTTGCTCATCTCGTTTGGGGGATGAACCTAGACAGCCTTGCACGAATATATGGGCCTAAAATCAATCCAAACCAAAAGCCCAAGTGTCATGATCCATCATTCACTATTTTCTATAATTTATCTTGTATTTATGTGAATAAAAACAAAATAAATATGAATAAAATAGATAAAAATGCAAGGCAAGGTAATAATGAATTTATAGGTCCTTTTCAAGGTTAGGAAGATGTTTGAAACCCAAAACGTTAGGCCATTTACCTAAAAGTTTAATTTTGCTCAATGCACAAATCTTGAAATTTCCAAAATTTTCCAAACTTGGGCAAGCCATAACTTGCTCTATTCTTATCTCATGATGATGATCTTGTACTTTTAGTAAATCTCAAGATGTCTATTTCAATCCCTCTTTTGATCAAGTTTGCATTTGAAGATGTTATCTTGATGTAAAAGGTCTTGGTAAAAACTGGCTTTTGTTGACTTTTGGAAAATGACTTGTAATGTTTGAGCTCATATATTTCAAATGGTGCATTTCTTGATCTTTGGGGATGAAGATAAGTTGTAGGGCATTTAATTCTCTTCAAAATGAGCTTTGGTTGGAAAAATTTTAATAAAATATGAAAAAGTTATGCTTGGTCAAAGTTCAGTTGACTTTTCCTATAGAAACCCTAATTTGCCATTTTTGACTTTTGATGAGTTAGGGGCATTTCTTGAGGAATCATGATCAAACGTTGATCAAATGATGGTGTGATACGGTGGGAGAACTGACTAGATGTTTTGCGTTTCGTTCGCACTTGTGCGGTTAGCAAGAGTCGCCACCGACTTTTCTTTTATCCAAAAGGAAAGGTAAAACGCACAGGAAAGACCTTTTGAGATTTTTCTCGGGTTCGGGGGGTAGATTATGAAAAGGGAAGGTATTAGCACCCTTTTCATCCATGGTTTTCCATGGGCTCTTAGTTACTTGTTTAGATCACTTCCTTTCATTTGATTGTGTGCTTGTGGCGTGGGCTTTGAAAGTATTTTGAAAAATATCTTTGTAATGGTTCTCGTCTCTATAAGAACGTATACAAAGTTTTGTTTCAAAAAGTGGTTCAAAGATGTATTTGTGGATCGTGTTTCAAAAAGTGTTTTGAAAAGAGGTTTTGCAATGGTTCTCCTCTCTATAAGAACGTATACAAAATGTTTTGTCTTTTTAAAAATGTTTTGAAATTAGAGTGTAGGTGTAAAGAGTTTTTGTCGTGAGCAAGCGAGTAACTAAGAGTGAATCTATCTACTCGAAAGGTCTTAAATTGTTCTTTTCTTCTTCCTTTTAATGGTGCTATCTTACCATTTATTTGGTAAGAAGCCCCACCATTGGATGTGAAGGGACAGGCGCGGGTCAATTTTACAATCATTGAAGGCAACTTGTGAGACGCTTTAGCAATTTTTGTAAGGGACGAGATCATTTTAATCGAAGGCAACATCGAGGGTCATCGAGGGACTACGATCCTTTTTATCGAAGGGTCATTGCTAGAGCGTCCCATATTCGAGGGACATGATTGTATTTCCGAGGCAACGAGCGAGGTTACCCTAGAGGTGCGCGTGTGAGAAAGTGTGTTGGTTTCAAGTTATTTATTCTTTGATTAGGTCATCTATCGATTGATTTTGAATCTTGCCATACATGCCTAGTTACTATACAGTATATGGAAAACAGTAAATTGTAGGAATTGAAATTCTACGCTATTACAAAGTATTCGGGAATGGGGGTACAATTGTTACAAATGGGGATGAACCGAATGAGATAGCAAAGTCCAAATATCAAACAATACAACCAAATCGAATTTTTGTGCGATTTAATAAAGCTATGACAATCCATGAGATAAAATCAACAAAGTATTAAATGAAATGTATTTACTTGAAAAGAGAAAAATAAAACTTATTCTAAAAAATTGATTAAATTATAATCTTTATTATTTTTTTTTGTATTTTATTAATTATGTAAATAAATTTAAAGAAAGAAAACTAGCTAAGTTAATTTTTTGATGTTTTATTAAGTGTAAAAAAATTAATCAAAACAAGTTTATATAAAAAAAAGAAAATGATAAAAAATTAAACACAAAAACTTAAATCAAATTAATGAAAATATTTTAAGTTTTATTTAGCACTTTTTTGCAAAAAAACAAAATAGAACAAATTAAAAAAGATATGGGCCCAGGTTGATTCTAGATGTTAGGCCCAAAAGCAAAGTGGTTTTTTTTGCTGTTAACAGAGCGAGCCAAAGGGGGGTGTATCCAGGCAATGCGAATGGGCTTAAGGGTTATGTCCCAAGCTTCTTAAGCTGTTTAGTTTGTTTGATTAAGGGTGGAAAACGAATTAGGGTTCTTGAACCCTTTGGTTTACAGCGGCGCTCTCGTTACCTCTTTCGCTCATATCTTCCAAATTATTCATCTTTTCATCTCTGAAATATCTCAACATTCGCCTCTTCCTAGTCTCATGGCCGAAGCGCCCTATTCAACAACATAATCTCTCTTCATCTCACCGTGATTCGTGTTTTTGAAAACCATAAGTTTTGAAATGAGATTTATGTCTAGAGGGTTCAAAATTTGTTTATCTGATCCTCCCTCTCCAGCTCTCAGTTGCCGGAACGCTCTCTCTCGCCTCCTAACCAAGCTCTAATGGTTTTTCTTGAAAAGGTGAAGTTCTGTCCTTTCTCAATTTTACGAATTTCGTTTTAATTTATCTTTGGATATTCTGTTAATTGTTTAAGTTCTTCCTTTTAAATGCATGAAAAGCATGATTACGGAAGATTTGGAATGAGAGAAAAAAACCTACATGTTGAAGTACTTCCTGCGAAATTGAAAGGGGACGGCGAGATGATGATGATGCTCCTTGGTGGCGAGAGATTGTGAGGGAGGAGATGAAGATTGAAAGCCTTGGTATTTCTGACTTTCTGGTAACCTTCTTATGTATTCTGCATTTTGAATGATGATGATGCTATTCAATGGATTTTGGGATTTTTGTGATTGTTGGATGTTGTGTTTGAGATTTGGAGATGGTTATTGTTAGCTTGATGGTTTTTGGCCTTTGGTGATTTTTTGAGTTTTAATGATGGTTCGGATTGGAGACCTGGTTTTTGATTATGATGTTTTTGTTACTGATTTGGTTTGATTGCAGGTTGTGTTACAGTTTGGTTTTGGATATGTTTGCTTACAGTTTTGGTTTTTGCAGGTTGTGTTACAGTTTGGTTTTGGATATGTTTGCTTACAGTTTTGGTTTTTGCAGGTTGTGTTACAGTTTGGTTTGAGGTTTTTTGAAGGTTGTTGTTACAGTTTGGTTTTGGTAAGTTTGCTGAGTGTTTTGAATGTTTTGAGGTGGTTGTTGTTTCTCTGGTTTTTGATTTGTTGGTTTAACAGGTTTGATGAGTTTGGTGATTTTTGTGGTTTTTTGACTTGTTGATTTAACAAGTTTGATGAGTTTGGTATTTGTAGGATGCTTGGGATATTTGGCTTTTGGTTTTGTTTGACAGTGTTTTGATTTTGGGTTGCAGTACTTGAGAGGTTTATCAGTTTTTGGCTTTGACAGTTTTTGAGGTTTTTGGGTTATACAGGTTTTGAAGGTTGGTTTGACAGTTTGAAACTTTGAGGGTTTTTTTAGGTTTAGACAGTTTGGATGCTTTAACAGTTTTTGGACTTTGATCAAAATGTTTTCTCCCTTGCTTCAGTGTTTTGTTTACTGTTATATTGATGTTGCTTTGGTTGAATTTCTATTCAAAATGGTGGGAAAACCATCAAATTTTGAATATTTTGGCATATTGTTCTTATCCCCTTTTTGTTGCAGTTTTTGTTTTCTAGCAACTTCTATGCAATTGTTACAGTTAAGGCAGCAGGGTTGTGCATCCCTAGGTGACTCCTTTCCTCTCTTCTATCTCAATGACACTAAGAAAGTCCATTTCTCTTTTTTCCATTTTCTGAAAAGTTTGCAATAAAATGGAAAATGATGAATTGGCTTATTGAACAAGTTTCTGCTTGTTTGACTTAGTTTATTACTATATTTCTGCTTTTTGTTGCCTGCTTTATACTACTATGTTGTTTGTTGTTTGCTTTTTGTCCAATTTTGTTTGGCTCAGTTTGCGCCTTTTGTTTGGTGATGCGCTGCTATTTGTAATATTTGTTTGGCTGTTGTTTGGGTATTCTGTTTGTTCGGACAGCTTGCTTGCATTTCTTGTTTGGACAGCTTGCTTGCATTTCTTGTTTGGACAGCTTGCTTGCATTTCTTGTTTGTTTGGACAACTTGCTTGCATTTCTTATTTCTTCTTTTTGTGAACCAAGAAGAATAATCTTCTTGTGATTTGCAAATAGAGAAAATAAATTGTGAAGAATTAAAAATGGTCTTCTGATTCCAAATTGTAAACTTTAATGATGAATAACACTCTTTCTTTTGAAAATTCTTGCTCATGCCCAAGTAATTTTATACTAATCACATTTCCTTTCTTTTATTTTCATGTGAGCATAATTGGATGGTGGCAAAGCAGGGGAAGCAAGAGACTCTGTGGCAAGCATGGAAGCAAAGGAACTTCAGTCAACCTTAGGCATAGATCCATTTAGATTTTCTTTGTAGTTTAGAGAGAAGAATTCTTGTATTGTACTAATTTATTTTTTAAATACCATAAGTTGTAAAACATAGAGTATTTAAAAGAACAAATTATTTTGTAACAATGTTTGAAAAAAATGGAGAAAGTCTTATGAGATATTCTGGTGTCCATTGAAACCCTTTACTGTCAATAACTTGTAATTTCCTCTTTGCATCTTAACTGATTCTTAAAGATCCCCAATCAAGATAATTGAAACAAAATGCTCCAATCTGATAATTTAAATTCCAATAATTTTGTAATCTTGCAACTGCATTCCAAACAAACACGCACTCTATATTCCATTTCCTAACAAAGCAAATGCGAAACATCTGGTTAACCTGGATCAAAGAATCATGAGTGTCCCAATGACAGTCTTAATCTCTTGTCCCAAACAAACCATTCTCTGAGAACAAATACTGTTTTTTTAAGTAAACTTGAGAAAGCATGAAGACCCGTGAAAACCAATTGAACTTCTGAGAACTCAATTTCTTCAGAGGAATGCAAGAAAAACCCTAATTGCTGGTTTACCGCCACAGAAGAAAAATATGTCTGATCGATTCCTGAGCCAACTTGAATATCTGAGAAACCCTAGGGTTGTGTCTTCTATGAAAAATAGGAGGGAAAATTTTGGGGTACAACTGATGGATATCACTTTAAAATGTTGATGTTGACCAAAAATCTTGAAGTTTGACTGTACATGGGCCACAATTGACTTTTGACCTAGCATAGTTGATTTTCCAATACTTGAGCAATTAACTGAGCAAACTTGTTGAGCAAGGAATGAAACTTGGCATTAATGATCTTGAAGACATATTAGGACCATGGAAAGCATTTGAGACCTTTGGAGCTCAACCATCTTGGTGAAAATTGAAACCCTAGTTGGGGGTTCATTGCCTTAGGAGGAGAATTGTCTGGCCAATTCTTGGTCAACCTTGAGCAATTAAGAACATCTAGGATTATGTCTTATGTGAAAATCGGAGGGCAAGTTTTGGGGTACAACAGCTGCCCCTGTTTAATCTTCTTAGACCTGAGGATATAGATTGGCTTGTCTGCCTTTCGTGATCTGAAGGTGGAAGATGATTGAACACTAGAGTGCCCAGAAACTTGCACTCGCCTAAAGTGAGACTGTTGGTGAATAATATTGGGATGCCATTTGGAAAAGATGACAGAAGACTGTCGGAGATGGGCTTAAAGATGCCATCTGAGGAATATGACTGAGAGTTGTCGGAGGTGGGCTTAAAGATTCCATCCAAAATAGATGTTGACTTCATAAGGAGACTCTTTGTGGGGATTCGTGTTCCTGTTGTCCGAGGAGGAGTTCGCTGGGGAATATTTTTTTTGGGGAATAATGTATAGGAGTTTCGGTTGTCCATTACTCTACTGGGGATTTATCCCTTGAATGAAGAGATGAAAGTGAACTGCTATCTGGTCAGGATCCAGGCTTCGCAGTGACTTGCTAAGGATGATAAGGCTGATTGTTATCTTGTCGTATTCCAGGCTTCACAGCGACTTACTGGGGAAATGAGATTAAACGGTCATCTGGTCATACTCCAGGTTTTGCAGTTTCTCAAATTGGAATAGAAATAAGAAAAATCTTACTGTCAATTTAACTGAACCCGAGAAAGGATCTATCAGAAAAGAATCAGTAATAAATCAATGGTTGATTCGAACTGAACCAGCAGAGGTCTTGATTTATCTTTAACTGGATAAGAATCAGAAAATTCTTAGTGTCTTTGATACGGTGGGAGAACTGACTTGGTGTTTTGCGTTTTGATCGCATTTATGCGGATAGCAAGAGTCGCCACCGACTTTTATTTTATCCAGAAGGAAAGGTAAAAAAGCACAGGAAAGATCTTTCGAGATTATTTCTCGGGTTTGGGGGGTAGATTATGAAAATGGAAGGTATTAGCACCCTTTTCATCCATGGTTTTCCATGGGATCTTAGTTACTCGCTAGATCACTTACTTTTGTTTTGACAGTGTGTGTTGTACCCCAAAATTTGCCCTCCCATATTCTCCAATAAACTGCCAAGCCAAGCTACAAAATTCCCCAAGAATTGCACAATGCAAAGGCCTCCATACAGTCAAAACTAGGGTTTGTGTGTTGATCAAGAAAAGGAAGTTTTCAAAGGCTCAATCAAGTCTCATATGCTTACAAACATGGTCAAGCATCCTCATATCAAGTTTCAAGGCATTCAGCTCAAGATTGTACAGTCAAAACCCTAAATTGCACTACAGTCAACTGTAGGGGCAAAATGGTCATTTGACAGTCAAAAGTTCAAATTTTTGGTCAATATATCATTTTGAAGCCACAAACATCATTTGATCAATGCTTGATCATGATTCTCAAAATTTGGCTCAGAAATCATCAAAGATGCAAAAGTTGCTATATTTGGACAGTTGAAAAAGTCAACTGAAATTGACCAGGGCATAACTTTCACATGGATTATCAGAAAAATTCCATCCAAAGCTCATTTTGAAGAGAAAGACATTTCCTACAACTCATCTTCATACTTCAAGTCCAAGAAATGCTCTCACAAAAAGTTATCAATTTCAACATTATAGGTCATTTTCAAAAGTCAACAAAAAGGGACTTTAAGTCAAAGGCCATAACTTGAGATTGGTAAATCAAAATGACATGGGACCAAAGGCATTGGTTAAAGGACTCAAAGACCTTTCCAAAATGTCCAAGAACATGTGAAAAGCTTAAAAATTGAGCAAGTTGTGCCTTGTAGAAGTTGGGAAATTTTTGTGAAATGGCAAAAGTCAACTATCATTGAAAATCCAATTTTTGACAAGAGGGCCCCATTTTTTCCACTTGGTTCATCCTTGTCATGCCACACACGTGTCCCATGGTTAATTTCAAGACCAAATATTGATTTTTTTTATTTTATTTAATTTTTGATGATTTAATTCATTTTTAATCTTTGAAAATTCAAATAAAATTTAAAAACCAATGGAATAGTGTCATGTGAACTTGGACAATTTCTATGTATCATGAACCAACTCAAGAAATCAGGCTAGGGTTCATTTGCACACTAGGTCTAGGTTTTGGCTAAAAAGGAGGAAAATGGTTAAGGATGAAAACCCTAGGACTTATTCTTTCCCAAGCATGAATTAAGGTGAGTTAACAAGCCAATTCCATTCCATGATCATCACTGAGTCCAACCCTAACTAGAACATAGCAAAAGGCTCGCTCAAAAGCCATTGGACAATTTGAAATTTTGGCCATATAATGCAAAACTGAAATCACTACTAGGGGAGTTTTCAAGCCTTAATTTTTGTTCCATAAGCATCCTGGACAATCACTGAACACGTTCCAATTCAAAACATCTTCCAAAACTCCCTGAACTGGTACCCCTAACTCAAACTGTACAGCAAAATATTTGAAATCGTATTCTCCATTTTAAGCATCTTCATTGCATTCCAATAGTATATTCTTGTTCCATATGATGTTTCCAAGCTAACCCTTATATTCAATTTGGTTTTTGCACTGTATATAAGAATCCACCATGCGCGAATCCTAGGGTTACAGTTTTCTCAAATTAGGGATTTTGCCTAGAGGAAAAATTAGGGCCCATGACCACCATGGTTGAACTCAGCATTTTGAGACGAAGAAGAGGATATGCTCGCGACAAATTTATGAGCTACAGGGACCTAATCGCTATTTTTTGAAAGACTGCCTAACACCACGGTTGCAAAACCGTTGCTCATTTGTTTTGTTTTACAGGGCATGTGAAGAAGAAGGCATCGTGGCAAGGCGTGGTTCGTCCATTCAAATTTGCGCGCGTTTGACTATTAGGCGTTGGTTTTAATATTTATTATTTGTTAACCATATTATATTAAATGAATTCATAGTGGCTCAGTGGCCAGGGACACGCGCATGTAACCTCAATGACCTGGGTTCAAGTCCCAGGTCTGGCAAAATTCCCTATTATTTTTCTACATAAAATTCTATGCTTCATTAACTTCCAGGTACACCATACACCCAGGACCAAGCCTTGACACATCTTCCTGGAGATCAAACTAAAGGCTTAGATTTGAGAGACACGCTGCACCTGGTCAAAGGCATCACACCTGAGCCAAAAAGTCAATGGACTTCAAAGCTAATGGGCCAGAAATTCCAGGCCTGGACCCTCCAAATTGGGGATACCCCCCCCTGGTTTGCCTTATTGTTCTTCATTCTTTCTTTAATTTTTTCTTTTTTATTTCTTTTCTTTTTATTTAATTAACTATTTTCACAAAAATATAAAAACATTCAAAAAAATCAGAAAAGACCATAAAAAATATAATTTCTATTTTAATTACTTTTATAAATAAATTACATGTAAATTATTTAGGTTAATTAGGTTTTAATTTTAATTCCTTTTTAATAAAAAATCAAAAAACATAGAATTAGGTTAATGACTTTTTCCTTTTAACTTCCCTTGTTTTTTGCCATAGTATTAGTGTTTTTCATAATTAAACTAGGGTTGCATTCTAGGTTAGATTTTAATTCTTTTAATAACTAAAATCCAAAAAAATAGAGTTTAGGTTTAATAACTTTTTATTTTCTTTTTTTTAATTTTCCTTTTTTCAGAATAATAATATTATTTATTTATTTTCATAAACTAAAAATTGTACATAAATAATTTAGAATTAAATTAGGTTAGAAATTAAATCTCTTTCTTAAAAACTTAAAAAACATTAGAACTAGGGTTTAGCATTTTAATTTTAAATAATTTTTCTTTTTTTCTTTTAAATCTAAAAAACACAAAAAATACCATTTTTTATTTGATTTTAATTTTAGATTCCTTGATTAATTTTAATTGTTTGTTAAAGGGTCCAACGCCCTAATTTTGTTTAATCTCTTTATTTCGTGTATTTATTTTATATCGTTTAAATAATTCTGTATATGCCCCAAAGCCATGTAATTTAAAATTCTCGCACTTTTATTTATTCGCTTTATTCATTTTTAGTCAAATCGGGTTCGGTTTTTTTTGGCGATGTGGACCCGCGCCAGTTGTAATAGTTTAGATTTATTTTCTCGCAAATATATAACTGTTAATAAATAACATGAAAGAATGAATGCCCAAAAATAAAATCGAATCGTTAGATCACCAATGCATGACAAGACAAACAATAAACTGAAAATGACACACAATTCACACACCACCCCTAGGGTACGCCTCACTGTTGCCTTTCGAAAGGTGGTCGTCGAGTATAGGACGTTTTAGTAAGTCCTTATGTCCATGACATGATCCAGTTGCCTCGAAACGGTCGCCTCGGAAAATAAAGGATCAATGGCATAAGGGTAGCTTCTAAGGTGTCCTACTGTTGCTCTGGTGACCACCACGTCCCTAAAACTCGAATTGACCCGAACACCTCCAACGGTGGTGCTACCTACCTCTCAATGGTGGGATGGCACTACCTTAAAGGACATTTACACAGACTAATTCCTTAGGGTAGGTAGGTTCTCAAAGGTACTTGCTCTAATTTCAAAACAAAAATCAAAACATCTTTTCACCAACACCTTTCAAAACTTTCAAAACAAACTTTTCAAAACACTCTGACGCACGAGTTGAACTGAAACTTTTCAAAGAATATTTTTGAAACCCACAATTGAAAAGCAAACAACAATTTTGAAAACACATTGAGCAAGTACCTAAGAGCCCATGGATAACCATGGATAGAAAGGGTGCTAACACCTTCCCTTTCTATAACCTACCTCCCGAACCGAGAGCAATCTCTTTAAAGGAATTTTTCTGTGCTTTTGTCCTTTCCAATTGGAGAAAATAAAAGACGGTGGCGACTCTTGCTTCCGCGACATTTCGCGAACCAGCTTTAAAACAGTCAGTTCCAGATCCACCGATCACAGAACTGGCGACTCTGCTGGGGAATAGACTTAAAGTGAGGTGTACCTTAGGGATAGTTCTCACCTGTGTTTTCAATTGTATTCTTTGCTTGCTTTTAAATTGTGGGACTGTCTTGGGAGTTCTATAGATCCTAACCCGGATCTGGGGATACCTTTTTAGAAAGTAGCAACAAGGCTGTGAGGGAACTGTGCGGGGTATACCGACATGGTTGAAACAGTCTGCTACGTTGATGTGGCACTTTGGTGTGTACCGGTAACCCTTGAGTCAGTCAAGGAGAGTACGGGGCCTCCATGTGGTGTCATGAAGCATCAACAGACCTTAGGAACCTTAATTGAACCATCTTGGCCTCTTTAGGGTAGTGAGATAACTGACTTTGGTGCAGTCCGAGGTTGGTTGATACTCGATACTACACTCAATTGAGGGTTGCTTTCCTGGAATATTTCGGTCGCCAGTTCAGTGGCTAAATCGAAACGATGAACAATGAAAGCAATCCCGTGATATTGGGAACCTTAGAACCCGGTTACTTTGATTAGGACAGGTTGAACCCACCAACTTCAAGAGGGTACTACCCAGACCCCATGCTGGCCTAAACCTAAGGGCTCTCTCTTGTGTGACTTGTGTGCCTTAGTACTTGACTATCTGCATGCTTGTGATCTAACATTTGTTTCTTGCAGGTTTGTTTCAGTCCTTAATTAGGACTCATAATAGGGTTACTGACATCACCCCATGCATACCATGACATCATACCATTGCATACATCCTAACCCATTTCAAGGATCTCAAGGGCTTGTGATGCAGGTCAGGACGAATCAACTGTCCCAGCAAGGGGCAAAGAGGATTTATTTTCCTCTAGACCAGGTTGTCAGGGGCTATGACCCACTTGATATGGTGAGCTTTTGATCCTTGGAGAAGGACTCTCAACAATATGAAGTACCTTCAATCAAGCCACCAGTTTCCAATGCTAACTATTTTCTTGTTTACCCCACGAGATTCTTGAAATCATTGCATGCATGTCATACATCTCGTTGCATTACAGGTATCCCCTTGACAGGTTGCTTACTGTTCTTCGCTGTTTATTTCAGCACTATGAACCCTGAATCATCAACCGAGGCATCTATCAAGGCTCTTCAGGCGCAGAACGCCCAATTTCAGGCGCAGAACGCCCAATTTCAGGAGCTGATCAAGGGCTTGGCTCAGGGTCAACAAGAGTTGAAGACCATGCTGCTGAAGAAGACTAAGAAGAAGAGGAGGACTGTGCTATTTAACACTGGGCGCAGACTCGGGAACACTTTGGTTGAAGCTGAAAGGACTCCTCCATCTGTGACGGAAGGTAGTCACCAAGAAAGGGAGGTCCCTACTCCCGTGGGCTCTGACACTGAAACAGACTTCAACGACGAACAGTACCCTCCTGCTGAAGACCGGTACAAACAGACCGGTACAAACAGCTGGAAGACAGATTAAAGGCTATGGAGGTTCAGCAAGTGCCTGGACTGGATTTCGGAGACTTGGGGTTATCTACTGGGGTGGTGATTCCACACAAGTTCAAGGCACCTGCCTTTGTGAAGTATGACGGGGCTTCCTGTCCCAAGATGCACCTCCGTTCTTATGTAAGGAAGATCCAGCCTTACACAGCAGACAAGAACCTTTGGATCCATTTCTTCCAGGAGAGTCTTTCAGGGACTCACCTCGATTGGTTCTATCAGCTGGATGGAATCAGCATTCGTAACTGGGAGGATCTGGCCACTGCTTTTTACAAGCAGTATCAATATAATGCCGACCTTGCCCCCACACGTACCCAACTTCAGGGTATGTCGTTAGGTGCAAGTGAAGGTTTTAAAGAGTACGCTCAGAGGTGGAGAGACCTAGCTGGCAGAGTGCAGCCACCGTTGACTGATCGGGAGTTGGTAGACACGTTCTTGGGGACCCTGTCTGGTCCATTCTTCAACCACTTGATTGGGAATTCTGCTGCTGGGTTTACAGATCTAATCTTGACCGGAGAAAGAATCGAAGCGGGCATCAAGTCAGGGAAAATACAGAATGGTGACTCCTCGAACACTGAAAAGAAACCATCCAGGAGGGAATCTAGTGCTGTCAACGCATTAGCTATCGCAAAACCGGCCGGTGCTCCTCAGCGTCACCATCAACAAAGGGAAGAGAGACCTAAGAGGCAATTTACTCCCCTCGGCATGACCTTGTCACAAATATTGCCACAGTTGCTGGAAACCAAGTTGGTAACCCTCATGGACCCTCCAAAGAATCCTAACAGGACACCCTCGAGGTACAATCCCAATGCTCGCTGCGCCTATCATTCCGACAGCCCGGGGCATGCTACAGATGACTGTTGGACTTTGAGAAACAGGGTTCAAGATCTGATTGACGCAAAGGAAGTCCAGCTCGACTCTCCAGAGGCTCCCAATATGATCACTGCTCCCTTGCCAAGACATGGCTAGGATTAGTTTTTGTTCATTCAAATATTCAAGTTGTAATTTTCTTTCAATTGTTCAAACATTTTATTTCATGTCAAACTTGGTTATTTCATTAATGCGTTACACATGTCTGTTTTGAAGTAATTATTTCATATTCACTATGTGCAAATTATTTTCATATTTTTTTTCTGATGATCAACGTTCGACTAATAATTCTAAGCCTCTTGAGGGAGGATGACGAAAACGATACCACGGTTTACAGTATGCTTTTGAACAGACCCCGCTGATGAGGTACAGGCATTGTTTCAACCCCTAAACACTGGAGTTATAAGGATGATAATCCCTCGCCAACCCATCAGAGCCAAAGGAGTAGGAGTTTTATTTTCGAAAATCAAAACCCTTAATCATAACCTGGGGCAGGGTAGTTCTCTCAGTTGATCCAAGTGCACAATGAATGGCACCAAATGAGTTTTTTCAAAAACAAAAGACAGTGATGGTTCCGAACAATCATAAGGACAGGCAGTCATTATCAAAAAAAAAAAATCATAAACGAAAAGCCCAAGAAGTCAAAACCTATGAAAAGAGACTTACGAAACTGGGGCATCCCGCTGACTGTAATTCCAAAAAGGAAACAGTTCAGGCAAAAAAAGAAAGGGATAACAAAAATCAAGAAAGAGGTCTCACAAACCCTCAACAAAAAATGACTGCCTAGTCAGAATAAATCATCAATGTTTGAACCATCACCGGAAAATCAGAGCAAAGACTCAAACAAGGTCTAACGTATGATCAACTGAGTTTAGGGTTGGAGAACATCACGAAAGAGCGGGTGGGTACAAATAATTTGGGCCTTTATCCTTTGTTTCTTAAACCGTGAACCAGGCCACGATATAACCCTTAAAAGTCCTAGCTGAAGCATGGGTTAGTTCGAAAGCATACTGTTACGAAGGTATCCTGACTCCTGAAGGTTTGCTGTAAAATCTTGAGTTGACACCGTATTGTATTACAACAAAATGCATTTTTAAAATATTCAAGACAGACATAGACTTTTGCATTCTTAAAATAACTTTGTTTGCATATGAATTTTTGTCTGAACAGCAGGGAAATTCGCACGATGAATATCTTGTGAACAGAAGTACCTCCAATCAAGAGGCACAGTAGGAGCATTGCCCATTATCTGGGGCATGACAAAGTATTTCCAACAGGGGCAACTCCCCACATTCTGAGAAATATGGACATAGTCGAAAGAATACTACGCAAAATCAAAGACCCGCTAGGTTGACACACCTAGGCAAATATAAGGGATTCCCGGCAAACCAAAAGGGTTCGGGCAAAAATAAGGGATGAAATGAAAAAAATCTGTACACCCGGCAAGTCGAAAACCTGAAAAGGCGGCTTGGGCAAAAATGGGTATCCCGGTGGACTGAAAACCCGAAAAGGCGGTCCAGGCAAAAGTTAGGGATCAAAGCGTACGAGTATGTCCCAGCATCTCGGCACCTGCCTACCAGAAGACTCGTCAAGTACTCCCACAAGTGCCTCCTCCCACTGAAACTGGGGCAATAAGGAGTTGTCTAAAAAATCCGGTTGCTCTGTCCATCATAGGTTCGGCTAAAGAATGCGACCCAGATATTTTCACTCCCCGCAGAACACGAACGCGTCGTCCGGCTTTATTCAAAGAGTTATTTCCTTAATAAGATATAACTGGGTTATCCTCAGCCAATAGCCACGGAAAAGACCGTCCTCAGTAAAGTCTTATCATCCCTAGCGGAAGCAAAAGCTCATTCTCCAACATCAGCCCAGGAGTGACTTCCCGGCACCCGTCAAGGATTTATTTTCCTAGACGAAAGCATACATTTATAAACATCACATTTTCGTACATCATGACACATGCATGTACGCATCATGTCATACAATTGCATTTATGCCGTTGCTTGATTCATATCACGTACTGCATATAACTGACCTTTACCTTTCAGGAAGGATACAGTTGAATGATCAGCTATGTCAAAATAGACAAAACACCGTCAGAAAAGACAAATCCGGTCAAAGAATACAAATCCAGTTTAAATCAATGCCTAAAGATTCCTCTGATACAACTCGTCGTTATAGACACTCGTCGTGATAGACACTCGTCGTGATAGACACTCGTCGTGATAGACACTCGTCGTGATAGACACTCGTCGTGATAGACACTCGTCGTGATAGACACTCGTCGTGATAGACACTCGTCGTGATAGACACTCGTCGTGATAGACACTCGTCGTGATAGACACTCGTCGTGATAGACACTCGTCGTGATAGACACTCGTCGTGATAGACACTCGTCGTGATAGACACTCGTCGTGATAGACACTCGTCGTGATAGACACTCGTCGTGATAGACACTCGTCGTGATAGACACTCGTCGTGATAGACACTCGTCGTGATAGACACTCGTCGTGATAGACACTCGTCGTGATAGACACTCGTCGTGATAGACACTCGTCGTGATAGACACTCGTCGTGATAGACACTCGTCGTGATAGACACTCGTCGTGATAGACACTCGTCGTGATAGACACTCGTCGTGATAGACACTCGTCGTGATAGACACTCGTCGTGATAGACACTCGTCGTGATAGACACTCGTCGTGATAGACACTCGTCGTGATAGACACTCGTCGTGATAGACACTCGTCGTGATAGACACTCGTCGTGATAGACACTCGTCGTGATAGACACTCGTCGTGATAGACACTCGTCGTGATAGACACTCGTCGTGATAGACACTCGTCGTGATAGACACTCGTCGTGATAGACACTCGTCGTGATAGACATTCGTCGTGATAGACACTCGTTGTGATAGACGCTCGTCATGATAGACACTCGTCAGTGTAGACACTTGTCGTTATAGACATTCGTCATAGACACTAGTCGCTATAGACACCCATCGTTAAAGACCACTCGTCCTTGGAAACAACCTGTCAGTAGAGACAACTTCATCACCGTTTGAAGATCCAGACCCAGCTCCTGTAACCAGTCAGGACATATCTATACCAAGCATCTGAAAACCAGCTCCTGCGACGTGTCAGGTACTCATTTTCTTTTGCAGGTATGCAGGTTCTCGCTAAGGAATCTCTTACGCGATCAACATCCAGATGGCATCTATAAGCCCATCATCCTACCCATCAATCTCTAAATGGCATCTATAAGCCCATTCCCCCACCACACTGCTACCATGTGAGCGCAAATTTCTGGGCACTCTAGTGTCCAATCATCTTCTACCCTCGGATTACAAAAGGCACGTCAGCCAATCTCCATCCTCAGGTCTAAGAAGATTGAACAGGGGCAACTGTTGTACCCCAAAATTTGCCCTCCCATATTCTCCAATAAACTGCCAAGCCAAGCTACAAAATTCCCCAAGAATTGCACAATGCAAAGGCCTCCATACAGTCAAAACTAGGGTTTGTGTGTTGATCAAGAAAAGGAAGTTTTCAAAGGCTCAATCAAGTCTCATATGCTTACAAACATGGTCAAGCATCCTCATATCAAGTTTCAAGGCATTCAGCTCAAGATTGTACAGTCAAAACCCTAAATTGCACTACAGTCAACTGTAGGGGCAAAATGGTCATTTGACAGTCAAAAGTTCAAATTTTTGGTCAATATATCATTTTGAAGCCACAAACATCATTTGATCAATGCTTGATCATGATTCTCAAAATTTGGCTCAGAAATCATCAAAGATGCAAAAGTTGCTATATTTGGACAGCTGAAAAAGTCAACTGAAATTGACCAGGGCATAACTTTCACATGGATTATCAGAAAAATTCCATCCAAAGCTCATTTTGAAGAGAAAGACATTTCCTACAACTCATCTTCATACTTCAAGTCCAAGAAATGCTCTCACAAAAAGTTATCAATTTCAACATTATAGGTCATTTTCAAAAGTCAACAAAAAGGGACTTTAAGTCAAAGGCCATAACTTGAGATTGGTAAATCAAAATGACATGGGACCAAAGGCATTGGTTAAAGGACTCAAAGACCTTTCCAAAATGTCCAAGAACATGTGAAAAGCTTAAAAATTGAGCAAGTTGTGCCTTGTAGAAGTTGGGAAATTTTTGTGAAATGGAAAAAGTCAACTATCATTGAAAATCCAATTTTTGACAAGAGGGCCCCATTTTTTCCACTTGGTTCATCCTTGTCATGCCACACACGTGTCCCATGGTTAATTTCAAGACCAAATATTGATTTTTTTTATTTTATTTAATTTTTGATGATTTAATTCATTTTTAATCTTTGAAAATTCAAATAAAATTTAAAAACCAATGGAATAGTGTCATGTGAACTTGGACAATTTCTATGTATCATGAACCAACTCAAGAAATCAGGCTAGGGTTCATTTGCACACTAGGTCTAGGTTTTGGCTAAAAAGGAGGAAAATGGTTAAGGATGAAAACCCTAGGACTTATTCTTTCCCAAGCATGAATTAAGGTGAGTTAACAAGCCAATTCCATTCCATGATCATCACTGAGTCCAACCCTAACTAGAACATAGCAAAAGGCTCGCTCAAAAGCCATTGGACAATTTGAAATTTTGGCCATATAATGCAAAACTGAAATCACTACTAGGGGAGTTTTCAAGCCTTAATTTTTGTTCCATAAGCATCCTGGACAATCACTGAACACGTTCCAATTCAAAACATCTTCCAAAACTCCCTGAACTGGTACCCCTAACTCAAACTGTACAGCAAAATATTTGAAATCGTATTCTCCATTTTAAGCATCTTCATTGCATTCCAATAGTATATTCTTGTTCCATATGATGTTTCCAAGCTAACCCTTATATTCAATTTGGTTTTTGCACTGTATATAAGAATCCACCATGCGCGAATCCTAGGGTTACAGTTTTCTCAAATTAGGGATTTTGCCTAGAGGAAAAATTAGGGCCCATGACCACCATGGTTGAACTCAGCATTTTGAGACGAAGAAGAGGATATGCTCGCGACAAATTTATGAGCTACAGGGACCTAATCGCTATTTTTTGAAAGACTGCCTAACACCACGGTTGCAAAACCGTTGCTCATTTGTTTTGTTTTACAGGGCATGTGAAGAAGAAGGCATCGTGGCAAGGCGTGGTTCGTCCATTCAAATTTGCGCGCGTTTGACTATTAGGCGTTGGTTTTAATATTTATTATTTGTTAACCATATTATATTAAATGAATTCATAGTGGCTCAGTGGCCAGGGACACGCGCATGTAACCTCAATGACCTGGGTTCAAGTCCCAGGTCTGGCAAAATTCCCTATTATTTTTCTACATAAAATTCTATGCTTCATTAACTTCCAGGTACACCATACACCCAGGACCAAGCCTTGACACATCTTCCTGGAGATCAAACTAAAGGCTTAGATTTGAGAGACACGCTGCACCTGGTCAAAGGCATCACACCTGAGCCAAAAAGTCAATGGACTTCAAAGCTAATGGGCCAGAAATTCCAGGCCTGGACCCTCCAAATTGGGGATACCCCCCCCTGGTTTGCCTTATTGTTCTTCATTCTTTCTTTAATTTTTTCTTTTTTATTTCTTTTCTTTTTATTTAATTAACTATTTTCACAAAAATATAAAAACATTCAAAAAAATCAGAAAAGACCATAAAAAATATAATTTCTATTTTAATTACTTTTATAAATAAATTACATGTAAATTATTTAGGTTAATTAGGTTTTAATTTTAATTCCTTTTTAATAAAAAATCAAAAAACATAGAATTAGGTTAATGACTTTTTCCTTTTAACTTCCCTTGTTTTTTGCCATAGTATTAGTGTTTTTCATAATTAAACTAGGGTTGCATTCTAGGTTAGATTTTAATTCTTTTAATAACTAAAATCCAAAAAAATAGAGTTTAGGTTTAATAACTTTTTATTTTCTTTTTTTTAATTTTCCTTTTTTCAGAATAATAATATTATTTATTTATTTTCATAAACTAAAAATTGTACATAAATAATTTAGAATTAAATTAGGTTAGAAATTAAATCTCTTTCTTAAAAACTTAAAAAACATTAGAACTAGGGTTTAGCATTTTAATTTTAAATAATTTTTCTTTTTTTCTTTTAAATCTAAAAAACACAAAAAATACCATTTTTTATTTGATTTTAATTTTAGATTCCTTGATTAATTTTAATTGTTTGTTAAAGGGTCCAACGCCCTAATTTTGTTTAATCTCTTTATTTCGTGTATTTATTTTATATCGTTTAAATAATTCTGTATATGCCCCAAAGCCATGTAATTTAAAATTCTCGCACTTTTATTTATTCGCTTTATTCATTTTTAGTCAAATCGGGTTCGGTTTTTTTTGGCGATGTGGACCCGCGCCAGTTGTAATAGTTTAGATTTATTTTCTCGCAAATATATAACTGTTAATAAATAACATGAAAGAATGAATGCCCAAAAATAAAATCGAATCGTTAGATCACCAATGCATGACAAGACAAACAATAAACTGAAAATGACACACAATTCACACACCACCCCTAGGGTACGCCTCACTGTTGCCTTTCGAAAGGTGGTCGTCGAGTATAGGACGTTTTAGTAAGTCCTTATGTCCATGACATGATCCAGTTGCCTCGAAACGGTCGCCTCGGAAAATAAAGGATCAATGGCATAAGGGTAGCTTCTAAGGTGTCCTACTGTTGCTCTGGTGACCACCACGTCCCTAAAACTCGAATTGACCCGAACACCTCCAACGGTGGTGCTACCTACCTCTCAATGGTGGGATGGCACTACCTTAAAGGACATTTACACAGACTAATTCCTTAGGGTAGGTAGGTTCTCAAAGGTACTTGCTCTAATTTCAAAACAAAAATCAAAACATCTTTTCACCAACACCTTTCAAAACTTTCAAAACAAACTTTTCAAAACACTCTGACGCACGAGTTGAACTGAAACTTTTCAAAGAATATTTTTGAAACCCACAATTGAAAAGCAAACAACAATTTTGAAAACACATTGAGCAAGTACCTAAGAGCCCATGGATAACCATGGATAGAAAGGGTGCTAACACCTTCCCTTTCTATAACCTACCTCCCGAACCGAGAGCAATCTCTTTAAAGGAATTTTTCTGTGCTTTTGTCCTTTCCAATTGGAGAAAATAAAAGACGGTGGCGACTCTTGCTTCCGCGACATTTCGCGAACCAGCTTTAAAACAGTCAGTTCCAGATCCACCGATCACAGTGTGCTTGTGGTGTGGGCTTTGAAAGTGTTTTGAAAAATTTCTTTGTAATGGTTCTCGTTTCTATAAGAACGCGTACAAAGTTTTGTTTTAAAAGATAGTTCAAAGATGTTTTTGTGGATTGTGTTTTGGAAAGTATTTTTTTAAAAAATATTTTGCAATGGTTCTCGTCTCTATAAGAACGTATACAAAAGGTCTTGTCTTTTTGAAAATGTTTTGGGGTGAAAGTGTCGGTGTAAAAATGTTTTTGTCGTGAGCAGGCGAGCAACTAGGAGCGAATCTACCTACTCGAAAGGTCTCAAATGTTCTTTTCTTCCTCCTTTAGATGTTGCTATCTTACCATTGATTTGGTAAGAAGCCCCATCATTAGATGTGAAAGGACAAGCGCGGGTCAATCGTACAGTCATCGAAAGCAACTTATGAGACGCTTTAGAAATTTTCGTAAGGGACTAGATCGTTTTATCGAAGGCAACATCGAGGGTCATCGAGGGTCTATGATATTTTTTATCAAAGGGTCATTGCTAAAGCGTCCCATATTCGAGGGACATGACTGTGTTTCCGAGGCAACAAGCGAGGTTACCCTAGAGGTGCATGTGTGAAAAAGTGTGTTTGATTCAAGTTATTTTGTCTTTAAAATTAGGTTATATAGCGATTGATTTTAAATCTTGCCATACACGCCTAATTACTATACAGTAACAAGTAAAACAATAAAATGCGGAAATTGAAATTCTACGCTATTACAGAGCTTCGGGAATGGGGAATACAAATTTACAAATGGGGATGGATCGAATCGACAAGGCGTTTAAAAGTATAAGTAAACAAGCAATACAACTCAATCGAATTAGAAATGAAAAATTATACTAAAACAATTTATTTAATAAAACTAATTAGCAAAATAATTAATAACATAAAGATAATATATTTATTTAGTTAAAAGTGTTTAAATATTTGATCGCTAATTTGTTAATAAAGATTAAGAGGAAAGATTGAAGTTAAGAGAAAATTATAACCAAAGAAAATCTAGAATAAAAAAGGGGGTGTTAGAGTAGAATTATGTGTATGACCAAAGTAAACTGGGCGCTGAGTCCAAACAGTAAAAGCCCAAAGAAGATTTTTATTTTTGTTTAACAAAACAAGGCTTTAAAAGAAGAAAAAAAAGTAAAGTCATGATGGGCTAAGGGAAAGATTTCGACCCAGGTAAGACAACATCTCAAACTACTTCTATATTTTTTTTGTTTTATTAATATGTTAATCATAAATTAAAACTAAAAGAAAAAAAAAATTAAATATCAAAACAAAACTTAAAAGAATAATCAGGGTTAAAAGAAAAAATGAAATGAGGGTCACTTCTTCTTCTTCAGCGAACGACGGCTTCCTCTCAATGAACGGCGGCGATCTCTCCTTCTCCGATCAAGTCTCGTCTCTGAGTCTCTTCCTTCAATCGTCTCACATTCGTCATATCCCTACACCGTCTCACTCAAAAGCCACACACCAATCTTCTCGGCCGCAGCTCTTCCGCGTGCGTGCCCAACAGATTCGCGTGTGGAAAGATGGAGATACAGAGCTTGAAGGTGAGTGGATGAAGGCAAGGCAGAGGTAAGGTTTCTGGAATCGTGAACATGAAGGGTGGAATCAGAGTTTTTTGCTTTGTGTTTTCATTGATGGTTTTTTTTGTATGCTCAAATAGTTACAAAAATAACATCGAAACAGTAGCGTAAAGAAAGTTCAACAACTAATTAAAACAACACAAAGCGGCAGTATGCTTATGAGATCAGGAAGCGAGACTTATAGGATTGGAGCTTTATGAACGATCCCTTTGAATTTTTTATGTGCTGCTTCCTCTGTCCGCTTTCAATTCCTCAATCGTTCTTGCTGTCGGCTTTTCTTTTGACAGGGAAGTCTCCTTTGTAAACTTTCCTTCTTTCTCATTTTTTTAAATTCTGAACGGATATGTGAGGAAAATGATGATGAGGAGGATGTTTTTTCTTGGTTGCTGTATTTGTGGCTATGGTTATTGTATGAATTGTTCTTCTTTTTATATTTTGATGATGTTGTTGCTGTTAAAACAAAGAACTTTGTGATGATTTTGTGTTTTTGGTGATGTTGTTGTTGTTGTCCGGCCTCTTGTTTTTGATGCCTCTGTATCTTTTTATCATAGTAGTGTGATAACATTTTGGGGGGAAATTTTTGGCCAGTTTGAACACTTGAGGCATGCTGCTATTATATGTTTATTGTTGCAGATTTTATGTTGCCTATTTTATGCAATTGTTGGGCTATTTTGTTAACAGGTTTGGGCAGCAATGCAGGGTTGCAATGTAGTCTGCTTTTCTCTTTGTCTTATTTTCTGTATTTGTGAACCAAAAGACATGTTTTATGATTTGCAATGAGCATATTTATTTGGGCCGATGATAGGACAAAATTGAGGCTTTTGTTGGACTTTAATATTTGATTTGTGATGCTGCTAACTTGTATTTGCCCATTGTGATTTCATTTAAACCACCTTGTTGTACCCCAAAATTTTCCCTCTCATTTATCAAGTTTTTTCTCACAAGACTTCTTTGACTCAAGACAAGATCAGGGTTTTCTCAGCTCAGGACATCTCATCTTGCACTGATAACCCAAAATTAGAGTTTAAGTTTACACAAGGATTTTTGGACCATCAATGCTTCATTTGACTTTCATACATCATTTTGGACCTCCAAGGTTGCTCATGACAAGTTTCAAGCCTTGAACCACATTTTTGATCAGTCAATTGGACAGTTGACCTAAAAATCAACTGTATTGGGGAAAAAGTCAACCATGGCCAATTTACAGTCAAACTTCATAATTTTCGATCCACATCAACATTTTAGACTCATATGTACCATTTGATCAAGTTTGGATCACAACTCCTCAAGAAATTTGATCAAATCATCAAAAGGGCCAAATGGTCAAAATTAGGGTTTTGACTGAGAAAGGGCAATTTCTGATTTTTTTTAACCTATCCAATGACCAATGGAGTTCAAGCATGATTTCAAGGGTTCAATGGAACCATCTTGACTTAATTACATGGTTCAAAAGATCTCAAGTTCGTTGGATTGACAGATGAAATTTGCAGTCAACTAATCAAAAGTCAATTATACATTAAAAAGTCAAACTTTGACTTTTTGGCCAAAATCAAGTACGAAGAGTCATATTTCATCAAGATATGTCAAAATGTGAAACTTGTTGATCAAGAAAACCAAATTTTAAAATTAGGGTTTTGAATTTGAAAATTTTCATAACTTAGAATTTTTCTAAGTATAAAAATTTTCTTATTTTTTCTCAACTTTACACCACTTTTACACCATGATGCCTAATGATTCAAGGAAACTTCCCAACATGAAAGTTGTAGATCTTCATCAAATCTATAACATTGCTTCACAAACTTTTCACTAAAGATTCTTGGATCTCAAGTTATGAATTTGTGAATACATGGTCATGAACTTCTTAACTTAGTGAAATTTTGCCCTAATTTAGGCAGGTTTTAGACCCAGCTTCATGGAAATTTTTCACCTAGTTCCAAGAGGTATCTCAAAATTCATTTCAAATATGGATTATATAGAATATTTCAAGATTTCCAAAATGTCCAAGAACTCTCCAAGATCATTTTTGAGTAGGGATAATCGAAGAGAGGAAGTTGGCATTTTCTCACTTTTGTTCAAACCATTTTCATGAAGAACCAAGTTGTAAATCAAACCTATGTTGGCTATTTCATGCTTTACAGGTCCTAAAATTTCTACACACTCCTTAATTAAATGCATATTCATTTGACAAAGCCTCTATCCATGCTTTTGAACCTTTATCCAATTGATAATTCCACTTATGGCAAAAAGGTTCCATTGCCATTTTCATAAAGAAGCACTTTTACAAACTTGTCAACTTGGAGCTTTAAACCTGTACCCTTTATACAAGCAAGTACCACAGGTCTCAAGCAACTTGTACAAACTCATACCAACCCTAAAGCAAGCTGGTACAAGCATGTGAGTTTGGTCTTGTCACTTTGCTTCAAGTACAAGAAAAGTTGCAAAAAGGCTAGGGCTTGTACAACTGATAGAGAGCTGACTTTAGATCATTTCTATAATAATATTCAAAGGATATGCAACACATAACACGCTTGGCAAGGACCTGAAACTCTCTCAAGCAGCAAAACACCAAAAAAATTGCCCAAACATACAGTTTCTGCAGATACACATCCAACATCCATTTGGCTCGTGCGTTTTGTGTTTAGACCATTCAAACATCTTACATATTAGATATCAAACTCATCCAAACCATCATCCCTGTTATGTAACCTATGTTTCACTACCTACCATTGTTAACTTTGAAGCTTGCAGTTGGACTTGGTCAGGGAGTTCTAGCCACTTTCAGAGCAAGGCAAGAGTTGGAATAGATTCAGGGAAGCTCAAGGAAGCTCAAGCAATCATCAGGCCTCCATTAAAGTCCCTACATTTCCATACACGATTCCAGCTGAAGGAGGTATTTTTTCAAACTCTATCTCCTTATACAGACAACCTCAAGCCACGATTTGTGAATAAAAAATGTAGTTCTCATCATAACGAAGTTGTACATATAATTATATTGCATTTATATTACTTGTGCTAAGAGAATTTGGAGTTTGAAATCTCTGAAAATTTTAGGTCACGATTTAGGGATTTCAAAATTCTCTTTGATCTTTGATAGTTAGATTACATAATTTATATGGTTGGAATCGTGAGTTCAAATGCTACATTTTTCATGTTATAAGTTTTCATTTTTATGCAAGCATGAGGAAGTTACATGTTGACCGGCCATGGCGTGAGGAAGGAGAAGGCAGGACAGGGATGAAGCTGTCCCGGGCTTTTTTGGCTTCTTGGGCTCGTTTTTGCTAGCATCATCACCACTGTTTTTCTTTTTTTCACCCCCTGCTAACTCTTTCATATTTTATATTTTTTTCATTTTTATATTTAATATTTTTTATTTATTTTCATTAATGATAAAAAATCCTAAAAAATAACTTAATTATTTTTACACCTTTATTTTATTTTTTTATTATTTCTCACATAAAAAATTAATTTATTTTGATAGAATATAATTTATTTTCTTAATAAACTCATAAATATAATTAAATATACTTAATATTTTTATTTTACATTTCATACTTACAAATACCTATTTTTTGCATATATTTATTTTTAATATTTATATTCAATATTATTTATTATTTTTTATACAAAAAAAGCACAAAATAATAATATAGAAACATTATTTTCTTTTAAATGAAAATTAGGACTTAATCCCTTTCAAAAGAATTAAATATTTTTCCTTATTTTTTTAGGTTTAAATTAAATATTCTTTTATACAAAAAACAAGACATAAAAAATCTTTTCTTTACATACATATTGCATTACATTTTAAATATTGTATTATATTTATTTTAATTCGCGCAAATTCGATTTGGTTGTAATAATATATTTAGCTTTATATTTGTGCAAATCCCCATTCAAACTTGTATTCCCCCCTCCCATAAAATTTTTGTAATAGCTTAGTATATTTACATTACGCAATTTATTGCTTTCATATGCCATGATTAGTAATTAGGGTTTGTATGACAAGAACGAAACAAAACAAATAGAAAACCCTAAATGCAAGATCAAAAGCATGAAAATGACATACTTTGGACACAAGCACCCTTAGGGTTTCTCCCACTTGGTTGCCTAAAACAAAATGGCCATGTTATGCATGCGAAGTATCTTGGCAAAACAAAACAAATATAAGATCATAGTCCCTCGATGACGCTATTCAAAAGTTGCCTTACAAAATGATCTTGGTCCCTAAAAAATGCTAAGATACTTGGCAATATTGCTATCATGGCTATACGATGACCCACGCCCGTCCCGTTTACATCCAAAGATAGGGTTGCTTACCAAATCAATGGTAAGACAACAATGTCAAAGGAATAAAAAATACACAAGAAAGACATTTGAGTAGGTAGATAACTTCTAAGTTACTTGCTCCATTTCAAACAAACAATCTTTTCTATTTTCAAAACAAACACACACATTTCAAAAACATCTTACAAACATTAAAAACATTTTCAAAATAAAAACATCTTTGTATACATTCTTACGAACGAGAATCATTACAAAGATTGCCTAAACGAATGGCCTCTTTTACAAAATACTTTCAAAACCACATCAAACACCATTTCAAACAAAACCAAAGCAAGTGATCTAAAGCAAGTAACTAAGAGCCCATGGAAAACCATGGATGAAAATGGTGCTAGCACCTCCCCTTTTCATAATCTACCCCCTGAACTCAAGAAAACATATCAAAGGTATTTTCTGTGCTTTTTCACCTTTCCTTTTGGATAAAAGAAAAGTCGATGGCGACTCTTGCTAACCGTGACATTTGCGATAAAACGCAAAACCTCAAGTCAGTTCTCCCACCGCATCACAGAACTGGCGACTCTGCTGGGGACTAGTTATAAAATTGGGGTTACCTTAGGGTTTAGATCACATTTATTTTCTTTCTTTGTTTGACTTGTTTGCTTTACATTATGGTTCTTTGTTTGGATTTGAATCCTCTACCCGGATTTGGGAAACATTATAGGTAAATAGCAATACGTTATGGAAACTGTGTGGGGTATACCGACATGGTCTAAGCAATAGCTATGTTAGTGTGACATATTTGTGGGTATCGGTAGCCTTTGAGTTAATCAAAGAGAATACGGGGCCGCTGAGTGATGTCATGAAGCACTAATGAACTTCTAGAACCCTTTACTTAACCAACTTAGCCTTTTAGGATGTAGTGAGATGACCGACTTTGGTGCAGTCCGAAGTTGGTAGATACTTGATACTACACTCATTGAGGTTTGGTTTCTTGGGATATTTCGGTCGCCATTAAAGAGGCTTGACCTGAAACAATGACCAAGGAAACAATCCAGTGATATTGAGCTCCTTAGAACCCGGTTACTATTGTTAGGACTGGTTGAGCCAACTAAACTTCAAGAGGGTACTTACCTATGAAACCTCATGCAAGCCTAAACTAAGAACTTTCTTGATTTGTTTGTATATGCATGCTTGTGCATAACGTCATGGACATCATGAACATCATATGCATCCACTAACCATTTCAAGGATTTTGGAAATTCATCTTTGTTCTTGTTTTGTAGGATATGGATTCACTTCGCAGAAAAACTATCCAAATCAACCTTGTAAGAATTCTTCCACAACTCAAAGAGATAGCTTCAAAGATCCCTGAGAACTCTCCATTCACCAAGAGGCATGGTCGTCTACTCAACTTGGTCACCTCCAACACAAATGAGGATATGATGAAAGTGCTCTTTCAGTTCTTTGATCCTTTGCACCATTGCTTCACATTTTCCGACTATCAACTTGTGCCTACTTTGGAAGAATTCTACCAACTCTTGAGGATTCCCATTCTCAATCAACTACCTTTCAACGGTACGGAAAGAGACCCAAATCCAGAAAAGATTGCTCAAGCCCTGCACTTGCACTCATCTGATGTCACAACCCATTGGGAAACTAGAACTGGTGTCAAAGGCTTTTTAGCAAAGTTTTTGTTTGAGAAGGCCCAAAGCTATTGGAATTCCTTAAACTTGCAAGCATTTGAGGAGATTGTGTCTCTTCTTATCTATGGGATGGTCTTGTTCCCCAATCCTGACCAACTCATAGATGTGAGCACTGTCAAAATCTTCATGTCTCGCAACCCGGTGCCTACATTGCTTGGGGACATCTTACACTCTTTTCACACTCGTACAATGAGGAAAAGAGGTGTTCTTATGTGTTGCACTCCTCTCTTGGCAAGATGGTTTATTTCTCATCTTCCCCAATCAGTCTTAAAAAATGAGCAAGGTTTGAGGTGGTCACAAAGGTTAATGACGCTTAAACATTCAGATATTCATTGGTGCTCTCGATCCAAAGAGAATGTTATCGTTGTTGACCGTTGTGGGGAATTCCCTAATGTCCCTCTACTTAGCATTAGAGGAGGTATCACCTACAACCCATGCTTAGCTCTAAGACAGTTTGGTTATGCCCAACGGGATGGCCCACATGATATGCTGATTCAAGGTTTGGTTTTCGACTACGACAACGATGATCAAGGTCTTCGCCAGAGATTCATCCAAGCTTGGAGGATGATAAACAAGGTAGATAGAAAGACTTTGGGACACAAGAACTCCATCCCTCTTGAGCCTTACCTCAAGTGGGTACGAACCCGCACTCAAAGTCTTATGATGCCTTATCCTTCCATTCTCCCAGTGATTATTGAGCCTGTTAAGGAGGGAGAAGTTCCATACACTATCCTACATCCTGACATGCCTACATCACTCGAAGACCTACAAAGAGATTGGATATAACTCAAAGGAGAGCGTGATACTTTCGAAGCCCAATTCTACGCAAGCGAGAAGAAGGTTTTGGAACTCACTCAGCTACTTCATGAGGAGCAGACTCAAAATACCTACATTGCACCAAAGAGGATGCGCAATGTCTTTTTATCTTAGAATTTTGTATTATTTTTGCCCAAGGGGCATTGATGTACTTAAATTCTATATTATTAATATAATGTTTTTTATTTTTGTTTAAAACAAATTTGAATTTTTAAATCCTTGAAAGCATTGCATGAATACATATCATTCATCATAAACATAAACAGGTCTTTGCAATAAGTTCCTTATCTCTCTACTGTTTATTTCAGTAAGATGGATCTCTAACAGACGGTCAAAGATCTTCAAGCTCAAAACACACAGTTTCAACAGTTACTCATGACCTTAGCCAAGGGGCAAGAGGAGCTGAAGACTCTGCTGGAAAAAGAGAAAAAGAAGAAAGAGAAAAAGCCAGCTGGTGTGGTAATCATGGGCAGAAGGTTTCAAGGATAAGCTAGAAGGACTTTAGATTTTCCAATAACATCTGATGAAGGGGAAAGAAAAGGAAAAGAAACAGCAGTTCCGTCAGACTCTGAAGAAGAAGAGTAAGAGGAGGACTATTCTGAAGAGCAATACCCTCCGGCTGATGATAAGTACAAACACCTTGAAGAGCGTTTAAGCGCTATGGAAATCCAAAGAGTACCAGGTCTAGATTTTGAAGAGTTAGGGCTGGTGTCAGGAATTTTAATCCCACCAAAGTTTAAAGTGCCATTATTTTCCAAGTATGATGCGGTGTCTTGTCCTAAAATGCACCTCCGATCATATGTCAGGAAGATTCAGCCACACTCTGCCGACAAAGACTTGTGGGTCCACTTTTTTCAAGACAGTTTATCAGGAATGCAACTTGATTGGTTTTACCAATTATAAAGGGCCGACGTCCATAATTGGGAAGACCTGGCCGCAGCTTTTTATAAACAATACCAGTACAATGCCGATTTGGCGCCTACCCGTACTCAACTTCAGAGTATGGCTATGGCTTCCAATGAGGGCTTCAAAGATTACGCGCAAAAGTGGAGAGATCTAGCCGGAAGAGTGCAACCCCCTCTTTCTAAAAGGGAGTTGGTATACATGTTCTTGGGAACTTTATCGGGCCCTTTCTTCAATCATCTGATTGGGAGTTCCTCTGCAGGGTTTACTGAATTGATATTTACCGGCGAAAGGGTGGAAGATGGTATAAGAAGTGGGAAGATTCAGAAAGATTTGTCTGCCTCTACAACTGTGAAAAAACCCTTCACGGGGAAGAAGGAAGTATCTTCTGTTTATTCACAAAGGAATCAGGGAAGAACTGAACACCGACCAACGGTGGGGGCCGTAATGATTCCAAAGCCTGCATCTGATCAGCCAAGAAATAACTAGCCAAGGGTGGAAAGGCCAGTCCGGCAATTCACCAGGATTAATATGACTCTGGCCCAGGTTTTACCACATCTTCTAAAATTGAATCTGGAAACTTTAAAGGAGGCCCCAAAGAATCCCAACATGATGTCCCCTCATTATCATCCGAATGCCAGATGCACATACCATTCTGAAAGTACAGGGCACGACACCAACAACTGTTGGGCATTAAAGAAAAAAATTCAAGACCTCATAGATGCCAAAGAAGTTGAGTTTGACGCACCAGAAAAACCAAATGTCATTTCCGCTCCGATGCCTAGGCATGGTCACAATGCCAATGCTATCGAAGAAGATTTATTTGTTGCTACAGTAGATGAACTCTTGACTCCGCTCCCAATCATCAAATTGAACTTGTTGAAAGCTGGGATATTCCCAGGTTGTGATAAAGACTGCCGTATTTACTTATCATCCCCAATTGATTTCCCTCTGTTGAAGACAGGTATCCAACGGCTGATTGACAACCAAGAAATTCTGTTTGAGAATGCTCCTATTTCACCCGTTCCGGTTAAAGAAATTTCAATCATAACCATCTACGTCAATCCTTCCAGGGTCCCCAAAAGGCCCGTTAGGATTACATCTACTCCAAAGACTACTCCACTTAAGATTATAATGCCTGGGCCGGTCCCGTACGAATCAGATAAAACAGTACCATGGAATTACGGTGGAGAAATCTACTACCATGGTATTAAACAAGATGGGTTGACCACCGAAGAAGAGAGCTCCGAATAAGACAATTTCGACATTAGCAATATTGCCGGAACTAGCAAGATTACCCGTAGTGGTAGAATCTTCTCTCTAGAGATTGCCCCTCCAAAGGCAGTTTTTGGACCCGTAGCCATTCCGAAGATTACCTCTGTACCAGTGATCATACCTACAGGTGTACCTACCAACAAAGACGACGCGACCCCTGTTATTATCCCTACCAATACTTCTACTATTAAAAATCGAGGAAAAAACATTCAAGAAGAGCATGTCCGGACGAAGGCTCAATCACTAGCTATTCCCGAAACATCCAAGAAGGAGATGGAAGAGATCCTAAGGATAATAAAGAAGAGTGACTATGATGTGGTTGAACAGTTGGGGCAAACTCCCTCCAAGATATCCATGCTAGCCTTGCTACTGTGCTCTGAGGCACATGCAAAAGTTCTGGTAAATTTTTTGAAGATAATCCATATGCCACAAGAGACGTCTGCTGACCAATTCCAGGATTGTGTGGCCAGTTTGACAGCTGATAATGGCTTGGGTTTCTCCGATGCTGATTTGACACCCAGAGGGAGAAAACACAACGAGGCACTACATGTCTCTGTGGAGTATAGGGGAACGACTCTAGCCCATGTCTTGGTAGACACGGGTTCATCTTTGAACGTCTTACCGAAGAAAGCCCTTGACAGATTGGATTGCGAAGGGCTGACATTAAAACCCAGTAACATAGTGGTGAGAGAATTTGATGGTTCGAAGAGGATGGTCCACGGGGAGGTGGACATCCGAATAAAGGTGGGAACTCAGATTTTCAACTCAACCTTCTATGTGATGGACATCCGTCCTTCTTATTCATGTCTGTTAGGATGCCCCTGGATTCATAATGTCGGTGCTGTCACTTCCACACTACATCAGATACTGAAGTACCCGGTCCAAGGAAAGATCATAATTGTCCACGGAGAAGAGGAGTACATGATTAGTCATCTAAATTCCTTCCGATATGTGGAGTTGGATGGCGAGTTCATTGAAACCCCTTTCCAACATTTTGAAGAAGTCTCTCAAGAAGTAGTGGTGACCAATCCGGTATCTTCAATTCCCAAGATCACAAGACCTCCACTTCGGATGTCATCTCTAAAGGACACAAAGGCAGTAGTGGAAGAGGATGGATGCACCATCTGGGGGCAGCTTTCAGACATCCCGTATAAATCAGACAAGTTTGGCTTGGGGTTTACTTCAACTGCTCAGAAGACTGTGCGTCGTGCCTGTAACACCCTCTAAAACCCCGAATAAAATTTCGCAAATAATTAAAGTTATAATTTCAGAGTACATGTATTAACGAGGATGTCACAATTCTCTTTTAATAAAAACAAGTTCCTGTCATGCATAACATAGAAGCAACTCATACATGTTCACACAGCGGAATATTTTAATTAACAAAACCAATGTTATAATATTTTCAACATCATCAGGGATTAACACTTGGAAAATATCAACATCATATTATAACAAACATAAGGAAATAAACGAGTCTGACTAAAGCAGCTCGACAAACAAACGTTCCCGGAGTTACAACTATCAGAGCATGACCCGGACAATATTTAAACGGAAATAAACTAGAAACAACAAGCCTTCGCCAAGCACCTGAACGAAGCTCCTCAATCTGAAATATTCGACAGTAAGGGTGAGCATCTCAACTATACATTTGATTATACGTTCATAACAATAAATTCAGAAAACCATAAGCATCACCCAAACAGTTAGCATGTTTCATAGTTTACGAAAACCTTTACAATTCATATATTCATAATATATCACTTTTCATACTTATAATTAACATCAAACATCATTAACAATTTAGCAGCAATACATGCATACAATCAATTAAATACAACATTGGAAAATCATCCATTCATGTTATATTTAATATAATGCAACACACCCATGCATGTGGTACCATTTTACCGCCCCATTAAATCTCGGGTCACGGATAACTCACCGTTCCATTATATCGCGGACACGGCTACCACCTCAACGTTCCATTAAATCGCGGACACGTATATTGGCCACCATGTTAATTCCACACAATGGGAATTAACAAATGCAACATGATATGTAAAGTATGTAACACTCAGCATACTATTAACATCAATCAACATATCATGCAACATCAACAACATCAATCATAACAGGATATGGATAGCATGTAATCACTCAGCATACTATTAAACATCAATCATATCAAGTTATATCATAGTTCATGCTTGATACATCATCTAAAAGCATGACAATAAAATCCATATAGTGTTGGTATCATAATATACAATCGTTATTCGATACAAGCATCAATCAACACTAGGAAATCAATAAACACATATTCAAAACATGTCAAACACTGCACATCAAAACAGGATCAATCCGTACATAACAGCATGCACAGAAAACAGAGTTTAGAAACCAACACAGGAGGTTTAACACGGGTGCCCGTGTAAATCAACACTGCCCGTGTGGAAATGTGCCCAGAAAACACGTTATTTTGGCAATACAGGGGATCAACACGGGTGCCCGTGTGAATCAACACGGTCCGTGTTGAAATGTGTCTAGAAAACACATTTTTTGGCAACACAGTGAATCAACACGGGTGCCCGTGTTAAACAACACGGCCCGTGTTGATGAGCGCGGGTCAGATTTTTCCTGAACCTGCAGCAGCTCAGAACAGCAGCCAAACGCGAAAAATACCAGCCAAAACGCGCATTTCGGTACCTAACGACATCGATTTTGTATAACTCAAAACAACACATCAATTTCCTAATTACCAACAATCATCATAGTAACCTTAAAAGTGATTATTCGTCCTCTTGGGGAAATCTGATAACATCAAGGTCATCCCTAAAACACCTAAGGTAAATTCACGATCATACAGATATACTCCAAATCCACCATTAGGAACCTAAAATCGTTAATTGATTTCATAAAATTGGGAAGCTAACCTTCTCTAACAAGGTTCTATCCTAAGGGTATTGATCCCTAAGAACATCTAACAATTGGGGTTTCTCCCTACGATTATCCAAATCAACCGTACCTAAACCCATAAGCAAAAGTAAATCGAGTAGTAGCCCCCCTTACCTTATCAAATTGCAGCTTGAGTTCTTCGAGCGATGTTCTTCGTTCTTCGTACCTTCAGAGCTCAGCTTCCCAAATATCCCAAATTCTGTGTTATCGTGAATAATGAGAAAAATAACTTGAGTTCCAAAACATATCCTTATTCCTTTTGCACCCCCACTCTTTACTAACAACATCCAAGCCCAATAACTTAAAAACCCAATATTTCTTATTTCTTTTATTTTCTTCAAATATTCCAAAATAAATAATTTCTTTTTATTTTATTAATTCTAATAAAATAATTTCCCAATTAAATAAATCAAATAATTGAAACTGGGGTGTTACAACTCTCCCCCACTAAAAGAGTTTTCGTCCTCGAAAACATACCTTAGACGAACAGTTCCGGATAAGCCTCTTTCATCTGGCTTTCCAGCTCCCAAGTAACATTTCCATCTGCTGGACCTCCCCAAGCAACCTTCACTAATGCTATCTCTTTACCCCTTAACTGTTTCACTTCCCGATCTTCTATCCTCATAGGCAATGTTTCTACTGTCAGGTTATCTTTCACCTGTACATCATCTATTTGGATTACATGAGATGGGTCTGGAATGTATCTCCTCAACTGAGAAACATGAAAAACATCGTGCAAATTCGCAAGTCTCGGAGGTAAAGCAATACGATAAGCAACTTCTCCAACTCTTTTCGTAATCTGAAACGGACCAATAAAACACGGAGTCAACTTCTTAGATTTCAACGCTCGACCAATACCCGTCATCGGAGTAACTCTCATAAACACATGATCTCCAGCACTGAATTCTAAATTCTTCCTCCTCTTGTCATGATAACTTTTCTGACGACTCTGAGAAGTTCTCATCTTTTCTTGAATCAATTTGATCTTTTCAGTAGTCTGCTGAACAATCTCTGGCCCAATTACTGAACTCTCTCCAGATTCATACCAACACAAAGGCGTTCTACACCGTCTACCATACAATGCCTCAAACGGAGCCATACCAATACTCGAATGGTAGCTATTGTTATAAGTAAATTCAATCAATGGCAAATAGCTATCCCAAGCCCCGCCCTTCTCTAAAACACAAGCACGTAATAAATCTTCTAACGATTGAATCGTCCTCTCCGTCTGTGCATCTGTCTGAGGATGGTAAGGTGAACTCAACCTCAATTTAGTACCCAAAGCCTTCTGCAATCCTTCCCAAAATTTCAAAGTGAACCTCGGATCTCTATCTGACACAATACTAGAAGGAACTCCATGCAAACTCACTATTTTCTCAATATATAACTGTGCCAATCTCTCCATTGAGTAATCCATTCGCACTGGTATAAAATGAGCAGACTTAGTCAGTCTATCCACAACAACCCATATCGCTTCACAATTCTTAGGAGTCCTCGGCAACCCGGATACAAAATCCATAGAGATACTGTCCCACTTCCATTCTGGAATAAACATCGGCTGCATAAATCCAGACGGCTTCTGATGCTCAATCTTCGATTTCTGACAGATTAAACATGCATACACAAATTCAGCTATTTCCTTTTTCATTCCCGGCCACCAAAACAATTTCTTCAAATCATGATACATTTTCGTGGCACCCGGATGAATACTCATCCCACTGCGATGTCCTTCCTCTAATATACTCTTCTTGATTTCTGCGACATCAGGAACACAAACTCTATCGCCAAATCTCATAACATCATTTTCATCAATTCTAAACTCACCACCTTGATCTTGGTTGATCAATGTCAATTTATCAACTAAATTAACATCGGATTTCTGCCCGATCCTGATCTCTTCTAGAATACCACTAGTAAGTTTCAACATACCCAAACGAACACACTTCGGAGTACTTTCACAAATTAAACTCAAATCTCGGAATTGTTCAATTAAATCCAATTCACGAACCATCATCATAGACATGTGCAAGGATTTCCTGCTCAAAGCATCTGCAACCACATTTGCCTTACCAGGATGGTAATTCAAACCAAAATCATAATCTTTGAGAAATTCCAACCACCTTCTTTGCCTCATATTGAGCTCTTTCTGATCGAAAAGATACTTCAAACTCTTATGATCACTATACACTTCAAATCTCGAACCATACAGATAATGTCTCCACAATTTCAAGACAAACACAACTGCTGCCAACTCTAAGTCATGAGTAGGATAGTTCCTTTCATGAACCTTCAACTGTCTCGAAGCATACGCAACTACCTGTTGATTCTGCATTAAAACACCACCTAAACCCAACAGAGATGCATCACAATAGACCACAAAAGATTCCACCGGATTCGGCAAAATCAGAATAGGAGCACTAGTCAATCTCCGCTTCAATTCTTGGAAACCTTTCTCACAATCAGAATCCCAAATAAACGCTTGTCCTTTTCGAGTCAATTTCGTCAACGGCAATGCTAACTTTGAGAATCCTTCGATAAACTTCCTGTAATAACCTGCAAGACCAAGAAAACTTCTGATTTCAGAAACAGTCTTCGGCGCTTCCCACTGAGATACTGCTTCTACTTTCGTAGGATCCACTGCAATACCATTCTTAGAAATCACATGTCCAAGAAAACTAACTTCATTCAGCCAGAACTCACATTTGGACAACTTTGCATACAACTTCTTATCTTTCAACAACTCTAACACAATTCTGAGATGTTCCGCATGTTCTTCGTCATTCTTGGAATAAATCAGAATGTCATCAATAAAAACCACAACAAACTTATCCAGATACGGATGAAAAATCCTATTCATATATTCCATGAAAACACCAGGTGCATTAGTAACTCCGAACGGCATAACAGAATATTCATAATGCCCATACCTCGTTCGAAAAGCAGTCTTTTGAATATCTTCCGCTTTCACACGAATCTGATGATATCCAGATCTCAAGTCAATCTTACTGAATACACTGGCTCCAATTAGCTGATCCATTAGATCATCAATCCTCGGTAAAGGATACCAATTTTTAATGGTTACTTTGTTCAATTGCCTGTAATCAACACACAGTCTCATAGAACCTTCTTTCTTCTTAACCAACAATACCGGAGCACCCCAAGGCGAAACACTTGGACGAATAAACTTCTTCTCCAGTAAATCTCCCAACTGACTCTTCAATTCAGCCAACTCAAACGCAGACATACGATATGGCGCCATCGACACCGGTCTCGTACCAGGAATCAAATCTATAGAGAATTCCACTTCTCTCTCAGGAGGTAACTCACCAACATCATCAGGAAAGACTTCTGGAAAATCACAGACCACTGGCAATTCTCCACTCCTGACCTTTCCTGTTGCATCTAACGAAGCAAGTAACATAAACACATTAGCACTGCTTCCATTGCTTCTTGTACCTGCCTAGCAGTCATAGTCAAATTCTCGACACCAACTGCTTCTGGAAAAATCACCGTCTTAGCAAAGCAGTTCAGATGAACCCGGTTGAATTCCAACCAATTCATTCCAAGGATAATATCAATTTGTTCAAGCGGTAGGCACACTAAATCTATGCCGAAACCTCTACCAAAAATCTCAATAGGACAATTCCTACATACAAGTGAAGTTGTCACTGAACCCGATGCAGGAGTATCAACAACCATGCTACCTCGCATACCAGATATGTCCAGTTTCAACCTCTCAGCACAATCCAAAGAAATGAAAGAATGAGTTGCACCAGTATCAATAATTGCAACTAAAGGTGTGCCATGAATAAAACATGTACCTTTAATCAATCGATCCTCTGGAGTAGTCTCAGATCCAGACAAAGCGAACACTTTTCCACCTGACTGATCCTTCTTAGGCTTAGGACACTGCGGACGAATGTGACCTTCTTCGCCACAATTGTAACAAGTAACAGACTTCCCTTTGCAATCAATAGACAAATGACCAGCCTTTCCACATTTATAGCACTTCTTCTCATCACTCTTGCAATCTCGAATATGATGACCCAACTCACCACACCTGTAGCATCTGATAGGAGCCTTAGAATCTCCCCCGCTAGGCCTTTTCCAACCACCTGATTTCTGGTTATCTCTACCATATGGCTTGCCACGGTCCATATGTTGCTTTCCTCTTTTATCAACAGCCCCACGAGAGTGAGACGACCTATTCTTGGTAATATCTTCTTCCAAGATTCTGCTACAATCCACCAGATCAGGAAATCTACGAATACGCTGGTACCTGATTCCCTGCTTAATCTCATCTCGGAGACCATTCTCAAATTTGATACATTTAGAGAATTCTCCATCCTCATCATTGTTGTAGTGTGCATAATACTTTGCCAGCTCAGTGAACTTAGTAGCATACTCACTAACAGTCAGATTGCCCTGCTTAAGCTCCAAAAACTCAATTTCCTTTCTTCCCCGAACATCTTCAGGAAAGTACCTCCTCAGAAAAGCTCTTCTGAAGTTAGCCCAAGTCAGTGCCTCTCCATCCTGAACCATTTCAGTCCTTGCTGCAACCCACCAGTCGTCGGCCTCTTCTGCCAACATATGCGTACCATATCTGACTTTCAGATCTTCAGCACAATCAATCACACGAAAAATCCTTTCGATTTCCTTCAGCCACTTCTGAGCACCTTCAGGGTCATGTGTACCTTTGAACAACGGAGGATTGTTCCTTTGGAAATTCCCTAATTGCCTATCAGCACCAATCACGCCTCCACTTGGATTTCCAGCAAGTACACCAGCTAACATCCCCAAAGCCTCAGCGAGTGCAGCATCATTTCGTCCGTTTCCTCTTCCAGCCATATTCCTGAGAATTAAAACATACTCTTCATCAGAATACAGTATCGACAGTGTTACCTTGCACTAGTCGCATACAAAAGGAATGACTGACTCAAGACTCTGGTCGCAACGACCGACTATGCTCTGATACCACTATTGTAACACCCTCTAAAACCCCGAATAAAATTTCACAAATAATTAAAGTTATAATTTCAGAGTACATGTATTAACGAGGATGTCACAATTCTCTTTTAATAAAAACAAGTTCCTGTCATGCATAACATAGAAGCAACTCATACATGTTTACACAGCGGAATATTTTAATTAACAAAACCAATGTTATAATATTTTCAACATCATCAGGGATTAACACCTGGAAAATATCAACATCATATTATAACAAACATAAGGAAATAAACGAGTCTGACTAAAGCAGCTCGACAAACAAACGTTCCCGGAGTTACAACTATCAGAGCATGACCCGGACAATATTTAAACGGAAATAAACTAGAAACAACAAGCCTTCGCCAAGCACCTGAACGAAGCTCCTCAATCTGAAATATTCGACAGTAAGGGTGAGCATCTCAACTATACATTTGATTATACGTTCATAACAATAAATTCAGAAAACCATAAGCATCACCCAAACAGTTAGCATGTTTCATAGTTTACGAAAACCTTTACAATTCATATATTCATAATATATCACTTTTCATACTTATAATTAACATCAAACATCATTAACAATTTAGCAGCAATACATGCATACAATCAATTAAATACAACATTGGAAAATCATCCATTCATGTTATATTTAATATAATGCAACACACCCATGCATGTGGTACCATTTTACCTCCCCATTAAATCTCGGGTCACGGATAACTCACCGTTCCATTATATCGCAGACACGGCTACCACCTCAAAGTTCCATTAAATCGCGGACACGTATATTAGCCACCATGTTAATTCCACACAATGGGAATTAACAAATGCAACATGATATGTAAAGTATGTAACACTCAGCATACTATTAACACCAATCAACATATCATGCAACATCAACAAAATCAATCATAACAGGATATGGATAGCATGTAATCACTCAGCATACTATTAAACATCAATCATATCAAGTTATATCATAGTTCATGCTTGATACATCATCTAAAAGCATGACAATAAAATCCATATAGTGTTGGTATCATAATATACAATCGTTATTCGATACAAGCATCAATCAACACTAGGAAATCAATAAACACATATTCAAAACATGTCAAACACTGCACATCAAAACAGGATCAATCCGTACATAACAGCATGCACAGAAAACAGAGTTTAGAAACCAACACAGGAGGTTTAACACGGGTGCCCGTGTAAATCAACACTGCCCGTGTGGAAATGTGCCCAGAAAACACGTTATTTTGGCAATACAGGGGATCAACACGGGTGCCCGTGTGAATCAACACGGCCCGTGTTGAAATGTGTCTAGAAAACACATTTTTTGGCAACACAGTGAATCAACACGGGTGCCCGTGTTAAACAACACGGCCCGTGTTGATGAGCGCGGGTCAGATTTTTCCTGAACCTGCAGCAGCTCAGAACAGCAGCCAAACGCGAAAAATACCAGCCAAAACGCGCATTTCGGTACCTAACGACATCGATTTTGTATAACTTAAAACAACACATCAATTTCCTAATTACCAACAATCATCATAGTAACCTTAAAAGTGATTATTCGTCCTCTTGGGGAAATCTGATAACATCAAGGTCATCCCTAAAACACCTAAGGTAAATTCACGATCATACAGATATACTCCAAATCCACCATTAGGAACCTAAAATCGTTAATTGATTTCATAAAATTGGGAACCTAACCTTCTCTAACAAGGTTCTATCCTAAGGGTATTGATCCCTAAGAACATCTAACAATTGGGGTTTCTCCCTACGATTATCCAAATCAACCGTACCTAAACCCATAAGCAAAAGTAAATCGAGTAGTAGCCCCCCTTACCTTATCAAATTGCAGCTTGAGTTCTTCGAGCGATGTTCTTCGTTCTTCGTACCTTCAGAGCTCAGCTTCCCAAATATCCCAAATTCTGTGTTATCGTGAATAATGAGAAAAATAACTTGAGTTCCAAAACATATCCTTATTCCTTTTGCACCCCCACTCTTTACTAACAACATCCAAGCCCAATAACTTAAAAACCCAATATTTCTTATTTCTTTTATTTTCTTCAAATATTCCAAAATAAATAATTTCTTTTTATTTTATTAATTCTAATAAAATAATTTCCCAATTAAATAAATCAAATAATTGAAACTGGGGTGTTACAACTCTCCCCCACTAAAAGAGTTTTCGTCCTCGAAAACATACCTTAGACGAACAGTTCCGGATAAGCCTCTTTCATCTGGCTTTCCAGCTCCCAAGTAACATTTCCATCTGCTGGACCTCCCCAAGCAACCTTCACTAATGCTATCTCTTTACCCCTTAACTGTTTCACTTCCCGATCTTCTATCCTCATAGGCAATGTTTCTACTGTCAGGTTATCTTTCACCTGTACATCATCTATTTGGATTACATGAGATGGGTCTGGAATGTATCTCCTCAACTGAGAAACATGAAAAACATCGTGCAAATTCGCAAGTCTCGGAGGTAAAGCAATACGATAAGCAACTTCTCCAACTCTTTCCGTAATCTGAAACGGACCAATAAAACACGGAGTCAACTTCTTAGATTTCAACGCTCGACCAATACCCGTCATCGGAGTAACTCTCATAAACACATGATCTCCAGCACTGAATTCTAAATTCTTCCTCCTCTTGTCATGATAACTTTTCTGACGACTCTGAGAAGTTCTCATCTTTTCTTGAATCAATTTGATCTTTTCAGTAGTCTGCTGAACAATCTCTGGCCCAATTACTGAACTCTCTCCAGATTCATACCAACACAAAGGCGTTCTACACCGTCTACCATACAATGCCTCAAACGGAGCCATACCAATACTCGAATGGTAGCTATTGTTATAAGTAAATTCAATCAATGGCAAATAGCTATCCCAAGCCCCGCCCTTCTCTAAAACACAAGCACGTAATAAATCTTCTAACGATTGAATCGTCCTCTCCGTCTGTGCATCTGTCTGAGGATGGTAAGCTGAACTCAACCTCAATTTAGTACCCAAAGCCTTCTGCAATCCTTCCCAAAATTTCAAAGTGAACCTCGGATCTCTATCTGACACAATACTAGAAGGAACTCCATGCAAACTCACTATTTTCTCAATATATAACTGTGCCAATCTCTCCATTGAGTAATCCATTCGCACCGGTATAAAATGAGCAGACTTAGTCAGTCTATCCACAACAACCCATATCGCTTCACAATTCTTAGGAGTCCTCGGCAACCCGGATACAAAATCCATAGAGATACTGTCCCACTTCCATTCTGGAATAAACATCGGCTGCATAAATCCAGACGGCTTCTGATGCTCAATCTTCGATTTCTGACAGATTAAACATGCATACACAAATTCAGCTATTTCCTTTTTCATTCCCGGCCACCAAAACAATTTCTTCAAATCATGATACATTTTCGTGGCACCCGGATGAATACTCATCCCACTGCGATGTCCTTCCTCTAATATACTCTTCTTGATTTCTGCGACATCAGGAACACAAACTCTATCGCCAAATCTCATAACATCATTTTCATCAATTCTAAACTCACCACCTTGATCTTGGTTGATCAATGTCAATTTATCAACTAAATTAACATCGGATTTCTGCCCGATCCTGATCTCTTCTAGAATACCACTAGTAAGTTTCAACATACCCAAACGAACACACTTCGGAGTACTTTCACAAATTAAACTCAAATCTCGGAATTGTTCAATTAAATCCAATTCACGAACCATCATCATAGACATGTGCAAGGATTTCCTGCTCAAAGCATCTGCAACCACATTTGCCTTACCAGGATGGTAATTCAAACCAAAATCATAATCTTTGAGAAATTCCAACCACCTTCTTTGCCTCATATTGAGCTCTTTCTGATCGAAAAGATACTTCAAACTCTTATGATCACTATACACTTCAAATCTCGAACCATACAGATAATGTCTCCACAATTTCAAGACAAACACAACTGCTGCCAACTCTAAGTCATGAGTAGGATAGTTCCTTTCATGAACCTTCAACTGTCTCGAAGCATACGCAACTACCTGTTGATTCTGCATTAAAACACCACCTAAACCCAACAGAGATGCATCACAATAGACCACAAAAGATTCCACCGGATTCGGCAAAATCAGAATAGGAGCACTAGTCAATCTCCGCTTCAATTCTTGGAAACCTTTCTCACAATCAGAATCCCAAATAAACGCTTGTCCTTTTCGAGTCAATTTCGTCAACGGCAATGCTAACTTTGAGAATCCTTCGATAAACTTCCTGTAATAACCTGCAAGACCAAGAAAACTTCTGATTTCAGAAACAGTCTTCGACGCTTCCCACTGAGATACTGCTTCTACTTTCGTAGGATCCACTGCAATACCATTCTTAGAAATCACATGTCCAAGAAAACTAACTTCATTCAGCCAGAACTCACATTTGGACAACTTTGCATACAACTTCTTATCTTTCAACAACTCTAACACAATTCTGAGATGTTCCGCATGTTCTTCGTCATTCTTGGAATAAATCAGAATGTCATCAATAAAAACCACAACAAACTTATCCAGATACGGATGAAAAATCCTATTCATATATTCCATGAAAACACCAGGTGCATTAGTAACTCCGAACGGCATAACAGAATATTCATAATGCCCATACCTCGTTCGAAAAGCAGTCTTTTGAATATCTTCCGCTTTCACACGAATCTGATGATATCCAGATCTCAAGTCAATCTTACTGAATACACTGGCTCCAATTAGCTGATCCATTAGATCATCAATCCTCGGTAAAGGATACCAATTTTTAATGGTTACTTTGTTCAATTGCCTGTAATCAACACACAGTCTCATAGAACCTTCTTTCTTCTTAACCAACAATACCGGAGCACCCTAAGGCGAAACACTTGGACGAATAAACTTCTTCTCCAGTAAATCTCCCAACTGACTCTTCAATTCAGCCAACTCAGACGCAGACATACGATATGGCGCCATCGACACCGGTCTCGTACCAGGAATCAAATCTATAGAGAATTCCACTTCTCTCTCAGGAGGTAACTCACCAACATCATCAGGAAAGACTTCTGGAAAATCACACACCACTGGCAATTCTCCACTCCTGACCTTTCCTGTTGCATCTAACTAAGCAAGTAACATAAACACATTAGCACCGTCTTCCATTGCTTCTTGTACCTGCCTAGCAGTCATAGTCAAATTCTCGACACCAACTGCTTCTGGAAAAATCACCGTCTTAGCAAAGCAGTTCAGATGAACCCGGTTGAATTCCAACCAGTTCATTCCAAGGATAATATCAATTTGTTCAAGCGGTAGGCACACTAAATCTATGCCGAAACCTCTACCAAAAATCTCAATAGGACAATTTCTACATACAGGTGAAGTTGTCACTGAACCCGATGCAGGAGTATCAACAACCATGCTACCTCGCATACCAGATATGTCCAGTTTCAACCTCTCAGCACAATCCAAAGAAATGAAAGAATGAGTTGCACCAGTATCAATAATTGCAACTAAAGGTGTGCCATGAATAAAACATGTACCTTTAATCAATCGATCCTCTGGAGTAGTCTCAGATCCAGACAAAGCGAACACTTTTCCACCTGACTGATCCTTCTTAGGCTTAGGACACTGCAGACGAATGTGACCTTCTTCGCCACAATTGTAACAAGTAACAGACTTCCCTTTGCAATCAATAGACAAATGACCAGCCTTTCCACATTTATAGCACTTCTTCTCATCACTCTTGCAATCTCGAATATGATGACCCAACTCACCACACCTGTAGCATCTGATAGGAGCCTTAGAATCTCCCCCGCTAGGCCTTTTCCAACCACCTGATTTCTGGTTATCTCTACCATATGGCTTGCCACGGTCCATATGTTGCTTTCCTCTTTTATCAACAGCCCCACGAGAGTGAGACGACCTATTCTTGGTAATATCTTCTTCCAAGATTCTGCTACAATCCACCAGATCAGGAAATCTACGAATACGCTGGTACCTGATTCCCTGCTTAATCTCATCTCGGAGACCATTCTCAAATTTGATACATTTAGAGAATTCTCCAGCCTCATCATTGTTGTAGTGTGCATAATACTTTGCCAGTTCAGTGAACTTAGTAGCATACTCACTAACAGTCAGATTGCCCTGCTTAAGCTCCAAAAACTCAATTTCCTTTCTTCCCCGAACATCTTCAGGAAAGTACCTCCTCAGAAAAGCTCTTCTGAAGTTAGCCCAAGTCAGTGCCTCTCCATCCTGAACCATTTCAGTCCTTGCTGCAACCCACCAGTCGTCGGCCTCTTCTGCCAACATATGCGTACCATATCTGACTTTCAGATCTTCAGCACAATCAATCACACGGAAAATCCTTTCGATTTCCTTCAGCCACTTCTGAGCACCTTCAGGGTCATGTGTACCTTTGAACAACGGAGGATTGTTCCTTTGGAAATTCCCTAATTGCCTATCAGCACCAATCACGCCTCCACTTGGATTTCCAGCAAGTACACCAGCTAACATCCCCAAAGCCTCAGCGAGTGCAGCATCATTTCGTCCGTTTCCTCTTCCAGCCATATTCCTGAGAATTAAAACATACTCTTCATCAGAATACAGTATCGACAGTGTTACCTTGCACTAGTCGCATACAAAAGGAATGACTGACTCAAGACTCTGGTCGCAACGACCGACTATGCTCTGATACCACTATTGTAACACCCTCTAAAACCCCGAATAAAATTTCACAAATAATTAAAGTTATAATTTCAGAGTACATGTATTAACGAGGATGTCACAATTCTCTTTTAATAAAAACAAGTTCCTGTCATGCATAACATAGAAGCAACTCATACATGTTTACACAGCGGAATATTTTAATTAACAAAACCAATGTTATAATATTTTCAACATCATCAGGGATTAACACCTGGAAAATATCAACATCATATTATAACAAACATAAGGAAATAAACGAGTCTGACTAAAGCAGCTCGACAAACAAACGTTCCCGGAGTTACAACTATCAGAGCATGACCCGGACAATATTTAAACGGAAATAAACTAGAAACAACAAGCCTTCGCCAAGCACCTGAACGAAGCTCCTCAATCTGAAATATTCGACAGTAAGGGTGAGCATCTCAACTATACATTTGATTATACGTTCATAACAATAAATTCAGAAAACCATAAGCATCACCCAAACAGTTAGCATGTTTCATAGTTTACGAAAACCTTTACAATTCATATATTCATAATATATCACTTTTCATACTTATAATTAACATCAAACATCATTAACAATTTAGCAGCAATACATGCATACAATCAATTAAATACAACATTGGAAAATCATCCATTCATGTTATATTTAATATAATGCAACACACCCATGCATGTGGTACCATTTTACCTCCCCATTAAATCTCGGGTCACGGATAACTCACCGTTCCATTATATCGCGAACACGGCTACCACCTCAAAGTTCCATTAAATCGCGGACACGTATATTGGCCACCATGTTAATTCCACACAATGGGAATTAACAAATGCAACATGATATGTAAAGTATGTAACACTCAGCATACTATTAACATCAATCAACATATCATGCAACATCAACAAAATCAATCATAACAGGATATGGATAGCATGTAATCACTCAGCATACTATTAAACATCAATCATATCAAGTTATATCATAGTTCATGCTTGATACATCATCTAAAAGCATGACAATAAAATCCATATAGTGTTGGTATCATAATATACAATCGTTATTCGATACAAGCATCAATCAACACTAGGAAATCAATAAACACATATTCAAAACATGTCAAACACTGCACATCAAAACAGGATCAATCCGTACATAACAGCATACACAGAAAACAAAGTTTAGAAACCAACACAGGAGGTTTAACACGGGTGCCCGTGTAAATCAACACTGCCCGTGTGGAAATGTGCCCAGAAAACACGTTATTTTGGCAATACAGGGGATCAACACGGGTGCCCGTGTGAATCAACACGGCCCGTGTTGAAATGTGTCTAGAAAACACATTTTTTGGCAACACAGTGAATCAACACGGGTGCCCGTGTTAAACAACACGGCCCGTGTTGATGAGCGCGGGTCAGATTTTTCCTGAACCTGCAGCAGCTCAGAACAGCAGCCAAACGCGAAAAATACCAGCCAAAACGCGCATTTCGGTACCTAACGACATCGATTTTGTATAACTCAAAACAACACATCAATTTCCTAATTACCAACAATCATAATAGTAACCTTAAAAGTGATTATTCGTCCTCTTGGGGAAATCTGATAACATCAAGGTCATCCCTAAAACACCTAAGGTAAATTCACGATCATACAGATATACTCCAAATCCACCATTAGGAACCTAAAATCGTTAATTGATTTCATAAAATTGGGAACCTAACCTTCTCTAACAAGGTTCTATCCTAAGGGTATTGATCCCTAAGAACATCTAACAATTGGGGTTTCTCCCTACGATTATCCAAATCAACCGTACCTAAACCCATAAGCAAAAGTAAATCGAGTAGTAGCCCCCCTTACCTTATCAAATTGCAGCTTGAGTTCTTCGAGCGATGTTCTTCGTTCTTCGTACCTTCAGAGCTCAGCTTCCCAAATATCCCAAATTCTGTGTTATCGTGAATAATGAGAAAAATAACTTGAGTTCCAAAACATATCCTTATTCCTTTTGCACCCCCACTCTTTTCTAACAACATCCAAGCCCAATAACTTAAAAACCCAATATTTCTTATTTCTTTTATTTTCTTCAAATATTCCAAAATAAATAATTTCTTTTTATTTTATTAATTCTAATAAAATAATTTCCCAATTAAATAAATCAAATAATTGAAACTGGGGTGTTACAGTGCCTGTGCTGGAGGGCCACCTTTGAAGATTAGTAACAGAGAGGTCAACACAGTGGAAGATATGGAAGAAGATGACAGCTTAGAAGATTGGATATTTCCTACTGTCAACAGAGGACTTCACAACTGGGAAGCCAGAGACTTTGTCCCAATAACTTTCATCTCTCAGTAATTTATCTTTTACATTTCTGTTGGACTTGTAATATTCACGAACAATTCACACTTTAAAAACCTTGTGTCTTACCTGAGGTACAATGGTCCATTTGTAAGGGTTTTTATTTCATCTTCATATGACATTCAATGAATCATGGACGCTTTTTCACATCTAAACCTTTTGTGCTCATTATCTTTCTTTTTACATTTTATTATTTAAAGATGGCTATACCCTTACACACACCCACACTCACAAATACAGGTACCCCTGCATTCTGGATCCCATGGGTAACGATACTGCTATAGCCTTCAGTGACTCTGAAGATCTGATCTACCAAGCCGAATACGAAGGTGAGAAAGATTGTGAGGTGCCAGGGAAATTGGCCAGACTACTGCAACAAGAGGAAAGAGCTATTCAGCCTCATGAGGAACTTTTGGATACAATCAACTTGGGTACCGAGGAGGATAAAAAGGAAATCAAAGTGGGTTCCAACCTAGAGTCGAGTGTCAAGGAACATCTAATTCAGCTATTGCATGATTATGTTGAGATCTTTGCTTGGTCGGACGAGGGCATGTCGGGACTCGATACAGACATCGTGGTACATCGTCTACCCACAAGAGAAGACTGTGCACCAGTGAAACAAAAAGTTCGCCGCATGAGACCTGACATGTCAGAGAAGATCAAAGCGGAAGTTGTGAAACAGTTCAATGCTGGATTTTTGGCTGTTACTTCCTATCCTCAATGGGTTGCAAACATTGTTCTCGTGCCTAAAAAGGACGGTAAAGTACGGATGTGCGTGGATTATAGAGATTTAAATAGGGCCAACCCTAAAGATGATTTTCCACTTCCACACATCGACATCCTGGTTGATAATACGGCCCAGCATAAGGTGTTTTCCTTCATGGACGGATTCTCAGGATATAACCAGATCAAAATGGCACCTGAGGACATGGAGAAAACTACATTTGTCACACAGTGGGGAACTTTCTGCTACAAAGTGATGTCGTTCGGACTGAAGAATGTCGGGGCAACCTATCAACACGCCATGGTAGCTCTGTTCCATGATATGATACATCATGATATAGAGGTCTACGTAGATGACATGATAGCCCGATCACAAACTGAAGAGGAACACCTTGATCACTTGCAAAAGTTGTTTGTAAGGTTGAAGGAGTACAAGTTAAGATTGAATCCAAACAAGTGCACATTCGGAGTCCGGTCTGGTAAACTCTTAGGTTTCATTGTCAGCAACAAAGGCATCGAGGTTGATCCTGCCAAATTCAAAGCGTTACAAGAAATGCCTGCTCCTCGTACCGAGAAGGAAGTCAGAGGATTCTTGGGACGCCTGAACTATATTGCCAGATTCATTTCTCACCTAACATCTACTTGTGAACCAATCTTCAAACTGTTGAAGAAAGATCAAGTAGTCAGATGGAATGATGAATGTCAGATTTCTTTTGACCAAATCAAAGAGTATTTACAAGAACCTCCTGTCTTGATGCCACCAGTCGAGGGAAGACCGCTGATCATGTATCTGACCGTTTTAGAGAACTCAATGGGGTGTGTATTGGGGCAGCATGACGAGTCTGGCCGAAAAGAGCATGCTATTTACTACCTGAGCAAAAAATTTACCGACTGTGAAACTAGATATTCACTGCTCGAGAAAACTTGTTGCGCTCTGGTATGGGTTGCTCGCCGGCTAAGACAGTATATGTTGACTCATACCACTTTGTTGATATCTAAGATGGATCCGATAAAGTACATCTTCGAGAAGCCTACTCTGTCTGGGAGGATAGCTAGATGGAAGATGATCCTAACAGAATATGACATACAGTACACTACCCAAAAATCTATAAAGGGCAGAGTGCTAGTTGATCATCTTGCTCATCAAGCTGTTGAAGATTATCAATCTATGAAGTTTGAATTCCCAGACGAAGACATCATGACATTAGACAATTGTGAAGAGATGGGCCATACGACGGACCTGAACAAGGATCCCGATGGACCCTGTTCTTTGATGGGGAATCCAATGCACTTGGTAATGGTATCGGTGCTGTAGTCATATCTCCGGAAGGATGCCATACTCCCTTTACCACCAGACTCTGCTTCAACTGTACGAACAACATGGCGGAGTACGAAGCGTGCATCTTTGGTCTCAAGGCTGCCATAGACTTAGGAATCAAATCCTTAGATGTGTTCGGAGATTCAGCTTTGGTCATCAGTCAGATCAAAGGAGAATGGGACACTAAACATCCCAACCTTATCCCTTACAAAGAACGTGTTTTGACATTGTTACCACATTTCGAGCAGATTACCTTCGAGCACTTCCTGCAAGAAGAAAATCAGCTAGCAGACGCTCTAGCCACAATGTCATCTATGTTTAAACTTAATTGGGATAAGGAGACTCCCCAGATCACCATTGAACGAATGGACGAACCAGCACACTGTCACGAGATTAATACTGAAGAAGTAGTGGACCAGCCTTGGTTTCATGAAGTCAAAAGGTATCTTGAGGCTCAAGAATATCCAGAAGGAGCTTCAATCAATGATAAAAAGTTCCTAAGAAGATTCTCTGCTAAGTTCTTCCTAAGTAATGGCATCCTGTACAAACATAATCATGATTCTATTCTGCTCCATTGTATGGATAAGATTGAAGCTGAAAAGATCATGGCTGAATTACATGAAGGTACCTTTGGCACTCACTCTAGTGGGCATACGATGGCAAAGAAAATCCTACGGGCAGGCTATTATTGGTCTACCATGGAAGCAGACTGCTATCAACACTCTCGGACCTGTCATAAGTGTCAAATCTATGCAGACAAGGTGCACGTGCTTCCGGTTCCTCTAAATGTCTTAAAAGCTCATTGGCCCTTCGCTATGTGGGGAATCGATATGATTGGGGAGATCAAGCCTATAGCCTCCAATGGACACCATTTCATTCTAGTGGCCATTGACTATTTCACAAAGTGGGTCGAAGCGGCTTCCTTCGCATCCGTTACTAAGAATGTTGTTGCCCGCTTCATCAAGCAGAATCTTATCTGCCGGTATGGTATCCCATAAAGGATCATCACTGATAACGGTACAAATCTTAACAATACTATGATCACCGCCTTATACGAGCAGTTCAAAATTCAACATCACAATTCATCCCCCTATCCGCCAAAGATGAATGGTGCAGTCGAAGCTGCTAATAAAAACATTAAAAAGATCATATAGAAAATGACAGTCACCTACAAAGACTGGCATGATATGCTACCGTTTGCTCTCCACGGGTACCGTACCACGGCTCGCACGTCAACTGGGGCAACACCCTATTCTTTGGTTTATGGCATGGAGGTTGTCTTGCCTATCGAGGTTCAAATCCCCTCTTTTAGAATTATGAAGGATGCAGGTTTGAATGAGGACGATTGGATCTAGACTCGACTTGATCAACTAAACTGAATTGATGAAAAGAGACTTATTGCTGTTTTCCATGGTCAGATGTATCAAAACGGATGATTAAGGCTTTTAACAAGAAAGTCGGGCGCCAAGTATATCAAGTTAGAGATCTAGTGATCAAGCGTATTATCTTGCCACAAAGTGCTCCTAGGGGAAAATGGACTCCTACCTATGAGGGACCATTTGTAATCAAGAACATCTTCTCCGGTGGGGCAATGATCTTAACCACCATGGATGGCGACGATTTTCCACACCCTACGAACGCAGACATAGTCAAAAGATACTACGCATAAGAGACCCGCTAGGTTGACACACCTAGGCAAAACAAGGGCATCCCGGCGAACCATACGGTTCGGGCAAAAATTAGGGAAAAAATAAATATAAAAAATCTGTACACTCGGCAAGTTGAAAACCCGAAAGGGCGACTTGGGCAAAAAAGGGTTTCCCGGTGGATTGAAAACCCGAAAGGGCGGCCTAGGCAAAATTTAGGGAATTAAAGTGTATGACTATGTCTCGTCAGATCACTTTGAGAACAATCTCTTCACTGATAAACTCTGAGCTTTTGATCAATTCAATCATCTTCGGACGAAGCAACGAATAGATAAGATATTCAGAGATACGGAGGCTATAGCAGAATGGGAGCCCCATGGGATTATCGCACATAGCTATCTTTCTTTGTACAAATCTTTCTTATTTTTATGACACCATCCTCTTACTAGGATGTTTATCTCCTTTGTACAAAATACTTATTCAAAGTGAATACAAAGATATCTCTTTAAAGTCTAGAAAACTATTTGTCCTTTTCTTTTTACACTGGTGTTTTATTTGCAAAAATGTTCAATGATTCATTAATGACCATATGTATTTGAACATAATAACTATTTACAAATAAAAAAAATGAAAAAGAACAATTACTGACAGGTTGAAAGAATAGGAAAAACGTCTTTAGGCTATTCCATGAGCAATCCCTACAGTACGTCATTAAGATCCCCAACGGAGCTGAAACTTCAAACTATTAATCTACAGTGGAAACCATCCAGTTTCTCAAAATTCCCCAGCAAGTTGTCTTGAAGCCTGAAAATCAACCGGATAACGGCTAACTTCTGTTTCTCCCTAACCTAGGATAATTCCCCGGTAGAGTGGCAAACGACCAAAACTCCTGAACTTTTTCCCAAACAGGAATAAGCTTTTTACCCATAGAGTTTTCATTGCTCCCCGACAGAATGAAGATTCCCATTGTTAAATCCCCAGTAGAAGTCATCAAAATTCTATGGATTCCCCAAGCAGATTACTCATGCAGTTATGGCATTGATTACAACAGAATTTTTTTCAATTACTCCAAGAATCCACATATCCTCATCAGCAGTCAAGGATTTATTTTTCTCAGCAATACATCGAATTAGCTTACATGCGCACACATTACATCCACATATCATAAACATTGATAAAACACATATATTGCATCATACATTTAATGCAACATAATTTTATGTTCCAGCTAACATTTTACCCTTTTCAGGATAAGATTAACAGCTACCGTTAAACAATGTACCTTTTGATACAGTTTAGATACGCTCCAGATACGGATGACATTCTGATACTCATTCAGTTTTCAAATTCAGATACAGTTCAGATACGCTCCAGACACGGAAGCCATTATGTTACTCATTCAGATTTAACCTTTTGATACAGTTCAGATACGCTCCAGATACGGGTGACATTCTGATACTCATTCAATTTTCAAATTCATGATACAGTTCAGATACGCTTCAGACACAATTGCCATTCTGTTACTCATTCAGATTTCAACTATCAGATACAGTTCAGTTACGCTCCAGAAACAGATGCCATTCTGACACTTATTCAATTCTCAAGTTCATGATATAGTCCAGATATGCTCCAAACACGGATGCTATTCTGTTACTCATTCAGATTTAAGCTCAGATACAGTTCAGATACTTTCCAGATACAAACACCATTCTGATACTTATTCTTTTGACTTACAACTTACAATTCAACAAACATTCTTGGATGGCACCTACAAGCCCATATCCAACAAGATTCTATCACTTCTCCAAATGATATCTTTAAGCCCATTCCCTTAACTACACTTTGTCGAGTGCAAATTTATGGGCACTCTAGTGTCCAATCATCTTTTACCTTCGAGTCACGAACGATAAAGCTCGCCAATCTAACTCTTCAGGTTCAAGAAGATTGAACAGGGGCAGCTATTGTACCCCAAAATTTTCCCTCTCATTTATCAAGTTTTTTCTCACAAGACTTCTTTGACTCAAGACAAGATCAGGGTTTGCTCAGCTCAGGACATCTCATCTTGCACTGATAACCCAAAATTAGGGTTTGAGTTTGCACAAGGATTTTTGGACCATCAATGCTTCATGTGACTTTCATACATCATTTTGGACCCCCCCCCCCCCCCCCAAGGTTGCTGATGACAAGTTTCAAGCCTTGAACCACATTTTTGATCAGTCAATTGGACAGTTGACCTAAAAATCAGCTGTATTGGGGGAAAAGTCAACCATGGCCAATTTACAGTCAAACTTCATAATTTTCGATCCAAATCAACATTTTAGACTCATATGTACCATTTGATCAAGTTTGGATCACAACTCCTCAAGAAATTTGATCAAATCATCAAAAGGGCCAAATGGTCAAAATTAGGGTTTTGACTGAGAAAGGGCAATTTCTGACTTTTTAACCTAGAAAATGACCAATTGAGTTCAAGCATGATTTCAAGGTGTGATCGGTGGATCTGGAACTGACTGTTTAACGCTGGTTCACGAAATGTCGCGGAAGCAAGAGTCGCCACCGTCTTTTATTTTCTCCAATATGGACAGGACAAAAGCACAGCAAAATTCCTTATGAGATAGTTTCTCGGTTCGGGAGGTAGATTTATAGAAAGGGAAGGTGTTAGCACCCTTTCTATCCATTGTTATCCATGGGCTCTTAGATACTTTCTCATTGTGTTTTCAAAAGTGTTTGCTTTTCAAAGTGTGAGTGGGTTTGAAAAAGTTTCATTTAAAGATTTCAGATCGACTCTTGTATCAGTCCTCAAGAGTGTTTGAAAAATTGTTTTGAAAGCTTTTTGAAAGTTTCGGTGTGAAAAGAGTTTGATTTGTTTTTGAATAGAGCAAGTATCTACGATTCATCTACCTACCCTAAGGAATTAAGCTGTGTAGAAGTCCTTAAGGTAGCGCCATCCCAGCATTGAGAGGTAGGTAGCACCACCGTTGGAGGTGTTCGGGTCAATTTGTTTTTAGGGATAGTGTGGTCACCAGAGCATCAGTAGGACACCTTAGAAGCTACCCTTATGCCATTGATCCTTTTGAATTCCGAGGCAACCGTTTCGAGGCAACTGGATCATGTCATGGACATAAGGACTTACTAAAACGTCCTATACTCGACGACCACGTTTCGAAGGCAAGGCAACAGTGAGGCGTACCCTAAGAGTGGTGTGTGAAGTTGTGTATTGTTTTTAGTTTAACCATTATCTTTGATCATGCATTATGGTGAGCTACGCTTGTTTTTAATTGGCATGCATTCTTTCATACAAGTTAACAGTTAAGGGGGTGCGGAAAGTAAATTGCGGAAATGTAAATCCTACGCTATTACAAGGCGCGGTCTATACATCGCCAAAAATTACAAAGACCCGTTTTAGTAAATGAATACGGAAAGTAAATGAAAACAGTAAAAGTCCTATTTGCTATTACATGTCCGGAGAAATTACATAATAATCGAACAAATTAAATGTGCGCGAATAAATTAATCGGGAAGTCTTTAGGGTGTTGACCCTTTTAAGAAAAGGAAATTAATTTTTTGGTCTTTTTTATAATTAAAATGAAATGGAAACTAATTAATAACTAATTAATTATTTTAATTAAAAGAAAATATTTTTTGTTTTTTTTATGTTTTTTTATGTAATAAAATAGAAAAAGAAATAAAATTCTAGGTTAACCTAAATCTAAATCTATTTTAATTATTAAAAAGAATGTTAAATTGGCCTAATTAAAAACTAATTCAATTATGGTTTATTTACAAAATAAAAATTAATAATAATAAAAGTGTTAATTATATTTTTTTTGGGTTTTTTTATGAAAATGTTAATTGATTAATTGTGTCAATAATAAAATAAAAAGGTTAAAAATAATAGGAAATGACAAAAACAAATAAATAATAAAAAAAAAGGAAGTAAAAACCAAGGGGGTGTGGGCCAAATAGGAGGGTGTGATGCTGAATCTTGGCCCATTAGGAAGCCAGCTCGTTTGACCCTGGGAATTGAATGGAATGCTGTTGACCAGGCACATGGTGTTCTTGCTTTCTGGGCCCTTGGATTTGCCTTGAAGACACCTGGCTTGTTGGATCTATAGGGCTTATGATGAACCTTCCTTAGAGCGCTGCACAGGAAAGTCAAATGAAAAATAATATGGGAATTGTAAGGGGACCTGGGAATCGAACCCAGGTCCCAATGCTTACCAGCGAATGCCTTGACCAAGTGAGCTGTTTGCGCGCGTTTGTAGTGTAATAGATAACAAATATTATAAAACAAAACCAACGTTAATGACATGAAACAAAAAAAATGCGCTGAAATTTTGAATGCCCCAACCATGTCCTGCCACGCCAGCCTTCTTCTTCACCGTTGTACCTGTAATACAATCAAATAGCGGGGGTGTTGTACCCCAAAATTTGCCCTCCCATATTCTTCAAGAAATTGCCAAGTCATGCTTCAAAATTCCCCAAGGGTTGCACAGTTCAAGAGCCTCCTGAACAGTCAAGATTAGGGTTTTGGTTCTGATCAAGAAAATGAAGTTTCCAAGGGTCCAATCAAGTCCCACATGCCTATAAATATGGTCAAGCATCCTCATACCAAGTTTCAAGACTTTCAGTACAAAATTGCACAGTCAAAACCCTAATTGCACTACAGTCAACTGTAGGGGCAAAATGGTCATTTGGCAGTCAAAAGTTCAAATTTTTGGTCAACATCTCATTTTGAAGTCACAAACATCATTTGATCAATTCTTGATCATGATTCTCAAAGCTAGGCTCAAAAATCATCAAGATGCAAAAGTTTCCTTATTTGGACAGTTGAAAAAGTCAACTGTAAATTGACCAGGGCATAACTTTCACATGGATTATCAGAAAAATTCCATCCAAAGCTCATTTTGAAGAGAAAGACATTTCCTACAACTCCTCTTCATACTCCAAGTACAAGAAATTCTCTCACAAAAAGTTATCAATTTCAACATTATAGGTCATTTTCAAAAGTCAACAAAAAGGGACTTTAAGTCAAAGGCCATAACTTGAGATTGGTAAATCAAAATGGCATGGGACCAAAGGAATTGGTTAGAGGACTCAAAGACCTTTCCAAAATGTCCAAGAACATGAGCAAAGCTTAAAAATTGAGCAAGTTATACCTTGTAGAAGTTGGGAAAGTTTTGGATATTTTGAAAAGTCAACATTGCTTCAAATGACCTAAAATTGCTAATGGGCCTCTTTTTCTTCCACAATTCATTATCCAAGGCATGTGCACGACCATTTGGCCCAAAGGGAAGTTTTTCTTCATTTTTATTTATTTATTTGGATTTTTATTATTAATAATTCATTTAAATTAATTAAAATACATGAAAAATGTTAAAACCTAATGTTTCAAATCTTTTTATGCATATAATACCTCTAAGATTTCGTGCCTAACCAAATATAGAAAGAATCTTGCTAATTGGTCATGATTTGGTGGAAATTTGCATGAAAAAGATTAGAAAATATCATGGCTTAAAAATCAAATATCATATTCATCAATTCATGGATTTTGGACCAATTTTCTTTGACCTAATCATTCCATACATAAGCTTGATCAAAACCCTCGTGCTCACTGACTCTAAGCTGCGCAGAAAAAGCATATGCAAACTTGGAATTTTTCAATAAAACTCCAAATCTGAAAACCAATTTCCAGGACGATCCAAGGCCAAAGATCAATTCCATTAGCTTGCTGAGGCTTCAAAGAAGGGGTTTGGATCAAAAACTACAAGCTTTCGTGCCCAGAAACGTGAGAACAATCTCACCCTGTACAGAAAAAATTCCATGTTCTTGCATCATGAATCATGCGCTTTTAGTATTTTTTTTAACAGTTGATTTATATTCATTGCTTAATTCTACAACTAACTGTGTGGTTTAATTGTGTTTTTATGCATCACATGCGATTTCACCATGAACGTGTGCTAGGGTTTCCAGGACCTTGAATTAGGGTTTTTTAATTAAGGAACAATTGGCATATGGGACCTAGACCATTCAACTCAGTGCTCTTAGACGAAAACAATGGCACCCTCGCGCCTAATTTATGAGGCCCCAGGGGCTATTCGTTATTTTTCAGAAAGGTGCCTATGGGAACGTTTAGAAAACTGTTGCTAATTGTTTTTATGTTTCAGAAAATAAATCAACAAGGAGGACGATGACTCGGTGGCAGGCAATGAGTGGTTGATTCGAATTTTCGCGCCAGACCACCACTAACTCCAATTTTCTATTATATAATTTGTTTTCCATTTATATTAATGAATAAGCATGTAGCTCAGTTGGTTGAGAAGGACGTTCATAAACCCCTGGGACCTGGGTTCGAGCCCCAGGTCCCTCACTCTTTCCATGCTATTTTTCAATCAATGTTTCTATGCAGTTTCAACGCTGAAGACCATCATGCGTTCCTCCATCAAGCCGTCCACACGTTCAATTTCATCAATTCAAGGGCACAGATTTGGAGAGCATGGTACACGTGAGTCAACGCTTGGGTACGTGAGTGGAAAAGTCAGCCAGGCCTAAGGCTTATTGGGCTCAAATTGCTGGACTTCACCCTCCAAATTAGGGGCAGACCCCCTTAGGTTTGCAAACTCTTTTACATTCTTTATTTTTTCATTATTTTTATTTCTTTTAATTATTGTTTTTTTAATTAATTTAATATTTTCATAATATATAAAAAAACACCAGAAAATCAAAAAAGAAAAAATAATAAATATTTTTATTTTAGTATTTTTGTAAATAAATTGCATTAATTCACTTAGTTTTAATTTAGGGTTTAATCTTAACATTTTTTTTTCAATAAAAACCTAAAATTGGTAGAAATAATTTTTATCCCTTTTTCTTTTCTTTCATGATAATTAAATATTTCCTATTATTTATTTTTATAATTAAATGGCATGTAAATAATTAGGTTAAATATTAGGTTAAAATTTAATCTTTCTTTAATAAACTAAAAACAACTAGAATTAGGGTTAGCATTTTATTTTAATTAATTCTTTGTTCATAAAAATCTTAAAATACAAATATACCAAAAACAATTTCCTTTCTTTAATTTAATTAATTTAATAATTTAATTTAGTTTCATAAAAAGGGTCCAACGCCCTCGTTTCAACGTTAATTCAAATCGCGCATTTATTTTCCTTTCGTATAATTTTTATGTACCTCTCCCAAAGCCGTGTAATTAATTTCTCGCACTTTACTCTTCTTTATTTTATTTCTTTATTTACTTTCCGTCAAATCGGGTCCTGGATTTTAATTTTGGCGATGTGGACCCGCGCCTTTGTAATAGTTTAGAACTTTCAATTTCCGCATCTTTTTTAACTGTTAAATAAATGCATGCAAGAATGAATGACAAAAAAATAAAAACAAACGCATAGATCACCCATAACCTGACAAGACAAAAATAAATGAATCTGACACACAAATCACATACCACCCCTAGGGTACGCCTCACTGTTGCCTTGCCTCGAAAGGTGATCGTCGAGTAGATGATGTCTTAGTAAGTCCTCATGATCCGAGAACCTGGCATGAGGGTAGCTTCTAAGGTGTCTTCCCATTGCTCTGGTGATCACCATGTCCCGAACCTCGAATTGACCCGAACACCTCCAACGGTGGTGCTACCTACCTCTCAATGGTGGGATGGCACTACTTTAAAGGACATCTACACAGACGAATTCCTTAGGGTAGGTAGATGACTCTAGATACTTGCTCTAATTTCAAAAACAAATCAAAAATACTTTTTCACACCAACACATTTTCAAAAAGCTTTCGAAAGCAATTTTTCAAACACTCTTGAGGACTGATACAAGAGTCGAACTGAAATTTTCAAAGAAACTTTTTAAACCCACAGTTGAAAAGCAAACAAACCATTTTTGAAAACACAATGAGCAAGTATCTAAGAGCCCATGGATAACCATGGATAGAAAGGGTGCTAACACCTTCCCTTTCTATAACCTACCTCCCGAACCGAGAGCAATCTCTTTAAGGAATTTTTCTGTGCTTTTGTCCTTTCCATTTGGAGAAAATAAAAGACGGTGGCGACTCTTGCTTCCGCGACATTTCGCGAACTAGCGTTAAACAGTCAGTTCCAGATCCACCGATCACAGAACTGGCGACTCTGCTGGGGACTTTTTTTAAAGTGAGGTGTACCTTAGGGTTAGTTCATAACTGTGTTTTCAATTGTATTGATTTGTGTGCTTTATTATTGTGGGTTGCATGGGAGTTACATAGATCCAAACCCAGATCTGGGGATACCCTGTTTAGGTAGCATAAGCTGTGAGGGACCTGTCCGGCGTAGACCGACACGGGTGAAACAGTGGCTACGTTGGTGTGGCACCTTGGTCTGTACCGATATCCCTTGTGTCGCAACGAGGAGAATATGGGTCTTCTAAGGAGTCATTAAGCACCAACAACCTTAGAACCTTAAATGACACAACTTGGCCATTAGAACAGTAGCAGTATGCTACGCCCATTGAGGCTAAACTCTCGTGATGGTTCTGGCCGCAAGAAAAGATTGTGATGCTGGAGTTATGACCGATTGAGGGTAGTCAATGATATTGGGATCCTCTAAGAACCCGGTGACTTTGATAGGACAGGTATGAACCCACCAACTTCAAGAGGGTAATACCCAGACCTCATGCTGGCCTTAAACTCTAAGGGCTTCTCTTGTGTGACTTGCGTGCCTTCGTACTTGACTACTTGCATGCTTGTTATCTATCTGACACATGAACTACTTGCAGGTTTTGTTTATAGTCCTTAATTGGGACTCGTAACAGGGTTTACTAAGTCTCTTGCAGGTTTTGTTTATAGTCCTTAATTGGGACTCATAACAGGGTGTACTAACTACTTGCAAGTTCTGTTTATAGTCCTTAATTGGGACTCATGACAGGTTTTACTTGAGTTTCTTGCAGGTTTTGGTTTGCAGTCCTTAATTGGGACTCATAACAGGGTTACTTACATTACCCCATGCATACCATAACATCATACCATTGCATACATACTAACCCATTTCAAGGATCTCAAGGGTTTGTGATACAGGTCATGATGAACCAACTATCCCAGCAAGGGGCAAAGAGGATTTATTTTCCTCTAGCCAAGGTTGTCATAGGCTATGACCCACTTGATATGGTGAGCTTTGACACTTGAAGAAGATTCCCCGAGCCCAAAATTGTCAGGGGCTATGACCCACTGGATATGGTGAGCCTTTGACCCTTGAAGAAGGATTCTCAACAACATGAAGTTCCTTCACTCAAGCTACCAGATTCAAATTCTGACAAATTTTTCTTGTTTACCCCGCGAGATCTTTGAAAACATTGCATATATATACATACATATCATTGCATAACAGGTACCCTTGTTGCAAGTTACTTATCTTCTCCGCTGTTTATTTCAGCAATGGCTTCCCAACAAGATAACCAGGACCTTCTGGCTCAAGAGACTCGGTTCGGGGAAATCCTCCTGAATCTATCCAAGGGGCAGGAGGAGCTAAGGACACTTCTCATGGAGACTTTGGTCAAGAACAGCGCTGAGGACGAACGGCTGAAACATCTGCAAGCTGAAGTGGATGCAGTGAAAGCCCCGATGCTGGGGCAGGTGACTATCATTCAAAGCTTAGCTCAAAGACAAGAAGAGCTCGGAGTTCTCGTCAACCAACTGCTTCAGGGTAACCAACTGGGGCAAACATCTAAGGTTGAAGGGCCAGTCATCATTCAACCATATTTGAGACAAGGAGATAAGGGGAGAGCTCCTCCAATGGCTCCCGTGTCACAAACTCAGCAGCAACTTCACCAGCTTCAGCCAGAAAGGCCTAGGAGGCAATTCACCCAGCTCAACATGTCGCTGTTTCAAGCTTTACAACGTCTGTTGAGGTTGAATCTGATCACATTAAGGGCTCATCCCCAGAACCCCAACACATCACATCCTGCTTATGATCCTAATAAAAGGTGTGCCTACCACTCTTCCAGTCCAGGACATGATACAAATGAGTGTTGGGCTCTGAAGAACAAGATCCAGGACCTGATTGATGAAGGGGCATTGGAGTTCACCCAAGATGGTCAGCCTGAGTTTTTCTACCATCCCTCCAAGGCTCACCATTCGAAGTAACAAGCCCTGAGATGAAAAGACTTTTGTTCATTCGAATGTTCAAGTTGTAATTTTCTTTTGTTAAAACATTTACTCATGTTAGAACGTTGTTATTTCATTAATGCATCACATATGTCTGTTTTGAAGCAATATATTCGTATTCACTATATGCAAATTGTTTTCATATTTTTTCTGATGATCAACTCTTGATTAAGAAATTCTAAGCCTCTTGAGGGAGGATGACGAAAACGATACCACGATCTTTACAGTATGCTTTTGAACAGACCTCGCTGATGAGGTACAGGCATTGTTTCAATCCCTAAACACCGGAGTTATAAGGATGATAATCCCTCGTCAACCCATCTGAGCCAAAGAAGTAGGAGTTTTTCTTTTCGAAATTTAAAACCCTTAATCATAACCTGGGGCAGGGTAGTCTCTCAGTTGATCCAAGTGCATAACGAATGGCACCAAAGAGGTCCTTACAAAGCAAAGAAAAACAGTGATGGTTCCAAATAATCAATAAAGAAAGGCAGTCATTATCTCAAAAAATGAAAAACCCATTAAGTCAAAAACCACGAAGGAGACTTACAAAACTGGGGCATCCTGCTGACTGTAATTCCAAAAAGGAAACAGCTCAGGCAAAAAATAGGGATAACGAAATCAAAAAGAAAGAGGTCCTACAAACCCTAAACAAAAAGGAAATGACTGCCTATTCCAAATCATCAACATCCGAATCATCACCGGAAAATCAAAGCAAAGACTCAAACAAGGTCTAACGCATGATCAACTGAGTTTAGGTTTGGAGAACATCACGAAGAACGGGTGGGTACAAATATAATTTAAGCCTTTATCCTTTGTTTCTTAAAACCGTGAACCAGGCCACGTTATAACCCTCAAAAGTCCTAGCTGAAGCATGGTTTGGTTCGAAAGCATACTGTTACGAAAGGTATCCTGACTCCTTAAGGCCTACGGTAAATACGGAGTTGACATCATGTTTTACAAACATTCACTTGTTTTATGAAAAAGAATGCATTTTCAAAATCTTCAAGACAGACATAAGCTTTGCATTTTTGATATAACATTGTTTACATATGACTATTTGTTTGAACAGCAGAGAAATTCGCACGATGAATGCCTAATGAACAGAAGCACTTCCAATCAAGGGGCATGGCATGATCATTGTCCATTATCTGGGGCAATCCAGTCAAGATTCAAAGGCTAAATAGCCTGGGGCAAATCTTCGCATGAGTCACCTGGGGCATTTCAACAATAAATCTTGCCTGATCAAACACCTTCCGGTGGCATGACAAAACACTTCTAACAGGGGCAACTCCTTACATTCTGAAAGCACGGACATAATCGAAGAAAAAATACTACACAAAATTAAAGACCCGCTAGGCTGACATGCCTAGGCAAAAATAAGGGCTTCCCGGCGAACCAAAAGGGTTCGGGCAAAAATAAGGGATGAAATGAAAAAATCTGTACACCCGGCAAGTCGAAAACCTGAAAAGGCGGCTTGGGCAAAAATGGGTATCCCGATGGACTGAAAACCCAAAAGGGCGGTCCAGGCAAAAGTTATGGATCAGAGCGTACGACTATGTCCTGTCATCTCGTCACTTGCCAACCAGAAGAAAGTTTGTCCATCAACAACTATCAGCACCTCACAGGTCTTCCTCTCCCACCTCAGAAACAGGGGCAACGATGAGTTTGTCCAAATGATCTAATTGCTCTGTCCGCCAAGGTATCAAGGTGGGTTCAGCTGAAGAACATAACCAGTACATCCCAATTCCCCAGAGAGCGAGCCAGCAAGTCAATACACTCTCCCCGAACAAAGTTACAGTCAAACCTTAAGGAAGTTGGGTATCCTCCCGCAGATCCCAACATTCCCCAGCAGTATATATATGCATTCTTAACAAGCATCCCCGGCAATCTTGGTCTAAAGGTTGTTCCCCGGCGGTATACCAGACATTCAAAGGAGTCACTTCCCTGATGCAGTTCAAACTTCCCCAAGAGAGTCTAATCCAGTTTCCCCAGGAAAGTTGGAATCCATCTCCCCAAGCGGTAAGCTTATCTCTAGTAAACTCTGGAAGCTTATCCGCACAGAGCACGAACGCGTCGTCCGGCTTTATTCAAAGAGTTATTTCCTTACCAGGATATAACTAGGTTATCCTCAGCCAAAAGCCACGGAAAGATCGTCGTCGGCACGGCTCTCTTATCCCCAGCGAAGTCTGTTAACAGTGGTATCCCCAGCAAGTTATTATCAACAACTCAGCAAAGCATCTCTCTTCCCACAGGGTATTGCTTCCCAACAAGATCGTTAGAGTACTTTCCTCCCTGCAGAGTTATTCCATTCACCAAGTTTATTCCCCAACGGAGTTATCTTCTCCCAACTGGTATCCTTGCAATTATCATCCCCAGCGGAAGCAAAATCCATTCTTCAACATCAGCCCAGGAGTGACTTCCCGGCACCCGTCAAGGATTTACTTTCCTAGACGAAAAAATACATTCATAAACATCTTCATACGTTATAGCATGCATATACGCATCATGAACATACAATCTCACGTATTCAGAGAGCATCTCGCATGTCATACCACATGACATCGCATACAACTAACGCTTGTCTTTTCAGGACAAAAGTACAAAAATGATTACCATCAATGGTCGCAACTAAAGATCCGATTCCTGAATCTTGCCAGGGTGTATCTGTTGATGACCAATTACCAGATCCGATTCCTGTATCTTGCCAGGGTGTGTCTGAAGAGTTCGAGGATCCGATGCCTGAATCTTGCCAGGGTGTATCCGTTGAAGACTAACATTACCATATCCGATTCTTGTATCTTGCCAGGGTGTGTCTGAAGAGTTCGAGGATCCGATGCTTGAATCTTGCCAGGGTGTATCCGTTGAAAACTAACATTACCAGATCCGATTCCTGTATCTTGCCAGGGTGTGTCTGAAGAGTTCGAGGATCCGATACCTGAATCTTGCAAGGGTGTATCCGTTGAAGACTAACATTACCAGATCCGATTCCTGTATCTTGCCAGGGTGTGTCTGAAGAGTTCGAGGATCTGATACCTGAATCTTGTCAGGGTGTATCCGTTGAAGACTAACATTACCAGATCCGATTCCTGTATCTTGCCAGGGTGTGTCTGAAGAGTTCGAGGATCCGATACCTGAATATTGCCAGGGTGTATCCGTTGAAGACTAGCATTACCAGATCCGATTCATGTATCTTGCTAGGGTGTGTCTGAAGAGTTCGAGGATCCGATACCTGAATCTTGCCAGGGTGTATCCGTTGAAGACTAGCATTACCAGATCCGATTCCTGTATCTTGCCAGGGTGTGTCTGAAGAGTTCGAGGATCCGATGCCTGAATCTTGCCAGGGTGTATCCGCTGAAGACTAACATTACCAGACTCGATTCCTGTATCTCGCCAGGGCACGTCTGAAGAGTTTAAAAGATTTAGCTCCTGTAACCAGTCAGGACACATCTATACAAAGCATCTGAAAACCAGATCCTGCAACATGTCAGGTACTCATTTTTCTTTTGCAGGTACGCAAGTTCTCGCTAAGGAATCTCTTACGCGATCAACATCCAGATGGCATCTATAAGCCCATCATCCTATTCATCAATCTCTAAATGGCATCTATAAGCCCATTCCATCATCACACTGCTACTATGTGAGCGCAAATTTCTGGGCACTCTAGTGTTCAATCATCTTCCACCTTCGGATTACGAAAGGCACGTCAGCCAATCTGCATCCCAAGGTCTAAGAAGATTGAACAGGGGCAACTGTTGTACCCCAAAATTTGCCCTCCCATATTCTTCAAGAAATTGCCAAGTCATGCTTCAAAATTCCCCAAGGGTTGCACAGTTCAAGAGCCTCCTGAACAGTCAAGATTAGGGTTTTGGTTCTGATCAAGAAAATGAAGTTTCCAAGGGTCCAATCAAGTCCCACATGCCTATAAATATGGTCAAGGATCCTCATACCAAGTTTCAATACTTTCAGTACAAAATTGCACAGTCAAAACCCTAATTGCACTACAGTCAACTGTAGGGGCAAAATGGTCATTTGGCAGTCAAAAGTTCAAATTTTTGGTCAACATCTCATTTTGAAGTCACAAACATCATTTGATCAATGCTTGATCATGATTCTCAAAGCTAGGCTCAAAAATCATCAAGATGCAAAAGTTTCCTTATTTGGACAGTTGAAAAAGTCAACTGTAAATTGACCAGGGCATAACTTTCACATGGATTATAAGAAAAATTCCATCCAAAGCTCATTTTGAAGATAAAGACATTTCCTACAACTCCTCTTCATACTCCAAGTCCAAGAAATGCTCTCACAAAAAGTTATCAATTTCAACATTATAGGTCATTTTCAAAAGTCAACAAAAAGGGACTTTAAGTCAAAGGCCATAACTTGAGATTGGTAAATCAAAATGACATGTGACCAAAGGCATTGGTTAGAGGACTCAAATACCTTTCCAAAATGTCCAAGAACATGAGCAAAGCTTAAAAATTGAGCAAGTTATACCTTGTAGAAGTTGGGAAATTTTTGGATATTTTGAAAAGTCAACATTGCTTCAAATGACCTAAAATTGCTAATGGGCCTCTTTTTCTTCCACAATTCATTATCCAAGGCATGTGCACGACCATTTGGCCCAAAGGGAAGTTTTTCTTCATTTTTATTTATTTATTTGGATTTTTATTATTAATAATTCATTTAAATTAATTAAAATACATGAAAAATGTTAAAACCTAATGTTTCAAATCTTTTTATGCATATAATACCTCTAAGATTTCGTGCCTAACCAAATATAGAAAGAATCTTGCTAATTGGTCATGATTTGGTGGAAATTTGCATGAAAAAGATTAGAAAATATCATGGCTTAAAAATCAAATATCATATTCATCAATTCATGGATTTTGGACCAATTTTCTTTAACCTAATCATTCCATACATAAGCTTGATCAAAACCCTCGTGCTCACTGACTCTAAGCTGCGCAGAAAAAGCATATGCAAACTTGGAATTTTTCAAGAAAACTCCAAATCTGAAAACCAATTTCCAGGACGATCCAAGGCCAAAGATCAATTCCATTAGCTTGCTGAGGCTTCAAAGAAGGGTTTTGGATCAAAAACTACAAGCTTTCGTGCCCAGAAACGTGAGAACAATCTCACCCTGTACAGAAAAAATTCCATGTTCTTGCATCATGAATCATGCGCTTTTAGTATTTTTTTAACAGTTGATTTATATTCATTGCTTAATTCTACAACTAACTGTGTGGTTTAATTGTGTTTTTATGCATCACATGCGATTTCACCATGAACGTGTGCTAGGGTTTCCAGGACCTTGAATTAGGGTTTTTTAATTAAGGAACAATTGGCATATGGGACCTAGACCATTCAACTCAGTGCTCTTAGACGAAAACAATGGCACCCTCGCGCCTAATTTATGAGGCCCCAGGGGCTATTCGTTATTTTTCAGAAAGGTGCCTATGGGAACATTTAGAAAACCGTTGCTAATTGTTTTTATGTTTCAGAAAATAAATCAACAAGGAGGACGATGACTCGGTGGCAGGCAATGAGTGGTTGATTCGAATTTTCGCGCCAGACCACCACTAACTCCAATTTTCTATTATATAATTTGTTTTCCATTTATATTAATGAATAAGCATGTAGCTCAGTTGGTTGAGAAGGACGTTCATAAACCCCTGGGACCTGGGTTCGAGCCCCAGGTCCCTCACTCTTTCCATGCTATTTTTCAATCAATGTTTCTATGCAGTTTCAACGCTGAAGACCATCATACGTTCCTCCATCAAGCCGTCCACACGTTCAATTTCATCAATTCAAGGGCACAGATTTGGAGAGCATGGTACACGTGAGTCAACGCTTGGGTACGTGAGTGGAAAAGTCAGCCAGGCCTAATGCTTATTGGGATCAAATTGCTGGACTTCACCCTCCAAATTAGGGGCAGACCCCATTAGGTTTGCAAACTCTTTTACATTCTTTATTTTTTCATTATTTTTATTTCTTTTAATTATTGTTTTTTTTAATTAATTTAATATTTTCATAATATATAAAAAACACCAGAAAATCAAAAAAGAAAAAATAATAAATATTTTTATTTTAGTATTTTTGTAAATAAATTGCATTAATTCACTTAGTTTTAATTTAGGGTTTAATCTTAACATTTTTTTTCAATAAAAACCTAAAATTGGTAGAATTAGGATTTATAATAATTTTTATCCCTTTTTCTTTTCTTTCATGATAATTAAATATTTCCTATTATTTATTTTTATAATTAAATGGCATGTAAATAATTAGGTTAAATATTAGGTTAAAATTTAATCTTTCTTTAATAAACTAAAAACAACTAGAATTAGGGTTAGCATTTTATTTTAATTAATTCTTTGTTCATAAAAATTTTAAAATACAAAAATACCAAAAACAATTTCCTTTCTTTAATTTAATTAATTTAATAATTTAATTTAGTTTCATAAAAAGGGTCCAACGCCCTCGTTTCAACGTTAATTCAAATCGCGCATTTATTTTCCTTTCGTATAATTTTTATGTACCTCTCCCAAAGCCGTGTAATTAATTTCTCGCACTTTACTCTTCTTTATTTTATTTCTTTATTTACTTTCCGTCAAATCGGGTCCTGGATTTTAATTTTGGCGATGTGGACCCGCGCCTTTGTAATAGTTTAGAACTTTCAATTTCCGCATCTTTTTTAACTGTTAAATAAATGCATGCAAGAATGAATGACAAAAAAATAAAAACAAACGCATAGATCACCCATAACCTGACAAGACAAAAATAAATGAATCTGACACACAAATCACACACCACCCCTAGGGTACGCCTCACTGTTGCCTTGCCTCGAAAGGTGATCGTCGAGTAGAGGATGTCTTAGTAAGTCCTCATGATCCGGGAACCTGGCATGAGGGTAGCTTCTAAGGTGTCTTCCCATTGCTCTCGTGATCACCATGTCCCGAACCTCGAATTGACCCGAACACCTCCAACGGTGGTGCTACCTACCTCTCAATGGTGGGATGGCACTACTTTAAAGGACATCTACACAGACGAATTCCTTAGGGTAGGTAGATGACTCTAGATACTTGCTCTAATTTCAAAAACAAATCAAAAATACTTTTTCACACCAACACATTTTCAAAAAGCTTTCGAAAGCAATTTTTCAAACACTCTTGAGGACCGATACAAGAGTCGAACTGAAATTTTCAAAGAAACTTTTTAAACCCACAGTTGAAAAGCAAACAAACCATTTTTGAAAACACAATGAGCAAGTATCTAAGAGCCCATGGATAACCATGGATAGAAAGGGTGCTAACACCTTCCCTTTCTATAACCTACCTCCCGAACCGAGAGCAATCTCTTTAAGGAATTTTTTTGTGCTTTTGTCCTTTCCATTTGGAGAAAATAAAAGACGGTGGCGACTCTTGCTTCCGCTACATTTCGCGAACTAGCGTTAAACAGTCAGTTCCAGATCCACCGATCACAGGGGGTTTTAAACCCCCACTAAACACAACCTGCAAAAATAGCGAATAGCACATGCTTGAACATAAATTGAGCGCGAGGTCATGGTTGTGTTCGTTTGGATGTCACGATTTCAATGGCATCGGTTTGCTGGCCTAATTTTTCCACATGAGGAAACACCTAATTTTGAGCTTCTGAAAACCTAATGTCCATCAATGGCAGTTTTTGATATAGGATGCTATAGTTCAATTGAATGGTACCAAAAGCTTCAGAATGTCCCTATGAGTATAAATCAATTCAACAAGAATGTCAAAAACGCATGAATGATTATATAGAATTCAAGAAAAAAATGCAAACTGTTTGGCCTGAGTTCTAAGATTCTGGGCACGTTTGGATTGGTTTTTGATTGCAAAAGCTTCCTTGGGATACCAGGAATGTGTTTGGATTGGAATGGAGGTTTAAAACGTTCTGCAAATGGGTTTTCAGATTTCAAGTTTTTGTGAAAATTTTACAACTTGGTTCTCAGTTTGTATGGCTCTCTAGGTCGTGAATCCTTTTGTGATAGCTTGCATATAGGTTATGTAACCAGTTTTAATCAGAATTAAGGCCATTAACCTTATGCATTCATGTTTGAGATTTGCCATAACCTCCATTGAAACACTTTCCATTTTTGTGTCAAAATTTGAATTCTTGCTTGATTTAGCCCTTTGCACGAATTTGGAATGGTCATGATGGTGTATCAAAGCATTTCAATACAAAATATACCCTTTAATTAATTTTCTTGATTTTTATTTGATTTTAAAAGATTTAAAATGAATTAAATCAAATAAAATTAAATAAAAATGGAAAAATTAATTTTAAATCTTGAAATAATTTGTGGGACACGTGGGAAGCATGGCCAAGCTGAAACAAGTGGAAAATGTGGGCCCCTTTTGTCAAAAATGAAGTTTCAAGGATGAATGATTTTGGCCATTTCACAAAAATTTCCCAACTTATCCAATGCATATCTTGCTCAATTTTGAAGCTATGAACATGTTCTTGGACATTTTGGAAAGGTCTTGAAGTCCTCTAACCAATGTATTTGGTCCCATGTCATTTTGATTTACCAATCTCAAGTTATGGTCCGTGACTTAAAGTCCCTTTTTGTTGACTTTTGAAAATGACCTATAATGTTGAAATTGATAACTTTTTGTGAGAGCATTTCTTGGACTGGGAATGTGAAGATCAGTTGTAGGAAATGTCATCCCCTTCAAAATGAGCATTGAATGGGATTTTTCTGATGAACCATGAAAAAGTTATGCTTTGGTCAAGTTACAGTTGACTTTTCAACTGTCCAAAAATAGAAACTTTTGCATCTTGATGATTTTTGAGCCATTCTTGTGAAATCATGGTCAAGATTTGACCAAATGATGATTGTGGCTTCAAAATAAGATGTTGACCAAAAATTTTGACTTTTGACTGCCAAATGACCATTTTGCCCCTACAGTTGATTGTGGAGCAATTAGGGTTTTTGACTGTGAAACTTGACCTTGTGAGCCTTGAAACTTGACATGTAGGTGCTTGACAATGTGTATGAGCATATGGGACTTGATTGAGCCCTTGAAAACCTCAACTTCCTTGCAGGAACCAAAACCCTAATTTGCATGGCTTAGGAGAGTGGTTGACTGTGTAGCCCTTGAGTAGACTTTGAACCATTTGAGGTGATGCTTGTCAAAACTTTGAAGAATATGGGAGGGAAAATTTTGGGGTACAACAGTTGCCCCTGTTCAATCTTCTTAGACCTGAGGATGTAGATTGGCGTGTGTGCCTTTCGTGATCCGAAGGTGGAAGATGATTGAACACTAGAGTGCCCAGAAATTTGCACTCACATAGTTGAGTATCAGCAGTGTGATAGCAGGAATGGGCTTACAGATGCCATTTGGAGAGATGGTGGATAGGAGGATGGGCTTATAGATGCCATCTGGAGGTGTGATAGAACCTTGTCGGGAATGGGCTTATAGATGCCATTTGGAACTGTTGGTAAGTGGATGGGCTTATAGATGCCATCTAAGTGTCGATCGCGTAAGAGTTTCCTTAGCGAGAACTTACGTACCTGAGAAAGAAAATAATTACCTGGCCTGTTACAGGAGTTGATCTTCAAACTCTTTATGTAGATGTGCCCTGGCTGGATACAGGAATTGAATCTTTAAACTCTTCAGACGTGCCCTGGCAGGATACAGGAATCGAGTGTGGAAATGTAGTCGTCAACAGATACACCCTAGCAAGATAGAGGAATCGGATCTTCGAACTCTTCAGACATGCCCTGGAAGGATACATGAATCGAGTCTGGTAATGTAGTCGTCAACAGATACACCCTGGCAAGATACAAGAATTGGATCTTCGAACTCTTCAGACGTGCCCTGGCAAGATACAGGAATCAAGTCTGGTAATGTAGTCGTCAACAGATACACCCTGGCAAGATACAGGAATCGGATCTTCGAACTCTTCAGACGTGCCCTGGCAGGATACAGGAATCGAGTCTGGTAATGTAGTCGTCAACAGATACACCCTGGCAAGATACAGGAATTGGATCTTCGAACTCTTCAGACGTGCCCTGGCAGGATACATGAATCGAGTCTAGTAATGTAGTCGTCAACAGATACACCCTGGCAAGATACAGGAATCGGATCTTCGAACTCTTCAGACGTGCCCTGGCAGGATACAGGAATCGAGTCTGGTAATGTAGTCGTCAACAGATACACCCTAGCAAGATACAGGAATCGGATCTTCGAACTCTTCAGACGTGCCCTGGCAGGATACAGGAATCGAGTCTGGTAATGTAGTCGTCAACAGATACACCCTGGTAAGATACAGGAATCGGATCCTCAAACTCTTCAGACGTGCCCTGGCAAGATACAGGAATCGAGTCTGGTAATGTTAGTCGTCAACAGATACACCCTGGCAAGATACAGGAATCGGATCCTCAAACTCTTCAGACGTGCCCTGGCAAGATACAGGAATCGATTCTGGTAATGTTAGTCGTCAACGGATACACCCTGGAAATATACAGGAATCAGATCTTTAGTTGCGACCGTTGATAGTAATCATCTTGGTATTAACTTTTGTCCTGAAAAGACAAACGTTAGTTGTATGCGATGTCATGATGTATGACATGCGTGATGCTCTCAGAATAAATGAGATTGTATGTTCATGATGCGTATATGCCTGCTATAATGTATGAGGATATGATGTTTATGAATGTATGTTTTTGTCTTAGGAAAGTAAATCCTTGACGGGTGCCGGGAAGTTAAATCCTGGGCTGATGTTGGAATAGAGCTTCGTTGCTTCCGCTGGGGATGATGGTTGCAAGAATACCGGTAGGAGAAGAGGACTCCGTTGGGGAATAAACTTGGCGAATAGATTACTCTGCGGGGAATGCTCTGTGGGGAAAGAGGCACTTTGCTGAGGTGTTGATGATAACTCCGCGGGGGATACCATTGTTGAGTTATGTTGGAGGAATTGATGAACTCCGCTGGGGGATAGGAAGGCTCCGTCGGGGACGATCTTTCCATGGTTATTGGCTGAGGATAACCCAGTTATATCCTGGTGGGGAAATAACCTTTGAATAAAAATCCGGGAGACGCGTTCATGCTCTGCGGGTGACAAGCTTCCAGAATCTACTGGGGATAAGCTTCAAGACCTGCTGGGGATGTTGATTGAACTTTCCTGGGGAAACTTTTGAGATTGGGCTGGACTTTCCTGGGGAAATTTTTGAGATATACTGGGGAAGTGGCTCCTCTGAATGTCTGGTATACCGCCGGGGAACAATCTTAGATCAAGACTACCGGGGATGCTTGTTAAGAATGTTTGCATAATCCGCTGAGGAATGTTGAGATCTGCTGGGGATAATCCAACTTCCTTAAGGCTGACAGTATAACTTTGCTTGGGGAGAGTATGTTGACTTGCTGGCTCACTCTCTGGGGAGTTAAGATATCTTGGTTGTATTCTTCAGCTGAACTTACCTTGGTACCTCGATGGACAGAGTAATTAGATCGCTTAGACAACTCATTATTGCCCCTGTTTCTAATGTTACTTGTAATTAATCCTTTGTTTCGTATGCAAATATTTATGAGTTAGCAATTAGTGTCAAATGCATATATCACAAATTGAACCTTGGACGTTCTTCGTAAAACAAAACAGAAAAAGGAAAAACAATTGGCAATTTGTCTGAAAAGTGAATTTGTATTGATTTTTGAATTTGCCTGTAAATAGGCGTTTTATGTACAAGAGGCTGACGTCCTAGTAAGAGAACGCCGCCGAACAAAAGAGTTTAATTTATACAAGGAAAAACAAAACAGCTATGTGAAAAGAATAATCCCACTGGGTTTCAACTCTGATATCGCCTTTATATCTTCGAGCGTCTCATCACTTTGCTGCTCGGTTGAAGATGAAGCTGATTGATCGATGTCGTCTGAACCTGACAGTTGATATCGGATACTGGATGCAAAGTGATCCAATGAGACATAGTATTACGCTTTTATCCCTAACTTTTGCCTGGACCGCCCTTTCGGGTTTTCAGTCCACCGGGATACCCATTTTTTCCCATGCCGCCTTTTCAGGTTTTCGACTTGCCGGGTGTACAGATTTTTTTCATTTCATCCCTCATTTTACCCGAACCCTTTTGGTTCGCCGGGAAGCCCTAATTTTTGCCTAGGTATGTCAACCTAGCGGGTCTTTTATCATGCGTAGTATCTTTTTACTATGTCTGCATTGGATGGGTGAGGAAGGTCGTCGCCATCTATGGTGGTTAGGATCATGGCTCCTCCTGAGAACACATGTTTAACCACAAATGACCCTTCGTATGTGGGGGTCCATTTGCCCCTAGGATCACTCTGAGGAAGAATGATGCGCTTGATTACCAGGTCCCCAACTTGATACTCTTGTGGTCTGACCTTCTTGTTAAATGCCCTGATCATCCATTTTTGATACGTTTGGCCATGACATATAGCAGTAAGTCTCTTTTTGTCAATTAGGTTTAATTGATCAAGTCGAGTCTGGATCCAGTCATCTTCGCTCAGATCTACATCCTTCATTATCCGGAGAGAGGGTATCTGCACTTCAATCGGTAAGACTGCCTCCATGCCATAGACCAAAGAAAAAGGAGTTGCCCCGGTGGACGTTCTTGCTGAGGTACGGTACCCGTGAAGAGCAAACGGTAACATCTCGTGCCAATCTTTGTAGGTCACCGTCATCTTCTGCACAATCTTTTTGATATTCTTATTCGTTGCTTCTACAGCCCCATTCATCTTCGGCCGGTAAGGAGAAGAGTTGTGGTGCTGTATCTTGAATTGCTCGCAGAGCTCAGTGATCATCTTGTTATTAAGATTGGTACCGTTGTCCGTAATGATCCTTTCCGGGACGCCGTACCTACAGATCAGGTTGTGCCGAATGAACCGTGCCACGACATTCTTGGTTACTGTAGCATAGGAAGCTGCTTCAACCCACTTTGTAAAGTAATCAATCGCAACCAGGATGAAGCGATGCCCATTGGATGCCGTAGGTTTAATCTCGCCGATCATATCAATGCCCCACATGGCAAAAGGCCAAGGTGCAGTCAGGATGTTCAGAGGAACTGAAGGAACATGCACCTTATCTGCGTATATCTGGCACTTATGACATGTCCGAGAATGTTGGTAGCAGTCGGCTTCCATTTTGGACCAGAAATATCCTGCCCGAAGGATTTTCTTTGCCATGGTGTGTCCACTGGAATTTGTTCCAAAGGTACCTTCATGCAGCTCTGCCATGATTCTTTCTGCTTCAGTCTTATCCACACAACGCAGTAAGGTCGAATCATGGTTTCGCTTGTACAGGATGTCGTTACTGAGGAAGATCTTTGCAGCAAACCTTCTCAGAAACTTCTTGTCATTGATGGATGCACCCTCAGGATATTCTTGAGCTTCCAGGTACCTTTTCACCTCATGGTACCAGGGTTTTTCAATTACTGTCTCAGCCTCAAGATCGCAACAATATGCAGGTTCGTCCAGTTTCCAGATAATGATCCTGGGAGCCTCATTGTCCCACTTGACTTTGAACATGGAAGACATCGTAGCTAACGCGTCCTCCAACTGATTCTCCTCTCTTGGGAAATGTTCAAAAGTTATCTCTGTGAAATGGGGGATCAATGTCAACACACATTCTCTGTAAGGAATAAGATTCAGATGTTTCGTATCCCACTCGCCTTTGATCTTATTGATCACGAGAGCGGAATCTCCGAAGACACTCAGAAACTTGATCCTTAAGTCAATCGCAGCTTGAAGACCCATGATGCATGCCTCATACTCCGCCATGTTGTTGGTGCAGTTGAAACATAGTCGGCCAGTGAGTGGAGTATGAGTGCCTTGAGGGGATATGATCACAGCGCCGATACCGTTACCCAAAGCGTTGGAGGCTCCGTCAAAGTGCATAGACCATCGGGATCCTTCCTCAGGTCCTTCATTCGGTCCAGGTACTTCACAATCAGTCACAATCATGATACTCTCGTCAGGAAACTCAAAGTTCATTGACTGGTAGTCGTCCACTGCTTGGTGTGCCAAGTGGTCTGCCAATGCACTTCCTTTGATAGCTTTCTGAGTCGTATACTGGATGTCGTATTCTGTCAAGATCATTTGCCATCTTGCTATTCTCCCAGACAGAGCAGGCTTTTCAAATATGTACTTTATCGGATCCATTTTTGAAATCAATAAGGTAGTGTGAGTCAGCATATACTGTCTCAGCCGGCGAGCAGCCCATACCAAAGCGCAGCAAGTTTTCTCGAGCAGTGAGTATCGGGTCTCACAGTCGGTAAACTTTTTGCTAAGGTAATAAATGGCGTGCTCTTTTCGGCCAGACTCGTCATGCTGCCCCAGCACACACCCCATTGAGCTGTCAAGTACTGTCAGGTATAGTATCAGAGGTCTCCTTTCAACCGGTGGCATAAGGATGGGTGGTTCTTGGAGATACTCTTTGATTCTGTCGAAAGCGGCCTGACATTCATTATTCCAATGTACTACTTGATCTTTCTTCAGCAGCTTGAAGATTGGTTCACAGGTAGCAGTTAGATGTGAGATGAATCGGGCAATATAGTTCAGACGTCCTAGAAAGCCTCTGACTTCTTTCTCTGTCTTGGGAACTGGCATCTCTTGTATGGCTTTAACCTTGGCAGGGTCCACTTGAATACCTTTGTCGCTCACGACAAAGCCTAGAAACTTCCCAGATCTTACCCCGAAGGTGCACTTATTCGGGTTCAACCTCAGCTTGTACAACTTCAACCGGTCAAACAGATTCTGTAGATGGTCAAGGTGCTCCTCCTCAGTTTGCGACCTTGCAATCATATCGTCGACATATACTTCAATCTCATGATGGATCATGTCATGAAACAAAGCAACCATGGCACGTTGGTAGGTTGCCCCAGCATTTTTCAACCCAAAAGGCATGACCTTGTAGCAGAAGGTTCCCCACTGAGTAACAAAGGTAGTCTTTTCCATATCTTCAGGAGCCATCTTGATTTGATTATAACCTGAGAACCCATCCATGAAGGAGAATACTTTGTGCTGCACAGTATTGTCAACCAGAACGTCGATATGAGGTAGAGGGAAATCATCCTTGGGGCTTGCCCTGTTCAAATCCATGTAATCGACACACATTCTGACCTTACCATCTTTCTTCGGTACCGGCACCACATTGGCAACCCACTGAGGGTAAGAAGTCACTGCAAGAAAACCGGCGTCAAATTGCTTCATAACCTCAGCCTTGATCTTCTCGGACATCTCTGGACGCATACGGCGGACCTTTTGTTTAACCGGAGGGCAGTCTTCCTTGGTAGGCAGATGATGGACCATGATGTCGGTATCCAATCCAGGCATGTCTTCGTAAGACCAGGCAAATATTTCCATGTAGTCATGCAGCATCTGGATCAGCCGTTGGTTCACACTGAGCTCTAGATTAGCACCAATCTTGACTTCCTTTCTGTCTGTCTCAGTACCCAGATTTACCGTTTCCACTGGCTCTTCATGTGGCTGAATGGCCCTCTCTTCCTGGAGTAACAGTCTTGCAAGTTCGCCAGGCACTTCGCAATCATCTTCACCTTTGTCTTCGGCTAAGTTGATCAGATTTTCGAAGTCATAACTGGCAGTAGCAGAGTCGTTACCAGTGAGATCCAGAGTGGATTGAAACCTGTACGAGTGAGTGTGTGTAAATACAGCTGTTTTGCAATATGTATAAAGAAAGAAAGGGAGCGCAAGATTTGAAATGTGAAAAAACGTCCAATGCTTTTATTCATGATATATGAAAGTGACAAACAAAAGCCCTCACAAATAAAACCACGGTGCCCCGGGTAAGACACTGGTCCATACAGTTTCAAATTATTGTTTATTACAAATCCAAAACAAAGAAGTTCATTACTGGGTGACAAAAGTAATGGGTGTAAAGTCTTTTGCGGTCCAGTTGCTAGGTCCACCGTTGGTTGCCGGGTAGATCCAGCTGTCGAATTCAGATTCGTCTGCTTCGTCTTCATCCCCAATAGCATTCACTCCTGGGTTGGTGATGAGCACAGGAGGTCTTCCAATCCTTGCCTTGCGCACAGCCTTCTGAGCCTCTGCAGTGAAACCCAGCCCAAACTTGTTAGTCTTAGGAGTAAAATCAGGGAGCCGGCCCCAGTTTGCACATTCACCTTTTTCAATCACAGCCCGAGCATCCTTCAAGGAAGCCATCTTCAAAGGAGAACCCTCTTCAGTCACTGCTTCTGCTGCTGCCAATGTTTTAGGTACCTCTTCAAAATGTTGGAAGGGGGTCTCAATGAACTCCCCATCCATTTCCACGTACCTGAAGGAGTTGAGGTGGCTGACCATGTATTCCTCTTCCCCTTGCACTGTTACAATCTTCCCCCTGACCGGGTATTTGAGCTTCTGATGTAAAGTTGAAGTCACAGCTCCAGCCTTGTGGATCCACGGGCGACCCAGCAAACAAGAATAGGATGGACGGATGTCCATCACATAGAATTTTGAATCAAAGACCTGTGACCCAACCCTGATTGGGATGTCAACCTCACCATGTACCATTCTTTTGGACCCGTCAAAGGCCCGAACAACAATGTTACTTGGTTTGAGTTCTAAACCCTCACAGTTTAGCCTGTCTAGAGCTTTCTTGGGCAGCACGTTTAATGAGGAACCCGTGTCAACCAGCACGTGAGCAAGAGTAGTGCCCCTACATTCAATGGAGATATGCAGGGCATCATTATGGTTCTTCCCCTTGGCCGTCAGATCAGCATCAGAGAAACCCAGACCATTACCAGCAGTTAGGTTGGCCACACAGTCGGTGAATTGATCAGCAGACGTTTCTTGGGGTACGTGAGTCGTCTTCAAGAAAGCAATCAGGGCCTTGGCATGGGCCTCTGAACACAGCAGCAGTGATAGCATGGAGATTTTGGAGAGGGTGTGCCCCAACTGTTCAACGACGTTGAAATTACTTTTCTTTATAATCTTGAGGATCTCTTCCATCTCTTGCTTGGAAGCCTCAACAATGGTCTTTGGTGCCTCCGTCCGAGCAGGCATATCAGCAGCAATCCCCTTTCCCCGAGCGTCAGATGACTCGGCAACAGGGGTGGAAACTTGATTAGGGGGGGAAACAGGCACACTGGCAGGTGTGATGACCAGAGGCCTTTGAATTGCTGGAGGAGCGATGTCTGGTGAGAACAGTCTTCCACTACGAGTGACCTTAGCAGGCCCAGTGATGTTGGTGACACTGGTACCAGCGTTGAACTTTTGCTTCACTCCCAGAACATAAACATTTGCCCCATAGTGCCACGGGACAGCTTTATCAGACTTGTAGGGGATGGGCCCCGGGACAGTAATGGTGATGGGAGCAATCTTGTGAACAGGCAAAATTTGGACAGGCTTCTTTGAAGGAGCCTTGGAAGGGTTATTGAAAATGGTAACAATTGAAACTTATTTAACAGGGACAGCAGGAACGGCAGTCTTCTTGAACAAGATCTCTTTACTATCCATCAGGTTTTGGACGCCTGATTTCAGCAAAGAACAACCAGCAGGGGAATCAGCACATAAAGGGAAACCTTTGCTACATCCCAGAAATAAACCGACTAGCAACAGGTTCCTCTTGACAGTCAGCAGTGGAGTAGCAACATCATCCACAGAAGCTACATACAAATCCTCCTCAACATCATTCACTCCATGCTGGGGCATGGGAGCGGTCACAACATTTGGCCTCTCGGGTGCCTCGAACTGTATCTCCTTGGCATCAATAAGGTCCTGAACCTTATTCCTCAGGGCCTAGCAATCATCAGTAGAATGTCCCGGGCTATCAGAGTGATATGCGCAACGGGCGTTGGGGTTGTATTTCGGAGATGCTGTGTTTACCATCTTCGGAGCCTCTTTGACAGTTACTAGGCTAGTTGACAGCAGTTGCGGCAGGATTTGAGAGAGAGTCATGCTGAGCCGAGTATACTTCCGTTTGGGCCTCTCAGCTCTGGGTTGGTTGTATTGTTGTGGAGCAGCAGCAGGCTTAGAAATAACCACCGCGTTGACAGCTTGGCGGTGTTCAGGTTTGTTCTGCTTTCTTGGACCATACACAGCACTGGCCTCCTTCTTGAAGGGCTTCTTTTCAGCATTTGAGGAGGCACCTTTCTGTATCTCCCGATTTTAGACCAGCTTCGATCCTTTCACTAGTCAGGATCAGGTCAGTAAACCCAGCAGAGGAATTACCAATGAGATGATTGAAGAATGGACCAGATAGGGTCCCTAAGAACATATCCACCAGCTCCCGGTCTGTCAATGGTGGTTGCACCCTGCCAGCCAGGTCTCTCCATTTCTGTGCGTACTCCTTAAAACCTTCACCCGTTCCCAGTGAAATACCCTGGAGCTGGGTACGCGTGGGAGCGAGGTCGGAATTATATTGATACTGCTTGTAAAAAGCAGTGGCCAGATCCTCCCAGTTACGAATGTTGGCTCCATCCAGCTGATAGAACCATTCGAGATGAGTCCCTGAAAGACTCTCCTGGAAGAAGTGGATCCATAAGTTCTTGTCTGCTGTGTAAGGCTGGACCTTCCTTACATAAGAACAGAGGTGCATCTTGGGACAGGAAGCCCCGTCATACTTCACAAAGGCAGGCGCCTTGAACTTGTGTGGGATCACCACCCCAGAAGATAAACCCAAGTCTCTGAAATCCAACCCAGGCACACGTTGAATCTCCATAGCATTTAACCTGTCCTCCAGTTGTTTGTACCGGTCCTCAGCAGGAGGGTACTGTTCATCGTTGAAGTCTGTCTCAGTGTCAGAGACCACAGGACTAGGGACCTCTCTCCCTTGGTGACTACCTTCCCCCAGCGATGGAGTAGTCCTCTCGGCTTCATTATGCAATGTGTTCCTGAGTCTGCGCCCAGTGTTGAATAGCACAGTCCTCTTCTTCTTCTTATTCTTCTTTAGGAGCAAAGCCTTCAGCTCTTGTTGTCCCTGGGCCAAGTTCATGACCATCTCCTGAAATTGGGCATTCTGGGCCTTGATAGCTTGCTCGGTAGTGAGTTCAGGATTCATGATGCTTGAGTGCTGAAATAAACAGCGAAGAAGATTAAGCAACCTGTAGGAAAAAGGGCACCTGTAATGCATATGATGAATGAAATGCGTATGAATTATGTTTTCAAAGACAATCGGGAATCAACTTTGTAAACAAAAGGAACACACTTTATTAGATTTAAACTTTAAATTGTTCAATAATTTGCCCTTAGGCGTTACAGGAATGAAAATACTGAAAAGGAAATAAAGCTGTAAAAGAAACATCCAAAGCCCATCAGTGCTCCCATGGCCTCCTCTTCTCAGTACGGATATAGGCGTTCAGGGTTCGCTCGTTCTCCAGTTGCTTGGTCAGCTTCTGGATCTTCTGTTCCTGTTCGTTGAACTTTTCCCGATAATAATCCCGCTCTTCCTGTAGTTGCGCCCAAGACCTCTTTAGTGTATCAATGTCAGTGGGTATCTGAGGAGGGAGAACAGTTGGAGGAACCCCCTGTGATACGGTGGGAGAACTGACTATGGTTTTGCGTTTGTTTTCGCAAATGTTTCAGTTGAGCAAGAGTCGCCACCGACTTTTTATTTTATCCTAAGGAAAGGTTTAAAAAGCACAGCAAAAACCTTTGAGATATTTTCTTGGGTTCGGGGAGTAGATTATAGAAAGGGAAGGTATTAGCACCCTTTCTATCCATGGTTATCCATGGGCTCTTAGGTACTTGCTTAGATCAACTTGCCTTGGTTTTCAATTGTTTGAAATGGTGCTTTGTGTGTGGTTTGAAAATGTTTTGAAAAAGATGCCTTGTCTAGGCTACCCTTGTAACAATTCTTTACTCGAATGTTTTACAAAAGGTGTTTGTCTTTTTGAAAAGATGTTTCAAGTTTTTTTTGAAAGTTTGTTTTGAAAGGTGTTTGTGAAGTGTGGTTTGAAAAATAGGCAAGTGCTTTTGTTTTGCAAGTTGACAAGTACTTAAGAGTTATCTACCCTAAAGTTCTCAAAGACTTTTGCTATGTTTTAACCCTTTTAACAATTTTGTTCCACCATTGAATTTGGTGGACAATCTTGTGTTAGGATGTGAAAGGGACTGGCACAGGTCATCGTTTAGACCATAATTGCAATGGTGCCAAGCATCTTTGGGCAATTTTCCTTTAAGGGACTTGATCATTTTTTAGGCAACTTTCGAAAGCGTCATCGAGGGACTATGATCATTTGAATTATTTTGTTTTGCCCAAAGAGACCTAACATGCAATATGGCCCATTTATTGAAGGCAACAAGTGGAATACCCTAGGGGTGCAAGTGTGATATGTGTTGTCCATTTTCATGCTTGATTATCTTGAAATTAGGTCAAACTATTTTTGTTCTTTATATTTGCATACAAAACCTAATTCTAACATGGTATAATTAGAAAGCATTAAAGTGCGAAAATTAAAGTTCCTAAGCTATTACAACACAATATGGGAAGGGGGGTACAAATGTTCAAATGGGGGTTTTGACAAGGAATTTAAACCTAGCTATTACATCAATTTGGAATTTATTTACGAGATAATTAATTTGCACAAATTAAATAGAAATAAAATAAATATGCAAGATGCAAAAAGGGTTTTTTATATGTATGAAAAAAAAGTATTTTTTATGTCAAATAAACAAAAATAAAAAAAGTATTATTTTTTGGAGTTTTTGTGTTTTAAGGGTAAAACCCTAATTTTATTAAGTAAGTATATTAACTATTTAATATATACAAATATTTAATAATTATGTAAAAAATAAAAATAAAAATGAAGTATATTTATAAAAAAGTATTTTTTTTGAGGCCAAATATTGATAAAAATAAAAATGTATATATTTTTGTATTTTTGTCCTAAATATACTAATATATATATATAAATTTGCATTATTTCCTAAATATGTATTATATACAAAAATAATAATATTTAATATTTATAAAAAAGGTATATTTTATATAAAATATTTTAAGAAGATAAAACAAAATAAAAAATGAAAATAAAATGGTGTTTACATTATTTTTAGTATTTTAAGTAAAAAGGGTTTATTTATTTATTTATGTACAAATAACTATTTTAAACAAATAAATGCCTAATAAATTCAAAAATGGTTTAAAAAATTATTTTTATATTTTTAATATCATGAGGAAAAATAAATACGTCAGAATGAAAAAAGAAAAGTCAAAAAATCATGAAAATAAACATAATGGGCCTAGGGGGTGTAAAACCAAAAACATGGTGTGAAAAGAAATATCAAAACAGGCCCAGCCCACGTGGCTCTTCTTCAACCTCTGGACAGTTCTTGATCAAAAAAAAGCGCGTTTGCAACATGATTCAAACATCCTGATTCCTGGCTTTTTAATGAAAATTCACAACATCAAAAATGTTCAGCATCAAACAACGAATCCATACATATAAAGAACTCATCCTAACTCTCAGAAATGAGAGAGAATTTCATCATTCCCAAATCTTAACCTAACTTTTTATCAATATTCAGACCTTAAATTCTCACAGCATATGCAAAATAAATGAAAAGTAAAGGTATGTACAGATTCAGGGGCATGAGTAGAACACTTTTTATTCACAAACCTAGAGCTAACAATGCCTATATTAAGAGTTAGAAGTTCAAGAAGATACATGTTCAGTTGAAGTTGTATCTGATGATAGAGGTACTTTCAGAGCAAGGTGATGATTGGTACAGCTTCCTTGATGTCTAGGGATGCTATTCCAAGTTTTACTTTGCTTTGAAACTAGCTGAATCGAGTTGTAGAACTCCACCTGCAAATCAGAAAAATGAAAATGGCCAAACTGAATAGAGGAGTTACAGTCCACTTCTAACGCTTTGGATAGTTTGGATTGATGGTAGGGAAGGTGTTTGAACTGGTTTGGGCAAGAATGCACGATGGAAATGAGTTGTGGGATTCAATCTGCAGCAAGCCCTGTTTTTGTGCAGTTCAATGGTGATTTTGTGAATGGGAGTGTTTGGGACTTGGTTTGCTCGTGTTCTAGCTTGGGTTTGATGTTTTAGAAAATGTTTGATCACTTTGCTTAAGCTTGGTTTCACTGATATGAGAGTTGGGTTCAGTTATGCCACATTTCTTCACACTTAAGCAAGAGATGGCCACTTGAGTTTCTAGGCTGATAGAGGCCCCCCTAATGTGCTGCAAAACTTGGCATTGATCAGTGTAATTAGTCTAATAACTTGTGCCAAAGAGATTTACACTGTCCTTGCTTGGATTGTATTTTGACATAAAGTGAAACTTTTCCAAAATGGATAAAATGCTTTATCTAAAAATGGATTAAACCACTATGCAATGCTTGAGCACAAAAAATATGGTCTTGGCACAAAGAGTTTGCATTAAATTTATGAGTGTAAAAGAGATTTAGGGCCTGCAATCAAGGAATGCATGCTGATTTGAAAAATTGCACAAGTTATGAACATGTACATGGCCATGAATCAAAGTGACTTTTTCCCAACTTGCCAAATTCGATTCTCCCTAACCATGAGGTTGTTTGATGAGTTCTTGGACATTTTGGAAAGCTTGGAATGTGTAATACAATCCATCTTTGAAATGCAAATTGAAATTCCAAGTGGAAGTGTATGGAAAATGGTCTTGAAGTTAGGTAAAAACCTTGCCTAAAATAGGTCAAATTTTCTCTAAGTTAAGAATGGTTTAGTACCCTTGTTCCAAAAATTGTAACTTGAGATACAAGCCTCTTTTGGGAAAACTTTGTGAATAAACGTTGTATATTATGCAATAGGCTACAACTTTCATGTTTTGACTTTTGCTTGAATCCAAATGAATCTTGGTGAGAAAGTGGGACAAAGTTAGGAAAAAATTAGGGTTTTTCATAACTTAGAAAAATTCTAAGTTATGAAAAATCTCCATTTCAAACCCTAATTTGCATTTCTTGATTTCTTGATGAACAAGTTTCATGATTTGGCATATTTTGATGAAAAATGAATCTTGACTCTTGACTTTGACCAAAAAGTCAAAGTTTGACTTTTCAGTATACAGTCAAAATTAATCAATTGACTGGGAAATTCAACTGTCAATCTTGTGCATTTGGGATCTTTTGAACTTGTTGAGCATGTCAAGACAATTCCATGGGGTCCTTGAGTCCATATGTGAGCTTGGTTTGCCATTGGCTAGGTCAAACAGTCAAAAATTGCCTTTGTGCAGTCAAAACCCTAAAAATGACCATTTTGCCCTTTTAGTGATCTGATCAAATTTCTTGTGGAATTGTGATCCAAACTTGATCAAATGGTCCATGTGAGTTTATAATGTTGATGTGGGTCAATTTTCATGAGATTTGACTGTTAATTGGCCATAGTTGACTTTTTCCCCAATACAGCTGATTTCTAGGTCAACTGTCCAATTGACTGGGCAAAACTTGGAATCAAGACTTGAAACTTGGTATGGATAAACTTGGGAGTCCAATATGAAGCATGAAAGTCATCTTAGGCATTTTTGGTCAAAACATCTTTGTGCAAACACAAACCCTAATTTGGGTCAACAGTGCAAGGAGAAGTCTTGAGCAGATGAAACCCTAACTGGATCTTGAGCTCCAAGGGCTTTGTGATGAGAAATTATTGAGAGAAATGGGAGGGCAAATTTTGGGGTACAACACCCCCTCTCCATCAGGACTTTCAAGAATGATAGGCCTGGCAGCTTCATATGGCATACCTAACTTCTGAGCAAGGATGCGGACCCATCTGTAATAGGGTTCCATAGGTAGAGAAGTCTTCGGTCCCAACTCTTGTGGGTCAGCTTTGTGAATTCTGTCCCAAGCTTTGATTAATCTACGGCGCAGTTCGTCACTATCTTTCTGAAACTCAAAACTGATGTGAGGCACCAGCATCTCATGAGGCCCTGCTCTTCTGGCTCTTCCAAACTGACGGAGAGCTAAACATGGATTATAAGAGATTCTGCCCTGAGTGCCAATCAATGGAACATTAGGATATTCTCCGTAGCGATCAATAATAGCCACCTCATCTAAACCTCTGAGAGTCCAAATGATGTCATTATCAGTGAGAGACATTAACCTATGAGCCCAACCTCTTCCTTCTTGGTTCTTTAGCACGAACTTGGGGAGGTGCGAAATAAACCACCTCACCAATAAAGGAGTACAACACCACAGAGTTCCTCGTCTTCGGGCAGTACGAGCATAGAGTTGTTGCAGGACATCACCCAAGAGAGTGGGTACAGGATTCTGAGACATGAAGATCCTTATGGCAGTGACGTTAATGAAGTTATCAGGATTAGGAAACAAGACTAAACCATAGATTAAGAGAGCCAGAGTGTCTTCATACGCCCTAAAGTCCAGGTCATTCCAGAAACTGTTAGCTTTTCTAATCAGAAACTTAGCCAAGAAGCCCTTAACTCCGCTTCTAGTCTCCCAGTTGTCCATTATCTCCTGGTTGGTCAAGGGAAGGGCTGCAGCAATCTCCTCGAGCCTAAGAGACTTTTCCCAACCAGTGAAGGGAGCCTGATCCAAGATAGGGATACCCAGCAAATCAGAGAACTCTTCCAGGGTAGGGACCAGCTGGAAGTCTTGAAAGGTGAAGCACTGGTACAGAGGGTCATAAAACTGGGTCAGGACACTCATCAGTTGTTGGTCCCACTTTGTCGTGACTAAACTGAGAAGAGAACCATGCCTCTGGATGAAGGAAGTAGTATTTGGAATTCTGCTAACCAACTCTTTAAGCAACTCAGGTGGATGAACAAAGTTGAACCGGATATTATTCTTTCGCATAGGCATCATGATGTCCTACAAAACAGAGCAAAGGTGAAACCCTCTTGTCTTTGAAATGGTCAGTCCTTATGCAGGATGCATGCAATGTTTATGATGGCATGATGTTATGATAAAGCACACCACAAGTATTCACAAAGGCAAACATGATAAGGCACACAAGTCACACAAGACAAGCCCTTAGAGTTTAGGACAGCATGGGGTCTAGGTATTACCCTCTTTCAGTTTGTTGGTTAAGACCTGTTCTATCAGAAGTAACCGGGTTCTAGAGGATCCCAATATCACTGACTACCCTCAATCGGTCATAACTCCAGCATCGCAATCTTTTCTTGCGGCCAGAACCATCGCGAGAGTTTAGCCTCAATGGGTGTAGCATACTACTACTGTTCTATTGGCCAAGTTGGGTCATTTAAGGTTCTAAGGTCGGTTGGTGCTTAATGACTCCTCAGAAGACCCATATTCTCCTCGTTGCAACACAAGGGATATCGGTACAGACCAAGGCGCCACACCAACGTAGCCACTGTTTCACCCGTGTCGGTCTACGCTGGACAGGTCCCTCACAGCTTATGCTACCTAACAGGGTATCCCCAGATCCGGGTTAGGATCTATGTAACTCCGATGCAGCCCACAATAATAAAGCAAACAAGCACAACAATTGAAAACACAAGTATGAGCTATCCTAAGGTACACCTCACTTTATAAGTATCCCCAGCAGAGTTGCCAGTCCTGTGATCGGTGGATCTGGAACTGACTGTTTAACGCTGGTTCGCGAAATGTCGCGGAAGCAAGAGTCGCCACCGTCTTTTATTTTCTCCAATATGGACAGGACAAAAGCACAGCAAAATTCCTTATGAGATAGTTTCTCGGTTCAGGAGGTAGATTTATAGAAAGGGAAGGTGTTAGCACCCTTTCTATCCATGGTTATCCATGGGCTCTTATATACTTGCTCATTGTGTTTTCAAAAGTGTTTGCTTTTCAAAGTGTGAGTGGGTTTGAAAAAGTTTCGTTTAAAGATTTCATATCAACTCTTGTATCAGTCCTCGAGAGTGTTTGAAAAATTGTTTTGAAAGCTTTTTGAAAGTGTCGGTGTGAAAAGAGTTTGATTTGTTTTTTAATAGAGTGAGTATCTACGAGTCATATACCTACCCTAAGGAATTAAGCTGTGTAGAAGTCCTTAAGGTAGCGCCATCCCACCATTGAGAGGTAGGTAGCACCACCGTTGGAGGTGTTCGGGTCAATTCGTTTTTAGGGACAGTGTGGTCACCAGAGCATCAGTAGGACACCTTAGAAGCTACCCTTATGCCATTGATCCTTTTGAATTCCGAGGCAACCGTTTCGAGGCAACTGGATCATGTCATGGACATAAGAACTTACTAAAACGTCCTATACTCGACGACCACGTTTCGAAGGCAAGGCAACAGTGAGGCGTACCCTAAGAGTGGTGTGTGAAGTTGTGTATTGTTTTTAGTTTAACCATTATCTTTGATCATGCATTATGGTGAGCTACGCTTGTTTTTAATTGGCATGCATTCTTTCATACAAGTTAACAGTTAAGGGGGTGCGGAAAGTAAATTGCGGAAATGTAAATCCTACGCTATTACAAGGCGCGGGTCTATACATCGCCAAAAATTACAAAGACCTGTTTTAGTAAATAAATACGGAAAGTAAATGAAAACAGTTAAAGTCTTATTTGCTATTACATGTCCGGAGCAATTACATAATAATCGAACAAATTAAATGCGCGCGAATAAATTAATCGGGAAGTCTTTAGGGTGTTGACCCTTTTAAGAAAAGGAAATTAATTTTTTGGTCTTTTTTATAATTAAAATGAAATGGAAACTAATTAATAACTAATTAATTATTTTAATTAAAAGAAAATATTTTTTGTTTTTTTTATGTTTTTTTATGTAATAAAATAGAAAAAGAAATAAAATTCTAGGTTAACCTAAATCTAAATCTATTTTAATTATTAAAAAGAATGTCAAAATAGCCTAATTAAAAACTAATTCAATTATGGTTTATTTACAAAATAAAAATAATAATAATAAAAGTGTTAATTATATTTTTTTTGGGTTTTTTATGAAAATGTTAATTGATTAATTGTGTCAATAATAAAATAAAAAGGTTAAAAATAATAGGAAATGACAAAAACAAATAAATAATAAAAAAAGGAAGTAAAAACCAAGGGGGTGTGGGCCAAATATGAGGGTGTGATGCTGAATCTTAGCCCATTAGGAAGCCAGCTCGTTTGACCCTGGGAATTGAATGGAATGCTGTTGACCAGGCACATGGTGTTCTTGCTTTCTGGGCCCTTGGATTTGCCTTGAAGACACCTGGCTTGTTGGATCTATAGGGCTTATGATGAACCTTCCTTAGAGCGCTGCACAGGAAAGTCAAATGAAAAATAATATGGGAATTGTAAGGGGACCTGGGAATCGAACCCAGGTCCCAATGCTTACCAGTGAATGCCTTGAACAAGTGAGCTGTTTGCGCGCGTTTGTAGTGTAATAGATAACAAATATTATAAAACAAAACCAACGTTAATGACATGAAACATGTAGTTGTTTAGGTATTGGCTTGCATTTTTGGTAAAACCCAAGTGTATGTGTGAATGTCATGACTGATGTCATAACATTCTAGTTTAGTTTGTACTGACTCATTAGGTACCTTTGCAGAAAAATATTGTAATTCAAGTACTGATGTTTATAAGTGTGTATCTGAGCATTTTGCAAAATGATCACATTTTGCTAAATCAGTAGACAGGTTTTCTCAGATGTCATAACAGATGTTATGACATCCTGTTCTGAACTAACAGGTTTGCAGGTTGGATAAGTCTGAGTTTTTTCAGGAAAATAACTCAGTCTTTCCTGAACAGAATCCTGCGTTTTCTGAGGGGTAACCTAGCTCAACCCTAACCTGGTTAATAAAGTCCTGTGACCTGGTCTTTAGGTCAAACGGAATTAACCCTAGGTTTTTGTGGAAACCCTAACTGAAGTTGCAGCTGCTATATATTCAACAGAGTTGCTGTTTTGCAAGGCATCCCTTTTATTGATCAGAAGATCATTTGTAATCTGTATAGGTTTGAGTATTGTACTCCAAGCAATTATCATTGTGATAAGTGACTTGGAATAGGTTTCTAATTGTAAGGGTTGTGTAGCACTCAAAGCTTTGAAGCAAGAGTGTTTGAATGTTCCTTGACTAAAGCTGTGAAGCAGAGTCAAGTTAGTTGTGTGCATCACTCAAAGCTGTGAAGCACGAGTGATTGTGTTGCTTGATTAAAAAGCTGTGAAGCTTAATCAAGTGTTTGTTTTTGAAGAGTGTCTTCATCAATTCTTAAGTCAAATTGGTTTATGTATCACTGCTGTGATTGAGGGGGAGTGAGTAGGAACTCAGGTTTAAGTTGTACTTAGATTGGAATTGCATTGGGTAGGTCTTAAGTGAAGGAGATAAACTGGTTGGTTTATTCCTGAATTAACATCTCTTATAGTGGATTTCCTCCCTAGCTTGGTAGCCCCCAGAGTAGGTGTTGTTGCACACTGAACTGGGTAAACAATTGACTGTGTTCTTTATTGCTTTTGTATTTACTGTCATATAGTAAGTCAGATACGGTGTCATAACATTGAACGTGACATTGAGTGTCTGCAGCCAGAATTTCAATTGGCATCAGAGCAGGCACCCTGCCTGTATTACTGGGTGAGATCTAGGGATATCACTTTCTGGCACTATGGACAAAGAAGGAGTTTTTGGAAATATACCACCCATTCTGGATGGAACTAATTATGACTACTGGAAACCTCGTATGATTGCCTTCCTAAAATCTCTGGACAAAAAGGCTTGGAGAGCTGCTGACAAAGGATGGATTCATCCCACCATAACTGAGAAAGATGGGACAATCAGTCTGAAGCCTGAGGAAGATTGGAGTAAAGAAGAAGATGAGTTAGCTCTGGGAAATTCAAAAGCTTTAAATGCCTTGTTCAATGGAATTGATAGAAACATTTTCAGACTAGTACATCAATATGAACTGGCCAAGGAAGTTTGGGACACTCTCAAAACTAATCATGAGGGCACTTCCAAAGTAAAAATGTCAAGGCTTCAGATGTTGACCACCAAGTTTGAGAATCTAAAAATGATGGAAGATGAAACCATTCATGAGTTTCACATGAACATCTTGGAGATTGCCAACACCTCAGGAGCACTGGGAGAAAAGATGTCAGAAGAAAAACTGGTAAGGAAGATTCTCAGATCCTTGCCTAAAAGATTTGCAATGAAGGTAACTGCCATAGAGGAAGCCCAGGACATCAGCAAGTTGAAAGTGGATGAACTTATTGGGTCTCTTCAGACTTTTGAGATGGGGATCACTGATAATGGTGACAAGAAGAACAAAAGCATAGCACTTGTATCCAACGCTGATGTTGAAAACAAGGAGGATGAAGAAGAAAATATATCAGAAGCTATTGCTATGCTTGGAAGACAGTTCAACAAGCTCATCAAAAGAATGGATCCAAAGTCAAGGTCTAATGTTCAAAACATTCCCTCTGACATTGACAGTTCCAGCAGAAGACCAAGGTCATAAGATAAGGGAAACCAAGGCAGAGGTATTCAATGCCATGGATGTGAAGGATATGGACATATTCGAGCTGAATGTCCTACCTTTCTTAAGAAACAAAAGAAAGGAATGACTGTTACTTGGTCTGACTATGATTCAGAAAGTAATTCTGAAGAAGAATCTGCCAAACTAGTTACTGCTCTAACTAGTGTTTGTACTTCTGAAAGTGACACTAGTGATGAAGAAGTGACATTTGAAGAACTTGCTGATACCTACAAGAAATTGTGTATCAGAAGTGCTGAAGTCTGTGTGCAGAATGAGAAACAGTCAAAACTCATTATAAAGCTGGAGGCGGAAAAAAGGGCAGATCTTGAAACTATAAGTCACCTAGAAGGGGAAGTTCAATTACTGAACTCACAACTGAACCAAATGACAAAATCTGTCAAGATGTTGACCAATGGATCAGATAAATTGGAAGAGATCCTACAAGTGGGACAAAATGTGGGAAACAAATCTGGTCTAGGATTTGTGGAAGCTAAGAAACCTGGTGCAGACAAGAAGATCAGGCATGTTAAACAATTGTCAAAGCAGATGTCTCAACACACCTCTCAACATCAGAAATATATGAAGAAAAAATACCAAAGATGGAGATGTCATCATTGTGGGAGATATGGCCACATAAAGCCCTTCTGCTTCAGATTACATGGATATCCTAATCAGAACTCAGGTGCTAAACCTAAGCCAAAAGGGGTACCACATACTCCTCATTGGAAGAAAAAGGCTACTGCCCTGATAGCCCATACTTCCCTGAGAGTGTCTGCAAAGGAAGGCTGGTACTTTGACAGTGGATGTTCCAGACACATGACTGGATTCAAAAATCTCCTCAATAATGTTATGCCTCACACCACCAGTTTTGTGACCTTTGGAGATGGTGCTAAAGGTGAAGTCAAAGGAGTTGGTAATTTGGACTGCCCTGGAGTTCCAAGTCTGAATAAAGTACTGCTGGTAAAAGGGTTGACTGCTAATCTCATTAGTATCAGTCAATTATGTGATCTAGGATTCAAGGTCAACTTCTCAAGATCTGAATGTCTAGTAATTAATGAAAAACTAGAAGTTGTAATGAGAGGAATCAGATCCAAAGATAACTGCTACTTGTGGCAGCCTGAGAACACTGATATCTCCACTATGTGTCCAATTATCAAAGAAGAAAAAGAGATGAAACTGTGGCAGCATAAGCTTGGTCCCCTTCATCTAAGAAGAATGAAAAGAGCTATTTCTATGGAAGCAGTCAGAAGAACTCCAAAACTACAGGTTGATAATATCTGTGATGTGGCAAATAAACTTGAAGAAGGATGTGTTGTCAGAACCATAAGTCATCTTGACAAGGATGTTGGAAATAACAAGTCTAATAAATTCTGTTTCCCTGAAGAAATGAGGCTTGAAGTCTCCTCTCCTATAACTCTCCATCAAAATGGACTGGACAAACAGAAAATTATTCAAGAATCAACCAAGAGAATGCCTTCCCAATTCTGTGCGGAAATAGTTGCTGCTAGGAAAAACTGTTCTCAAAACATCTGGTCAAAACAGATGCTCCCTGAGTACAATGTTACACAAGATGTTGTGACATTGTGTTGTGACAATCTGAATATAATCAACATTTCCTTGAACCCTATTGACTTTGAAGAGAAGAAGTCATTTAAACTGGAAAATAGTTTCTCTAAGCTTCAGCTGACTGATTCTTCTACCAAGGCTCTTGTTGGAAATAAACTTGAAAATTTGAAGGGCAGGTTGGGTATTCACCAACATAAGATTTTATAGCAATTAATTTTGCTTAAAACAAAGGTTGAAGGAATTAATTTTATTAAGTCTATCTTTAGTGGGTTAATCATATACTTTCACAATTCTTTCAAAATCTTTAAGAAGTTGAAAAGACTCCCTTTTACCCCCTACCTCTCTCGTCCTTGCAACCTGTTTCCTCCTCACAATCAAAGATTTTTCTCAAACTGCTGCCATTACTCAAAGTCAATCAAAATGTCTCAGACATCGTCTTCAACCATGGCAACTTCGTCATCCTCATCATCGTCATCATCTGACCAAGATTCTAGGGCAATCACCCCATGCATAGAATCTGAAGTTCTTGAGGTCACTCCTCTCAGAGAGATGGCAACTGACCCAGCCAAAGTCAAAAAGCTCAGAACCAGACATGCAGGAAGAGCTCAAGCTACAGCCTCTGGTAATTCTTCTCATCCTTCGTCTTCTGTACCTAATAGAGAAGGATCAGTTCAAGTTCATCAAGCTATTGCTAGGATGGTTACTAGTATACTGAGTGGCAACCAATCTGTACCGGGGATCTCTGTCCCTTTAAACCAATCAGAAAGTCCAAATGTGGAAGTTTCTGATAATGTAGATGTCACTGAGAATGTTGTGACACAAAAAGACAACATTCAGAACCCTTCAGAAAAGGCTGCTGATCCACCTATCATTGATGTGGATGAGGATTACTCAGATGATGATCTGATTGCTAATGTGAACCCTAGCATAGCTAGGAGATTGATGAAAAGAAAGAGTAGTCAGAATGATAAACCTAATGCTAAGAAATCCAAGGCTGAAGGCATGGCTGAGAAAAGTATTCAGACAAAAGGGAAGAAGGCCCAGGTGCATACTGCTAGACAACCAATCTCTAAGAAGAGAAAAGAACCTGAATCTTCTGATTCTGATGAGGAATCAGAATTTGAGATTGATATTGAAGAAACTCCTATCAGAAGGAAGCTCCCCTCCAGCAAAATTGCTAGAGTGCCTGAAGTCCCAACAGACAACATCTCTTTTCATCATCCTGACAATGCAAACAGATGGAAGTATGTTTGCTTAAAGAGAATAGCCTTAGAGAGAGAACTCAACAATGATGCCTTGGAGTGCAAAGACATCATGGACCTGATCAAGAATGCTGGACTAATGAAGACAGTGATAAAGTTTAACAAATGTTATGAAAATCTAGTCAAGGAGTTTGTAGTGAACTTGTCTAATGATTGTGCTGATGGAAGGTCGGCTGACTTTGAAAGTGTTTTTGTTAGAGGAAGAAGGGTCAAGTTCTCTCCATCAGAAATCAACAAGTTTCTTGGAAGAACAAATGAGGACTGTCCTGATCTGGAGGCAACTGACAATGAAATTTGTCAAACCATCACAGCCAGGCAAGTAAAGTGCTGGCCCTTGAAAGGCAAGCTGAATGCCAGTAAACTCAGCATGAAATTTGCCATCTTGCATAAAATAGGTGCAGCCAATTGGGTGCCTATAAATCATAAATCAACTATCTCCACAGGATTGGGGAGATTTATTTATGTTGTGGGAACCAAGACTGCTTTTGACTATGGCAGGTACATCTTTGAACAAACTTTAAAGCATGCTGGCAGTTATGCTGTCAAAGGACCAATTTCCTTTCCCTCCCTCCTTTGTGGAATCATCCTTGCACAATATCCTGATGTCCTTGTGGCAAGAGATACAGTCTGCAAAAGAGCTCCTGCCCTTGGGTTGCACTACAAACTGTTTCAGGGATCTCATGCTCCAGACATTGTCATAACATCAGCTGAGACATCGCCTGTGAAGACCCAGTCCAAGACATCAGATGTCATAGCTGTTTTAAAAGAAACTTGCAAAGAGCTGGATGCTAGAAAAAGGACCCTAGAAATTCTAATTGCCAGGCTAGAAAAGGAGGAAGCTGAAGAAAATAGAAGGGAAGAAGGTGTAGAAGCTGAAGGTCATCTCAACATTGAAGAAACTAGCTCCTCTGAGTCTGATGACAGTGCTTGAAGGTTGGTTGCTGTTTGGTGGTGTTGCTGGTCAGTGCTGATATCTGGTGGAGTTTGGAAGTGTGTTCAGTTTTTTTCTGCTGCTGCTCTTATTAATTGTTTTTGGATAACTGTATAATCATTATGAGCATGTATCTTTGGCCCATTTGTGGCTAAAGAGGGGGAGAATATTTTGGTACTTAATATGTACTTGCTCAATTAGACATTTTATTTTTCTGCAGTCATTTATATCTGCTGCTATCTATCTCTGATTGCTTAGGGTCTTTAGCCAAAAATCTGCCAAAGGGGGAGTTTGTAGTTGTTTAGGTATTGGCTTGCATTTTTGGTAAAATCCAAGTGTATGTGTGAATGTCATGACTGATGTCATAACATTCTAGTTTAGTTTGTACTGACTCATTAGGTACCTTTGCAGAAAAATATTGTAATTCAAGTACTGATGTTTATAAGTGTGTATCTGAGCATTTTGCAAAATGATCACATTTTGCTAAATCAGTAGACAGGTTTTCTCAGATGTCATAACAGATGTTATGACATCCTGTTCTGAACTAACAGGTTTGCAGGTTGGATAAGTCTGAGTTTTTTCAGGAAAATAACTCAGTCTTTCCTGAACAGAATCCTGCGTTTTCTGAGGGGTAACCTAGCTCAACCCTAACCTGGTTAATAAAGTCTTGTGACTTGGTCTTTAGGTCAAACGGAATTAACCCTAGGTTTTTGTGGAAACCCTAACTGAAGTTGCAGCTGCTATATATTCAACAGAGCTGCTGTTTTGCAAGGCATCCCTTTTATTGATCAGAAGATCATTTGTAATCTGTATAGGTTTGAGTATTGTACTCCAAGCAATTATCATTGTGATAAGTGACTTGGAATAGGTTTCTAATTGTAAGGGTTGTGTAGCACTCAAAGCTTTGAAGCAAGAGTGTTTGAATGTTCCTTGACTAAAGCTGTGAAGCAGAGTCAAGTTAGTTGTGTGCATCACTCAAAGCTGTGAAGCACGAGTGATTGTGTTGCTTGATTAAAAAGATGTGAAGCTTAATCAAGTGTTTGTTTTTGAAGAGTGTCTTCATCAATTCTTAAGTCAAATTGGTTTATGTATCACTGCTGTGATTGAGGGGGAGTGAGTAGGAACTCAGGTTTAAGTTGTACTTAGATTGGAATTGCATTGGGTAGGTCTTAAGTGAAGGAGATAAACTGGTTGGTTTATTCCTGAATTAACATCTCTTATAGTGGATTTCCTCCCTGGCTTGGTAGCCCCCAGAGTAGGTGTTGTTGCACACTGAACTGGGTAAACAATTGACTATGTTCTTTATTGCTTTTGTATTTACTGTCATATAGTAAGTCAGATACGGTGTCATAACATTGAACGTGACATTGAGTGTCTGCAGCCAGAATTTCAAAACAAAAAAAACGCGCTGAAATTTTGAATGCCCCAACCATGTCCTGCCACGCCAGCCTTCTTCTTCATCGTTGTACCTGTAATACAATCAAATAGCGGGGGTTTTAAACCCCCACTAAACACAACCTGCAAAAATAGCGAATAGCACATGCTTGAACATAAATTGAGCGTGAGGTCATGGTTGTGTTCGTTTGGATGTCACGATTTCAGTGGCATCGGTTTGCTGGCCTAATTTTTCCACATGAGGAAACGCCTAATTTTGAGCTTCTGAAAACCTAATGTCCATCAATGGCAGTTTTTGATATAGGATGCTATAGTTCAATTGAATGGTACCAAAAGCTTCAGAATGTCCCTATGAGTATAAATCAATTCAAAAAGAATGTCAAAAACGCATGAATGATTATATAGAATTCAAGAAAAAAATGCAAACCGTTTGGCCTGAGTTCTAAGATTCTGGGCACGTTTGGATTGGTTTTTGATTGCAAAAGCTTCCTTGGGATACCAGGAATGTGTTTGGATTGGAATGGAGGTTTAAAAGGTGCTGCAAATGGGTTTTCAGATTTCAAGTTTTTGTGAAAATTTTGCAACTTGGTTCTCAGTTTGTATGGCTCTCTAGGTCGTGAATCCTTTTGTGATAGCTTGTATATAGGTTATGTAACCAGTTTTAATCAGAATTAAGGCCATTAACCTTATGCATTCATGTTTGAGATTTGCCATAACCTCCATTGAAACACTTTCCATTTTTGTGTCAAAATTTGAATTCTTGCTTGATTTAGCCCTTTGCACGAATTTGGAATGGTCATGATGGTGTATCAAAGCATTTCAATACAAAATATACCCTTTAATTAATTTTCTTGATTTTTATTTGATTTTAAAAGATTTAAAATGAATTAAATCAAATAAAATTAAATAAAAATGGAAAAATTAATTTTAAATCTTGAAATAATTTGTGGGACACGTGGGAAGCATGGCCAAGCTGAAACAAGTGGAAAAAGTGGGGCCCTTTTGTCAAAAATGAAGTTTCAAGGATGAATGATTTTGGCCATTTCACAAAAATTTCCCAACTTATCCAATGCATATCTTGCTCAATTTTGAAGCTATGAACATGTTCTTGGACATTTTGGAAAGGTCTTGAAGTCCTCTAACCAATGTCTTTGGTCCCATGTCATTTTGATTTACCAATATTAAGTTATGGTCCTTGACTTAAAGTCCCTTTTTGTTGACTTTTGAAAATGACCTATAATGATGAAATTGATAACTTTTTGTGAGAGCATTTCTTGGACTTGGAATGTGAAGATGAGTTGTAGGAAATGTCATCCCCTTCAAAATGAGCATTGAATGGGATTTTTCTGATGAACCATGAAAAAGTTATGCTTTGGTCAAGTTACAGTTGACTTTTCAGCTATCCAAAAATAGAAACTTTTGCATCTTGATGATTTTTGAGCCATTCTTGTGAAATCATGGTCAAGATTTGACCAAATGATGATTGTGGCTTCAAAATAAGATGTTGACCAAAAATTTTGACTTTTGACTGCCAAATGACCATTTTGCCCCTACAGTTGATTGTGGAGCAATTAGGGTTTTTGACTGTGCAACTTGACCTTGTGAGCCTTGAAACTTGACATGTAGGTGCTTGACAATGTGTATGAGCATATGGGACTTGATTGAGCCCTTGAAAACCTCAACTTCCTTGCAGGAACCAAAACCCTAATTTGCATGGCTTAGGAGAGTGGTTGACTGTGTAGCCCTTGAGTAGACTTTGAACCATTTGAGGTGATGCTTGTCAAAACTTTGAAGAATATGGGAGGGCAAATTTTGGGGTACAACACAAGGGTTCAATGGCACCATCTTGACTTAATTACATGGTTCAAAAGATCTCAAGTTCATTGGATTGACAGATGAAATTTGCAGTCAACTGATCAAAAGTCAATTGTACACAAAAAAGTCAAACTTTGACTTTTTGGCCAAAATCAAGTACCAAGGGTCATATTTCATCAAGATATGTCAAAATGTGAAACTTGTTGATCAAGAAAACCAAATTTGAAAATTAGGGTTTTGAATTTGAAATTTTTCATAACTTAGAATTTTTCTAAGTATACAAATTTTCTTACTTATTTTTTCTCAACTTTACACCACTTTTACACCATGATGCCTAATGATTCAAGGAAACTTCCCAACATGAAAGTTGTAGATATCCATGAAATCTACAACTTCTCTTCACAAACTTTTCCCTAAAGATGCTTGGATCTCAAGTTATGAATTTGTGAATACATGGTCATGAACTTCTTAACTTAGTGAAATTTTGCCCTAATTTAGGCAGGTTTTAGACCCAACTTCATGGAAATTTTTCACCTAGTTCCAAGAGGTATATCAAAATTCCTTTCAAAGATGGATTATAGATCACATTGCAAGCTTTCCAAAATGTCTAAGAACTCTCCAAGATCATTTTTGAGTAGGGAGAATCGAAGAGAGGAAGTTGACATTTTCTCACTTTTGTTCAAGCCATTTTCATGAAGAACCAAGTTGCAAATCAAACCTATGCTGGCTATTTCATGCTTTACAGGTCCTAAACTTGCTACACACTCCTTAATTAAATGCATATTCAGTTGACAAAGCCTCTATCCATGCTTTTGAACCTTTATCCAATTGATAATTCCACTTATGGCAAAAAGGTCCCATTGCCATTTTCATAAAGAAGCACTTTCGCAAACTTGTCAACTTGGAGCTTTGAACCTGTCCCCTTGATACAAGCAAGTACCACAGGTCTCAAGCAACTTGTACAAACTCATACCAACCCTAAAGCAAGCTGGTACAAGCATGTGGGTTTGGTCTTGTCACTTTGCTTCAAGTACAAGAAAAGTTGCAAAAAGGTTAGGGGTTGTACAGCTGATAGAGAGCTGACTTTAGATCATTTCTATAATAATATGCAAAGGATATGCAACACATAACACACTTGGCAAGGACCTGAAACTCTCTCAAGCAGCAAAACACCAAAAAACTGCCCAAACATACAGTTTCTGCAGATACACATCCAACATCCATTTGGCTCGTGCGTTTTGTGTTTAGACCATTCAAACATCTTACATATTAGATATCAAACTCATCCAAACCATCATCCATGTTCTGTAACCTCTTTTTCACTACCTGCCATTGTTAACTTTGAAGCTTGCAGTTGTACTTGGTCAGGGAGTTCTAGCCACTTTCAGAGCAAGGCAAGAGTTGGAATAGATTCTGGGAAGCTCAAGGAAGCTCAAGCAATCATCAGGCCTTCATTAAAGTCCCTACATTTCCATACACGATTCCAGCTGAAGGATGTATTTTTTCAAACTCTATCTCCTTATACAGGCAACCTCAAGTCACAATTTGTGAATAAAAAATGTAATTCTCATCATAACGAAGATGTACATATCATTATATTGCATTTATATTACTTGTGCTAAGAGAATTTGGAGTTTGAAATCTCTGAAAATTTTAGGTCACGATTTAGGGATTTCAAAATTCTCTTTGATCTTTGATAGTTAGATTACATAATTTATATGGTTGGAATCGTGAGTTCAAATGCTACATTTTTCATGTTATAAGTTTTCATTTTTATGAAAGCATGAGGAAGTTACAGGTTGACCGACCATGGTGTGAGGAAGGAGAAGGCAGGACAGGGATGAAGCTGTCTTGGGCTTTTTTGGCTTCCTGGGCTCGTTTTTGCTAGCATCATCACCACTATTTTTCTTTTTTTCACACCCCGCTAACTCTTTTATATTTTATATTTTTTTCATTTTTATATTTTATATTTTTTATTTATTTTCTTTAATGATAAAAAATCCTAAAAAATAACTTAATTATTTTTACACCTTTATTTTATTTTTTTATTATTTCTCACATAAAAAATTAACTTATTTTGATAGAATATAATTTATTTTTTTAATAAACTCATAAATATAATTAAATATACTTAATATTTTTATTTTACATTTCATACTTACAAATACCTATTTTTTGCATATATTTATTTTTAATATTTATATACAATATTATTTATTATTTTTTATACAAAAAATGCACAAAATAATAATATAGAAATATTATTTTCTTTTAAATGAAAATTAGGGTTTAATCCCTTTCAAAAGAATTAAATATTTTTCCTTATTTTTTTAGGTTTAAATTAAATATTCTTTTATACAAAAAACAAGACATAAAAAATCTTTTCTTTACATACATATTGCATTACATTTTAAATATTGTATTATAATTATTTTAATTCGCACAAATTCGATTTGGTTGTAATAATATATTTAGCTTTATATTTGTGAAAATCCCCATTCAAACTTGTATTCCCCCCTCCCATAAAATTGTTGTAATAGCTTAGTATATTTACATTACGCAATTTATTGCTTTCATATGCCATGATTAGTAATTAGGGTTTGTATGACAAGAATGAAACAAAACAAATAGAAAACCCTAAATGCAAGATCAAAAGCATGAAAATGACATACTTTACACACAAGCACCCTTAGGGTTTCTCCCACTTGGTTGCCTAAAACAAAATGGCCATGTTACGCATGCGAAGTATCTTGGCAAAACAAAACAAATATAAGATCATAGTCCCTCGATGACGCTATTCAAAAGTTTCCTTACAAAATGATCTTGGTCCCTCAAAAATGCTAAGATACTTGGCAACATTGCTATCATGGCTATACGATGACCCACGCCCGTCCCGTTTACATCCAAAGATAGGGTTGCTTACCAAATCAATGGTAAGACAACAATGTCAAAGGAATAAAAAATACACAAGAAAGACATTTGAGTAGGTATATAACTTCTAAGTTACTTGCTCCATTTCAAACAAACAATCCTTGCTATTTTCAAAACAAACACACACATTTCAAAAACATCTTACAAACATTAAAAACATTTTCAAAAGACAAACATCTTTGTATACATTCTTACGAACGAGAATCATTACAAAGATTGCCTAAACGAATGGCCTCTTTTACAAAATACTTTCAAAACCACATCAAACACCATTTCAAACAAAACCAAAGCAAGTGATCTAAAGCAAGTAACTAAGAGCCCATGGAAAACCATGGATGAAAAGGGTGCTAGCACCTTCCCTTTTCATAATCTACCCCCCGAACTCAAGAAAACGTCTCAAAGGTCTTTCCTGTGCTTTTTCACCTTTCCTTTTAGATAAAAGAAAAATCGGTGGCGACTCTTGCTAACCGCGACATTTGCGATAAAACGCAAAACCTCAAGTCAGTTCTCTCACCGCATCTCACACCTATTTTTCTTTTTGTGAACTGAGATTTATCTTTGTGATTTGAAAATGGAAAATAAAGCCCATGATTGAAATTTATTTGTATGAGGCTTTGAGCTTTAACACATGACCTCTTAATTTTTCTTATTCCAAGCATAACCCTTATGATGAGAAAAAATTCATTATAAACAAATAGTTCCTGAATTTTTCACATACTTGCAAATTTTTCTTTTCCTTGTTTCATGTGCAACTGAGAATTGGGCGATCAAGGTTGAAGGACAAAGAGGCTATAGCGAGGAGTGAATGAGTTTCTTGAAGATGAAGAGAATGAAGAAGCATTATTTATTTCCTTTTCCTTTTGTAAACAAGACAAAATGTGATTTGTATCTTAAATTGAAATCCTTTTTGAAGTATATTCTGAAATTGTTTTTTTGTAACATAAATTAATGGAACCTTGAAGTTTATTTGAAAACTTGGATGATGATCGTTGAATTGGAATTGAATTTTTGTGTTTTGGGTAAATTCTTCCGGATTATTGAATATTTGATACAAACTATTTATTGAAAATAAATTTGAGCTTGAAATGATGCTTATTTGTATGGCTCAAAATTGTCCACCTGAATGAAATTTAATTTTGAAAGCGGATATTTCAAACGTGATTAGCCTGAATATCTCAAATGATGGATGCAATTGAATCCTTGAACCATTCTTGAAAGAGCCAACAATTCTTCGAGAACATTAGTCAAAAATCCACTTTAATTCAAATAATTACCAATGCTTCAAACACCCATGACTTGAACTAGTCAACAACCATCCAATAAATCCTGCACCTAACATTCTATACCATAAACGATCTCATAATAAAAACAAAAGTCTTGAGGAAACGATTAGGACAAGAACTAAACTTAGGAGTTATGAACATTCTAAATCACAAAATGACCCATAGCATTTTCACCAACTTTTCATAGCCTTTTAACCATAATTTGGCCTAGATCCTTGAAGAGAATTTGTTGATGACATCAATTAGGAGAATATGCAAAAATAATTATCTCAAGGTCTTGTAATTTGAATAAATAACGATCAGACGGCCGTTACTTGAAATTAGGTCAAAATTCAAGATGCGACTTCTAACGCATTCGAATTTTGATGACCTTCTACGCGTAATCAGCTCTTGACTTGTGAAGAGAAATTTGAGGTGGCATCAGGGAGAATCGTACGCAAGGAAAACCGCTCAAAAACAATGAATAATGAAGAAGTTACAATCGTTTGAATTTGTTCTCGCCAAAAGGATTGATTTTGGGGTTGCTGCAGTCATTTTCAGTCATCTGAACCATTGGTTGAGCAAACTTGTACTGCGAGGTTTGAAAACTGGTTTAAATAACTCTGAGGAGATATGAAGACCTATGAAAATCATTTGAAACCTTGATGGCTCAATTTTCTTTGAGAAGCGCCAAACCCTAATTGCTGATTGTTTGCCTAGGAAGAGAATCTGCTTGATTAACTTTTGAGCCAAATTGAGTGTTTTAGAAACCCTGGGATAGCATTTTGAGTGGGAAATGGGAGGGAAAATTTTGGGGTACAACAGCTGCCCCTGTTCAATCTTCTTAAACTTGAAAAGCGAGATCGACGTGTTTGTTGTTCGTGGCTTAAAACTAGAAGATGATTGAACACTAGAGTGCCCTGAAATTTGCACTTGATGATGCGCTGGTCGATTGTGTAAGGAAATGGGCTTAAAGATGCCATTTGGAGAAGCGATGGAGAATTTTCAGAGATGGGCTTATAGATGCCATCCAAAGATGATTGTTGACAGAAAGTCTGAACTCGATTTTAACAGAAAATGAATCAGAATAAACAGTTGAGAGATTTAATTGAACCAGTGAATCTGGAAACGAATCAGAATAAACCGTTGAGAGATTTATCTAAACCAGTAAGAATCTGGAAACAAATCAGAATAAACTGTTGAGAGATTTATCTGAACCAGTAAGAATCTGGAAACGGATCAGAATAAACCGTTGAGAGATTTATCTGAATCAGTGAATCTGGAAATGAATCAGAATAAACCGTTGAGAGATTTATCTGAACCAGTAAGAATCTGGAAATGAATCAGAATAAACCGTTGAGAGATTTATCTGAACCAGTGAATCTGGAAATGAATTAGAATAAACCGTTGAGAGATTTAACTGAACCAATGAATCTGGAAATGAATCAGAATAAACCGTTGAGAGATTTATCTAAACCAATGAGAATCTGGAAATGAATCAGAATAAACCATTGAGAGATTTAGCTGAACCAGTAAGAATCTGGAAACGAATCAGAATAAACCGTTGGGAGATTTAACTGAACCAGTGAGAATCTGGAAACGAATCAGATAAACCGTTGAGAGATTTAACTGAACCAATGAGAATCTGGAAACGAATCAGAATAAACCGTTGAGAGATTTAACTGAACCAGTGAGAAATTGGAAACGAATTAGAATAAACCGTTGAGAGATTTATTTGAACCAGTAAGAATTTGGAAACGAATCAGAATAAACCGTTGAGAGATTTAACTGAACCAGTGAGAATCTGGAAACGAATCAGAATAAACCGTTGAGAGATTTAACTGAACCAGTGAGAATCTGGAAACGAATCAAAATAAATTGTTGAGAGATTTAACTGAACCAGTGAGAATCTGGAAACGAATCAGAATAAACCGTTAAGAGATTTAACTGAACCAGTGAGAATCTAGAAACGAATCAGAATAAACCGTTGAGAGATTTATCTGAACCAGTGAGAATCTGGAAATGATATTTTGCTATGTAGATGGTCGACCAGTCTTTTCTTGTTGAAAATCTTTATCTGTTGGAAATTTGTTGATGATAATTTCCTATCGAATGACTCTTTCCTGCAAAAGGTGAAGAGTTAATTGTATGCAATGTTATGATGTATGTGATGCATGGTGTAATGTTTATTTCTCAAAATGAATGAGATTGCACTGTATGTACTTGTGTTGTTAATGCTATGACGCATGGATGCAAATGTATGGAATTAAAGATTGTTTGTGTCGTAGCATTGTTGGAAGCGTGGAAAATAAATCCCTTCTGAAGCACTGATGGGTGAATCTCCAAATATAAACTCTGTTGTAGAAGGGAAACGCCAGAAATTGCTTGTAGACTTCGTGAAATCCTGCTGGGGAAATCTGAGAAGTTGGGCAACTTACTGGGGAACCTCTGGAACGGTAGTTAGAAGTTTTGCTCTGTCAGGGGTATAAGAACGCTTGATACCAACAGGCTGCATATTGGAGATACGTTAATGATTCTTTAGTAGGATGTATTTTCTTTCGTTCTTGCTGGAGAAAATACCTGCGGGGATTTTATGGAATGGCCTATAGATATTATCCTATTTCTTAAAGTCATTAGTAATTGTCTTTCCGTTTTCTGTTTATTTGTAATAGTAATCACGTTCAAATGCATATGTTCAAAAATAAATCATTGGACGTTTTTGTAAACAAAACACAAAAACAAAGAAAAAAACAAGATGGTTTTGCACTTCCAAAAGGGATATCTTTGTATTAACTTGAATAAGTATTTTTGTACAATGAGATGAGCATTCTAGCGAGAGAATGTCGTCGTAAAAAATGAAAATTGATACAGAGAAAATATAGCTATGTGCAAATAATCCCATGGGGTTCCCATTCTGTTATAGTCTTCATGTCTCTGAGTGTCTTGTCCATTTATCGCCTCGGCGAAGTTGATTGGATTGATTAGAGTCGTTTGAGTTGATTGGTCAATGCTGAAAATTGTCTGCAAGATGACTCAACGAGACATAGTCATACGCTTTAATTCCCTAACTTTTGCCTAGACCGTCCTTTCGGGTTTTCGATCCACCGGGATACCCTTTTTTGCCCAAGCCGCCCTTTTGGGTTTTCGGCTTGTCGGGTGTACAAATTTTTTTGTATTTTATCCCTAATTTTTTCCTGAACCTTTTGGTTTGCCGAGATACCCTAATGTTTGCCTAGGTCAGTCAACCTAGCGGGTCCTTATTCATGCGTAGTATCTTTTAACTATGTCCGTATTGACAGGGTGAGGAAGGTCGTCGCCATCCATAGTGGTCAAGATCATTGCCCCACCAGAGAATATGCTTTTGATTACAAACGGCCCTTCATATGTAGGAGCCCATTTGCCCGTGGGATCACCTTGTGGCAAAATGATACGCTTGATTACCAAGTCACCGACCCGATATACTTGACGTTTGACCTTTTTGTTAAAAGCTTTGATCATGCATTTTTGGTATATCTGACCATGACAGATAGCTGCAAGCCTCTTCTCATCAATTAAGTTCAACTGGTCAAGTTGAGTCTGGATCCACTCTTCTTCATTCAAACCAGCATCCTTCATGATCCTCAGAGAGGGGATCCGGACCTCAATAGGTAAGACAACCTCCATGTTGTATACCAGAGAATAGGGTGTTGCCCCAGTTGATGTGCGAGTTGTGGTACGATACCCGTGGAGAGCAAACGGTAGCATCTCATGCCAGTCTTTGTATGTGACTATCATTTTCTGTATGATTTTCTTAATGTTTTTGTTAGCAGCTTCTACAGCGCCATTCATCTTTGGCCAGTAAGGGGGAGAATTATGATGTTGGATCTTGAATTGCTCGCACAAGGCGGTGATCATAGTGTTGTTTAGATTCGTACCATTATCAGTGAGGATTCTCTCTGGGATACCGTACCGACATATGAGATTCTGTTTGATGAACCGGGAGACCACATTCTTAGTAACGGAAGGGAAGGAGGCTGCCTCGACCCACTTTGTAAAATAGTCGATGGCCACTAAGATGAAGCGGTGTCCATTGGAGTCCGTTGGCTTGATTTCCCCAATCATATCGATTCCCCACATAGCAAAGGGCCAAGGAGCCGTTAATACATTCATAGGAACCGGAGGGACGTGCACTTTATTCGCATAAATCTGACACTTATGGTAGGTCCGAGAGTGTTGATAGCAATCTGCCTCCATGGTAGACCAATAATAGTCTGCCCGTAGGATTTTCTTTGCCATTGTATGCCCACTAGAATGGGTACCAAAAGTGCCTTCGTGTAATTTAACCATGACCCTTTCAGCCTCAACCTTGTCTACGCACTGAAGTAATACAGAGTCATGACTAAGTTTGTACAAAATGTTGTTACTAAGGAAGAACTTAGCCGATAATCTTCTTAGGAACTTCTTGTCATTCACTGAAGCCCCTTCTGGATATTCCTGACACTCGAGATACCTTTTAACTTCATGGAACCAAGGTTGATCCATTACTCCTTCAGTACCGATCTCATGACAGTAGGCTGGTTCATCCATCCGCTCAATGGTGATTTGAGGAGCCTCGTTATCCCAATTAAGTTTAAACATAGATGAAATTGTAGCTAGTGCATCTGCTAGCTGATTTTCTTCTCGCGGGAAATGCTCGAAGGTAATCTTCTCAAAATGCGGTAACAATGTCAACACATGTTCTTTGTAAGGGATAAGGTTGGGGTGTTTGGTGTCCCATTCCCCTTTGATCTTACTCATGACCAATGTTGAATCTCCAAATACATCCAAGGATTTGATCCCCAAGTCTATGGCAGCTTTGAGACCGAAGATACATGCTTCGTATTCTTCCGTGTTGTTTGTACAATTGAAGCAAAGTCTGGAAGTAAAGGGAGTATGACATCCTTCCGGAGATATGAGTACAGCACCGATACCATTTCCAAGCGCATTGGATGCTCCATCAAAGAACAGGATCCATCGAGATCCTTGTTCAGGTCCGTCATATGGCCTGATTTCTTCACAGTTGTCTAATGTCATGATGTCTTCATCCGGGAATTCAAACTTCATAGACTGATAGTCTTCCATAGCTTGGTGAGCAAGGTGATCAGCTAATACACTACCCTTTATAGCTTTCTGGGTAGTATACTGTATGTCATATTCTGTAAAGATCATCTGCCATCTCGCTATTCTCCCAGAAAGAGCGGGCTTCTCAAAGATATATTTTATCGGATCCATTTTAGATATCAACAAGGTAGTATGGGTCAGCATATATTGTCTCAGCCGGCTAGCAGCCCATGCCAGAGTGCAACAAGTTTTCTTGAACAGTGAATATCTTGTTTCACAGTCGGTAAAATTTTTGCTCAGGTTATAAATAGCATTCTCTTTTCGGCCAGACTCATCATGCTGCCCCAACACACACCCCATTGAGTTTTCTAAAACAGTCAAACACAGGATTAAAGGCCTTCCCTCGACGGGTGGTAACAACACAGGAGGCTCTTGTAAGTATTCCTTGATTTTGTCAAAAGCAACTTGGCATTCGTCATTTCGTTTGACTACTTTATCTTTCTTTAAGAGCTTGAAGATTGGCTCATAAGTAGCTGTCATGTGAGAAATGAACCTGGCGATGTAATTCAAACGTCCCAAGAATCCTCTGACTTCCTTTTCAGTACGAGGAGATGGAATTTCTTATATCGCTTTAACTTTGGCAAGATCAACCTCGATACCTTTGTTGCTGATGACAAAGCCTGGGAGTTTACCAGGCCGTACTCCGAAAGTGCACTTGTTTGGATTCAATCTCAACTTGTACTTCTTCATCCTCTCAAACAGCTTCTGTAAGTGGCCAAGATACTCTTCTTCCGTTTGCGATCTGGCTATCATATCGTCTACGTAGACCTCTATCTCATGATGTATCATGTCATGAAATAAAGCTACCATGGCACGTTGATAAGTTGCTCCAGCATTCTTCAGTCCAAATGGCATGACCTTATAGCAGAATGTGCCCCACTGTGTAACAAAGGTTGTTTTCTCCATATCCTTGGGCGCCATTTTGATTTGGTTGTAGCCTGAGAAACCGTCCATGAAGGAAAATACTTTGTGTTATGTCGTATTATCAACTAGAATGTTTATATGGGGAGTGGTAAATCATACTTGGGGCTTGCCTTATTCAAATCTCTGTAGTCTACACACATTCGCACTTTACTGTATTTCTTGGGCACAGGAACAACATTGGCGACCCATTGGGGATAAGAGGTGACAGCCAAGAATCCAGCATTGAATTGCTTCATGACTTCTGCTTTGATCTTTTTCGACATATCAGGCCTCATGCGATGGACCTTTTGCTTTACTGGGGGGACAATCTTCTCTTGTAGGCAGACGATGTACCACAATGTCTGTATCAAGTCCCGGTATGTCTTTATACAACCAGGCAGAGACTTCAACATAGTCGTGTAATAACTGAATCAGGCGCTCCTTGACACTGGGTTCCAAATTGGCACCCATCTTGACCTCCTTTTTGTCCTCCTCGGTACCTAAGTTAACTGTTTCAACCGGCTCTTCGTGCGGCTGAATGGTCCTTTCTTCCTGTTGCAACAACCTGGCCAACTCCCCTGGCACCTCACAATCTTCCTCACTTTCGTCATCGGCTTGGTAGATCGGATTTTCAAAGTCACAATTAGCCATAGCAGAATCGTTACCCATGGGATCCTGAGTGGATGTAGATCTGCATTTTAATATTTGAGTGTGTGTAAGAGCATAGCTACCTTTGAAAGAAATAAAATGTAAGAAAGAAAAGACAAAGAACACAAAATTTGATGCAAAAACGTCCATGATTCATTAATGACAAATGAGAATGAAGTGACAACCCTCACAAATGGACCGTTGTGCCTCGGGTAAGACACAAGGTTTTAAAAGTCTGAATTGTTTAAATATTACAAGCCTGAAAATATTAAAAGACAATTACTCTTGAATAAAAGTAATAGGAATTAAATCTTTGGCCTCCCAATTGTTGAGCCCTCCGCCGATGGTTAGAAAAATCCATTTGTCCATATCACAGCTGCCATCACTGTCTTCGACTGCATTAACTCCTTGATTGCTGATACGCAGAGGTGGTCCCCCAGTACGAGAACATCGAACAGCTCTTTGATCCTCTGTAGTGAACCCCAACCCAAATTTGTCGGACTTATAGGGAATATCTGGAAGCTGACCCCAGATGGTACACCCTCCTTCTTCAACTACTGCTCAAGCATCTTTCAAAGAGGCCATCTTCAGTGGAGGTCTGGTAATCTTCGGGACCTTTGGAGTAGACTTGGTTTCCGCGACTATTGATGGAACCTCCTCAAAGTTATGACAGGGAGTCCCGATGAATTCACCATCCATTTCAACATACTTGAAAGAGTTCATATGGCTAACCATGTACTCCTCCTCTCCATGAACTATGACAATCTTTCCTTTAATCGGGTATTTTAGCATTTGGTGCAGGGTAGAAGTGACGGCACCAGCACCGTGGATCCAGGGTCGACCCAATAGACAAGAGTATGAAGGGAGGATGTCCATCACATAGAAAGTTGATTCAAAAGTCTGAGTCCCAATTTTTATGGGGTTACTAACCTCTCCGTGCACTGTCCTCTTGGAACCATCAAAGTCCCTTACTATGATGTTGCTAGGTTTTAAGATGAGCCCCTCGTAGTCCAGTCAGTCGAGAGCATTTTTGGGCAAGACATTCAATGATGAGTCAGTATCCACCAGAACATGGGCAAGTGTGGTACCCCTGCATTCAATGGAAATATGCAAGGCATCGTTGGGCTTCCTTCCCTTAAAGGTTAAATCAGCGTCGGAAAAGCCCAATCTGTTATCAGCAATTAGACTGGCCACACAGTTTTCAAATTGGTCGATGGAGGTCTCTTGGGGCACGTGGGCGGTCTTAAGAAACTTTACCAAGGCTTTGGCGTGGGCCTCAGAACACAAAAGTAAAGACAACAATGATATCTTTGAGGGGGTCTGCCCCAATTGTCCTACAATGTTGTAGTCACTTTTCTTGATTATCTTCAGTATTTCTTCTATCTCCTCTCTAGAAGCTTCAAGGATGATCTCGGGACGCTATTTTTCTTGGACAGGCTCATTCAAAGCCTCTTTGCCCCTTGTATCGGTAGCAGGGATAACAGTAGGAGTATCATTGGGAGTGTCGGTAGGAGTGGCAGTAGGAATGATCACAGGAGTAGCAACGGTCTTTGGAGAAATCTCAGGTGAGAAGACTCTTCCATTTCTTGTTATTTTACTGGTCCCAGTGATATTACCGATATCGGGATCAATATCTCTCCAACTTTGTCTTTGACAGCCAACTGATCTTGCTTGACGCCATAGTAATAAACGCCAGACCCATAATTCCAGGGAACAGCTTTATCCGAAGAGTAAGACATTTGTCTTGGCATAGTGATGATTAAAGGTGCAGACCTTAGAACATATGTAATCCTGACGGGTCTTTTGGTGGAGACCCTGGGAGGATTCTCGAAAATGGTGATTATCGAAATATCTTGATAAGAACTTCTGGTAGGAGGAAGCTTTTCAAATAGGATTTCTTTACTAGTCATCAGGCGATGGGCGCCTATCTTTAGTAACAAACAGTTGTTCGGTAGAGACTTGCATAACTGACAATCTTCATCGCAGCCTGGGAACAGGCCAGCTTGCAGTAGATTCTGTTTAATGGTTAATAGAGGAGTAACTAAGTCATTCACAGAGGAGACAAAACGATCATCATCAATGGCGTTGATGCCTTGGCCATGTCTGGGCATTGGCGCCGTTATTACATTATGCGTTTCTGGGGGATCAAATTCAATCTCTTTCGCATCGATAAGGTCTTGCACCTTATTCTTTAAGGCCCAACAGTCATTTGTATCGTGCCCCGGGCTTTCAGAATGATAGGCACATCGGGCGTTCGGGTTGTAGCAAGGAGAAGCAGTATTGGGGTTCTTAGGAGCATCCTTTAAAGTTTCCAGATTGGTCTTTAGAAGGTGTGGCAAAACTTGAGACATGGTCATCTTAATCCGGGTAAATCGTCTCATGGGCGCTTCTGGTTTACGCTGATAATTTCACTGTTGATTTGGCACAGGACTAGAAATCATAACAGCCCCTACCGCTGGGCGACGGTCAGTTTTGTTTTAATTCCTAAAGTCATATGCAACACTGACCTCCTTTTTTCCAACAAAGGGCTTCTTCATCATACTTGAGGATTCATCTCTTTGAATTTTGCTGCTTTTGATACCGGCCTCGACCCGCTCACCCATCATGATTAATTCAGTAAATCCAGCTAAGAAACTCCCAATCAGGTGGTTGAAGAAAGGTCCCGACAAGGTGCCTAGGAACATATCCACTAATTCCCTGTCAGATAGAGGGGGTTGTACTCTGCCTGCGAGATCCCTCCATTTTTTAGCATAGGTTTTGAAACCTTCACCTGTTCCCATAGACATGCCTTGCAATTGCATCTTAGTTGGAGCTAAATCAGCATTGTACTGATATTGTTTGTAGAAAGCGGCGGCCAAATATTCCCAATTGCGAACATTGGTCCCTTCCAATTGATAGAACCAATCCAACTACGTCCCAGATAAGCTCTCTTGGAAGAAATGCACCCACAGATTCTTGTCAGCCGTATGGGGTTAATCTTTCTGACGTATGACCTTAGATGTAACTTTGGGCAAGAGACACCGTCGTATTTGGCGAAAGTGGGAACCTTGAATTTTTGTGGGATGACAACCCCCGAGATAAGTCTTAATTCTTCAAAATCCAAACCGGGTACCCTCTGAATCTCCATAGCATTCAAACGATCCTCTAGTTGTTTGTATGTATCATCAGCAAGAGGATATTGCTCCTCAGAGTAATCAGGTTCTTCCTCTTCTGCAGATGCTGGGTCGTTGTTCACTTCCTGGGTCCCGTCTCCTTGATTATCTCCTTCACCTGATGATGTCGCAAAGTCCAAAATTTGTCTGGCTTGTCCTTTAAACCTCCTCCCCATGATCACAACATCGGTTGACTTCTTTGCTTTCTTCTTCTTCTCTTTGGCCAGCAGAGTCTTTAGCTCCTCTTGTCCTTTTGTCAGAGCCAAGAGCATTTGTTGAAACTGGGCGTTCTGCGCCTGAAGATCTTTCACAGTCTGTTCAACATCCATCTCACTGAAATAAACAGTAGAAGGATAAGGTGACCTGTTATGAGAAACCTGTATGATGTTATGATGAATGAAGATGCAATATGCAAATGATTTTAAGGAAAATTAGAGATTTAAATTTGTTCAAACCAAAAAGGAACACACGTCATATTAAAAATCCAAGTTTGAATACATCATGCCTCATTGGGCTTACAATTAAAGAAACAAAATACAACCAAACTCCTAAGACAAAAAGACTGAACGCATCCTCTTTGGAGCAATGTAGGCATTTAGGTTTTTCTCTTCATGAAGCAGTTTGGTGAGCTCCAGAACCTTCTTCTCACTGGCGTAATACTGGGCTTCAAAGGTGTCTCGCTTTTCCATCAATTGAACCCAAGCTTTATGCAGGTCTTCGAGAGAGGTAGGCATGTCAGGATGAAGAACAGTGTATGGGACGTCTCCTTCAATAACAGGCTCAATGATGACAGGAAGGATGGAAGGGTAAGGCATTAAGAGATTTTGGGCACGAGCCCGTACCCACCTAAGGTAAGGCTCGAGAGGGATAGAGTTTTTATGTCCCAAAGTCCTACTGTCTACCTTGTTCACCATTCCCCAAGCTCGTGTAAACCTCTAGCGGTAACCTTGGTCTTCTTTGTCATAGTCGAACACCAGACCTTGGATGAGCATCTCGTGAGGACCGTCTCTTCGGGCATACCCAAACTGTCGAAGAGCTAAGCAGAGATTGTAGGTGATACCTCCCCTAATACCAAGCAGAGGTACGTTAGGGAACTCCCTACAATGGTCAATTATAGAAACATCTTCCAAGGATCTCGAACACCAACAGATATCAGAGTGGGTGAGAGACATCATCCTTTGGGACCATGTCAGTTTTTGCTCGTTCTTCAATGCTGATTGAGGTAGGTGTGACGTGAACCACTTAGCGAGTAGGGGGATACAACACAAAAGAGTACCTCTTTTCTTCATGGTGCGGGTATGAAGGCAATGCAAGATGTCTCCTAGTAAGGTAGGTATAGGATTGTGAGAGAGAAAGACTTTGATGGCATTAACGTCTATGAATTGGTCTGAATTGGGAAACAAAACCAAACCATAAATGAGAAGAGCTAGGACGTCTTCGAAAGCTTGGAAATCCAAGTCATCCCAGAATGAACGAGCTTTTTCCAATAGAAACTTAGCTAGAAAGCCTTTAACCCCGCTTCTTGTCTCCCAATTGGCTATGATGTTGGCCCTCTTCATATGCAAAGCTTCGGCGATGACTTCAGGTTTTGGAATCCCTTCTAGACCGGTGAACGGTATCTGATCAAGCATGGGCACCCCTAAGAGTAGGGAGAACTCTTCCAATGTAGGTACCAACTGATAGTCCGGGAAAGTGAAACAATGATGTACGGGATCAAAGAATTGGAATAGTACACACATCATTTCTTCTTGGAAGTTGGATGTAGCTAAACTGAGGAGTCGACCATACTTCCTGGTAAAAGGAGAATCCCCGGGCACTCTTGAAGCTAGCTCTTGAAGTTGAGGGTGTGCTTTTACAAAGCTGATTCAGATGGTGTTTCTTCAGAGGGAATTCAAGATCTACAAAACAAAAAACAAAGATAAATTTCTAAATCCTTGAAATGGTTAGCATGTGTATGATGTTCATGATGTTTATGATGTTTATGTACAAGTAAATATATACACACACAACAAGCAAGTCCCTATGTTTTAAGCTTACATGAGTTTTATAGGTAAGTACCCTCTTGAAGTTTAGTTTGCTCAACCTATCCTAGCAATAGTGATCGGGTTCTAAAGGATCTCAATATCACCGATCTTTCTCTTAGTCATTGTCTCAACATAACAATCTTTTCTTGCGGCCGAGATATCCCAAAAGTATAGCCTCAATGAGTGTAGTATCGAGTATCAACCAATTTTTAGCTCTTCACCGAAATCGGCTATCTCACTACGTCCTAATGGCCAAGTTTGTTCAATTAGGGTTCTAAAGTCAATTAGTGCTTCATGACGCCACTCAGCGGCCCCGTATTCTCCTCGATTCACCACGAGGGATACCGGTACCCACAAATGCGTCACACTAACATAGCCATTGTTTCAACCATATCGGTCTATGTCGTACAGTCTCCACAATCTATTGCTATTTACCTAAAAAGGTGTCCCAGATCCGGGTTGAGGATCAAAGCAAGCCCAATACAAAGAACTAAATATAAAGCACACAAATCAAATAATGAAAGCGAGTAAAGGTGATCTAACCCTAAGGTAACCCCACTTTTTAGAATTCCCCAGCAGAGTCGCCAATTCTGTGATACGGTGGGAGAACTGACTTGGTGTTTTGCGCTTTGATCGAATTTGTATGGATAGCAAGAGTCACCACCGACTTTTCTTTTATCCAAAAGGAAAGGTAAAAAAAGCACAGGAAAGACCTTTCGAGATTATTTCTCGGGTTCGGGGGGTAGATTATGAAAAGGGAAGGTATTAGCACCCTTTTCATCCATGGTTTTCCATGGGCTCTTATTTACTCGCTAGATCACTTACTTTTGTTTTGACAGTGTGCTTGTGGTGTGGGCTTTGAAAGTGTTTTGAAAATTTTCTTTGTAATGGTTCTCGTTTCTATAAGAACGCGTACAAAGTTTTGTTTCGAAAGATAGTTCAAAGATGTGTTTGTGGATTGTGTTTTGTAAAGTGTTTTTTTTTTAAAAGATATTTTGCAATGGTTCTCGTCTCTATAAGAACGTATACAAAAGGTCTTCTCTTTTTGAAAATGTTTTGGGGTGAAAGTGTCGGTGTAAAAATGTTTTTATCGTGAGCAGGCGAGCAACTAGGAGCGAACCTACCTACTCGAAAGGTCTCAAATGTTCTTTTCTTCCTCCTTTAGATGTTGCTATCTTACCATTGATTTGGTAAGAAACCCCATCGTTGGATGTGAAGGGACAGGCGCGGGTCAATCGTACAGTCATCGAAAGTAACTTATGAGACGCTTTAGCAATTTTCGTAAGGGACTAGATCGTTTTATCAAAGGCAACATCGAGGGTCATCGAGGGTCTACGATCTTTTTTATTGAAGGTTCATTGCTAAAGCGTCCCATATTCGAGGGACATGACTGTGTTTCCGAGGCAACAAGCGAGGTTACCCTAGAGGTGCGTGTGTGAAAAAGTTGTTTGATTCAAGTTATTGTCTTTGAAATTAGGTTATCTAGCGATTGATTTTAAATCTTGCCATACACGCATAATTACTATACAGTAACAAGTAAAACAATAAAATGCGGAAATTGAGATTCTACGCTATTACAGAGCTTCGGGAATGGGGAATACAAATTTACAAATGGGGATGGATCGAATCAACAAGGCGTTTAAAAGTATAAGTAAACAAGCAATACAACTCAATCGAATTAGAAATGAACAATTAAACTAAAACAATTTATTTAATAAAACTAATTAGCAAAATAATTAGTAATATAAAGATGATATATTTATTTAGTTAAAAGTGTTTAAATATTTTATCGCTAATTTGTTAATAAAGATTAAGAGGAAAGATTGAATTTAAGAGAAAATTATAACCAAAGAAAATCTAGAATAAAAAAGGGGGTGTTAGAGTAGAATTAAGTGTATGACCAAAGTAAACTGGGCGCTAAGTCCAAACAGTAAAAGCCCAAAGAAGATTTTTATTGCTGTTTAACAAAACAAGGCTTTAAAAGAAGAAGAAAAAAGTAAAGTCATGATGGGCTAAGGGAAAGATTTCGACCCAGGTAAAACAACATCTCAAACTACTTCTAGATTTTTTTTGTTTTATTAACATGTTAATCATAAATTAAAACTAAAAGAAAAAAAAAAGTAAATATCAGAACAAAACTTAAAAGAATAATCAGGGTTAAAATAAAAAACGGAATGAGGGTCACTTCTTCTTCTTCAGCGAACGGCGGCTTCCTCTCAGCGAACGGCGGCGATCTCTCCTTCTCCGATCAAGTCTCGTCTCTGAGTCTCTTCCTTCAATTGTCTCGCATTCATCATATCTCTACGCCGTCTCGCTCAAAAGCCACACACCAATCTTCTCGGCTGCAGCTCCTCCGCGCGCGTGCTCAACCGATTCGCATGTGGAAAGATGGAGATACAGAGCTTGAAGGTGAGTGGATGAAGGCAAGGCAGAGGTAAGGTTTCCAGAATCGTGAACATGAAGGGTGGAATCTGAGTTTGTTGCTTTGTGTTTTCATTGATGGTTTTTTTTGTATGCTCAAACAGTTACGAAAATAACATCGAAACAGTAGCGTAAAGAAAGTTCAACAACTAATCAAAACAATGCAAAGCGGAAGCATGCTTATGAGATCAGGAAGCGAGACTTACAGGATTGGAGCTTTATGAACGATCCCTTTGAATTTTTTATGTGTTGCTGCCTCTGTCCACTTTCAGTTCCTCAATCGTTCTTGCCGTTGGCTTTTCGTTTGACAGGGAAGTCTCCTTTGTAAACTTTCCTTCTTTCTCCTTTTTTTAAATTCTGAAGGGATATTTGAGGAAAATGATGATGAGGAGGATGTTTTTGCTTGGTTGTTGTATTTGCGGCTATGGTTATTGTATGAATTGTTCTTCTTTGTATATTTTGATGATCCTGTTGCTGTTAAAACAAAGAACTCTGTGATGATTTGGTGTTTTTGGTGATGTTGTTGTTGTTGTCCAGCCTCTTATTTTTTATGCCTTTGTATCTTTTTATCATAGTAGTGTGATAACATTTTGGGGGGAAATGTTTGGCCAGTTTGAACACTTGCGGCATGCTGCTGTTATATCTTTATTGCTGCAGATTTTATGTTACCTATTTTATGCAATTGTTGGGCTGTTTTGTTAGCAGGTTTGGGCAGCAATGCAGGGTTACAATGCAGTCTGCTTTTCTCTTTGTCTTATTTGTTGTATTTGTGAACCAAAAGACATGTTCTCGCCAAAAGGATTGATTTTGGGGTTGCTGCAGTTATTTTCAGTCATCTGAACCATTGGTTGAGCAAACTTGTACTGCGAGGTTTGGAAACTTGTTTAAACAACTCTGAGGAGATATGAAGACCTATGAAAATCATTTGAAACCTTGAGGGCTCAATTTTCTTTGAGAAGTGCCAAACCCTAATTGCTGATTGTTTGCCTAGGAAGAGAATATGCTTGATCAACTTTTGAGCCAAATTGAGTGTTTGAGAAACCCTGGGATAGCATTTTGAATAGGAAATGGGAGGGAAAATTTGGGGGTACAACTGTGTCGACTTAACTGAACCAGACCAAAGTCTTGGAATATCTTCAACTGGAATAGGAATCAGAGAGATCTTAGTGTCGATTTGACTGAACCAGAGAAGGTCTTTAATTAACTTTGGCTGGATAAGAATCATAAAAATCTTAGGATCGATTTAACTGAACCAAACAAAAGTCTTGGAACATCTTCAACTGGAATAGGAATCAGAGAGATCTTAGTGGCGATCTGACTGAACCAGAGAAGGTCTTGGATTAAACTTCGACTGGATAAGAATCAGAAAAATCTTAGGATCGATTTAACTGAACCAGACAAAAGTCTTAGAATATCTTCAACTGGAACAGGAATCAGGGACATCTTAGTGTCGATCTGACTGAACTAGAGAAGGTCTTTAATTAACTTTGACTGGATAAGAATCAGAAAAATCTTAGGATCGATTTAACTGAACTAGACAAAAGTCTTGGAATATCTTCAACTGGAATAGGAATCAGAGAGAACTTAGTGTCGATCTAACTGGACCAGAGAAGGTCTTGGATTGACTTCGACTGGATAAGAATCGGAAAAATCTTAGGATCGGTTTAACTAAACCAGACAAAAGTCTTGGAATATCTTCAACTAGAATAAGAATCAGAGAGATCTTAGTGTCGATCTGACTGAACCAGAGAAGGTCTTGGATTAACTTCGACTGGATAAGAATTAGAAAAATCTTAGGATCGATTTAACTGAACCAGACAAAAGTCTTGGAATATCTTCAACTGGAATAAGAATCAGAGAGATCTTAGTGTCGATCTGACTGAACTAGAGAAGGTCTTGGATTAACTTCGACTAGATAAGAATCAAAAAAATCTTAGGATCGATTTAATTGAACCAGACAAAAGTCTTGGAATATCTTTAACTAGAATAAGAATCAGAGAGATCTTAGTGTCGATCTGACTGAACCAGAGAAGTTCTTAGATTAACTTCGACTGGATAAGAATCAGAAAAATCTTAGGATCGATTTAACTGAACTAGACAAAAGTCTTGGAATATCTTCAACTAGAATAAGAATCAGAGAGATCTTAGTGTCGATCTGAATGAACTAGAGAAGGTCTTGTGAGGACATCTTTCTGAGGAAATTGCTGAAATAGCCTTACATCAGACATAGCTTTTGAGAAGACTACCAGGTCACCTAAGTAGTCAGCGATGTTTGTTGATTTGATCTTTTCCCTGAAAAAGGTAAAGAGTTAGTCTTATGCAATGTCATGATGTATGAAATGCATTGTGGTGATGTTCTTAAAATAAATGAGATTATGCTGTATATGATGTGTATGCGCATGCCATGATGTATGAACATGGGATTCTATTGAGATATTTCTTAGTATGGGAAAGTAAATCTCGGACTGTTGCTGGAGAGTATAAAGAGATGGAATCCTTCATTTCCACTGAAGATGATGAATGGATATGATTTGCCGGGGATTTCCTCTTTCTGTTTGAGGATGCTCTGCCGGGGATTGACTATGCTTGAGAATAACTCTGGAGAGAGGATGCTTTGTTGCAAGATCTTGCTAATGTATAGGAATAGACCCTGTTGGGGAATGAGCTTCTGCAGCTTGCGAAATAAAATCTACCCGGTAGGAGGTTTTATGAACTGTTAAAACTTGGCTGGAGAAAACAGACTTCAGCTGGAGAAGGTAATCCCTGCTTAGGGAAGAAGAGGGCAAAACTCTGGTTGTTTCTGCTCTGTGGGGAACATAGCCGTCACAGGGTCGTATGTAGCGGTGACTTCGTCTCAGGATGTTTTCCGCCCATGCACCTTCTGGAAGGAGTAACTGTCGGGACTAAAATGGTTTTTTTAGACTTTGCCTCGTTCCTTAAAGTCATGAGCAACTGTATTTCTGTTTCTTATGCAAATATTTGTGAATAGCAATCATATTCAAATGCATATGTCAAGAATAAATCACTGAACGATTTTGCAAAACAGAAAAAGAAAACAAATGGTTTTGTACTTTCAAGGAATGATTTGTATTGATTTTTTTTTGAAGTTTGCCTATAACGGGAATTTTGTACAAAGAGGCTGACGTTCTAGTAGGAGAACGCCGCTGTAAAAAGTGAAAACTACACAAAATAGTGTACAAAGAGAAAACGGCTATGTTTAATAATCCCATTGAGTTTCAATTCTGTTATTTCCCCTATGTCCTTGAGCGTCTCATCACTTTGCTATTTGTCTGAAGCTGATTGGATTGATCGGTACCGTTTGAGCTTGATAGTTGATACTGGAGTCTGATTGCAAAGTGATCCAATGAGACATAGTGATACACTTCAAATCCCTAATTTTTGCCTGGACCGCCCTTTCGGGTTTTCAGTCCACCGGGATACCCTTTTTTGCCCAAGCCGCCTTTTCAGGTTTTCAACTTGTCGGGTGTACATACTTTTTTGTATTTATCCCTAATTATTACCCGAACCCTTTTGGTTCGCTGGGATGCCCTTATTTTTTCCTAGGCCAGTCAACCTAGAGGGTCTTTATTTAGGCGTAGTATCTTTTTGTTGGTGTAAGCCCTAGAGGCCAATACTTTTGGTACTTGTATCGAATTATTTATTAATAATAAAATGCATTTCTTTATTATGTTTGCTTTCCAAAATAATAAAGTCCCTAGAATGGTTTATTGGTTTAATGAAATGTTAAGTGTGACTTAATCATGAGATCCCATTAAACATAAGACACTATTCTTAAAGTATCCGTAGTCAAGCTTTAATGTGAAGTGGGATAACATTAAAGCATTAAGATTATTATGAAGATAGATTGATGATCACATCTCATGGATCATGAATAAGGAGTTATCAAGTCTTGACATAGGTATGAATATTAGGAGTAATATTTATACTGGATTGACCCGCTATGAGAATACTACATAGAATGTTATGCAAAGTGTCATAAGTTATTCTCATGATGATAATGGTGTATACCACCCTTCGACCTGAAACCACTATGGACCCTAGATGTAGAGTCAAGTACTTTATTGCTGATCAAACGTCATCCATAACTGGATGACTATAAAGACGGTTGATGGGTACTTCACAAAGCATGCTAAGGGACATGAGTGACCTAGATGGAATTTTCTCATCCTGCATAACAGGATAAATGTCTAAGGGCCCAATATTGAACTGGACAAGGGTGACACAGTGTATGCCTTGTGTTTAATATAGACATGAGGGCAAAAGGGTAATTGTACAACACAAATATTATCACGGAAAAGGTTTGGTCAGATCACATGACATTTTCGTGACTTGGGTAACAGTGATGTGTTGCTAGATACCGCTCACTGTTTATTATATTAAATGTGTGATTTAATATAATTGCCAACGTCGCGAAAACCTACAGGGTCACACACATAAGGACAGGTTGATGAGAGATAGAATAAATAAGGAACACCGTAAGATACGGTGCACTTAAGTGTAATACGGAAAGTGGTAAGGTACCACGTGGATAAGTGATATATGGTATATCATAAGGTATGATGTCCATAAGCTTAATTGGGCTTTTAGCTTATAGCCTTAATTGGGCTTTTATCTTGTAGCCCACACGAGTGATTCTATAAATATATCCCTTGTAATGAAGCAATTTCACTTAATGCAATTTTGTTTTTGATTCTCTCTCTGACTCAAGGTTTCCGTTCGTGATCAGCTAGCACTGTGACCGGAAGCGATCTGTTTGTATGGACTGAGTAGAGGCGTTGTTCTTCATCAACGCTCGTGAATCACAACATCAAAGGTCTGAATCGCCACAAGAGGTAAATATTTCTATCACTGACCATGCTCATTCGTAAGGATCGCTAAAGGAAAATTTTAAATTCCGCTACGCTTTTGATCGCAATTTTCCTTCACTTTTCACTATGTCCGCATTAACAGGGTGAGGAAGGTTGTCACCATCCATGGTGGTCAAAATCATGGCTCCACCAGAAAATATGCTTTTGATCACAAATGTCTCTTCGTACGTGGGAGTCCATTTTCCCCTAGGATCACCTTGTGGCAGTATGATGCGCTTGATTACCAGATCACCTACTTGATACACTTGAAGTCTTTCCTTTTTGTTGAAGGCCTTGATCATCCATTTTTGATACATTTGACCATGACAGACAGCAGTAAGCCTTTTCTCATCAATCAGATTCAGTTGATCAAGTCGAGTCTGGATCCAATCGTCTTCATTCAAGCCTGCATCTTTCATGATCCTCAAAGAAGGGATCTGGACCTCAATAGGTATGACAAACTCCATACCATATACCAGAGAATAAGGTGTTGCCCCTATTGACGTACGTGTTGAGGTGTGGTAACCATGAAGAGCAGATGGTAACATCTCATGCCAGTCTTTGTATGTCACCGTCATCTTCTGTATGATTTTCTTTATATTCTTGTTAGAAGCCTCCATAGTGCCATTCATCTTCGGTCGGTAAGGGGAAGAATTATGATGTTGGATCTTAAATTACTTACAGAGTTCAGTGATCATTGTATTATTGAGATTTGTACCATTTCCAGTGATGATTCTCTCTGGCACACCATACCGGCAAATAAGGTTATGCTTGATAAATTGCGCCACCACATTCTTGGTAACAATAGCAAAAGAGGCATCCCCAACCCAATTCGTGAAGTAATCAATGGCCACTAGGATGAAGCGATGCCCATTAGAGGCGGTAGGTCTAATCTCTCCGATCATGTCAATGCCCCACATTGCAAAGGGCCAGGGAGCCGTTAAGATGTTCAAGGGAACCGAAGGTACATGTACTTTATCAGCATAGATCTGGCATTTGTGACAAGTTCGGGAATGCTAATAACAGTCTGCTTCCATAGTGGACCAATAGTATCCTGCCCATAGGATCTTTTTAGCCATGGTATGTCCACTAGAGTGGGTGCCAAAGGTACCTTTGTGTAAATCTGCCATGATCCTTTCTGCTTCGCTCTTGTCTATGCACCGAAGTAAAGTATAGTCATGGTTGAGCTTGTAGAGGATTCCATTACTGAGGAAGAACTTTGCGGCGAACCTTCTTAGAAACTTCTTATCATTGAAAGATGCCCCCTCAAGATACTCTTGAGCCTCGAGATACCTCTTTACTTCATGAAACCAAGGTTTGTCTGCTACTTTTTCAGTGTCAATCTCATAGCAGTATGGTGGTTCATCCAACCTCTCAATAGTGATCTGAGGAGCCTCGTTGTCCCATCTGACTTTGAACATGGATGACATGGTAGCTAGAGCGCCCGCTAACTGGTTCTCTTCTCGTGGGAAATGTTCAAAGGTGACCTCTTCAAAGTGTGGAAGCAATGTCAGCACATGTTCTCTGTAAGGGATGAGATGCAGGTGCTTCGTGCCCCCACTCTCCTTTGATTTGACTTATAACCAAGGTTGAATCCCCGAAAACACTTAAGGACTTAATCCTCAGGTCAATAGCAGCTTTTAGACCCATGATGCATGCTTCATACTCTTCCATATTTTTGGTACAATTGAAACATGATTTGGCGGTGAAAGGAGTATGACAGCCCTCGAGAGATATAATTACAGCACCAATGCCATTGTCGAGTGCATTGGAGGCTCCATCAAAAACCATAGTCCATCGGGATCCTTCCTCGGGTCCTTCATCCGGTCCAGGTTCTTCACAGTCAGTCACTAACATAATGTTCTCATCCGGGAACTCAAAATTCATGGACTGGTAGTCATCTACAACCTGATGAGCCAAATGATCAGCTAGTACACTTCCCTTGATTGCTTTATGGGTCGTGTATTGGATATCGTATTCGGTCAAGATCATTTTCCATCTTGCTATTCTTCCAAAAAGAGCAGGTTTTCAAAGATGTACTTGATCGGATCCATCTTAGATATCAACAAAGTAGCGTAGGTCAACATATACTGTCTCAATCGGAGATCAGCCCATGCCAAAGTGCAGCAAGTTTTCTCGAGCAGTGAGTATCTTGTTTCACAGTCGGTAAACTTTTTGCTAAGGTAGTATATCTCATGCTCTTTTTGACCAGACTCATCATGCTGCCCCAACACACACCCCATTGAATTATCTAACACTATTAAGTACATTATCAAAGGTCTTCCTTCAATCGGAGGCATCAGAATTGGAGGCTCTTGAGGGTATTCTTTGATTCTCTCGAAGGCAGTCTGGAATTCGTCATTCCACCTTACCACTTGATCTTTCTTTAGGAGTTTAAAGATTGGCTCACAAGTAGCAGTTAAATGGGAAATGAACCTGGCAATGTAATTCAAGCGTCCCAAGAAGCCTCTAACCTACTTATTAGTGCGAGGAGCCGGCATCTCTTGTATAGCCTTCACTTTTTAGGGTCTACCTGAATGCCCTTGTCACTGACAATGAAACCTAGCAGTTTACTAGACCTTACCCCGAAGGTGCACTTGTTTGGATTCAGTCTCAGCTTATACGTCTTTAACATATCAAACAGCTTTTGTAGATGATCAATGTGCTCTTTCTTAGTTTGAGACATGGCTATCATGTCATCAACATAAACCTCTAACTCATGGTGAATTATGTCATGAAACAGAGCTACCATGGCTCGCTGATAGGTTGCTCCGGCGTTCTTCAACCCAAACGGCATCACTTTGTAACAGAAAGTGCCCTATTGTGTGACGAAGGTTCTTTTCTCCATGTCTTCGGGTGCCATCTTGATCTGATTGTAGCCAAAGAAACCATCCATGAAGGAGAAGATCTTGTGTTGCATGGTGTTGTCAACTAGAGTGTCAATGTGGGGGAGCGGAAAGTCATCTTTGGGGCTTGCCCTGTTCAAATCTCTGTAGTCCACACACATCCGTACCTTGCCGTTCTTTTTAGGCACCAGAACTATGTTGGCAACCCATTGGGGATAAGAGGTGACAGCTAGGAACCCAGTGTTGAACTGTTTCATAACTTCTGCTTTGATCTTCTCTGACATTTCAGGGCGCATACAACGGACCTTCTGCTTTACCGAAGGGCAATCCTCTTTAGTTGGCAGATGATGAACCATAATATTTGTGTCTAGTCCTGGCATGTCTTCATACGACCAGGAAAAGATCTCGACATAATCATGCAACATCTGTATCAACCAATGTTTAACACGAAGCTCCAAATTTGCACTTATCTTGACCTCTTTTCTATTCTCTTTTGTGCCCAAATTCACTGTCTCAACCGGCTCTTCATGAGGCTATATAGCCCTTTCTTCATGCTGTAACAGTCTAGTAAGTTCTCCGGGTACCTCATAATCTTCCTCACCTTCGTCCTCAACTTGGTTGATGTTATTTTCAAAGTCATACCGGCAATAGCAAAACTGATATCAATGGGATCCAGAGTGGATATGGATCTGCAGTTTGATACATGAGTGTGTGTAAGAGCATAGCCGTATAGACAAAGTAAAAGCAAAAAAGAAAAACAGAGAGCACAAAATTTGTATGCATAAACGTCCAATGCTTTATTAATGCCATATGAGATCAGAACATGATAACCCTCACAAATAAACCATTATGCCCCGGGTAAGACACAAGGCCATAGAGTTTATACTGTTTATTACATATCCAAAAACAAGAAAGACAATTACTTCTGAATAAAAGTAATTGGTACAAAGTCTTTTTTCGTCTAGTTACTGGGTCCACCGTTGGTAGTAGGGAAGATCCAGCTATCCACATCATAGTCATTGTCAGCATCTTCTATGGCGAAGACAATATCAATAGCATTGATTCCCAAGCCATGCTTGGCCATGGGTGCAATTATGACGTTGGGAGTTTCCAAAGCATCGAATTCAATCTCCTTTGCTTCAATAAGGTCTTGCACCTTGTTTTTAAAGCCCAACAGTCGTTCGTGTCATGCCCCAGAGTCTCAGAGTGGTAGGCGCATCGAGCATTAGGATTGTAGCGGGGAGATGCGGTGTTGGGATTCTTGGGAGCTTCCCTCAAGGTAACCAGATTGGATTTCAATAATTAAGGCAAGACTTGAGATAAAGTCATATTTATCCAGGTGAATTGTCTCACAGGCCTTTCTGCTCTCAGCTAATTGTTCCTTTGTTGAGTAGGTGCAAGTTTAAAGATCATAACAGCCGTACCGCTGGACGTTGTTCAGTTTTGTCATGTTTCCTTTGGTTGTACACAGCACTAACCTCTTTCTTCCCAGCAAATGACTTCTTTACTGCATTGGAGGATGCATCCTTTTGGATCTTACCACTCCTAATTCCAGCTTCCACCCTTTCTCCTGTCAAAATCAATTCGGTAAATCCGGTTGAGGAGTTTCCAATCAGATGGTTGAAAAACGGACCAGACAGGGTACCCAAAAACATATCCACTAGCTCCGTATCAGACAGGGGGGTTGGACTCTTCCTACTAAGTCCCTCCACTTCTGAGCATAGTCTTTAAAGCCCTCGCTCGAACCCATAGCCATACTTTGGAGTTGAGTACGGGTGGGAGCAAGGTCTGCATTGTACTGATACTGCTTGTAGAAAGCAGCAGGCAGGTCTTCCTAATTGCGGATGTTGGTCCCCTCCAGCTGATAGAACCATTCTAGTTGAGTCCTAGATAGACTGTCCTGAAAGAAGTGGACCCACAAGTCCTTGTCAGCAGTGTGAGGCTGGATCTTCCTCACATAAGATTGGAGGTGCATCTTGGGACATGAAACCCCATCATATTTGGTGAACACCAGCACCTTGAACTTTTGCGGGATGACAACCCCAGAGACCAAACCTAGCTCTTCAAAATCCAGACCTGCTACCTTCCGGACCTCCATTGCATTCAAACGATCCTCCAGCTGTTTGTATTTTTCATAAGTGGGAGGATACTTCTCCTCATCATAGTCAGATTCATCATCGAATTCTTTTGGACTGGAGTCTTCCACTCTTGTTTCCTCCTCTTGATTGTCTCCTTCCTTTGATGAAGCTATCAGTTCAGAGGCTCGCCGCACTGGTCCTCTTATCCTTCTTCCCAAGTTCACCACACCAGTTGGTTCCCTTGGCTTCTTCTTTTCTTTAACAAGCGGGGATTTCAGTTCTTCTTGCCCCTTGGTCAGAGCCATGATCATCTGTTGAAACTGGGCATTCTGAGTCTGTAGATCCTTCATTGTTTGTTCTAGAGCCATTGCTGAAATAAACAGTGAAGAGGATGAGAAACCTGCTTATGCAATGACATGTATCATATATGTATACAATGTTTTCAAGGACTTCTTAGACTCAAATTTTCTTAAGCAGAAATAAAACAAACGTTAATTGTATTAAGATGATTTATTGATTACAATAATGCCTCTTGGGCTCACAAAGGGAACAAAGCAACAATAAAATTCCCCAAGCAAAAGAAGACTCAAGTTTCCCACAGGCGCATCCTCTTTGGTGCAATGTAGGAATTTATATTCCTCTCCTCGTGAAGTAACCAGGTGAGCTCTAGAACCTTCTTCTCACTGGCGTGGAATTGGGTTTCAAAGGTATCCCATTCTTCTTTGAGTTGGATCCAGGATTTCCGTAGCTCCTCAATATCAGTTGGCATATCAAGATGAAGAACAACGTAGGGAGTGTCTCCTTTAGCAATTGGCTCCACAATCACAGGTAAGATGGAGGGGTAAGGAATCATAAGACATTGAGCACGAGCTCGCACCCATTTGAGGTAAGGCTCAAGAGGGATGGAATTATTATGTCCCAGTTTCTTTCTATCGACTCTGTTTATCATGCCCCAAGCTCGAATGAACCTCTTACGATAACCCTGAGCATCATTCTCATAGTCAAAGATGATTCCTTGGACGAGTGCATCATGAGGACCACCCCTTCTAGCATAACCAAACAGTCGCAATGCTAAACAAGGATTATAAGTGATTCCTCCCCTAATTCCTAAGAGAGGGACATTAGGGAATTCCCCACAGCGATCAATGGTAGTAACATTCTCCGAGGATCGTGAACACCAATGAATATCTGAATGCGTAAGGGACATCAGCCTACGAGACCATCTCATACCCTGGTCATTTCTCAAAACAGACCGGGGTAGGTGCGAAATAAACCACCTAGCCAATAGAGGAGTGCAACACATGAGGGTCCCTCTTCTCTTTAGAGTGCGAGTATGCAGAGAGTGTAGAATATCCCCAAGTAAGGTAGGCACCAGATTATGTGACAGAAAAACCTTAACCGCATTCACATCTACGAGTTGGTCTGTGTTAGGGAATAATATCATCCCATAGATGAGAAGGGCCAGCACCTCCTCAAAAGCTTGTAAATCCAGGCTATCCCAAAAATAGTGGGCTTTCTCAAATAGAAACTTAGCTGGAAATACTTGGACACTTCTTCTGGTTTCCCAATTTTCCATTATGTTAGACCATTATAAAGATAGAGCTTGAGCAATCTCTTCAGGCTTCGAGTCTCTTTCCGTACCGTTGAATGGTAGCTGATTAAGGATAGGTACCCCCAATAATTGAGAAAACTCCTCCATAGTAGGCACTAGCTGGTAATCAGGAAAAGTGAAGCAGTGGTGCAACGGGTCAAAGAACTGAAAGAGCACCTTTAACATTTCTTCATCAGGGGTTGAAGTGACCAAGTTGAGAAGTCGACCATGTTTTTCAGTGAAGGGAGAGCTTTCAGGAATCCTTAATGCTAACTTCTTGAGTTGAGGATGCACTTTCACAAGGTTGATTTGGATAGTGTTCCTGCGAGCGGATGTCATGTCCTACAAAACAAGACAAAGATAAGCCCTAGAAAATCCTTGAAATGGTTAGTATGATATGCCATGTCATGATGTCATGATTATGCTAAGAAATAAAAGATATAGCAAGCACAAGCAAATCACACAAGAGACCTTACGTTTAAGGCTTGCATGGGTTTTAAGGTAGTATCCTCTTGAAGTTGGATTGGTTCAACTTGTCCTATAAATAGTAACTGAGTTCTAAGGGATCTCAATATCACTAACTTTTCCCACAAGCTTCGTTCGATAGGCGACTGACTCGAAACCAAACAAAACTCATAAGTCAAGTCTCAATGAGTGTAGCATCGAGTATTTGCCGACTTTGGGAATACACCAAAGACGGCCATCTCGCTACGTCCTAATGGATAAGTTGTTCATTTAAAGGTTTTAAGGTCAGTTGACGCTTTATGACACCACGCAGCGGCCCTGTATTCTCCTTGATTAACTCAGGGGATACCGGTACCAACCAAAGTGTCTCATCAACGTAGCCATCACTTTAACCGTGTCGGTATACCCCATACAGTTTCCACGATCTATTGCTACTTACCTAAAAGTTTTCCCTAGATCCGGGTCTAGGATCTATAGTAACCTAAACAATCCCTTAAAAGTAAAGCAAAAAAACAAGCAAACAATTTAGAAATGATTTATACCCTAAGGTAAACTCCACTTTATCGTCTCCCCAATAGAGTTGTCAGTTCTTTGATACGGTGGCAGAACCGACTGTTAAATGCTGGCTTGTGTTTTTTGTTCGCAAATGTCGCGGTAAGCAAGAGTCACCACTGACTTTTCTTTTATACAACAAAGGAAAGGGTGACAAGAAAAGAAAAAGACCTTTTTTTCGAGATTTTCTGAGTAAGGGGAGTAGGTTATGGAAAGGGAATGTGTTAGCACCCTTTTCCATCCATGGTTTTCCGCAGGCTCTTAGGTACTTGCTCATTTTTGAAAACTGTTTGTGTTTGTGTGTTTTGAAAGTTTTTGTTTGCTTTATGGTAACTCTTGTATCAGTCCTCAAGAGTGTCATAAAGCGTTTTGAATATATTTTTGAAAGTGTGTAAGTGTGAAAATTTTAGGTTTTAGCAAGTAATTAAGAGTCATCTACCTACTCGAAAAAGGACATTTTTTTCCTCCTTTCCTTTAGATAGGGCTATCCTACTATTAGTGAGTAGGTAGCCCTGTTGTTGGATGTTGAGGGACTATCGAAAGGGACGCTATGGTCATTGAAGGAAACAGGTAAGGATATCTTAGCATTCGAAGGGACTGTCATCATATAGGCAACATCGAGGGACAAGATCATTTCTCGTAAGCAACTCGAGGGACGGTAAGGGACTATGATCTTTTATGATGACTTTTAGATTGAGGTCCTTTGCTAAGATATCCCTACATTCGAGGGACATGACCATTTCTGAGGCAACCGAGTGAGGAATACCCTAAGGATGCAAGTGTGAGAAGTGTGTTTTTTTCAGTTATATTATCTTGAAGTTAGTGATTTACGATTAATTTGATTAATCTTGTCATGCACTCCTACTTACTAGCAGTTATATACAAGCATACAAAAAATGTAATAAAAAAAACGAGAAATAAAGATTCCTACGCTATTACAGAGCTTTGGTGTAGATACATAATAATGGACGAAAAGTAAAGTGCGGAATTAAAAGTGCTGAAATTTAAGTCCTAAACTATTACATCCATGATCAGTTACAATATTAAGAAAATGTGAAAACGATAAACGCGCGCGAGATAAAGATGAACGTCTAAAAACCTAAGAAAATGCTAAGTAAAAAGAAAAATCCTTTTGCTTTGGTTTTTTTTGTTTTTTTGTTAAGAAAACTATTAAATAAAAATGAGGGAAATTAAGCTTTAATCCTAATTAATTAAATCAATGCAAACAAAGACTAACCCTAATATATATTTTTTGATTTTTTAAGAAAATATTTAGATGAAAAGAATCTAAGTCTAATTAATTTTGAAATAAAAATAAAGTCCAAATAATTAATTAAGCTAATTTACAAAGTTAAGGTTAATTCTAAGTCTATTTTATTTTAATTAAAAAAGAAAAGTTTAAGTTTAATTAATTAATTGATTAAATAAATTAATTACATTAAAATATCTAATCCTATTTTTTTGTGATTTTTTTTATTATTTATTTTTATGATTTGTTAAAAAAGAGAAAATATAAAATAAATAAAAATACTAAAAGAAAATAAAAAAAGACATATGGGCCTGGATGTACAAAAAACTGAATGGGGGTTGTGATCGGTGGATCTGGAACTGACTGTTTAACGCTGGTTCGCGAAATGTCGCGGAAGCAAGAGTCGCCACCATCTTTTATTTTCTCCAATAGGAAAGGACAAAAGCACAGAAAAATTCCTTAAAGAGATTGCTCTCGGTTCGGGAGGTAGGTTATAGAAAGGGAAGGTGTTAGCACCCTTTCTATCCATGGTTATCCATGGGCTCTTAGATACTTGCTCATTGTGTTTTCAAAAATGGTTTGTTTGCTTTTCAATGTGGGTTTTAAAAAGTTTCTTTGAAAATTTCAGTTCGACTCTTGTATCGGTCCTCAAGAGTGTTTGAAAAATGCTTTCGAAAGCTTTTTGAAAATGTGTTGGTGTGAAAAGTATTTTTGATTTATTTTATTTTGAATTAGAGCAAGTATCCACGAGTCGTCTACCTACCCTAAGGAATTCGTCTGTGTAAATGTCCTTTAAAGTAGTGCCATCCCACCATTGAGAGGTAGGTAGCACCACAGTTGGAGGTGTTCGGGTCAATTCGAGGTTCGGGACATGGTGATCACCAGAGCAATGGAAAGACACCTTAGAAGCTACCCTCATGCCAGGTTCCCGGATCATGAGGACTTACTAAGACATCCTCTACTCGACGATCACCTTTCGAGGCAAGGCAACAGTGAGGCGTACCCTAGGGGTGGTGTGTGCGATTTGTGTGTCGTTTTCATTTGCATTTATCTTGTCATGTTATTGGTATTCTACGCTTGTTTTTATTTTTGTCCATACATTCTTTCATGCTTTTGATTAACAGTTAAAAGTTGCGGGAAAGGTAAATTCTAAGCTATTACAAACGGCGCGGGTCCACATCGCCAAAATTAACCAGGACCCGATTTGACGGAAAAATAAAGAAATTAAAAGTGCGAGAAGTAATTAAAATGTTACAAGGCCTTGGGAGAGATACACAAATATTTAAGCGAAATAAAAGAAATATGCGAATTAAGAATTAAATCGGAACGAGGGCGTTGGACCCTTTTGCAAAATTAAGCTACATGATGAAATTAATTAATTAATTAAAGTTAAAAGAAAGAAAGGACTTGTTTTTGGTGTTTTTTAGTTTTTTAGGATTTAATAGAAATAGAATTAATTGAAATTAACTACTAACCCTAATTCTATTTTATTTTAATTTATTTAAGAAAATATTGAATTTTTAACCTAAATTAAACCTAATTTTTACATGCAAATTTGATTATAAAAATAAATAAGATAAACATTTAATTATTTGAAAGAAAAATAAAAAGGGTGAAAAATTATTAATTAAACCTATTCTATATTTTTTAGATTTTTTTTATTAAAAGTATTAAAATTAAAACCCTATTTTAAACTAATTAATTTACATGCATTTATTTACAAGAAATATTAAAATAAAATATTTTTTATATTTTTTATCTTTTCTGATTTTTATGCATTTTTTATATTTATGAAAATAAGTAATTAATTTAAACAAATAATAATTAAAAATAATAGATTTAAATAAATAAAGAAAATAAAGAAGGGTGAAAAATATGCAAACCTAGGGGGTGGTAGTCCCCAAAGTGGAGGTATAGATTCAGTAATCTGGCCCATTTGTTTTGGCCTATTTGGACTTTTTTTGGTAGCATGCTGAAGCATTGACTGGGACTCACCGTGTCTCTCAATTCATAGCCTTTGATCTGATCCTGATGGACGCGTGGATGGCTTGGTGGAGAAGGTATATGGTGCGTCTGCAGCCTTGAAGCGCATGGGAATTGTTATTGAAAAATAATATGGGAACATTGAAGACCTGGGGCTCGAACCCAGGTCATGTACCTTTCCAACCAACGCGTTTGCCACTGAACCACCACTTGCACGTTTATCATATAATAACAAACAAATATAATAAATAAAAGCAAGAATGTTAGTGGGTTAAAGCGCGCGAATTTCAAATCAACCTATCACGTCTTGCCACGGACTCATCTTCTTCATCATCCCTGAAATATAAAAACATTAGGCAACGGTTTCTTATGTGTTCTCTTAGGCATGCTACTAGAAAATAGCGATTAAGCCTAGAAGGTCCATAAATTAGGCGCGAGCATGGTATCTTCTTCGTCCAGTCATGATGATTCTAATGGTGGTGGCCAAGGGTTCCAATTTTTCCTCGTTTCAAAATCCCCAATTTAAAACTCTGCAAACCCTAAAACTCAAACATGGCATAATCGCGTGTAGCACATAAAAAGACAATTAAATGTATTGGTTAGCTTCAGAACTTCATAATGAACATGAATCAAGTATTAAAAATCACAAAGGATGCATAAATCATGATGCACGATTATGAATTTTTCTTGGTACAGTTTGCATTCGTGTTACCAATTCCTTGAGTTTTGATGGTTATTCTTGATTGAGAATCGTTCAGTGGACCTTGAGGAAGATAATGGAAGAAGAATTATGTCTTGAATCGCCCTGGAAGTGAACTTTCAGTTTTGAGTTTCTTGCAAATTTTTTCAAGTTTGATAATGGCTTTTGGAGCAGCTGTGCGTGTATTTTCATTAGGGTTGTGATCCTGGCATATGTAGTAGTGAATTAGGTCAAAAAGAATCATCCAAATCTCTTGCATTCATAGTTTTGAAGATTTGATTTTCAAGCTTTATTTTCCAAATATTTTCCATGTGCTTTTGTGCAAATCATGATCCAATCAGTCCAATTCTTTCCATATTTGAATGTGCACGAATTATTGAATAGATTATATGTGCAAAAAGATTTGTTAGGTTAAGTTAAGTATTTTTCACATATTTAATTGATTTAAGTGAATTAATATAAATAAAAATTCAAATAAATAAATAAAAAATGAATAAAAACTTCCCTTTGGGCCAAGTGGTCGTGCACATGCTTGGAATGATGAATTGTGGAAGAAAAATGGGCCCATTAGCAATTTTAGGTCATTTGAATCAATGTTGACTTTTCAAAATATCCAAAAATTTCCCAACTTCTACAAGGCATAACTTGCTCAATTTTTAAGCTTTTCTCATGTTCTTGGACATTTTGGAAAGATCTTTGAGTCCTCTAACCAATGTCTTTGGTCCCATGTCATTTTGATTTACCAATCTCAAGTTATGGTCTTTGACTTAAAGTCCCTTTTTGTTGACTTTTGAAAATGACCTATAATGTTGAAATTGATAACTTTTTGTGAGAGCATTTCTTGGACTTGAAGTATGAAGATGAGTTGTAGGAAATGTCTTTCTCTTCAAAATGAGCTTTGGATGGAATTTTTCTGATAATCCATGTGAAAGTTATGCCCTGGTCAATTTCAGTTGACTTTTTCAACTGTCCAAATAAGGAAACTTTTGCATCTTGATGATTTCTGAGCCAAACTTTGAGAATCATGATCAAGCATTGATCAAATGATGTTTGTGGCTTTAAAATGATATGTTGACCAAAATTTTGAACTTTTGACTGTCAAATGACCATTTTGCCCCTACAGTTGACTGTAGTGCAATTAGGGTTTTTGACTGTGCAATTTTGTGCTGAATGCCTTGAAACTTGATATGAGGATGCTTGACCATATTTGTAGGCATGTGAGACTTGATTGGACCTTTGAAAACTTCATTTTCTTGATCAGAACACAAACCCTAATCTTGACTGTTCAGGAGACCTTTGCACTGTGCAATCCTTGGGGAATTTTTGCAGTTTGACTTGGCAATTTCTTGAAGAATATGGGAGGGCAAATTTTAGGGTACAACAGTTGCCCCTGTTCAATCTTCTTAGACCTGAGGATGCAGATTGGCCGACGTGCCTTTCGTAATCCGAGGGTAGAAGATGATTGAACACTAGAGTGCCCAGAAATTTGCGCTCACATAGTAGCAGTGTGGTGATGGAATGGGCTTATAGATGCCATTTAGAGGTTGGTGAATAGGATGATGGGCTTATAGATGCTATCTGGATGTTGATCGCGTAAGAGATTCCTTAGCGAGAACCTGCATACCTGCAAAAGAAAAAATGAGTACCTGACATGTTGCAGGAGCTGGTTTTCAGATGCTTGGTATAGATGTGTCCTGACTGGTTACAGGAGCTGGATCTGGAGCTTCACAAGATGATGAATGAACCAGGGATGGTTACTACCTCAACATGAACAGTGAGAGAACCTTGGGTGATTTTAACTTCAACAACGCTCGTTGAGAAAATCTTGGTGGGAATTGCCATCTTCGCAGGATCGGGAAGAGAACCATAGGCAATTATAATCTGAAAGGAATTATCACCTCACTCACCGTCGGAGAGGGAACCATCTGAAAAGGAATTATCACCTCACTCACCGTCGGAGAGGGAACCATCTGAAAAGGAATTATCACCTCACTCACCGTCGGAGAGGGAACCATCTGAAAAGGAATTATCACCTCACTCACCGTCGGAGAGGGAACCATCTGAAAAGGAATTATCACCTCACTCACCGTCGGAGAGGGAACCATCTGAAAAGGAATTATCACCTCACTCACTGTCGGAGAGGGAACCATAAGGAAAGGAATTACCACCTCACTCACCGTCGGAGAGGGAACCATTTGAAAAGGAATTGCCACCTCACTCACCGTCGGAGAGGGAACCATTTGAAAAGGAATTACCACCTCACTCACCGTCGGAGAGGGAACCATCTGAAAAGGAATTATCACCTCACTCACCGTCGGAGAGGGAACCATAGGAAAAGGAATTATCACCTCACTCACCGTCGGAGAGGGAACCATCTGAAAAGGAATTATCACCTCACTCACTGTCGGAGAGGGAACCATAAGGAAAGGAATTACCACCTCACTCACCGTCAGAGAGGGAACCATAAGGAAAGGAATTACCACCTCACTCACCGTCGGAGAGGGAACCATAAGGAAAGGAATTACCACCTCACTCACCGTCGGAGAGGGAACCATCTGAAAAGGAATTACCGCCTCACTCACCGTCGGAGAGGGAACCATAAGGAAAGGAATTATTACCTCACTCACCGTCGGAGAGGGAACCATCTGAAAAGGGCTTACCGCCTCACTCACCGTCGGAGAGGGAACCATCTGAAAAGGAATTATCACCTCACTCACCGTCGGAGACGGAACCATTTGAACAGGAATTATCACCTCACTCACCGTCGGAGAGGGAACCATAGAAAGGAATTATCACCTCACTCACCGTCGGAGAGGGAACCATCTTGAAAAGGAATTAACACCTCACTCACCGTCGGAGAGGGAACCAATAGGAAATTATAACCTGAGATAACTTCTACTGAGTCTTTATCAGAAAAATCTGTTGGGAGTCGATTTAGCTGGACTAGAGAAGGCCTGGGACTGGATAAGAAATCTTCGGAGTCGATTAACTGAACCGGTCTAGGTCTTGAAATATGATTGAGAATTTCAACTGCATTTTTCCTGAAAGGTAAAGGTCAGTCATATGCAATGCATGATATGGATCAAGCAATGATGTTCTCAACCTAAATGAGATTTGTATGACATAATGCGTCTATGCATGCCATAATGATATATGTGATGTTTTATGAATGTATGTTTTCGTCTAGGAAAGTAAATCCTTGACGGATGCCGGGAAGTCACTCCTGGGCTGCTGTTGGAGAATAGATTTTGCTTCCGCTGGGGATGATAACTGCAAGAATACCGGTAGGAGAAGATGACTCCATTGCGGAATAAACTTGGCAAATGGAAGATTCTGCGGGGAGAAAAGATACTCTAGTGACCATGCTGAGAAGCAATACTCTGTGGGAAGAGGGATGCCTTGTTGAGTGTTGATAATAATTTGCTGGGGATACCCTTGTTGTTGGAAGTGTTGATGGACTTCGCTGGGGTAAGAAGACTTCGTCGAGGACGCTCTTTCCGTGGCTTTTGGCTGAGGATAACCCAGTTATATCCTGTTAAGGAAATAACTCTTTGAATAAAGCCGGACACGTTCGTGCTCTGCGGGGGTAAGCTTCTAGAATCTACTGGGGATAAGCGTACTGCTTGGGGAGATGGATTCCAAATTTCTTGGGGAAGCTGGATTGGGTTCTCCTGGGGAAGTTTTGAATTGCGGGGGAAGTGATTCCTTTGAATACTGATGTGTCGTCGGGGAACAATCTTTAGACCAAGATTGTCGGGGATGCTTGTTAAGAATATATGTATATATGCTGCTGGGGAATGTTGAGGTCTATGGGAGGATACCCAACTTCCTTAAGGTTTGATAACTCTGCTTGGAGAGTGTGCGCTGACTTGCTGGCTTACTCTCTGGGGGAATTAAGATGCCTGGTTATGTTCTTTAGCTGAACCTACCTTGGTACCCTGGAGGACAGAACAATTAGATTGCTTTTAGACAACTCCTTATTGCCCCTGTTTCTGAGGTGGGAGAGGAAGACCTAAGAGGTGTTGATAGCTTGTTGATGGACAAACTCTTCTTCTGATAGGCGGCTGACAAGATGACAGGACATAGTCATACGCTTTGATCCCTAACTTTTGCCTGGACTGCCCTTTCGGGTTTTCAGTCCACCAGGATACCCATTTTTGCCCAAGCCGCCTTTTCAGGTTTTCGACTTGCCGGGTGTACAGATTTTTCCATTTCATCCCTTATTTTTGCCCGAACCCTTTTGGTTCGCCGGGAAGCCCTTATTTTGCCTAGGTATGTCAACCTAGCGGGTCTTTGACTTTGCGTAGTATCTTTTCGACTATGTCTACGCTCTCAGAATGTAGGGAGTTGCCCCTGTTAGAAGTTTTTGCCATGCCCTCAGAAGGTGTTTGATCAGACAAGATTCGTTGTTGGGATGCCCCAAGCGACTCAGGCGGAGATTTGCCCCAGGCTATTTGACTTTTGAGAGATTCTCTGAATCTTGATTGGATTGCCCCAGATGATGGACCATGGTCATGCCATGCCCCTTGATTGGAGGTACTTCTGTTCATTAGGCATTCATCGTGCGAATTTTCCTGTTGTTCGAACAAAAAGTCATATGCAAACAAAGTTATGTTAAAAATGCAAAGCTTATGTCTGTCTTGAAGATTTTGAAAATGCATTCTTTTTTTTCATAAAACAAGTGATTGTTTGTAAAACGTGATGTCAACTTGTTATTTTATTGCGAGCCTTAAGGAGTCAGGATACCTTTCGTCACAGTATACTTTCGAACTAACCCATGCTTCAGCTAGGACTTTTAAGGGTTATAACGTGGCCTGGTTCACGGTTTAAGAAACAAAGGATAAAGGCTCAAATTATTTGTACCCACCCGCTCTTCGTGATGTTCTCCAAACCTAAACTCAGTTGATCATACGTTAGACCTTGTTTGAGTCTTTGCTCTGATTTTGCGGTGATGATTCGGATATTGACAACTTAGGCAGTCCTTCCTTTTTTTGTTGAGGGTTTGTAAGACCTCTTTCTTTTTGATTTTGCTATCCCTAAATTTTGCCTGAACTGTTTCTTTTGTGGTTACAGTCAGCGGGATGCCCCAGTTTTGTAAGTCCCCTTCATAGGTTTTGACTTATTGGGCTTTTATTTTGAGAGTTAATGACTGCCTGTCCGTATGATTGTTCGGGACCATCACTGTCTTCTTTTTTTTTGTAAGGACCTCTTCGGTGCCATTTGTTATGCACTCGGATCGACTGAGAGAACTACCCTGCCCCAGGTTATGATAAAGGGTTCTGATTTTCGAAAAAATAAAAACTCCTACTTCTTTGGCTCAGAGGGGTTGACGAGGGATTATCATCCTTATAACTCCAGTGTTTAGGGATTGAAACAATGCCTGTACCTCATCAGTGGGGTCTGTTCAAAAGCATACTGTAAAGATCGTGGTATCGTTTTCGTCATCCTCCCTCAAGAGGCTTTAGAATTTTAGATCGAGAGTTGACATCAGAAAAATATGAAAACAGTTTGCATATAGTGAATGCGAATATATTGCTTCAAAACAGACATATGCGATGCATTAATGAACTAACAACGTTTAATCATGAATAAATGTTTGAACAGTTAAAAGAAAGTTACAACTTGAAAATTCTAATAAACACAAGTCTTCCAGTCTCAGGGCTTGTTACTTCAAATGGTGCCTCCTGTAGGGATGGTAGAAGCACTCAGCCTGGCCATCTTGGGTGAATTCCACAGCTCCTTCCTCAATCAGGTCCTGGATTTTATTCTTCAAAGTCTAACAATCCTCTGTAGCATGCCCTGGGCTGTCAGAATGATAAGCGCAGTGAGCGTTGTGGTCATACCTTGAAGGTGTCCTGTTGGGATTCTTAGGAGGATCCTTTAGAGTTACCAAGTTCAACCTCAGCAGTTGTTGTAAGGCTTGAGGCAGAGACACGTTGAGCTTGGTGAATTGCCTTTTGGACTTGTCTGGCTGAAGCTGGTGAGGTTGATACTGAATTGGTGATACTGAAGCCATATGAGGAGCTTTCTCCTTGCCTCTTTGTCTCAAAGATGGTCGAACGATGACTGGCTTTTTACCCTTAGATGTTTGCCCCAGTTGGTTACCCCGAAGCAGTTGGTTGACGAGAACCCCGAGCTCATCTTGTCTTTGAGCTAACCCTTGAATAGCAGTTACCTGCCCCAGCATCTGGGTTTTCAATGTGTCTATCTCAGCTTGTAGATGTTTCATCCGTTCATCCTCAGCACTGTTCCTGACAAAGGTCTCTGTGAGAAGTATCCTTAGCTCTTCCTGCCCCTTGGATAGATTCAGGAGGATTTCCCCGAACCGAGTCTCTTGAGCAAGAAAGTCCTGGTTGTCTTGTTGGGAAGCCATTGCTGAAATAAACAGCGAGAAAGGTAAGTGACCTGCAACAAAGATACCTGTTATGTAATGATGAGTATGACATGCATGTAATGTTTTCAAGGACCTCGCGGGGTAAACAAGAAAATTTGTTAGCGTTTGGATCCGGTAGCTTGATTGAAAGAAACTTCATATTTGTTGAGAGTCTCTCTTCCAAGGGTCAAAGGCTCACCATATCAAGTGGGTCATAGCCCTTGACTCAAGTCATCAACCTTATTTTGCTTTCCAAACAACCTTGGCTGGGGACCTTCTTCAGGAGTCAAAGCTCACCATATCAAGTGGGTCATAGCCTCTGACAACTTTGGCTAGGGGAAAATAAATCCTCTTTTCCCCTTGCTAGATTTTTGATTCATCATGACCTGCATCACAGACCCTTGAGATCCTTGAAATGGGTTAGGATGTATGCGATGGTATGATGTTATGGTATGCATGGGGTAATGTAGGTGAACCCTGTTATGAGTCCCAATTAAGGACTATAAACAAAACCTGCAAGAAACTTAGGATACCCTGTTATGAGTCCCAATTAAGGACTATAAACAAAACCTGCAAGAAATTTAGTACACCTTGTTATGAGTCCCAATTAAGGACTATACACAAAACCTGCAAGAAACTTAGTAAGCCCTGTCATGGGTCCCAATTAAGGACTAAAACCAAACCTGCAAGTAGTTCATGTGTCAGATAAAGCATGCAAATAGTCAAGTACGAAGGCACACAAGTCACACAAAAGAGCCCTTAGAGTTTAGGCCAGCATGGGGTTTAGGTATTACCCTCTTGAAGTTGGTGGGTTCAACCTGTCCTATCAAAGTAACCGGGTTCTAAGGGTCCCAATATCATTGGATTGCTTTCATTGTTCACCGTTTCGATTTAGCCACTGAACTGGCGACCGAAATATTCCAAGAAAACAACCCTCAACTGAGTGTAGTATCGAGTATCAACCAACCTCGGACTGCACCAAAGTCAGTTATCTCACTATCCTAAAGAGGCCAAGATAGTTCAATTAAGGTTCCTAAGGTCTGTTGATGCTTCATGACACCACGCGGAGGCCTCGTACTCTCCTTGACTGAACTCAAGGGTTACCGGTACACACCAAAGTGCCACATCAACGTAGCAGACTGTTTCAACCATGTCGGTATACCCCGCACAGTTCCCTCACAGTCTTGTTGCTACTTTCTAAGAAGGTATCCCCCAGATCCGGGTTAAGATCTATAGAACTCCCAAGCAACCCACAATTTAAAGCACACAAGGAAAACAATTGAAAACACAGTTATTAACTAGCCCTAAGGTACACCTTACTTTATAAAGAGTCCCCAGCAGAGTCGCCAGTTCTGTGATTGGTGGATCTGGAACTGACTGTTTAACGCTGGTTCGTGAAATGTCGCGGAAGCAAGAGTCGCCACCGTCTTTTATTTTCTCCAATAGGAAAGGACAAAAGCACTGAAAAATTCCTTAAAGAGATTGCTCTCGGTTCGGGAGGTAGGTTATAGAAAGGGAAGGTGTTAGCACCCTTTCTATCCATGGTTATCCATGGGCTCTTAGATACTTGCTCATTGTGTTTTCAAAAATGGTTTGTTTGCTTTTCAATGTGGGTTTTAAAAAGTTTCTTTGAAAATTTCAGTTCGACTCTTGTATCGGTCCTCAAGAGTGTTTGAAAAATGCTTTCGAAAGCTTTTTGAAAATGTGTTGGTGTGAAAAGTATTTTTGATTTATTTTATTTTGAATTAGAGCAAGTATCCACGAGTCGTCTACCTACCCTAAGGAATTCGTCTGTGTAAATGTCCTTTAAAGTAGTGTCATCCCACCATTGAGAGGTAGGTAGCACCACCGTTGGAGGTGTTCGGGTCAATTCGAGGTTCGGGACATGGTGATCACCAGAGCAATGGGAAGACACCTTAGAAGCTACCCTCATGCCAGGTTCCCGGATCATGAGGACTTACTAAGACATCCTCTACTCGACGATCACCTTTCGAGGCAAGGCAACAGTGAGGCGTACCCTAGGGGTGGTGTGTGCGATTTGTGTGTCGTTTTCATTTGCATTTATCTTGTCATGTTATTGGTATTCTACGCTTGTTTTTATTTTTGTCCATACATTCTTTCATGCTTTTGATTAACAGTTAAAAGTTGCGGGAAAGGTAAATTCTAAGCTATTACAAACGGCGCGGGTCCACATCGCCAAAATTAACCAGGACCCGATTTGACGGAAAAATAAAGAAATTAAAAGTGCGAGAAGTAATTAAAATGTTACAAGGCCTTGGGAGAGATACACAAATATTTAAGCGAAATAAAAGAAATATGCGAATTAAGAATTAAATCGGAACGAGGGTGTTGGACCCTTTTGCAAAATTAAGCTACATGATGAAATTAATTAATTAATTAAAGTTAAAAGAAAGAAAGGACTTGTTTTTGGTGTTTTTTAGTTTTTTAGGATTTAATAGAAAAGGAATTAATTGAAATTAACTAATAACCCTAATTCTATTTTATTTTAATTTATTTAAGAAAATATTGAATTTTTAACCTAAATTAAACCTAATTTTTACATGCAAATTTGATTATAAAAATAAATAAGATAAACATTTAATTATTTGAAAGAAAAATAAAAAGGGTGAAAAATTATTAATTAAACCTATTCTATATTTTTTAGATTTTTTTTATTAAAAGTATTAAAATTAAAACCCTATTTTAAACTAATTAATTTACATGCATTTATTTACAAGAAATATTAAAATAAAATATTTTTTATATTTTTTATCTTTTCTGATTTTTATGCATTTTTTATATTTATGAAAATAAGTAATTAATTTAAACAAATAATAATTAAAAATAATAGATTTAAATAAATAAAGAAAATAAAGAAGGGTGAAAAATATGCAAACCTAGGGGGTGGTAGTCCCCAAAGTGGAGGTATAGATTCAGTAATCTGGCCCATTTGTTTTGGCCTATTTGGACTTTTTTTGGTAGCATGCTGAAGCATTGACTGGGACTCACCGTGTCTCTCAATTCATAGCCTTTGATCTGATCCTGATGGACGCGTGGATGGCTTGGTGGAGAAGGTATATGGTGCGTCTGCAGCCTTGAAGCGCATGGGAATTGTTATTGAAAAATAATATGGGAACATTGAAGACCTGGGGCTCGAACCCAGGTCATGTACCTTTCCAACCAACGCGTTTGCCACTGAACCACCACTTGCACGTTTATCATATAATAACAAACAAATATAATAAATAAAAGCAAGAATGTTAGTGGGTTAAAGCGCGCGAATTTCAAATCAACCTATCACGTCTTGCCACGGACTCATCTTCTTCATCATCCCTGAAATATAAAAACATTAGGCAACGGTTTCTTATGTGTTCTCTTAGGCATGCTACTAGAAAATAGCGATTAAGCCTAGAAGGTCCATAAATTAGGCGCGAGCATGGTATCTTCTTCGTCCAGTCATGATGATTCTAATGGTGGTGGCCAAGGGTTCCAATTTTTCCTCGTTTCAAAATCCCCAATTTAAAACTCTGCAAACCCTAAAACTCAAACATGGCATAATCGCGTGTAGCACATAAAAAGACAATTAAATGTATTGGTTAGCTTCAGAACTTCATAATGAACATGAATCAAGTATTAAAAATCACAAAGGATGCATAAATCATGATGCACGATTATGAATTTTTCTTGGTACAGTTTGCATTCGTGTTACCAATTCCTTGAGTTTTGATGGTTATTCTTGATTGAGAATCGTTCAGTGGACCTTGAGGAAGCTAATGGAAGAAGAATTATGTCTTGAATCGCCCTGGAAGTGAACTTTCAGTTTTGAGTTTCTTGCAAATTTTTTCAAGTTTGATAATGGCTTTTGGAGCAGCTGTGCGTGTATTTTCATTAGGGTTGTGATCCTGGCATATGTAGTAGTGAATTAGGTCAAAAAGAATCATCCAAATCTCTTGCATTCATAGTTTTGAAGATTTGATTTTCAAGCTTTATTTTCCAAATATTTTCCATGTGCTTTTGTGCAAATCATGATCCAATCAGTCCAATTCTTTCCATATTTGAATGTGCACGAATTATTGAATAGATTATATGTGCAAAAAGATTTGTTAGGTTAAGTTAAGTATTTTTCACATATTTAATTGATTTAAGTGAATTAATATAAATAAAAATTCAAATAAATAAATAAAAAATGAATAAAAACTTCCCTTTGGGCCAAGTGGTCGTGCACATGCTTGGAATGATGAATTGTGGAAGAAAAATGGGCCCATTAGCAATTTTAGGTCATTTGAATCAATGTTGACTTTTCAAAATATCCAAAAATTTCCCAACTTCTACAAGGCATAACTTGCTCAATTTTTAAGCTTTTCTCATGTTCTTGGACATTTTGGAAAGATCTTTGAGTCCTCTAACCAATGTCTTTGGTCCCATGTCATTTTGATTTACCAATCTCAAGTTATGGCCTTTGACTTAAAGTCCCTTTTTGTTGACTTTTGAAAATGACCTATAATGTTGAAATTGATAACTTTTTGTGAGAGCATTTCTTGGACTTGAAGTATGAAGATGAGTTGTAGGAAATGTCTTTCTCTTCAAAATGAGCTTTGGATGGAATTTTTCTGATAATCCATGTGAAAGTTATGCCCTGGTCAATTTCAGTTGACTTTTTCAACTGTCCAAATAAGGAAACTTTTGCATCTTGATGATTTCTGAGCCAAACTTTGAGAATCATGATCAAGCATTGATCAAATGATGTTTGTGGCTTTAAAATGATATGTTGACCAAAATTTTGAACTTTTGACTGTCAAATGACCATTTTGCCCCTACAGTTGACTGTAGTGCAATTAGGGTTTTTGACTGTGCAATTTTGTACTGAATGCCTTGAAACTATATGAGGATGCTTGACCATATTTGTAGGCATGTGAGACTTGATTGGACCTTTGAAAACTTCATTTTCTTGATCAGAACACAAACCCTAATCTTGACTGTTCAGGAGACCTTTGCACTGTGCAACCCTTGGGGAATTTTTGCAGTTTGACTTGGCAATTTCTTGAAGAATATGGGAGGGCAAATTTTAGGGTACAACAGAGGTGTTAATTAAAAAATGTTTGGCCCAAATGATGAGAAACCCAGCTTGCATTTGGATTCAGTGTGGATGTGCCTGGAGAGTGCATGGTGGACCTCACACTGAAGCCCTTGGATCTGGATGGATTGGCATTGGAAGGCGTGGATTTGCTGGCCTATGATGCACACTTGGGGATGCAAGGCATGGAATCCTGCAAAGAAATGTTAGAAAATGTAAAAGGCAGACATGGGTATTGAACCCAGGTTTCCTCCTTGCACACTCTCTTCCCTTACCACTCAGCCACCTGCTCATTCATTAATTTATATAACATAATAATATTATATTATAAAACAAATCAGAAATTATTCAAAATATAAAAAAACACACGCCCAGTGGGTCCCCTGTGGTTTAAATGTACCAATCAGAGAGACGCATCTAGCCACGCCAGCCCTTGACCGGAGTCGAGTCAACCAAACGCCCAGCCCGGTGGTTTCCACCGTCTTCTTCGGCATGGGGGTTTTCTGATCCTGTAAAACTTGATGAAATAAAGCAAATGAAAAGACCTGTCCATCTAATTCGGCCATTGCGAATTTAATGGTGGTGACCGTTTGGGCTGAAACAGCCTGTATCGCCTAGATCGAAGCTAAATGAACTTGAAACCCTATTAATGGAAATCTGTGTTTCAGGCTCCAAAGCATACATGTTTTACGTTGGACCTGTTATATGGATCACCCTGAGCACGAAGCAACCATCAAAAGGCATTAATATATCATGAAACTAGAAATACGAGTTTGAGAATTTTACAAAAATGGGTGGTTCCGGTTTGGCGCTTCCAGGCGTGTGATAGCTTGAATGAGGAGTGGTATATGCTCCTGGGAGGTTGATGGAGTCTTTGGAATTGATTGAAAATGGCTGGAGATGGCTGGTGAAATTTGACAACTTTTAACTTTTTTTTGTAATTTTGCATGGCTTTCTTAATCAATGGAATCCGTCTGTTTGGTTTGCAAGGGTGCTGCATATATAGAGGAGAGGGAGGAGACAAGATAAGAAGGAAAGAAATCAAGACATAAACCATGGTTTAAACACCAAAATCCAAATTTGAAAAAAAATCCAAAAATGGATATTCTTGCTCATTTCATTTGGGGGATGAACCTGGACAGCCTTGCACGAATTTGTGGACCTAAAATCAATCCAAACCAAAATCCCAAGTGTCATGATCCATCATTCACTATTTTATATAATTTATTTTGTATTTATGTGAATAAAAACAAAATAAATATGAATAAAATAGATAAAAAATGCAAGGCAATGTAAGAATGAATTTATAGGTCCTTTGCAAGGTTAGGAAGATGTTTGAGACCCAAAAAGTTAGGCCATTGACCTAAAAGTTTAATTTTGCTCAATGCACAATTCTTGAAATTTCCAAACTTTTCCCAACTTGGGCAAACCATAACTTGCTCAATTCTTATCTCATGATGATGATCTTATACGTTTTGGAATGCCCGAGATGTCTACTTCAATACCTCTTTTGATCAATTTTGCATTTGAATATGTTATCTTGATGTAAAAGGTCTTGGAAAAAAGTGGCTTTTGTTGACTTTTTGAAAATGACCTGTAATGTTTGAGCTCATATCTTTCAAATGGTGCATTTCTTGATCTTGGGAGCTGAAGAGAAGTTGTAGGGCATTGAATTATCTTCAAAATGAGCTTTGGTTGGAAATTTTCTAATAAAGTATGAAAACGTTATGCTTGGTCAAATTTTAGTTGACTTTTCCTATAGAAACCCTAATTTGCCATTTTGGACTTTTGATAAGTTAGGAGCATTTATTGAGGAATCATGATCAACCCTTGATCAAATGATGGATATCACTTGAAAATGTTGATGTTGACCAAAAACCTTGAAGTTTGACTGTACATGGGCCACAATTGACTTTTGACCTAGCACGGTTGATTTTCCAATACTTAAGCAATTGACTTAGCAAACTTGTTGAGCAAGGCATGAAACTTGGCATGGATGATCTTGAAGACATATTAGGACCATGGAAAGCATTTGAGACCTTTGGAGCTCAACCATCTTGATGAAAATTGAAACCCTAGTTAGGGGTTCATTGCCTTAGGAGGAGAATTGTCTGGTCAATTCTTGGTCAAACTTGAGCAATTGAGAACCTCTAGGAGTATGTCTTGTGTGAAAATAGGAGGGGAAATTTTGGGGTACAACAATAGGCAGTCTTCTATATCTCACAGCTAGCACAACATACATTGCCTTTCTTGTAGGGGTGTGTGCAAGATATCAAGCTTATCCTAAATTTAGCCATGCCAACCATGTGAAAAGAATCCTTAAATATGTGAATGAGACAAGTGATTATGGCATGTTATTCTCTCATGGATCCAGTTCTGCCTTAATTGGTTATTGTGATACTGATTGGGTAGGAAGTGCTGATGATAGAAAAAGTACATCAGGAGGATACTTCTTTCTGGGAAATAATCTCATATCTTAGTTCAGTAAGAAGCAAAACTATGTATCTCTGTCCACTGCAGAGGCTGAGTATATTGTTGAAGGAAGAATTTGTTCTCAACTGGTGTGGATGAAACAAATTTTAACATAATACAATGTCAAACAAGATGTCATGACATTATTATGTGACAATTTAAGTGCCATTAACATTATCAAAGAATTCCATTCAACACAACAGGACCAAACATATTGATATCCATCATCACTTCATAAGAGAGCTTGTTGAAGAAAAGATTGTTTCCTTAGAACATGTAGCCAATGAATTGCAACTGGCTGGAATTTTCACTAAGGTTTTGGATGCTAATCAGTTTGAGAACTTGAGAGGAAAATTAGGGATTTGCCTATATGAGGGTTTGTAGAAATTAAGGGTGTGTGGGAATATCATTAAAGTGATATTATATTATTTGTGTTTCCAACAAATAAAATTTCGAAAGCAATCATTACAAGACTGCCTCAAATTGTTTCCCACACGCTACAAAATTACATCCTTCTACTTTCATAAACTTTTCATTCTCCTCTACAGAAAAAGAAACCTAGTCATTCTTCATCCTTTTGCTCAAAAATCTTCAAAGATGTCTCAACATCATACATTGTCTTCCTCAAAATCTGCCAATGAGAATCTCTCTCTTGACAGAGTACTTGACGTTACTCCTCTAGCAACTATCCCACCTCTTGATAAGAAGGTCAAGAAACCTAGATTATCACCTGCTAAGAAATCCAAAGATGATAAAGGTAACTCTCCTACTGCTAATGACAATAGGACGGAAGAAGAAATTGTTGATGTTGATAGAAGCATTAGAAGGCTAGTAGACAGGGTGTTAAATGAAGGTTTTGTTGTTCCTGGGATTTCTACCCCTCTTGCTCATATGCCTCCTCATGCTGACAAAATAAATGATCCTAAAAGTGTTGCTGCTGGATCATCCACCTTCAAGAAAGATGCTACTGAAAGCAAACTTGAGAAGCTTTCTACCTCTGTCTAAAAGAAGTGGAAGAAGAAAATGTTGAACAAGATGCTGAGGAACATGTTGAACAAGATGCTACTGCCTCCAAGGATGCAGAAGGTCAAAATGCTGAGAACATAGTCAATGTAGAAGAGCCATGTGACAATGAGCTCATTACTAATGGTGTGCCTAGTATTGCAAGAAGACTCAAATCCAGGAAAGTGAAGGATGCAAGTGTCACGCCCCCTACCAAGATAATCAAGAAGAAAACCATGTATGGACCCCAAAAATTAGGAAGTAAAGTGGTTCCTCCCTCTAGCAAAAGAAAAGCTAGACCTGTTAGCTCCATAGATGATGATAATGAGGATGTTGTAAGAAGATCCAAGAGTAATAAGAAAGTCGTTCTAGTTGAAGAGACTGACTCTGAGTATGATGTAGAGCAAGATGTCCAGGACATCTCTCCTATCAAAAAGTCTGCAAGTAAGAAACTATTTGTTAGGGTTCCTGATACCCCACTTGACAACATCTCCTTCTATTCTGTTAGGAATTGAAAAGTGGAAGTATGTGTATCAAAGAAGGATTGCCCTGGAGAGAGAACTGTGAGTTGGTTCTTTGGAATGTAAAGAAATCATGGAGCTGATATCTTATGTTGGATTGATGGAAACAGTTACCAGGTTTTCCAATTGCTATGAAACTCTTCTTAAGGAGTTTATTGTTAATATTCCTGTTGATTGTTCTAGCCATAAAAGTAAGGAGTATAGAAAGGTTTTTGTTAGAGGAAAGTGTGTAGAATTTTTTTCTGCCATCATAAACAAATTTCTAGATAGGTCTGAAGATGTCTGTTGTGAGCTGGATTTAATAGATAATCAAGTGTGCATAGCCATCACTGCTAATTAAGTAAGTGAGTGGCCCATGAAAAATAAACTTCATATCAACAAGCTAAGTGTGAAATATGCTATTTTACATAGGATTGGAGATATAAATTAGGTTCCCACTAATCACACTTCAACCACCTCCATTGGATTAGGAAAGTTTATTTATGCTGTTGGAAACCAAAAACTTTTTTATAATGGTACTTACATCTTTGATCAGACTATTAAGCATGCAGGAACTTGTGCCATTAATATGCCAATTGATTTTCCTTCCCTCATCTGTGGAATTATTCTTAATCAACATCTTGGAATTCTAAGTTGTAATGATGTAGTGTGCAAGAGGGAGTCTGCTTTGACCCTTCATTTCAAGCTTTTTTCAAGAAAACATGTCCTAGACATTGTTTTGACATCTGCAACTGCTGAAAACAAGACCTCCACCAAGGATAACATGATCTCTGAATTAAGGGAGCCTGCAAGGGAATTAGATGATGTGATCAGAGTTAGCTCATCAAGGAAGCTAACTTTTGAAAAGACGATCAAGGATCTGCAAAAGGACAACAACCTTGATGATGCAGTTAGCTCTGAAGGCGAAGACTCTAGTGAGGAAGGAAGTTTTGGCTCAGCCAAGTCAATTGGTCCTGATGACAATTAGACTAATTGATGTTTCTTTACTTGACCCTTTTGTTTAATTTTGGCACTTGTATGTGATTAACATTTGGTTTCTATGCTCTGTACCTATATAACTGATATTCTCTTGAATGCATGTTTTAAATTTGGCATATTATGACCAAAAAGGGGGAGAGAAACTGACTGACTGACCACTTATTGAGGGAGAGCTCAATACTTGAGAGGGAGCCTCATGTCTCTGGAGATGTTCTGACATACTTGATGGGGAGCCTCATGTCTCTGAAGATGTTCTGACATCTTCCCTGCTAACAGCTGAGTGCTAACTGAGTTTGTGTTTTGCTTGCTTTGCTTATGTTGCTACTCTGATATTGCTCTGATAATATGTTCTGATAATGTTTTAGCCAGAATTTTCCAAAGGGGGAGTTTGTAAGTGTTTGTTGGCAGCAATTTTGGTAAAACAATGTGTTGTTAATGTTTTGCTAAATGCCTTGACATTTGTAGCAAATAGTTTTGAATGATGTCAAAGAAGATGTCTTGATATCTGCCTCCTGAACTGAACTCATCAAACATCATTTTATGTTTTATGTTCCCTATTTTCATGCGAGCCATAATTTAGGATTTATGACTCACAGGCTGCGAAAAATATGGAGGAATATTTTTCAAATTGCATGGATTTTATCTTGGTCTGTTTTTATGTAAATATTCAAAAGAATTGAATATTTGATTTTAAGCCCAAGCCCACAGCTACGCATATATAAGGACTTGCTTTCTTATTCAAAGACAAGAAACTTTTGAAGAAGAATACTTTCTTTCTGTTTTTAAGTCTAAGGCTTTTTATTTGTAATACACTCTAAGTATTGATTTAATACTTAAGTTGTAAATTTATTTGCTAATTATGTATCATTCATAAGCTTTTAAGCATTGAATGATTGAAGTCTTTTAAACTTATTAATTTTGTTGTTTCTTCATTGTAAGTGATTGAAGGGATTTAAGGAGGGCCTCATACCTAGGTGAGTCTTAGGTAGAAGTCTAGCATGGGTAGTGATTATGTGATTAGATCGTAAACTGTTTGTTTACTGAGGGTCTATGAATTGATATTATTTAGTGAACTTGTCCCTGGCTTGGTAGCCCCCAGAGTAGGTGTTGTTTTACATTGAACTGGGTGAACAATCTCTTGTGTTTTTACTACTTTTGTTATTACTTCTCTTTACTTGTAAACATATATTTGTATCATGACATCTCCTTCGACATCACATATCTGATACCAGAATTTCATCAAGTGGGTGCGAGCTCGTGCTCAAGGCCTCATGATGTCGTATCCCGCCATCCTACCTATCATCATTGAGAATATTGCTGAAGGAGATGTTCCTTACACTATTCTTCATCCTGACATGCCTACTACTCTCGAGGAGTTGCAAAGGTCATGGATTCAACTAAAGGGGGAGCGATACACCTTTGAAGCCTAATTCTACACAAGCGAGAAGAAGGTTTTAGAGCTCACAAGGCAACTTCATGAAGAGTGGAGTTTGAATGCCTACATTGCACCGAAAAGGATGCCTCATGGGAAGCTTGAGTCCTTTTTGTTTTAGGAGTTTATTTTGTATTATTTTTGCTTCTTCCATTGTAATCCCGAGAGGAATTATTGTAAATCGTTTGAACTTATTAATACAATTAATGTTTGTTCCTTCTTTGTTTAAACAAATTTAAATCTTAAAGGTCCTTGAAATCATTTGCAAACACATTTCATGCATCATAACATAAGTAGGCTTTCCGAAACAGGTTTCCTCATTTTTCTACTATTTATTTCAGTAAGATGGATATCGAGCAGACCGTGAAAGATTTGCAGACACAAAATTCTCAATTCCAAGAAACTTTGCTCACCTTGGCTAAAGGGCAGCAAGAGCTGATGTCACTTCTGGTTGGAAAGAAGAAGACCAAGAAGAATGCTTTGATCAATATGGGGAAAAGGTTTAAGGGCCTCGTCCATCAAGTGCAAGTGGTAGAAGATTCATCCGAGGAGGATGAGAACCAAGACGAAGATGCAAGGAGTAACCGTGCTGGAGGTGGCAACAATCCAAACTCTGAGGATGAGGACTATTTTGACGAACAATATTCCCCCGCTGAGGACAAGTATAAGCAACTGGAAGATAGGTTGAAGGCTTTGAAAATTCAAGTCGTTCCTGGCTTGGATTTTTGTGATCTGGGTTTGGTGCCTGGGATAGTTATTCCCCACAATTTCAAAATTCCAATCTTTTTCTAAGTACGACGGTGTTTCGTGCCCAAAACATCACTTAAGATCCTACGTTCGCAAGATACAATCGTATACCACTGACAAGAAGTTATGGGTGCATTTATTTCAAGAGAGTATGTTTGGGACTCGGTTAGAATGTTTTTAGCAGTTGAAGGGTTCAAACATTCATACCTGGGAAGATCTGGCTACCGCTTTCTACCATCAATATCAGTACAATGTTGATTTGGCACCGACTAGAGTTCAGTTACAAAGAATGACAATGGGTTCCAATGAAGGTTTTAAAGAGTACACGCAAAAATGGAGAGACCTTACTGGTAGAGTACAACCACCATTGAATGATAGGGAGTTGGTGGATATGTTCATGGGAACATTAACTGGACCATTTTTCAACTTGTTAATTGGGAGCTCATCGTCTGGTTTCACCGAGTTAATCTTAACTGGTGAAAGGGTCGAGAGCAGTATCAAAAGTGGAAAAATTCCCATGGCTTTCGCCTCTACATCAAATACTATGAAGAAGACCTTTACTGACAAGAAGGAAAACAATGTCGTATATGGGTCAAGAAGCCATGTCAAGAAAGACTACCGCCAATCTGTTAATGCTGTTTTAATCTCCAATCCACCCTCTACTCAAAGACAACAACAAACCAACCATCAAAGACCTGAGGTTCCCAGAAGACAATTCACAAGGATTAATATGTTGTTATCCCAAGCCTTATAGCACTTGTTGAAGGCTAACTTGGTAACATTGCGTGATCCACCATCAAATCCCAATGTTTCATCTCTGAAATACAATCCTAACGCCAAATGCGCCTATCACTCCAACAGCCTCGGACATGATACTGATCAATGTTGGGCTCTGAAATGCAAGATTCAAGACATCATCGACAACAAGACTATTGAGTTTGATCCACCTAGAACTCTGAATGTTATAACTGCACCAATGCCAAATCATGGCAAATGTGTCAACGCAATTGAAGACACTTCTTTTGTTTCCTCCGTTGAAGATTTGACTACTCCACTAACCATTGTTAAAGAAAATTTGCTGAGAGCTGGGGTTTTCCCTGGTTTTTTAAAAGACTATAATTGCTCTGCTCTACAAAAGAATGGATGTGAATGGCTTAAAAAAGGTGTTTAACACCTGATAGATAGTCATGAGATCCTGTTTGAAAGAACTTTGGCCATAAAAAGTTTGACTGAAAACGCTGAAGACGTGTCCATCATAACCATTTCCAGCAAACCTATTAGGATCTCTTCAAAAGGTCCTATTAGGATTTTCGATGAACCGGAGATTTCCCCCTTGATAATTACTACTCCGGGGCCAATTCCTTATTCTTCCGATAAGGCAGTCCCTTGGAATTATGGTGTTGAAGTATACTACCATGGGATTAAGCAAGACTCCTGGATTAATAAAGACAAAACCGATGATGTTACCAATATTGCTGGTTCTAGCAAGGTGACAAGGACGGGGAGAATCTTCTCTCCTAACATTTCATCTCCAACTACTACAAATACACCAGTTCGCATTACCATGGACAAACCTAATACTAACACTAGGGGAAAAGAAAAGATGGTTGAGCCTGCTAGGATAGAGGCGCCTGCCAAAGACATTGCTACTGAGGAACCCTCCATCCAAGAAATGGAGGAGATTTTTAAGATCATAAAGAAGAGTGATTTTAAGATAGTAGAGCCGTTGGGGAAAATCCCCTCCAAGATCTCTATGTTATCTTTGTTACTTTGTGTTGTACCCCAAAATTTACCCTCTCATTTCATCAACATTTTCTCACCACAAGACTCTTGGAGCTCAAGATCAAGTTAGGGTTTGCTCTGTTCAAGGCCCCTCCTTGCACTGTTGACCCAAATTAGGGTTTGAGTTTGCACAGGGATGTCTTGACCTAAAATTCCCAAAGTAACTTTCATGCTTCATGTTGAACTCACAAGTTTATCCATACCAAGTTTCGAGCTTTGATTCCAATCTTTGCCCAGTCAATTGGACAGTTGACCTAGAAATCAGCTGTATTGGAGAAAAAGTCAACTGTGGCCAATTGACAGTCAAACCTCATGATTTTTTGACCCACATCAACATAATGAACTCACATGAACCATTTGGTCAAGTTTGGATCACAATTCCACAAGAAATTTGATCAGATCACCAAAAGGGCAAAATGGTCATTTTTAGGGTTTTGACTGCACAAAGGTAATTTTTGACTGTTTGACCTAGCCAATGGCAAACCAAGCTCACATATGGACTCAAGAACTCAATGGCATTGTCTTGACCCATTCAACAAGTTCAAAAGATCTCAAATGCACAGGATTGACAGATGAATTTTTCAGTCAATTGATCAAAATTTGATTGTATACTGAAAAGTCAAACTTTGACTTTTTGGTCAAAATCAAGTGCCAAGATTCATTTTTCATCAAGACATGTCAAATTATGAAACTTGTTCATCAAGAAATCCAAAATTGCAAATTAGGGTTTAAAATGAGAAAATTGCATAACTTAGAATTTTTCTAAGTCATGAAACTTCCTTATTTTTTCCTAACTTTGTCCCATTTTTTCACCAAGATTCATATGGATTCAAACAAAACTCAAAACATGAAAGTTGTAGTCTATTGCAAAATCTAAAACTTTGATTCACAAAGTTTTCTCAAAGGAAGTTTGTATCTCAAGTTATGATTTTTGGAACAAGGGTGCAAAACATTTTTAACTTAGAGAAATTTTGACCTATTCTAGGCAGGATTTTTGTCCAACTTCTTGGCCATTTTTCACATGGTTCCACTTGGAGTTTCAATTTGCATTACAAAGATGGATTGTATTACACATTCCAAGCTTTCCAAATTGTCCAAGAACTTCTCAAACACCCTTGTGGTTAAAGAGAATCGAATTTGCAAAGTTGGGCAAAATTCACTTTTGTTCATAACTAAATACATGTTCATACAAGTTTCATTTTCAAATCAGCATGCTTGATACTTGCTTGCAGGCCTCTAAAACAAGTTTTCACTCCATAATTAAATGCCTAAACATTGTGTTCAAGCATTGTTTTGTGCATTTGGTCATTACACATAGAATTATCCCTTAAGTAGAAAAAGCAAACTTGCCATTTTTGAAAAGTAGTGCTTTATGTCAAATACCAAATCCAAGAGGCATGGGCCAGATCTTTTGAGACAAGAGTTTGTACACAAATCCCACTGATCAAGAGCAAAGTGTGCAGCATGCTTGAGAGCTTGGTACAGGCCTATATCACAACTTGACTTTTCTTTGCTTACATTAGAAGAAACATTGCAAAACAACTCCATCTCTCCTTTCCTGCAAGCATAAGCTAAAACAAACTTTGTGAACATCTTCCACACATCCTAACAGACCTAAAACACGATCCTTCCATCCCTCATACCTCCTCATACACCAAATCACAGTTTTGCTGCAAAACAGGGTACCTGTTGCAGATTGACTTGCCTAGCATCATCCACTCGTGCGTTTTGGCCAAAGCTTGTTCAAACACCTTCCATACCATCCACTGAAACTATTCCAAGACCTAAACACCAACTGTAACACCCCTAACCTCACTTGCCATTTTCACTTTTCAATTTTTCAGGTGGACTTCCATAGCACGATTCAGAGTGATTCAAAGCAAGCTAGGTGTTGGAGAAGCTTCCTTGGACTTCAGGCAAGCTGTACAGAAGCTCAAACTCCATTGAAGTTGGCCACATTGCTATGCATGATTCAAGCTGAAACAGGTAAAACCATGGACTTCTATCTCTTAATCTATGAAGAGTTAGGCTTAGGTTTGTGAATGAAACATGCTCTACTCATAGCCCTGAAGCCATACATATGATTACTTTTCATTTATGTTAAGCATGCTGTGAGAATTTTGGCCATGAACATTGAAGAAAAATTAGGTCAGAAATTGGGGGTGAAGAAATTCTCCCTGGTTTCTTAGAGTTAGGTTAAGTATCTTACATATTTGGAATCGTGACTTGATGCTCTACATTATTTGTGTTATGAGTTTTTGCTAAAAGTCAAGGAATCAGGATTTGTGTTGGACAAGAAGAAGCGCGCGTTTTTGTTTCAAACAGGTTGCTGGAGGTCGAAGACAAAGTTGACTTGGACTGGGCCTGAGTCAACTTGCTGTTCACACCCCTTTTTTCCATTTTCACCCCCTTGGCCCATTGTGTGAAATATTTATCATTTTTGACTTTTTATTTTTTATTCTGACTTAATAATTTTTGCTCAAATATCAAAAATATCAAAAATATTTTTCCATACATTTTTGCATTTATTTGGCATTTATTTGTTTCATTTAGCATATACATGTAAATAAATATATTACCTTTTTATTCAAAACACTAGAAAACAATACAAAAATATATATTTTTTAGTTATTATTTTTTATTTACATTTTGAAAACATTCTCTTAAAAATGCATTTTTGTAAATAATTAATATTTTATTTTTTGTATATACTTAGCATATTTAATATAGGGTTAATACCTATTTTCACCCCTGACATATGGGGTGTATTTGAAAAACCCCCCTGCCAAAAAAAAAGTTCCAATTGTTACCTTGACAAATTTTAAAAGTTTCAGTTTTTACCTTGAGGATGCCACATCACCTAAAAGGCTGATGTGGCTTATATTTTTGTGGCATCCTCAAGGTAAAAACTGGAACTTTTAAAATTTGTCAAGGTAAAAAATGAAACTTTTAAAATTTGTCAAGGTAACAATTGGAACTTTTTAGGTGATGTGGCATCCTCAAGGTAAAAACTGAAACTTTTAAAATTTGTCAAGGTAACAATTGGAACATTTTTTTTGGCAGGGGGATTTTTCAAATACACCCCATATGTCAGGGGTGAAAATAGGTATTAACCCTTTAATATATATATATATATATATATATATATATATATATATATATATATATATATATATATATATATATATATATATATATATATATATATATATATATATATATATATATATATATATATATATATATATATATATATATATATATATATATATATATATATATATATATATATATATATATATATATATATATATAATATATACTTGTACATATTTTATTAAATATTTAGGACAAAAATATGAAAATAATATATTTTTATTTTTATTAATATATGACATCAAAAATACCTTTTTAACCATATACTTTTTATTTTGTGCATAAATTAATTTATTTTGTACATAATCAATAAATAATAATGTTTATTCAAAAAACTAGGGTTTAACCCTAAAACCACAAAAATATTCAAATTTGATCCTTGTTATTTTTGTTTATATTTCACATTGAAAAATACTTTTATATACATGAAAAATCCTTTTTAGCATAATGCATTTTTATTTGATATTTATTTATTTGTACTTATTTAAATATTAGATATTTGTCTTGTATATTCAATATGGATGTAATAGCTTAGAATTTAATTTCTTGTCAAATATCCCCAAATTCAAACTTGTACCCCCTCCCCATAATCATTGTTGTAATAGCTTAGCATTTAAATTTCCGCATTTAAAAAGCTTTCAAATATGCCATGATTAGAGACTTATAGTTTGTATGCAAAATCAAATTAACAAGTAGTTTTACCTAAATCCAAGATAAACATGCATGAAAAACAAACACAATGCACACTTGCACCCCTAGGGTTACTCCACTTGTTGCCTTCAAAAAATGGGCCATGTTGCATGTTGAGTGTCTTTGGCAAAACAAAAACAAATCAAATGATCATAGTCCCTCGATGACGCTTTCTCAAGTTGCCTAAAAAATGATCAAGTCCCTTAAAAAGAAAAATTGCCAAAGACACTTGGCACTATTGCATTCATGGTCTAAACGATGACCCGCGCCCGTCCCGTTAACATCCTAACACAAGGTTGTTCACCAAATACAATGGTGAAACAACACTTTTAAAAGGGTTAAAACATGAGAAAGATCTTTGAGAAATTTAGGGTAGATAGCTCTTGGTTACTTGACCAAACTTGCAAAACAATCCTTGCTACTTTTCAAAAACACACCTCAGAACACAATTTCAAAACAACTTTCAAAACATTGAAAAACTTTTCAAAAGACAATACACCTTTGTATACATTCAAACACGAATCATTACAAAGGTTGCCACAACAATGGCCTCTTTTCAAAATATCTTTCAAAATCACACACAAAGCACCATTTCAAACAATTGAAAATGCAAAGCAAGTGATCTAAGCAAGTAACTAAGAGCCCATGGATAACCATGGATAGAAAGGGTGCTAATACCTTCCCTTTCTATAATCTATTCCCCGAACCCACGAAAACATCTCAAAAGGTTTTTCCTGTGCTTTTTAACCTTTCCTTAGGATAAAATAAAAAGCCGGTGGCGACTCTTGCTAAACCGAAACATTTGCGAAAACAAACGCGAAACCTCAAGTCAGTTCTCCCACCGTATCACAGAACTGGCGACTCTGCTGGGGACATGTTTAAAAGTGGAATAACCTTAGGGCCTAGATCACCCTTTTGCATGACTAATTGTTTGCTTTGATTGCTTTACATTTTGGTTCTCTTGTTTGGGCTTGAAATCCTACACCCGGATTTGGGGAAACATTCATAGATAGCAATACGTTGTGGAAATTGTGCGGGGTATACCGACACGGTTGAAGCAATAGCTATATTAGTGCGACATATTTGTGAGTATCGGTAACCCTTGAGTTCAATCAAGGAGAGTACGGGGCCGCTGAGTGATGTCACTAAGCACTAATGACCTAGAACCTTACTTGACCATCTTGGCCTTTTATTAGGGGTAGTGAGATGACCGGCTTTGGTGCAGTCCGAAGTTGGTAGATACTCGATACTACACTCATTGAGGGTTGTTTTCTTGGAATATTTTGGTCGCTAGTTAAGTGGCTAAACCAAAACAATGAACATAGAAAACAATCCAATGATATTGAGCTCCTTAGAACCCGGTTACTATTTATAGGACAGGTTTTTTACGCCAACTACACTCAAGAGGGTACTTACCTATGAAACCTCATGCAAGCCTGAAACTAGGGTTTTGTGTGACTTTCTTGTACATATGTTTGTGCATACATCATGAACATCATAAAGCATCATATGCATCCACTAACCATTTCAAGGGTTTGGATCTTCATCTTTGTTCTTGTTTTGTAGGTCATGGAAATTCTTCGCAGGAAAACTATCCAAGTCAACCTTGTGAGAATCCCTCCTCAACTCAAGGAGCTTACATCCATAATTCCAGAAAGCTCTCTCTTTAGTGAAAGACATGGTAGACTGCTCAACCTAGTCAACACCAGTATTGAAGAAGACATGGTGAAAGTGTTGTTCCAGTTCTTTGACCCCCTTCACCACTGTTTCACATTCCCCGACTATCAATTGGTGCCTACTTTGGAGGAATTTTCTCAACTCCTGAGAATTCCTATTCTTAATCAACTACCCTACAACGGTACGGAAAAAGAGCCAAAGCCTGAAGATGTTGCTCAAGCACTACACTTGCAACCATCTGACATCAAGGGGCATTGGGAGGCTAGAAGTGGTGTCAAAGGCTTCTTGGCAAAATTCTTGTTTGAGAAGGCACAAGAGTGTTGGAATTCCCTGGATCTGCAAGCCTTTGAAGAGATTGTGGCACTCCTCATTTATGGGTTGGTCTTGTTCCCAAATCCTGACCAACTTATAGATGTCAACGCCATCAAGATCTTCTTATCCAGGAATCCCATACCAACATTGCTTGGAGACATCCTCCACTCATTTTACACACGAACAATGAGGAAGAGAGGTGTACTCCTCTCCTTGCAAGGTGGTTTATTTCTCACCTTCCACAATCTGTTTTGAAGAATGAACAAGGCTTAAGGTGGTCACAATGATTGATGACCCTCACACATTCTGATGTACATTGGTGTTCTCGGTCCAGAGAAAATGTCATCATCGTCGATCATTGTGGTGAGTTCCCTAATGTTCCATTACTTGGCATTAGGGGAGGAATTACCTATAACCCTTGTCTAGCTTTGAGACAATTTGGATATGCACGGAGGGATGGCCCTCATGACATGCTGATTCCTGACCTAGTTTTTAACTTCGACAACGATGCGCAAGGACTTCGCCAAAGATTCATCAGAGCTTGGAGGATGCCTAACAAGGTAGATAGTAAGACACTGGGGCACAAGAACTCCATCCCTCTTGAGCCTTACCTCAAGTGGGTACGAACCCGTGCCCAGAGTCTTATGATGCCTTACCCTCACATTCTCCCTTTGATTAAAGAGCCTGTTAAGGAAGGAGAGGTTCCATACACCATCCTACATCCTGATATGCCAACATCATGGGAGGAAATGCAGAAGAGTTGGATCCAACTCAAGGAAGAAAGGGATACTTTTGAAGCCATCTTCTACGCCAGTGAGAAGAAGGTTTTGGAGCTTACCCGCCGACTTCACGAGGAGGAGGCCCTCAACACTTACATCGCACCAAAGAGGATGCGCAATGTCTTTCTACCTTAAGAAGTTTTTGTAATATTTGGCCCATGGGGCATTTATGTACTGACAAAATTTCTTCTTATTAATATGACGTGTGTTCTTTTTGTTTGCAACAATTTTGAATTTCTACATCCTTGAATGCATTGCATGAATAAACATATCATTCATCATATGCATAAACAGGTCTCCACACCATGTTTCCTTATCTTTCTGCTGTTTATTTCAGTAAGATGGATCTCGAACAGACGGCCAAAGATCTGCAGGCACAAAACTCGCAGTTTCAACAGCTCCTTATGACCTTGGCCAAGGGTCAGGAGGATCTTAAAGCACTGTTAGGGAATAAAGAGCAAGAAAAAGGAAAAAATAAAAAGAAAAGAGCTGGGGTAGCTACACTGGGAAGAAGATTTGAGAATGAAGCTAGGAGAGTTCTTGAATTCCCCTCCACATCTGATGAGGGGACCGGTAAGGGAAAAGGAGCTGCATTACCTTCTGAGTCTGAGGCTGAAGAGGAAGAGGTTGAGGAAGATGAAGATTATTCAGAGCAGCAATACCCGCCAGCGGACGACAAATACAAAAACCTGGAGGATAGACTGGCAGCTATGGAGCTGCAAAGGGTTCCCGGGCTAGATTTTGAAGAATTGGGATTGATTGCTGGGATTGTGATCCCTCCAAAGTTTAAAGTGCCAACTTTTGCAAAATACGACGGTCTGTCTTGCCCAAAGATGCACCTAAGGTCGTATGTCAGAAAAATTCAACCTCATTCATCCGATAGAAATCTTTGGGTACACTTCTTCCAGGTTAGCCTGTCTAGTACACAGCTAGATTGGTTTTACCAGCTTGAGAGGTCAGAAGTGCATAGTTGGGAGGATTTGGCAGCTGCCTTTTATCGCCAGTATCAATACAATGCCGACTTGGCGCCAACCCGTACTTAGCTACAAAGTATGGGGATGGCCTCGAATGAGGGATTCAAAGAATACGCCTAGAAATGGCGCGACTTGGCCGGAAGAGTGCAGCCATCTCTTTCAGATAGGGAGCTAGTTGATATGTTCTTGGGGACCCTATCTGGCCCTTTCTTCAACCATTTGATCGGGAGCTCTTCCGCAGGGTTTACCGAATTGATTCTGACTGGCGAGCGGGTGGAAGCTGGTATTAAGAGTGGGAAGATTCAAAGGGATACCTCTGCCTCCACAACTGTTAAGAAATCATTTCCGGCCAAGAAGGAAGCAGCTGTTGTGTACTCTCATAAAGGATCGGGAAGAACTGAGCGCCGACCGACTGTAGGGGCCGTGATGATTCAAAATTCATCAAGTGATTAGCCTCGTAACAATCAGTCTAGACCTAAACAGCAATGGGGAGAACTGCCACAACGGCAGTTCACCCGCATCAACATGACGCCCGCACAGGTTCTCCCCCGTTTGTTGAAGCTGAATCTCACCAATATCAAAGAAGCGCCGAAAAATGTGAATACAACCTCTCCAGCTTACAATCCAAATGCTAAATGTGCCTACCATTCTGACAGCGCCGGACATGACACCAATAATTTTTGGGTGCTAAAGAATAAAATTCAAGACTTGATAGATGCAAAAGAGGTTGAGTTCGACGCCCTCGAGAAGCCGAACGTAATATCCGCTTCGATGCCAAAGCATGGTCGCAATGTCCATGTTCTTGAAGACGATCTGTTTGTTTCTACTGTTGATGATCTGATAACTCCATTACTGACAATCAAGTTGAATCTGTTAAAGGCTCGGATTTTCCCAGGATGTAAAGAAGATTGCTACTTTTGTTCCTCCCTACCAATCGACTGTCCATTGCTGAAGATAGGCATCTAACGCCTAATGGACAACCAACAAATTCTTTTCGAAAAGACTCCTGTTACTCCAACCCTTATCAATGATGTTTCAATAATTACCATTTCCGCCAATCTTTCCAAGGTCCCCAAAAGGCCTGTTAAGATTACATCCGCTACGAAGATTGTTCCCTTGAAGATAACCATGCCTGGGCCCGTCCCATACAAATCTGAAAAATCAATACCGTGGAATTATGGTGGAGAAATCTACTACCACGCTGTTAAACAAATTGAGATAACTGAAGACAGCTCTGACGAAGAAACTACCGACATTGGAAACATTACCGGTACGAGCAAGATTACCCGAAGTGGGAGAATTTTCTCTCCAGAGATTGCCCCTCCAAAAGCAATCTTTGGACCCTCAGCTGCTGCCAAGGTTACTCCTGCACCGATAAAACTTTCTGCAAGAACTCCGTTGATTGAAGAAGCTATTACTCATGTGGTTGTCCCTCCTACTTCTGTTGATAAGGGGAAAGGGATCCAAGAAGAGCTCGTTAAGACGAGGGCTCAACCCTTGGTCATCCCCGAAACCTCTAAGAAAGAAATGGAGGAGATTCTGAAAATAATTAAGAAGAGTGATTATGACGTGGTGGAGCAACTGGGGCAAACCCCCTCGAAGATCTCCATGTTAGCTTTGCTGCTTTGTTCGGAGGCTCATGCCAAGGCCTTGATAAGGTTTTTGAAGACAGCCCATGTGCCCCAAGAAACCTCAGCCGATCAATTCCAAGATTGTGTAGCCATCCTTACCGCCGACAACGGCCTGGGTTTCTCTGATGCTGACCTAACTCCAAAGGGAAGAAAGCACAATGACGCACTACATGTGTCAGTTGAATGCCGAGGAACCACTCTCGCCCATGTCTTGGTCGACACTGGTTCTTCTCTAAATGTGCTGCCTAAGAAGGCTCTGGACCGGTTGGATTGTGAAGGCTTGGAGCTAAAACCAAGTAATATCATTGTCAGGGCCTTTGACGGGTCTAAAAGAATGGTGCATGGGGAGGTCGACATTCCCATCAAGGTGGGCACTGAAGTGTTCCACTCAATATTCTATGTGATGGACATCCACCCATCATACTCTTGCTTGCCAGGAAGACCGTGGATACATAATGCTGGGGCAGTCACCTCTTCTCTACATCAGATGCTGAAATACCCTGTCAAGGGAAAAATCATAACTGTACACGGTGAAGAGGAGTACATGATCAGTCATCTGAAATCCTTTAGGTATGTGGAAGTGGAGGGCGAATTCATCGAAACACCGTTCCAACACTTCGAGGAAATTGCTCCCGAGGTTGCAGTAGCAAAGGCAGTAGCTGAGGTACCCAAGCAGGTGGCCAGGATGGCATCTCTGAAAGACGCAAAGGCTGCAATGAAGGAGGGGAAGAGCTTAACATAGGGTCAGTTGCCTGACTTTCCTCACAAGACAGACAAGTTTGGGTTAGGATTTACCGCTACAGGGCAAAAAGCTATGCGTCGCTCAAAAATTGAAAGAACACCCATCAAGATTTCTCCTCATGGAATCAATGCTTTGGAAGACGAAGACGAAGAGGCCAACATTGAAGAATGGATCTTCCCAACCATCGAAGGGGGACTACACAACTGGGAGGCGAAAGACTTTGTTCCCATTACTTTCATTGATCAGTAATTTATCTTTCGAACATTTCATGTTGGTCTGTAATAATTACTAAAACAATCTGCACACTACTTTTCACCTCATGCCTTGCCCGGGGCATGTAGGTCCATTTGTAAGGGTTTTGATTCTCTTCATATTCATATGCCATGTCTAATGAATCATTGGACGTTTTTTCATTTATAAACTGCTGTGTTCATTTTCTTTCCTTTTGCATTTTTGTTTGTTTAAGGATGGCTATCCCTTACACACACCCACACTCACAAATGCAGGTACCCATCCACTCTGGATTCTATGGGTGACTATTCTATTGTATCCTTCAATAAATCTGACGATTTGGTTAACCAGGCTGAATACGAAGATGACGAAGATTGTGAAGTACCAGGAGAGCTAGCCAGACTTCTACAACAATAAGAGAGGGCCATCTTGCCTCATGAAGAGTTGTTGGAAACAGTCAACTTAGGAACAGAGGAAGACAGGAAAGAAGTGCAAGTGGGTGCCAATTTGGAACCAAGTGTCAAGGAGCGCTTAATACAGCTGTTAAATGAATACGTTGAAATCTTCGCCTGGTCTTATGAAGACATGCCGGGTTTAGATACAGATATTGTGGTTCACCGTTTCCCTATAAGAGAGGATTGTCCACCGATCAAGCAAAAAGTCCGCCGAATGAGGCCCGACATGTCTGAGAAGATTAAAGCTGAAGTAATGAAGCAATTCAACACTGGCTTTTTGGCTGTTACATCCTATCCACAATGGGTTGCTAACATTGTGCCAGTACCTAAAAAAGACGGCAAAGTCAGAATGTGTGTGGACTACCGGGATTTGAACAGGGCTAGCCCTAAAGATGATTTTCCGCTACCGCATATCGACATTTTGATTGACAACACGGATCAACACAAGGTATTTTCCTTCATGGACGGATTCTCGGGCTACAACCAGATTAAAATGGCCCTCGAGGACATGGAGAAAACAACCTTTGTTACACAGTGGGGTACCTTCTGCTATAAGGTGATGCCGTTCGGACAGAAGAACGCAGGGGCAACTTATCAACGCGCCATGGTAGCTTTGTTTCATGATATGATACATCATGAGATCGAAGTTTACGTAGACGACATGATAGCTCGATCACAAACAGAGGAGGAACACCTTGAACATTTGCAAAAGCTGTTTGCCAGGTTGAAGGAGTACAAACTCAGGTTGAATCCAAGTAAGTGCACTTTTGGAGTTAGGTCTGGTAAACTTCTAGGATTTATTGTCAGCCACAAAGGCATTGAGGTCGATCCAGCGAAAGTGAAAGCAATACAAGAAATGCCTGCCCCCCGTACTGAAAAGGAGGTTAGAGGGTTCTTGGGACGCTTGAACTATATTGCCAGATTCATCTCTCATCTGATGTCTACCTGTGAGCCAATTTTCAAACTATTGAAGAAAGATCAGGTAGTCGAATGGAACGATGATTGTCAAATTGCTTTTGATAAGATCAAGGAGTATTTGCTAGAACCTCCTATTCTGATGCCACCCGTCGAAGGAAGGCCGTTGATCATGTATCTGACTGTTTTGGACAACTCAATGGGGTGCGTACTGGGCCAGCATGACGAGTCTGGTCGAAAAGAGCATACCATTTATTACCTTAGCAAAAAGTTTACCGACTGTGAGACTCGTTACTCATTGCTCGAGAAAACTTGTTGCGCTTTGGTATGGGCTTCTCGCCGACTAAGACAGTATATGTTGACTCATACCTCTCTGTTGATTTCCAAAATGGATCATATCAAGTATATCTTCGAGAAGCCTGCTTTATCTGGAAGAATCGCTAGATGGCAAATGATCCTGACTGAGTATGACATCCAGTATACTACCCAAAAAGCTATAAAAGGGAGTGTACTAGCTGACCATCTAGCTCATCAAGCTATTGAATATTATCAATCCATGAGATTCGACTTCCCGGACGAGGACATCATGACTTTGGACAACATCGAAGGTAACGGACCGTATGACGGACCTGAAAATGGATCCCGATGGACCCTGTACTTTGATGGTGCTTCAAATGCACTTAGAAACGGTATCGGTGCGGTACTCATTTCCCCGGAAGGTTGCCATACACCTTTCACGGCCCAACTTTGTTTCAGCTGTACCAACAACATGGCCGAATATGAAGCTTGCATTTTTGGTCTCAAGGCTGCTATAGACTTGGGAATCAAATCTTTGATCGTATTTGGGGACTCGGCTTTGGTTATCAGTCAAATCAAAGGAGAGTAGGATACCAAACATCCTAATCTTATCCCATACAAAGAACATGTCCTGACATTGCTGCCTCATTTCGAGCAGATTACTTTCGAGCATTTCCCGTGAGAAGAAAATCAACTAGTAGATGCTCTGGCTACAATGTCTTCCATGTTTAAACTCAACTGGGATAACGAGGCTCCCCAAATCACCATCGAGCGAATGGATGAACCTGCACACTGTCATGAGATTAATATCGAAGAAGTAGTGGAACAACCTTGGTTTCACGAAATCAAAAGGTATCTCCAGACTAGAGAATACCCTGAAGGAGCTTCCGTCAATGACAAAAAGTTCTTAAGGAGATTTGCGGCCAAGTTCTTCCTGAGAAATGGCATCCTTTGCAAGCGCATCCATGATTGTGTTTTACTCCGATGTGTAGACAAAGCTGAAGCAGAGTTAATCATGACTGAGATACACAGTGGCACATTTGGCACCCACATGAGCGGGCATACGATGGCTAAGAAGATTCTAAGGGCAGGCTATTACTGGTCTACCATGGAAGCTGACTGCCATCAACATTCCCGTACTTGCCATAAATTACAAGTCTACGCTGACAAGATTCATATTCCTCTTGTTCCTCTCAACGTTCTAACAACTCCTTGGCCATTCGCAATGTGGGGCATTGACATGATTGGAGAGATCAAGCCCACAGCCTCCAATGGACATCGCTTCATCTTGGTCGCTATTGACTATTTCACCAAGTGGGTCGAAGCAGCTTCCTTTGCCTCTGTTACAAAAAATGTGGTTGCCCGCTTCATCAAGCAGAACCTCATATGCGGTATGGTGTCCCCGACAGGATCATCACAGACAACGGTACAAATCTGAACAATACTATGATCACCGCTCTATGCAAACAGTTCAAGATTTATCATCACAATTCATCTCCCTATCGGCCGAAGATGAACAGTGTTGTTGAAGCTGCGAACAAAAACATCAAGAAGATCATTCAGAAAATGACAGTCACCTACAAGGACTGGCATGAGATGTTACCGTTTTCTCTGCATGGATATCGTACCACGGCACGTACTTCAACAGGGGCAACCCCATTTTCTTTGGTATATGGCATGGAAGCTGTCCTACCCATGGAAGTTCAGATTCCTTCTTTAAGGATTATGAAGGACGCTGGTTTGAGTGAAGACGATTGGATTCAGACCCGACTTGATCAACTCAATTTGATTGATGAGAAGCGACTCACTGCTGTTTCCCACGGTCAGACGTACCAAAAACGGATGATCAAGGCTTTTAACAAGAAAGTCAGACGTCAAGCATATCAAGTCGGGGATCTTGTAATCAAGCGGATTATCTTGCCGCAAAGTGATCCCAGGGGCAAATGGACTCCTACTTATGAAGGACCATTTGTAATCAAAAGCATCTTTTCTGGTGGTGCAATGATTCTGACCACCATGGACGGTGACGATTTGCTGCACCCTGCGAACACAGACATGGTCAAAAGATACTACGCATAAAATCACCCGACAAGTCGAAAACCCGAAAGGGCGACTTGGGCAAAAATGGGCATCCCGGTGAATCGAAAACCCGAAAGGGCGGTTCAGGCAAAAATTAGGGATAAAACAAAAAAAACCTGTACACCCGGCAAGTCGAAAACCCGAAAGGGCGGCTTGGGCAAAAAGGGGTTTCCCGGTGGATTGAAAATCCGAAAGGGCGATCCAGGCAAAAGTTAGGGAATTAAAGCGTATGATTATGTCTCATCGGATCACTTTAAAGAATAATCTCTTCATCAACAAGCTCTGAACTTCTGATCAATCCAATCATCGGCGGACGAAGCATTGAATGGACAAGATATTCAGAGTTGTGAAGGTTATAGCAGAATGGGAATCCCATGGAATTGTTACACATAGCCATCTTTCTTTTGTATGAAATTTTCAATTTCTTACGACAACATCCTCTTACTAGGATGCCTGTCTCCTTTGTACAAAGATACTCATAAAAAGTTAATACAAATACTTTTCCCAATACAGAAATTTGCTTTGTCTTCCTTTTTCTTTTTACACTTATGTTTTATTTGAGAAACGTCCAATGTTTTGTTAAGTAGGCATATGCATTTGAACATAATCATTTTCTTACAAATCAAGAAAAATGACTGTTGATAGGTTGAAGGTACAGATAGATATCTTGATGCCCTTTCAGAGGAAATCCCCAGCGGAATTAAACTCTAAATTCCTTGACAAAGTTAAAATCCAAAGCTTAATTCCCCAAACAGAGTTAAACTTCAGGATCCTCAGCAGAACAAAAGCTTTCTCAAAGCTGATTTTCCCCAGCCAGAGAGCCTTCCAGAACTTAATTCCCCTCAGAGTTAAGTTTCAGTATCCCCAGTGGAGCCTTAAAAATCTGAAAGTGCTATCCCCAGTAAAGTCAAAGCTGTTAATCCCCGGCGGAGCTAAAACTTCCAACTATCAATCCCCAGCGGAGCCAGATTAGTGAACATTCTCCCCACAGAGGCACTTCCCATTAAATTGAAGATTCTCAGTCTTACTTCTCCAGCATAAGTCTACCAGATTCTGGACTCCTCAGTAGAGATCATCAGAATTCTCATTCCCCACAAGTCACCAAGGATTTGTTAATCCCTAGCAGTGGCCCTAAGATCCCTCAACAACTGAAGATCTTGTTCCCCAAACAGTCAGCAGTCAACAAGGATGTCTCAGCTTCAGCAATCAAAGATCCTTGGAATCCCCTGCAGCAGTCAAGGATTCATTTTCCTCGACATCAGTCAAGATTCTATTATCTCTGGCTATTCAGGATTCATCTATCCTCAGCAAGACAGCTCATCAGCTTACAAGCGCATTCATTACATTCATATATCATAAACATTGATATAACATATATATTGCATCATACATATCATGCAACATAACTTTTTGTTTCAGCTAACATTTTATCCTTTTTAGGATAAGATTAAAAGGCTATCATTAACAATTATTCAGATACAGTATGGATACACCCCAGACACGGCGGTCATTCTATTACTCATTCAGAACTTCAAGTCAGATACAGTATGGATACACCTCAGACACGGCGATCATTTTACTACTCATTCAGACTATAACAATCAGATACATACTAGATACGCTCCAGACACGGCAGCCATTCTATCTCTCATTTAGATTCATTTATCAACCTCAAGGTTCAATGCATTCCAAACACGGATACCATTTTGACCCTTACAGCAGCAGTTTGATTCTCCCCAGTGCATTCGCCACGGAAGTCATTCTGTCACTTATTCAGATCCTAGTTACAGTTTCATATACGCTCCAGACACGGAATTCATTATACTACTCATACAAATCTCAACTTCGGATACAGTCCAGATACGCTCCAAACACGGTTGCCATTCTGTCACTCATTCAGAGTTTACCCCCAGCACGCAGTTGCTCCATACACAAATATTTCTCTGTCACCCAGATACAATACAGATACACTCCATACACGACAGTCATTCTGATATTCATTCTACATTCAAATGCAGTCACATCTCAGATACGTTCCAGACACGGAGGCCATTCTTTTACTCATACAAACTCAGTCTCCAGATACAGTTCAAATGCATTCCAGACACGGATACCATTTTGATCCTCATTCTTCTGACCTATCACATTACAGTTCAACAAACATTCCAGATGGCATCTTTAAGCCCATCTCCAAATGGCATCTTTAAGCCCATTCCCGCATCCATGCCTTGACGAGTGCAAATTTACGGGCACTCTAGTGTCCAATCTCCTTTTACCTTCGAGACGCGAAAGGCAAACTTGTCAATCTAACTCTTCAGGTTCAAGAAGATTGAACAGGGGCAACTGTTGTACCCCAAAATTTTCCCTCTCATTTCATCAACATTTTCTCACCACAAGACTCTTGGAGCTCAAGATCAAGTTAGGGTTTGCTCTGTTCAAGGCCCCTCCTTGCACTGTTGACCCAAATTAGGGTTTCAGTTTGCACATGGATGTCTTGACCTAAAATGCCCAAAGTAACTTTCATGCTTCATGTTGAACTCACAAGTTTATCCATACCAAGTTTCGAGCTTTGATTCCAATCTTTGCCCAGTCAATTGGACAGTTGACCTAGAAATCATTTGTATTGGGGAAAAAGTCAACTGTGGCTAATTGACATTCAAACCTCATGATTTTTTGACCCACGTCAACATAATGAACTCACATGAACCATTTGGTCAAGTTTGGATCACAACTCCACAAGAAATTTGATCAGATCACCAAAAGGGCAAAATGGTCATTTTTAGGGTTTTGACTGCACAAAGGTAATTTTTTACTGTTTGACCTAGCCAATGGTAAACCAAGCTCACATATGGACTCAAGAACTCAATGGCATTGTCTTGACCCATTCAACAAGTTCATAGGATCTCAAATGCACAAGATTGACAGATGAATTTTTCAGTCAACTGATCAAAATTTGACTGTATACTGAAAAGTCAAACTTTGACTTTTTGGTCAAAATCAAGTGCCAAGATTCATTTTTCATCAAGACATGTCAAATTATGAAACTTGTTCATCAAGAAATCCAAAATTGCAAATTAGGGTTTAAAATGAGAAAATTGCATAACTTAGAATTTTTCTAAGTCATGAAACTTCCTTATTTTTTCCTAACTTTGTCCCATTTTTTCACCAAGATGCAAATGGATTCAAACAAAACTAAAAACATGAAAGTTGTAGTATATTGCAAAATCTACAACTTTTATCCACAAAGTTTTCTCAAAGGAAGCTTGTATCTCAAGTTATGATTTTTGGAACAAGGGTGCAAAACATTTTTAACTTAGAGAAATTTTGACATATTCTAGGCAAGATTTTTGTCCAACTTCTTGGCCATTTTTCACATGGTTCCACTTAGAGTTTCAATTTGAATTACAAAGATGGATTGTAGTACACATTCCAAGCTTTCCAAATTGTCAAAGAACTTCTCAAACACCCTTGTGGTTAAAGAGAATCGAATTTGCAAAGTTAGGCAAATTTCACTTTTGTTCATAACCAAATACATGTTCATACAAGTTTCATTTTCAAACCAGCATGCTTGGTACTTGCTTTCAGGCCTCTAAACTAAGTTTGCACTCCATAATTAAATGCCTAACCATTGTGTTCAAGCATTGTTTTGTGCATTTGGTCATTACACATAGAATTATCCCTTAAGTAGAAAAAGCAAACTTGCCATTTTTGAAAAGTAGTGCTTTATGTCAAATACCAAATCCAAGAGGCATGGGCCAGATCTTTTGAGACAAGAGTTTGTACACAAATCCTACTGATCAAGAGCAAAGTGTGCAGCATGCTTGAGAGCTTGGTACAGGCCTATATCACAACTTGACTTTTCTTTGCTTACATTAGAAGAAACATTGCAAAACAACTCCATCTCTCCTTTCCTGCAAGCATAAGCTAAAACAAACTTTGTGAACATCTTCCACACATCCTAACAGACCTAAAACACGATCCTTCCATCCCTCATACCTCCTCATACACCAAATCACAGTTTTGCTGCAAAACAGGGTACCTGCTGCAGATTGACTTGCCTAGCATCATCCACTCGTGCGTTTTGGCCAAAGCTTGTTCAAACACCTTCCATACCATCCACTGAAACTATTCCAAGCCCTAAACACCAATTGTAACACCCCTAACCTCACTTGCCATTTTCACTTTTCAGTTTTGCAGGTGGACTTCCATAGCACGATTCAGAGTGATTCAAAGCAAGCTAGGTGTTGGAGAAGCTTCCTTGGACTTCAGGCAAGCTGTACAGAAGCTCAAACTCCATTGAAGTTGGCCACATTGCTCTGCATGATTCAAGCTGAAACAGGTAAAACCATGGACTTCTATCTCTTAATCTATGAAGAGTTAGGCTTAGGTTTGTGAATGAAACATGCTCTACTCATAGCCCTGAAGCCATACATATGATTACTTTTCATTTATGTTAAGCATGTTGTGAGAATTTTGGCCATGAACATTGAAGAAAAATTAGGTCAGAAATTGGGGGTGAAGAAATTCTCCCTGGTTTCTTAGAGTTAGGTTAAGTATCTTACATATTTGGAATCGTGACTTGATGCTCTACATTATTTGTGTTATGAGTTTTTGCTAAAAGTCAAGGAATCAGGATTTGTGTTGGACAAGAAGAAGCGCGCGTTTTTGTTTCAAACAGGTTGCTGGAGGTCGAAGACAAAGTTGACTTGGGCTGGGCCTGAGTCAACTTGCTGTTCACACCCCTTTTTTCCATTTTCACCCCCCTGGCCCATTGTGTGAAATATTTATCATTTTTGACTTTTTATTTTTTATTCTGACTTAATAATTTTTGCTCAAATATAAAAAATATCAAAAATATTTTTCCATACATTTTTGCATTTATTTGGCATTTATTTGTTTCATTTAGCATATACATATAAATAAATATATTACCTTTTTATTCAAAACACTAGAAAACAATACAAAAATATATATTTTTTAGTTATTATTTTTTATTTACATTTTGAAAACATTCTCTTAAAAATGCATTTTTGTAAATAATTAATATTTTATTTTTTATATATACTTAGCATATTTAATATATATATATATAATATATACTTGTACATATTTTATTAAATATTTAGGACAAAAATATGAAAATAATATATTTTTATTTTTATTAATATATGACATCAAAAATACCTTTTTAACCATGTACTTTTTATTTTGTGCATAAATTAATTTATTTTGTACATAATCAATAAATAATAATGTTTATTCAAAAAACTAGAGTTTAACCCTAAAACCACAAAAATATTCAAATTTGATCCTTGTTATTTTTTTTTATATTTCACATTGAAAAATACTTTTATATACATGAAAAATCCTTTTTAGCATAATGCATTTTTATTTGATATTTATTTATTTGTACTTATTTAAATATTAGATATTTGTCTTGTATATTCAATATGGATGTAATAGCTTAGAATTTAATTTCTTGTCAAATATCCCCAAATTCAAACTTGTACCCCCTCCCCATAATCATTGTTGTAATAGCTTAGCATTTAAATTTCCGCATTTAAAAAGCTTTCAAATATGCCATGATTAGAGACTTATGGTTTGTATGCAAAATCAAATTAACAAGTAGTTTTACCTAAATCCAAGATAAACATGCATGAAAAACAAACACAATGCACACTTGCACCCCTAGGGTTACTCCACTTGTTGCCTTCAAAAAATGGGCAATGTTGCATGTTGAGTGTCTTTGGCAAAACAAAAACAAATCAAATGATCATAGTCCCTCGATGACGCTTTCTCAAGTTGCCTAAAAAATGATCAAGTCCCTTAAAAAGAAAAATTGCCAAAGACACTTGGCACTATTGCATTCATGGTCTAAACGATGACCCGCGCCCGTCCCGTTAACATCCTAACACAAGGTTGTTCACCAAATACAATGGTGAAACAACACTGTTAAAAGGGTTAAAACATGAGAAAGATCTTTGAGAAATTTAGGGTAGATAGCTCTTGGTTACTTGACCAAACTTGCAAAACAATCCTTGCTACTTTTCAAAAACACACCTCACAACACAATTTCAAAACAACTTTCAAAACATTGAAAAACTTTTCAAAAGATAATACACCTTTGTATACATTCAAACACGAATCATTACAAAGGTTGCCACAACAATGGCCTCTTTTCAAAACATCTTTCAAAATCACACACAAAGCACCATTTCAAACAATTGAAAATGTAAAGCAAGTGATCTAAGCAAGTAACTAAGAGCCCATGGATAACCATGGATAGAAAGGGTGCTAATACCTTCCCTTTTTATAATCTATTCCCCGAACCCACGAAAACATCTCAAAAGGTTTTTCCTGTGCTTTTTAACCTTTCCTTAGGATAAAATAAAAAGTCGGTGGCGACTCTTGCTAAACCAAAACATTTGCGAAAACAAACGCGAAACCTCAAGTCAGTTCTCCCACCGTATCACACTTTGCTCTGATGCTCACGCTCAAGCATTGATCAAATTTTTAAAGAAAGCGCGTGTTCCTAAAGAGACCACAGCCGATAAATTTGAAAATTATGTGGCGAGTTTGATTGCCGACAATGGATTGGGATTCTCTGATGCTGACTTGACACTAGTTGGAAGAAATCATAACAAGGGTTTGCATGTCTCTATTGAATGCAAGAACTACTCTGGCCCATGTCTTTATGGATACAGGGTCCTCTCTAAATGTCTTACCCAAAGGTACCTTAGATCTGTTGGATTGCGAAGGTCAAGTGTTGAATCCAAGTGACATAGTTGTAAGGGCTTTTGGTGGATCCAAGAGGATGGTGCATGGAGAAGTAGACCTCCCCATTAAAGTTGGTTCATAAATTTTCAACTCTACTTTTATGTGATGGACATCCGTCCCACTTACTCTTGTTTACTTGGGCACCCTTGGATACATGGGACAGGAGAAATGACATCCACCCTTCACCAAAAATTGAAATATCCAGTCAAGGGAAAGATCATTACTGTCTGTGGTGAAGAAGAGTTCATTGTGAGCCACCTCAATTCATTTAAATATGTGGAAATGGATGGTGAGTTTATAGAGACTCCTTGCCAAGCCTTCGGAGTGGTTCCTCCCATGGTTGTCGTGGCTATTCCTGATGTTCCAAAAGATGATCAAGTTATGCCAAGGATGGTTTCACTCAAAGACACTCGCGCCATGGTCAAAGGTGGAAGTTGTACTATTTGGGGACAACTCCCTGATATTCCATTCAAAGCAGACAAGTTTAGGTTGGGTTTCACTACCAAAGCTCAAAAGGAGGTCAGACGTGCTCGCATAGGAAAACCACCTCTTCGCATCAGTAATCATGAAGTGAATGCTCTTGAAGACTCTGACAACGACTGTGATTTTAATGACTGGATCTACCCAACTTCGGTGAAGGACTCAACAACTGGCGCGCCAAGGATTTCATTCCCATCTCCTTCAACAAGGAGTAATTACCATTTATTGTTTTATCAAATTAAGAACTCTGTCTGTAATTTTGTTGAAACAGTGACTTTAAGCCATGTGCCATACCCGGGCCACCACGATCCATTTGTTAAGGGTTTGTTTATTTTCATATGACATATGATCATTTAATGAAAAAACATTGGACTCTTTTACATTCAAATTTTGTGCTCATTGTTTTTATTTCGTTTTATTGCATTTTCAAAATAGCCATGTAATCTTACATGCACACACACACATTTGCAGATCCTCATCCACTCCGGGTCTCATTGACAACGACTCTGTTATTGCAATATATGATTTTAAACATCCAATCTATCGAGTTGAAGACGAAGGCAAGGAAGATTGTGAAATACCTATGGAATTAGCCAGACTTCTGATGCAAGAAGAAAAAGCCATTCAACTGCATGAAGAGCAAATTGAAGTGATCAACCTGGGTACTAAGGCAGATAAGAAAGAGGTCAAGATCGGCGCCAACTTGGAAGACAGTGTCAAAGACAGATTGATCCAGATGTTGCATGACTATGTTGAGGTGTTTTCTTGGTCATATGAAGATATGTCTGGATTTGATACTGACATTGCAGTTCATTGTCTGCCAACAAAGGAAGATTTTCCTCCAGTCAAACAAAAGGTTCATCGTATGCGGCCAGACATGTATGAGAAAATAAAAGCTGAGGTAATGAAGCAATTCAATGCAGGTTTTCTGGAAGTAACATCATATCCTCAATGGGTGGCGAATGTGGTACCCATGCCAAAGAAAGATGGGGAGGTTCGTATGTATGTAGACTATAGGGATCTGAATAGGGCAAGCCCCAAAGATGATTTCCCTCTACCGTATATTAACTTTTTGGTCGACAACACAGCTCAACATAAAGTCTTCTCCTTCATGGATGGTTTCTCTGGCTATAATCAAATCAAAATGGCTCCCGAGGACATGGAGAAAACCACTTTTGTTACAAAGTAGGGCACTTTTTGTTACAAGGTTATGCCTTTCGGTTTGAAGAATGCAGGGGAAACATATCAATAAGCTATGGCAGCTCTATTTCATGACATGATCCATCATGAGATAGAAGTCTATGTGGATGATATGATTGCAAGGTCACAGACTGAGGAGGAGCACCTTGATCACTTACACAAGTTGTTTGAAAGGTTGAAGAAGTACAAATTAAGGTTGAATCCTAATAAGTGAATATTTGGAGTAAGGTCTGGAAAGCTTTTAGGTTTTATCGTCAGTGGCAAAGGCGTCGAAGTTGATCCTGCGAAGGTTAAAGCCATCCAAGAAATGCCAGCTCCCCATTCTGAAAAGAAAGTTATAGGTTTCTTGGGTTGACTTAACTACATTGCCCGCTTCATATCTCACTTAGTTGCTACTTGTGAGCCAATCTTCAAACTCTTGAAGAAAGATCAAGTAGTCAGATGGAACAATGACTGTCAAGCTGCCTTCGAAAAAATCAAAAAATATTTACAAGAGACTCTCATCCCGATGCCTCCAGTTGAAGAAAGACCCCTGATCATGTATTGACTGTATTAGAGAATTCAATGGGGTATGTGTTGGGCCAACATGACGAGTCTGGCCGAAAAGAGCATGCAATATACTACCTGAGCAAAAAGTTTACCGACTATGAAACCAGATATTTACTACTCGAGAAAACTTGTTGCACTCTGGCATAGGCTGCTCTCCGGCTAAGACAGTATATGTTAACTCACACCACTCTATTGATTTCTACGATGGACCCTATCAAGTACATCTTCGAAAAGCCAACTCTCTTCGGACGAATAGCTAGATGGAAAATGATTCTAACTGAATATGACATCCAATATACAACACAAAAGGCCATCAAAGGAAGTATATTGGAAGATCATTTATCTCATCAAGCTGTTGATGATTACCAATCCATGAACTTTGAATTCCCAGATGAGAAAAACATGTTAGTAACTGACTGCGAAAATCTTGGACCATATGACAGACTTGAACAAGGATCCCGATGGACTATGGTTTTTAATGGGGCTTCCAATTCTTTGGGTAATGGAGTTGGTGCTGTGATTATTTCTCCTGAAGGTTGTCATACACCTTTCACTGCTAGATTGTGCTTCGACTGTACAAACAACATGGCTGAGTACGTGGCGTGTATCTTGGGCTTAAAGGCTGATATTGACCTAAGGATCAAGTTCTTGGACATATTCGGAGATTTAGCTCTAGTAATCATTCAAGTCAAAGGAGAATGGGATGCCAAGAATCCTAACTTGATTCCTTACAAAGAGCTTGTGTTAACCCTGGTCCCATACTTTTAGGAGGTTATCTTCGAACACTTTCCAAGAGAAGAAAATTAGTTGGCGGATGCTTTAGCAATGATGTCATCCATGTTCGAAGTCAAGTGGGACAACGAGGCTCCTAGAATTACAATTGAAAGATTTGAAAAGCCTGCACACTGTTGTGAGATCGACACTGACAAGGAGAAACCATGGTACCATGAAGTAAGGAGATATCTGGAAGCACAAGAATATCTTGAAGGAGCTTCCATCAATGATAAGAAATTCCTACGAAGATTCTCAGCCAAATTCTTCCTAAGCAACGAGATTATGTACAAGCGCAACCACGATTCAACTCTGCTCTGTTGTGTGGACAAGAAGGAGGCAGAGAGGATCATGGAGGACATGCATGATGGTATCTTTGGAACTCACTCTAGTGTACATACTATGGCAAAAAATATATTAAGGGCCTATTATTATTGGTCAATAATGGAAATTGATTGTCATCATCACTCGAGGACTTGCCATAAGTGTCAGATCTATGCCGACAAAGTTCATGTACCTCCAATCCCCTTGAATATCATGACTACTCTGTGGCCATTTACAATGTGGGGCATTGACATGATTGGATAGATCAAGGTCATTGCCTCTAATGGTTGTTGTTTCATCCTTGTTGCCATCGACTACTTAACCAAATAGGTCAAAGCTACCTCATTTTCCTCAGTCACAAAGAATGTTGTAGCCCAGTTTATCAAGCATAACCTCATCTTCCGTTACGGTATCCCTGAAAGGATCATCATTGACAACAGAACCAATCTCAATAATGCTATGATTTTGAAACTTTGCACTCAGTTCAAAATCGAGCATCGCAATTCTTATCCTTATAGACCTAAAATGAATGGTGCAGTGGAAGCTGCTAATAAAAATATAAAGAATATTGTGCAAAAGATGGTGGTGACCTACAAAGACTGGCATGAGATGCTACCATTTTCTCTTCATGGCTACCGTACTTCAGCTCAATCATCAACCGGGGCAACCCCGTTCTCTTTAGTCTATGGTATGGAAGTTTTCCTGCCTGTTGAAGTTCAGATTCCTTCCCTAAGGATTATGAAAGAAGCAGATCAAGGCGAAGACGAATGGGTGCAGATTAGGTTGGATCAGTTGAATTTAATTGATGAGAAGAGATTGGCTGATGTTTGTCATGGTCAAATGTATCAAAAGTTATTTTTCATGGTCAAATGTATCAAAAGCGTATCGAAATAGACTCCCATATACAAAGGGCCATTTGTTGTTAAGAAAGTTTTCTCTGGTCGTGCCATGATGCTGACCACTATGGACGGCGAAGATTTCCCGCATCCCGTGAACGCGAATATAGTCAAAAATACTACGCATAAAATAACATGATAGGTTGACATACCTAGGCAAAAACAAGGGAATCCCATAAAACCAAAGAAGGTTCGGGCAAAAATTAGGGATATATACAAAAGATTGTACACCCGGTAAGTCAAAAACCCGAAAGGGCGGCTTGGGCAAAAAAGGGTATCCTGGTGGGCTGAAAACCTGAAAGGGCGGTCCAGGCAAAAGTTAAGGATTAAACGTATGACTATGTCCTGTGAATCACCAATGATTATGTCCTGTGAATCACCACAGCCAAGCTTTATTACCAATATCCAAGTTCTTAGGTGAAATATCAATTCAATCAACTTCTTTCAACGACAAGGGGTGATGTTCGAAGACATAGGGGCAATAGCGGAGTTGGAACACAATGAGATCACTTCCACATGGCTATTATTTTTGTTTTCACTTTTTATTCTTTCGACGATTTCCTCTTACTAGGATCTTTGTCTCCTTGTACAAAAGCGCATGTTTATAGGCAAAACATCAATACAAATATACTTCGAAGCATAAACTTTTTGTTTTCTTTTCTGTTTTAAGTGCAAAAACGTCCAATGACTAAAATTCAATGAACATATGCATATGAACATGATTAATTGTTAACAAATGCATGTTTAAAAAAACAGTAATAAACATTTTCTTAAGGATTCAGGATATCCCCGCAGAGTTACTTCGACAAGATTGTCCCCACAAAGTATAGCCTCCTGAGAACCCTCTCCCCAACTGAGTGTGGCCTTAACTGAAAAAATGAACCTTGCATGAAAGAATTCATGTCCCTAGTAAGCTCTCAAAAATATCCTTCTCAACAGGGTTTATTTCCCCAACAAACCACAAATTCCCCAACTCGAGTTATTTTCTTAGACCATTACAAATCAACAGACAAAACTCCTTGTCACCAGTGGAGTCGATACTATCCCCAGTAAGTTGTTGCGAAGCCTGGAAACTGACCAGATAACAGTTAACTTCAGGAATTTGCTACGAAGCCTGGAATCTGACCAGATAACAGTTAAATTTAGTAAGTTGTTGCGAAGCCTGGAATCCGACCAGATAACAATTAACTTCATTCATCTTAGAAATTTGTTGTGAAGCCTGGAATTCGACAAGATAACAGTTAAATTTAGTAAGTTGCTGCGAAACCTAGAATCTGACCAAATAAAAATTAACTTCAGAAAATCATTGCGAAGCCTGGAATTTGACCAGATAACATTTAACTTCAGTAAGTTGTTGCGAAGCCTGTAACCCGACCAGATAACAATTAACTTCATCCATCTTAGAAAGTTGATGCGAAGCCTGGAATCCGACCAGATCACAGTTAAATTCATTAAGTTGTTGCGAAGCCTAGAACCCGACCAGGTAATAGTTAAATTCAGTAAGTTGCTGCGAAGCCTGGAATCCGACCAGATAACAGTTAACTTAATTAAGTTATTGCGAAGCCTAAAATCCGACCAGATAACAATTAACTTCATCCATCTCAGAAAGTTGTTGCGAAGCCTGGAATCCAACTAGATAATAGTTAACTTTATTCTCCTCATAAAGTTGCTACAAAATCTGGAATTCGACCAGATACAAGTTAACTTTCATCCTCCCCAATCAAATTATGATTCCTCAGTAGAGTAATGGACAACCCATGTTCCTGAATTTTGTTTCCCCAAGCAGAAATCAACATTCCCTACAAAGTTCCCTCAAACCGCAAATAGGAATTCCCAGTGGAAATATTATAAACAAAGTTAAAGATACACATACTCTTCATCTCCAGCGATAGTCCAGGATTCAACTTCCCAATACTCCCCCAACAATTTGTCAAAGATTTATTTTCCAGACATAGATGCACTTGAATGTTTCACATTCATACATCATAGCACATACATGACAAATGATAACAAAATAATCTCATTTATTTTGAGAACATCATTACGCCATGCATACATCTGCATGCAACTAACCCTCTTCCGTGCAGGAAAAATAAATCAACAAAACAAAAGACCTCTTCTGGTTAGATTTATTTCTTCCAAATTAAAGACAGGCAGCCGAAGACCTCTTTTGGTTAGATTTAAATTTTCCAGATTAAAGACAGGCAAACAAAGACCTCTTCTGGTTAGATTTATTTCTTCCAGATTAAAGAAATGCGAACGAAGACCTCTTCTGGTTAGATTTATTTCTTCCAGATTAATGACAGGCAATCAACAGACCTCTTCTGGTTAAGATTATTCCCCCCAGTGAAGTCGCCAAACAACATATCTCTTTTGTCACTCTGGATGAATCTGTAAGCCTATCTCTGACGAATTCTTTATCACCTCTCCAAATGGAATCTTTAAGCCCATTCCCTACATAATCAATCAACACATCATCAAGTGCAAATTTTTGGGCACTCTAGTACTCAATCATCTTCTACCTTCGAGTCACGAATGGCGGGCCTGCAAATCTAACTCTTCAGGTTTAAGAAGATTGAACAAGGGCAGCTCTTATACCCCAAAATTGGACTTATAATACTCCAAATTACTTTCATGGATCAATATGGACCTTCAATATTTCTCGTGTCAAGTTTCAAGTCTTGGATCATAAAATTGCTCAGTCAATTGATCAGACAACCTAAAATCAACTGTATTGGGTAAAAGGTCAACTATGGTCAACTTACAACCAAACTTAAATATTTTCGACCAATATCAATATTTTGAAGTCATATGCATCAATTGATCAAGTTTGGATCATATTTCCTCAAGAAAAATGTTCAAATCATCAAAAGGGGAAAATGGTCAAAATTAGGGTTTTGACTGAGAATGACTGATTCTTTGACTTAATACACGATCTAATGGCTTAAAGTACAATCTCAAGGATTAAAACACAACATGTTGACCTAATTTCATGTCTCAAAACATTTCTCAGTATCATTGGATTGATAGATGAAATTTGATCAACTAATGAAAAAGTCAATTGTACACCAAAAAGTAAAACTTTGACTTTCTAATCAAATTTGAGTTTCAAAGATCACAATTCATCAAGACATTCAAAAATATGAAGCTTGATCATGAAGAAATCAAGAAATTCAAAAGTCAATGAGAAAAGTCAAACTTTTCAAGACTTAGAAAGTTTTCCTAATTGTTTTGTACATGATAATTTCACTACTTCGTGACATTCTTTCACCAAGATGCAAGATGATTCAAAGAAAACTTTTAACATGAAAGTTGTAGATCTTGATGAGATTTAAAACTTTTCTTTACTGAGCAAGTCCTATAAGTACTTGGATTTTGAGTTATAAATTCCTGAAGTCATGACATTTTCATCTAACACTTAGAGAAATTTTCAACAAATTTTGGTCAGGATTTTATCCCAACTTCTTGGAATTTTTTCACATAGTTCCAAGATGATTTTGTCAAAATGGCCAACATGAAAGTTATAGAGGATGTTTTAAGCTTTCCAAAACATCCAGGGGCATGAATTTATCATACTTGATCTAGGAGATTCAAGGGCATGAAGTTGGGCATCCATCCTTGAATTACAAGTCTTTTTGGTGAAGAACACATAACCCAATCCTTATGCTATGTTGCATAATATTGTGTTGCAGGTCTTATAACCTGCAAATCTCACCATATAATGCTTACACCTACTCTTGAGATATTACCCAAGTGTTTGAGCCATTGTTTAAAAGATCTTTCCATTTATGGCATAAAGTTACCATTGCTATTCTTGAAAAGCAAGCTTGTTGGTACAAAATTTGTGTTGAGCCCATACCTTGTTTATTTCTGATTTTACTCCATCATAAATCATGGAAAGTATCCCCTCTATACCATCAACTTTGGTACTTTATCTTGGGACTATGGAGGATTGACATAATTTGATATTTGCATCCCAACCAAACCATAACATGTTATCTTGCAAACCTAATCAGCTCTTGTTCCCAAACCTCTTGCCTATAAATAAAGGGAGCATTCGCAAGAGAAAGAGGCCAGATTCGTGTGTATTTAAAAATCCTCAAACCCCCCTTATACTCTAAAAACCATAATTGTCCATAAAAACCTCCATCTTTGAGCTTTGAAGTCCAAATCCTTTAAGTCTCCATTGCAAGTTTTCCCTAAATAAACCATCCACGTATTTCATATACATCATATAGAAGTTGTTCAAACACAAGAGAAACTTTTGTAACATCACTATCACCATTATCCAAACTCAAAAATAGCCACTTGACTTCTCTAAGACAATACAACAACTCTAAGTCAAAACACAAATTTCAGTTTCAAGGTAAATTTTCTTGACTTTGAACTCTTCATACAAGCATCATTAGTGGTTCATTTGTGAAGATAAAATGTAGATATCATTGCCCTGAAGCTAACCATATGTTTACTTTCCATTTTCATTAACCATGTGTTGATAACTAACTCATATATGCAGCATAAAAATGTTAGAAGTAAAAAATAACAGTATCAGTTGATGCATATCTCCATGAGTCGACACATATTAAGTGCAAAACAGGTTATGAGTCGATACAAAACACGAATGAGTCGATGCATAACAGAAATGAGTCGATACAAACCATTATGTGTCGACTCATACTGAGTTGGTTTTGACTTCCAGGAGCAAATAAATGATATGTATCGATGCATAAGTGCATGTGTCGATGCAAAACAGGTTATGAGCCAACACAAACCTTTACGTATCGACTCATACTAAGTTGGTTCTGATTTCCAGGAGCAATGAATGATATGTATCGATACATAAGTGCATGTGTCGATACAAAACAGGTATGAGCCAATGCATAAGTGCATGCGTCAATGCACAAAAGTTTTTGTATCAATGCGTAAGTGCATGTGTCAATACATAAAAGTTTTCTTAAAACAATTTTCTTTTTTTTTTAATTATCTTTATATTTATTTATATTTTTATTGTTATTCATTATTCAATATGGTTGTAATAGTAATTAGGTTTTAATTGCTTTCATTCCCCGTTTGTAAATTTGTATCCCCCATCCACACAAAAAGATGTAATAGCATAGAATTTACATTTCCGCAATTTACTGCTTTCAATATTATTTCTAGTAATTAGGGTGTGTATGGCAAGATAAAATCAATCTTAGAGAATCCTAATCTCAATACAAAAATGCATGAAAACAAACACTTTACACACTTGCACCTCTAGGGTTAACCCCACTTGTTGCCTCGAATAAAACAGTCATGTTCCTCGAACGTGGGATACTTTAGCAATGACCCTAGAAAATACAATATTGTAGTCCCCCGATGACCCTTTAATGTTGCCTTCGATAAAACGATCTTAGACCTTTACGACAAATTGCTAACGTATCTTACAATGTTGCCTTCTATGACTATACGATGATCCACGCATGTCCCTTCACATCCAATGACAGGGCTTCTTACCAATCAATGGTAAGATAGCAATATCCAGAGGAGGAAATGAACAAATACTTTTTGAGTAGGTAGAAAGCTCGTAGTTGCTTGCTTTAAAAACATCTTTCAAAATACACCGACACTTTCAAATGAAATATTTTCCAAAGTGAACACTTTTTATGCATTCTTATAGAGACGAGAATCATTACAAAGTTCGCCTAAACGAAGGCACTTTTCAAAAATACTTTCAAAAACAAATCACAAACACATTTCAAATAAATCATTTTCAAAGTGAGCTAGCAACTAAGAGCATGTAGATAACCAGATATGAAAAGGGTGTTGTGATACGGTGGGAAGAACTGAATGTTTTTTGGAATGCTGGTTTGTGTTTTGCGTTTGTTTTTGCAAAATATGGCGGTAAGCAAGAGTCTCCACTGACTTTTATTTTATCCAACAAGGAAAGGAAAAAAAGCACAGAAAAATTCCTTTTTCGAGATATTTCTCGGGTTCGGGGGGTAGATTATAGAAAGGGAAGGTGTTAGCACCCTTTCTATCCGTGGTTATCCACGGGCTCTTAGGTACTTGCTCAATTGTTTTCAAAATTGTTTTCTTTGTGCTTGTGGGTTTGAAAAAGTTTTTGTTTTGAAACTTCGATTTAACTCTTGCTTCTGTCCTCAAGAGCGTATGAAGTGTTTTTGAAAACTTTGTTCGAAAAGTGTAAGTGTGGAGAGTTTTGTTTTTGAAAGAGCAAGTATCTAAGAACGATCTACCTACTCGAAAAAGGAATCGTTCTATGCTAATGTCCTTTAGACAATGCTATCCCACTATTGATGAGTAGGTAGCATCGTCGTTGGAGTTTAAGGTTCAATTCGAATGCGGGACTTACAGTCACTAAAGCAATGTTAGGATGCCTTAGCGGTAACCCTAATGTCTTAGATCATTTGTTTTGAGGCAACAATATTTTAGGCAACCGTTTCGAGGCGACTATGATCTTTTAGACAAGAGGACGACCTCTAAAGTGACCTATACTCAATGACCGCGTACAAAGGCAACCAAGTGGGGTGTACCCTAAGAGTGCGCATGTGCGGGTGTGTTGTTTTCGATTATTTTTATCTTTGTACATGTTAAGGGTGATCTAACTTGATTTTAGATTAAAATATTCAGTCTTGTCATGCATCCCTATTATCAAACATCTAACAGTTATAATTTGCGGAAATAAAATGCGAAATTTAAATTACAAGGCGTCGGGTATTTACATCGCCACAAACCCTTTAAAAATAAATAAAGCGATGAAAATAAATAAAAGTCCTATTTACTATTACAATCCAGATGCAAGTACATTATTGGATAAAAAAAATAAGCAACGCGTGCGGGAAATTAAATCGAGCGCAAATTAGGGTTTTGACCCTTTAAAGAAGACATCTTTTTGTTATTTTTTATTTTAAGAAAGAAATTAACCTAAATTAATTACTAGATTAATAAATTAATTAATTAAATGAAAAATAAAAAATAAATTATTTTTGGGTTTTTGTTATTTTAAGAAAGAAAAATAAGATGATTAAGTTAGTAATTAAAACCTAATTAAATATAATTTAATTTTAATTATTTACAAATAATAGGTTAAAGTTACTCTAATTAAGATCTAAATTAATTAATTAGTGTTTATTAATAAAAATAAAAATTTGATTGAATAAAAATATTTTGTGATTTTATTTTATGAAAAAAAGAAATTTGATTGGTTAGTAAATTAAATAAAAATAATAAAAATAATAAAAACAAATAATAAAACAAAGTAAATAAAATAAAAAGAGTGAGGGGTTTGGGCCTGCATTTGTGGTGTGATTAGCAATCTGAAGCCCAATTCCAGCTGGCCCTTTGTTGACTTTTGGAATCCAGTGGGCGTGCGTGGACCTTGCCTATGGTGGACCCTCAGCCTGGGACTCTCAGATTTGGCCTTTGGCCATCTGGCCATTGCATGCCTGAGGGAGCATGATAGTTCTCAAATCCAAGCGTGTACCTGATTGCCTGCAAGAAATTTGGAAAATGAAAATTAATGGAGGCAGGGATCGAACCCCTGACCTCCAGCCTTTGGGTCTCTAAGCGCCTATGTGGCCACCACTAGGACGTTTTGTTGTCTTTGTTATTATAATGCAAAACATATTATATAAAAAAACAAAAATCATTGCCAGAAATTCAAAACGCGCGCACAACATTTGAATGTACCAATGGGCAGGGGACACCTCATCGTCCCTGTCCTAAAACCTGTAAAAGATTACCTGCAGATTTGAATCCGCAGCTAAAAGTGCAGGCCCATCCTAAAATCCATCTCAATCCACAAAAATGAGTTCTAAGGACATGGTTGTACTCGTCCTTCCCTCCCGGTCACAACCATACCTCTCTTGATGGTCAATTGTTCCTGAAAAGAAAACGCCCAAAAAAGCTCCAAGAACCCTAGCTATGGTGATTCTTGTTACAGATCATATAAATGAAATTCAATAATACAAAAAGTTTGCAAATGTCCTTGTGATCACAAATATGCAATTACTTTGTCCAAATGATGCCAGAATGGTGATTTACGATTTCAAGAAAAAAGCGGATCCGCGTGGTACTTACAGTGCTTTAGAGTGTTTGAAAACACGTGGTCTGGATTGCAAAAGCTTCTGGAGATGATCAGCAGTTGATTGAGACAAGCCCCGAGTCCTGAAAACGCCTCTAGCTTGAACTTTGATATCTTACTTTTTGTCAATTTTCCAATTTCTGATTCTGCCTCTGCAGCTTCCAACCCTTGTCTCGATTGCTTTTGCTTCCTTATGTACTATGTAGTGTATTAGGGTAAGAATTATGGATTGAATCTTCCCATATCAATGCATACATATTTGATTTCATCTCCTCTTTAAACCTTGCCAATTTTGCCAAATCTCAATCTTTTTGCACATGATTTTGTATGATTCGATTTTGATGATGTTAATGATGATAATAAAACCCTGAAACAGCAAAAAAATCTCATGTCATCAAAGTTTTAGATTTTATATGATTTAATTTGATTTAAAATGAATAAATTCAAATAAAAATCAAATTAAATAATAAAAATAAAATATGGGCTCATGGCTGAAGCTAGGACACGTGGGAAATTATGCAAGCTCAAATCAAGTGAAAAAGAATGGGCCCCATTTGAAAAAATTTGAAGTTTTGGGGATATTTGCCTTTTGGCAATTTTGCAAAAAAGTCCAACTTCAACAATGCATAACTTCTATAATTTTGAACTTTTGCAGGTGTTCTTGTACTTTTTAGAAAGCTTGAGATGTCCTCTAACCAACCCTTTTGGTATCATCTCATTTTGATATTCCATGCTCAAGTTATAAGCTTTGGCAAAAAAGGTGTTTTTGTTGACTTTCAAAAATGACATATAATGTCCAAATTCATAACTTCTTGTGAGTGAATTTTTTGATCTTTGGGTATGAAGATGGATTGTAGGAAATTGCATCCTCTTCAAAATTCGATTTGGATGGGTCATTTCTCATAAATTATGAGAAAGTTATGCTTGGTCAAAGTTGAGTTGACTTTTCCTACAAAACCCTAATTTAGCAACTTTTGAGTCTTGATGAATTTTGAGCAATCCTTGATGAATAATGATAAACCCTTGATCAAATGATGAAATATCCTTCAAAATGTGAATGTTTACAAAAAATCTTGAAGTTTGACTGTTTATAGGTCACATTTGACTTTTGCCCTAACATAGTCGATTTTTGGGCCCTTGAGCAATTGACTGAGCAAACCTCCTCTGCAAGGCTTGAAACTTGACATGGATGACCTTGAGAACATATTATGACATTAGGGAGCACTTGAGGTCATTTGGATTCAAGGATCTTGATGTAATACAAAACCCTAATTTGGGGTAGACTACCTTAGGAGATAGCTTGTCTGGTCAATCCTTGAGCAACCTTGAGCAACTTTGAGCCACTTGGAGATTTTTCTTGCAATGTTTTGAGAAATATGAGAGGGAAAATTTTGGGGTACAACAGCTTCCCCTGTTCAATCTTCTTAAACCTGGGGATGTAGATTGGCTTTCGTGCCTTTCGTGATCCAAAGGTGGAAGATGATTGAACACTAGAGTGCCCAGAAATTTGCACTCGCATGAAGTGGTATCAGCCTGGTGATATCGGGAATGGGCTTACAGATGCCATTTGGAGATTGTTGGCGGGAGGATGGGCTTAAAGATTCCATCTGCAGGAGTGTCAATCGCATAAGAGATTCCTTAGCGAGAACTTGCATACCTGTTGTTGTCGAAGATTCCGCTGGGGGAGTCTGATCTTTGTTGAGATTTAGGAATTTGCCTGTACTTCAACCGAGAGAACATATCTGCTGAGTTTTAAGAACTTGTCCGTAACTCAACTGGGGGGAACTCTGTCGAGATTTAGAACCTTATCTGTAATTCAACCAAGACTAATTCAGTTGAGATTTAAGAACCGGTCAGTACTTCGACTGAGGAAAATTGTCGAGATTTAGAACCTTATCTGTAATTCAACCGAGACTAATTTAGTTGAGATTTAAGAACCGGCCAGTACTTCGACTGAGGGAAACATCTTCATCGAGATCTAGGAACTGTCTGTACTTCAACGGAGGATAATTATGTTGAGATTTAAGAACTCGTCCACACTTCGACGGAGGAAAATTGTCGAGACTTAGAACCTTATCTATAATTCAACCGAGACTAATTCAGTTGAGATTTAAGAACCGGTCAGTACTTCGACTGAGGGAAACATCTTCATCGAGATCTAGGAACTGTCTGTACTTCAACGGAGGATAATTCTGTTGAGATTTAAGAACTCGTTCACACTTCGACGGAGGAAAATTGTCGAGATTTAGAACCTTATCTGTAATTCAACCGAGACTAATTCAGTTGAGATTTAAGAACCGGTCAGTACTTCGACTGAGGGAAACATCTTCATCGAGATCTAGGAACTGTCTGTACTTTAACGGAGGATAATTCTGTTGAGATTTAAGAACTCGTCCACACTTCAACGGAGGAAAATTGTCGAGCTTTAGAACCTTATCTATAATTCAACCGAAACTAATTCAGTTGAGATTAAGAACCGGTCAGTAATTCGACTAAGGGAAACATCTTCATCGAGATCTAGGAACTGTTTGTACTTCAACGGAGAATAATTATGTTGAGATTTAAGAACTCGTTCACACTTCGACGGAGGAAAATTGTCGAGATTTAGAACCTTATATGTAATTCAACCGAGACTAATTCAGTTGAGATTTAAGAACCGGTCAGTAGCTCGACATGGCTGAGAACTTAATTGCATCCTTCCTGAAAGGTAAAGGTCAGTCGTATGCAATGCATGATATATATCAAGCAATGATGTTCTCAAAATAAATGAGATTGTGTTGTATGATGCGTATATGCATGTATTATGATGTATGGAAATGTAATGTTTTAGCTGGGGAAATAAATCCCGGATAGCTGTTGGAGAAAAGAGTTGAATTCTTCATTTTCGTTGGGGATGGCGAACGAAGATGATTGCGAGAATAAACCTACAGGAGAGGATAACTCCGTTGGGGAATAAACTAATGAGGAGATTACTCTGTGGGGAAGAGATGCTCTGCTAAGGATTCCACCGATAAATTCCGCCGGGGATGAATTACCGTTGCTGGTGATACCGAAACCTGTTGGGGATTGACTTCTTGTTTGTGAAGGGAAAGAACTCTGCTGGGGGATGATTTTTCAATTGAGAATTCACTGGGGATAACCTTTAAGACTTCTTATGGGGATAATCCTTTGAACTTGCTGGGGACAATCTTCCAAAGTTTACTGGGGATGATTCTCCAAGCTCTTCTAGGGAAGCTCTTTCAGACTGCGCTGGGAAAAAATTCAAACTCCACTGGGGATATCTTGTATTCTGCCGGGGAATATTCTTATACTCCGCTGGGGAATATTCTTATACTCCACTGGGAAATATTAATACCTTTCAGTGCTAATGGTAGATAAACTCTGCTTGGGGAGAATATTACCGATTCATTCACAGTTGTGAGTCTCAGCTGGGGAGAGTTAACATTACTGTCTTACTCTGCGGGGAGTGAATGCATCTCAACCATGCTCTTCAGCTGAATTTACCTTGTACCTGGTGGACAGAGCAACTGTACAGTTTGGACAATTCTTATTTGCCCCTGTTTCTGATATTACCAGTAATCGTCTTTTATTTTACATGTAAATTTTTATGAGCAGCAATTTATGTCAAATGCATATATCAAAAAATGAACATTGGACGTTCTTTGCAAAACAAAACAGATAAAGAAAAAACAGTTTGAAATTTCTTTGAAAATGAATTGTATTGATTTTTGAAGTTTGGTCTGTAAAATAAGCGTTTTTGTACAAGAGGCTGACGTCCTAGTAAGAGAACGCTGCCGAATAATAGAATTTACATAATTTGTGAAAAACTAAACAAAACAGCTATGTGAATAATCCCACTGGATTCCAACTCTGCTATTGCCCTTATGTCCTCGAGCATCTCATCACTTTGCTACTTGGTTAAAGGTAGATCAGATTGATTAGTGTCGTCCGAGCTTGATAGCCGATACAGAAGTCTGGTTGCACGATGATCCAATGAGACATAGTGTTACGCTTTAATCCCTAATTTTTGCCTGGACCGCCCTTTCGGGTTTTCAGTCCACCGGGATACCCTTTTTTGCCCAAGCCGCCTTTTCAGGTTTTCGACTTGCCGGGTGTACAGATTTTTTTCATTTTCATCCCTCATTTTTGCCCGAACCCTTTTGGTTCACCGGGAAGCCCTTATTTTTGCCTAGGCCAGTCAACCTAGCGGGTCTTTAATTATGCGTAGTATTTTTTCACTATGTCTGCATTGACGGGGTGAGGAAGGTCGTCACCATCCATGGTGGTTAGAATCATAGCTCCTCCTGAGAAGATATTCTTAACCACAAATGGCCCTTCATAGGTAGGGGTCCATTTGCCCCTGGGATCACCTTGTGGTAAGATAATATGCTTGATCACTAGATCCCCAACTTGATACTCTTCTCGTCTAACTTTCTTGTTAAATGCCCTGATCATCCGTTTTTGGTACGTCTGACCATGACAAATAGCAGTAAGTCTCTTTTCATCGATTAAGTTCAGCTGATCGAGCCGGGTCTGGATCCAGTCATCTTTGCTCAAACATGCATCCTTCATAATCCTAAGAGAGGGTATCTGGACTTCAATGGGCAAAACTGCTTCCATGCCATATACCAAGGAATAGGGTGTTGCCCCTGTTGACGTCTGTGCTGAGGTACGGTACCCATGAAGGGCAAATGGTAACATCTCGTGCCAGTCTTTGTATGTCACTGTCATCTTCTGCACAATCTTCTTAATATTCTTATTAGCCGCTTCTACAGCCCCATTCATCTTCGACCGATAGGGAGAAGAGTTGTGATGATGTATCTTGAACTGCTTGCAGAGCTCGATGATCATCTTGTTATTGAGATTTGTACCATTATCCATAATGATCCTCTCTGGTACACCATATCGACAAATCAGATTGTGCCGAATGAACTGTGCCGCGCGTTCTTGGTCACTGTAGCAAATGAAGCTGCTTCAACCCACTTTGTCAAGTAATCAATTGCTACCAGGATGAAATGATGTCCGTTAGATGTCGTAGGTCTGATCTCGCCGATCATATCAATGCCCCACATTGCAAAAGGCCAAGGAGATGTCAAGATGTTCAGAGGAACTGGAGGTATGTGCACCTTATCAGCATAGACTTGGCACTTGTGACATGTCCGAGAATGCTGATAACAGTCGGCTTCTATTATGGACCAATAATATCCTGCCCGTAGGATTTTCTTCACCATGGTGTGTCCACTGGAATGAGTCCCGAAAGTACCTTCATGTAACTCTACCATAATCCTTTTTGCTTCGTTCTTATCTACACATCACAGTAAGGTTGAATCATGGTTGCACTTGTAAAGAATGTCATTGCTGATGAGGAACGTCGCCGCGAACCTCCTCAGAAACTTCTTGTCATTAACAGATGCGCCCTCGGGGTACTCCTGAGCTTCAAGATACCTCTTCACCTCATGAAACCAGGGTTTATCCGTTGTCTCTTCAGTTTCAATGTCATAACAATGTGCAGGTTCGTCCAATATTTCAATGGTAATCTGGGGAGCTTCGTTGTCCCAATTGACTTTGAACATATAAGACATCGTAGCCAGCACGCCCGCTAACTGATTCTCCTCTCTAGGGAAGTGTTCAAAGGTTATCTCCTCGAAATGTGGAAGCAACGTCAACACATACTCTTTGTAAGGAATAAGATTAGGATGTTTCGTATCCCACTCGCCTTTAATCTGACTGATCACGAGAGCAGAATCTCCGAAAACACTTAAGAACTTAATCCTTAGGTCAATTGCTGCTCGAGGACCTATGATGCATGCTTCATACTCCGCCATATTGTTGGTGCAGTTGAAACATAGTCGGGCAGTGAACGGAGTATGAGAGCCTTTAGGAGATATGATCACAGCGCCAATGCCATTACCCAAAGCGTTTGAAGCTCCATCAAAGTACATAGACCATCGGGATCCTTCCTCAGGTCCTTCATCCGGTCCAGGTTCTTCACAGTCAGTTACTAACATGATATTCTCATCCGGGAATTCAAAGTTCATAGATTGGTAATCGTCCACTGCCTGATGTGCCAAATAATCCGCCAACACACTTACCTTAATTGCTTTTTAGGTCGTATACTGGATGTCATACTCAGCCAAGATCATCTGCCATCTTGCTATTCTTCCGGACAAGGCAGGCTTTTCGAAGATATACTTGATTGGATCCATCTTTGATATTAATAGAGTAGTGTGAGTCAGCATATACTATCTCAGCCGGCGAGCAACCCATGCCAAAGCGCAGCAAGTTTTCTCAAGCAACGAGTATCGGGTCTCGCAGTCGGTAAACTTTTTGCTAAGGTAATAAATAGCATGTTCTTTTCGGCCAGACTCGTCATGCTGACCCAGAACACACCCCATTGAGTTGTCGAGTACTGTCAAGTATAAGATCAGAGGTCTCCCTTCAACTGGTGGCATCAAAATAGGTGGCTCTTGGAGATACTCTTTGATTCTTTCGAAAGCGGCCTGACAGTCATCGTTCCATCTTACCACTTGATCTTTCTTTAGTAACTTGAAGATTGGCTCACAAGTAGCAGTCAAGTGTGAGATGAATCGGGCGATGTAATTCAGTCGTCCCAGAAAGCCTCTGACTTCTTTTTCTGTTCTGGGAGTTGGCATTTCCTGTATAGCCTTCACCTTTGCAGGATCCACTTGAATACCTTTATCACTTACGACAAAACCCAGCAGCTTACCAGATCTCACCCCGAAGGTGCACTTGTTCGGGTTTAACCTCAGCTTGTACAATTTCAACCTGTCAAATAAATTCTGGAGATGGTCAAGGTGTTCCTCTTCAGTCTGGGACCTTGCAATCATGTCGTCAACGTATACCTCAATCTCATTATGAATCATGTCATGGAACAAAGCGACCATGGCGCGCTGATACGTTGCCCCAGCATTCTTCAATCCAAAAGGCATGACCTTATAGCAAAAGGTACCCCATTGAGTAACAAAAGTTGTCTTCTCCATATCTTCGGGAGCCATTTTAATCTGATTATAACCGTAGAAACCATCCATAAAGGAGAAGACCTTATGCTGCGGGGTGTTGTCAACCAGATCGTCGATATGAGGCAGAGGGAAATCATCCTTGGGGCTTGCCCTGTTCAGATCCCTATAGTTAACACACATCTGAACCTTACCATCCTTCTTCAGTACTGGAACCACGTTGGCAACCCACTGTGGGTAAGAAGTAACTTCAAGGAAACCGGCATCAAACTGTTTCATCACTTTAGCCTTGATTTTCTTAGACATCTCTAGGCGCATTCGACGAACCTTCTGTTTCACTGGAGGACAGTCTTCCTTGGTAGGCAATCAGTGAACCACAATATCGGTATCCAACCCAAGCATATCTTCATAAGACCAGGCAAAGATCTCAACATAGTCACGCAACATCTGAATCAACCGTTGCTTAACACTAGCTCCCAGATTTGCACCGATCTTGACCTCTTTCTTGTCTACCTCTGTACCCAGATTTATTGTTTCCACAGGCTCTTCATGTGGCTGTATGGCCCTCTCTTCCTGAAGTAACAGTCTAGCATGTTCACCAGGAACTTCGCAATCATCCTCACCTTCGTCTTCGGCTAAGTTGATCGGACTTTCGAAGTCATAACTGGAAGTAGCAGAGTCGTTACCAGTGGGATCCAGAGTGGATGTAGGCCTGTATATGTGAGTGTGTGTAAAATAGCTGTTTTGCAATATGTAAAAAGAAAAAACAAGGAGCGCAAAATTTGAAATGCAAAAAACGTCCAATGCTTTTATTAATGATATATGTAAATGACACACATAAAGCCCTCACAAATGAAGCCACGGTGCCCCGGGTAAGACACCGGGCCGTAAAGTTTAAAACATTGTCTGTTACAAATACAAAACAAAAAGTCTCATTACAGGGTAACAAAAGTAATTGGGATGAAGTCCTTTGTTGTCCAGTTGCTTAGTCCACCGTCAGTAGTGGGATAGATCCAACTGTCGAACTCCGACTCTTCAACGTCGTCTTCAATGGCGTTTACTCCTGAATTGCTGATAAACAGGGGAGCTCTTCTGATCTGTGCACTCCGTACAGCCTTTTGAGCTTCTGCAGTGAAACCCAAACCAAATTTGTTAGTCTTATGTGCAAAGACGGGGAGTTAGCCCCAGTTTGCACACCCACCTTTCTCGACAACAGCCCGGGCATCCTTAAAGGAAGCCATCTTCATAGGAGGATCTTCGTTGACAGTTTCAGCTGATGCCAGTGTCTGGGGTACTTCTTAAAAATGTTGAAATGGGGTTTCAATGAAATCCCCATCCATCTCTACATACCGGAAAGAGTTGAGGTGGCTCACCATGTACTCCTCTTCCCCTCGTACCATAACAATTTTCCCTTTGACTGGGTATTTCAGCATCTGGTGGAGCGTAGAAGTCATTGCCCCAGCTTTGTGGATCCATGGGAGACCCAGCAAACAAGAATAGGATGGTCGAATGTCCATCACATAAAAAGTAGACGCAAAGACCTGAGAACCAACCTTCACTAGAATATCCACTTCTCCATGTACCATTCTCTTTGACCCATCAAAGGCCCTGACAACAATGTTACTTGGCTTCAACTCTAAACCCTCACAGTTCAACCGGTCTAGAGCTTTCTTAGGCAAAACTTTCAATGAGGAACCAGTATCCACCAATACATGGGCAAGAGTAGTGCCCCTGCATTCAATGGAGACATGCAGGGAATCATTGTGATTTCTCCCCTTAGCAGGCAGGTCGGCGTCAGAGAAACCCAACCCATTATCAGCAGTCAGACTAGCCACGCAATCTTTAAACTGATCAGCTGATGTTTCTTGCGGCACGTGTGCAGTCTTTAGGAAGGAAATCAGAGCCTCTGGATGAGTCGATGCATGCAAGGCTTGCATCGATACATGTTAGTTGCAAGACTCAGGATGAGTCGGTCGGTAAGATGCATGTGTCGATACATGCTGTGATTTGAAGCAGGATGAGTCGATCCATGAGGAGGATGTGTCGACTCATGCTGTGCAGGAGAAGCATTACGCGTCGATCCATAGAGTTTTGTGTCGACCCATACTAACTAATTTTGACAGAATCAGTTTTTAAATTGCTGTAACTTGAGTTGTAGGATGTTGTTTGAGATGTCGTTTGAAGTGTTGATTAGCTAACACGATGAACTTTATTCTAGATGATTTAAATGATGATGAAGAGGTGTAATCCTAGTAACCAATCTAAGATTTAGAATTAATTCCTGTAGATGACCGTTGTGCTGATTTTTGGATAAATTGATGAATGTCAGATGTTTAGAGGCTGTTGTTAGAATTATGACAGTAGGATTAGTGACAGTAACAATATAAATTAGCAGAATAACAGGACGGATTACTATACTATTAATATACAGTTGAGTATTAGTTAGATGTTATTGATGAAGTTGTGTTCGATGATTTTGTGATAATAAATGATGTTTAATAAATTATTTTGATGTTATGAGATGCTGTTAATTGAGATGTTTTGAGATGTTTTGAGATGTTTTGAGATGATTGAGATGTTGCAATTTTGAGGTGTTAATTGAGATGTTTTGAGATGTGTTTTGAGATGATTTGGGTGTTGATATTACATTCATGATGAGTCGCATACATTGCATTTTTGAGATGGAGCTTATGCTCGTTGAGATGGCCTGGATTGGCAAATTTTGAGATGAAGGCTATGCCTTGTTGATGCCTCTATTAATTGGCAGATTTTTGAGATGGAAGTTCTGCTCCAATGGTACCACATGCATTTGCATAGTTTTGAGTCGCATTATAGGATTGAATAATGAAATGTGTTTGATGTTGATGAATGAGTATATATGCTGTAATTATTGTTGATTATGAGATGAGAAGTGGTGATATTATTGATCTAATTTAATATATTCATTATCATGCGCTTTATTATATTGTTAGATATCTCACCCCTTCTGTTTGAATGTTGCCCTTATGTTGGTAACGTGCAGATAATCGAGAGTGAAGGTCGTATACCTTCAATAGATCGAGTCAGTGTCATTGCTCTGATATGTAACACTCGGGGGGGTGAACGCTTGCTGATTTTTTATTGCTGATTTTTAGTTGTTGAACTTTAAATTGTTTACTTACTAAATATGAGATGTTTCGAAGTTGTTGTTTATTTTAAGGATGTTATTGAAGAATTTCGCTGCGTAGTTGTTGAATTATTTTATTAAAGATGCTATGTTGATGGTTCATCTGATGTTTTATTAAAAGTGTTATATATCCATGATGAATGCAATGAATTTGTTAGAAGAATTTGTGACGTCCCGATTCATCTGTATGATTGAAATTTTATAACTCTGATTTAATTGCATAATTGCTTGGGGTAGAATTGGGGTGTTACAGTCAACACACATACATACCTTACCATCTTTCTTAGATATTGGCACAATGTTAGCAATCCAAGGTGGATAATTTATCACAGATAAGAAACCTGCATGAAGTTGTTTCTGAACCTCTTCTTTGATCTTCAAAGCCATGTCGGGTCTGGTCCTTTGTGGATTTTGCTTTACAGGAGCACATTATGGCTTGAGCGATAGTTTGTGCGTCACTATATTAGTATCTAAACCGGGCATATCTTCATATAACCAACCGAAGATGTCAGTGTACTCTCGAAGCAACTCAATCAACCCCTTCTTTTCTTCACTTTGCAAGGCAGCACCTATCTTGACTTCTCTCTTTACCTCTTCAATACCGAGATTGATAACTTTTGTTTCTTCCTGATATGGCTGGATGACCTTCTCGTCCTGTCTCAAGAGTCTTGCCAGTTCCTCAGGGACTTCACAATCTTCCCCACTGTCCTTGTTAGCATGGTCAACTAAACTCTCAAGGATATCAGGAACCATAGCACTATCATTTTCGATGGAATTCAAGACAGATATACATGATTGATGTTTCTATGTTTTATTTTAGAAAGTGCAAGAAAATATTTAGAATATGAAAAGAAAAGCATTGCCATTTTATTTTGAAAAGTAAAAGTAAAAGAAAAGACAGGGAACAAAATTGTATGCGAAAGTGTGATTTTCATTCAATTTTAAACGGAGATTGAAACATAAGGGGCCCCTTCTACAAGGTGTCTCTATTCCTTGGGCAGGGCATGCGACTTTATGGAAACAGAAAATTACACATCAAGGAAAACAACTTCAGGGATGTCCACGGCAGTCCATTTATTGAGCTCCTGGTCCAGCGCAACCTGATAGATAAATCTGGACACATCTTCATCGTAACCTTCATCATCTGTTGCAAGCACTTTTCCTTCTTTGCTTGTACCAACACTGATGAACACTTTAGAAATTGGGAGAACCTGCTTGCCTCTAAGAGAAACCAAACTAGCTTGCATGGAGGATGCTTGCTGATACCCAAGACTATAATGATATTTCTTCTCAGGTACTTCAATCAATTTTCTCCAACCATCATGGGGAGATCTAGCTTCTGTGAGGGCTTTGGCATCATTTAAAGAGGCCATGGGTGCTTCAGACTTCTTACCTTCCATGACAGGGAACCTGTCAACTGAAGCAATCTCCAGAGCTTGAAAGGGAAACCCATGCACCTCACCTTCCATTTCCACATAACGGTAGGTTATCATATTGTTAATCACTATATATTCTTCTCCACAAACGATAACAACTTTGTCATTTACAATGAATTTCAGGCGCTGATGAAGAGTAGATGTCATAGCTCCTGCTACATGGATCCACGGGCGACCCAAAAAGCAAGTATAAGATGGACGAATGTCCATAACATAGAATGAAAGATAGAAAGTGTGGGGACCAATCTTGACAGGAAAGTCCATTTATCCCTCCACAGATCTCCTTGAACCGTCAAATGCTAGAACACTTAGGGTGGAAGGCCTCATCATCACCCCGTCCATATTCAGCTTAAACAGAGTAGCCTTAGGCATCACATTGAGTGAAGAACCTGTATCTACCAAAACTCGAGATAAAACTATATCCAAACACTTCATGGAAACATGCAACGCTTTTTTGTGGGCTCTGCCTTCAACTGGGAGTTCATCATCACAGAAACCCAAACAATTTCCTACAGCAATATTGGTTATGATCCCTTTAAACTGGGCCACAGAGATGTCTTGTGTAACATGGGCAGAACACGAAATCTTCAATAAGTCACTGCGATGGGTCTCTAAACCCAAGAGGAGAGACAAGATGGAGATCTTGGATGGCATTTGGTTGAGTTGATCCACCACTTTATAATCACTTCACTTAAGAATCCTCAAAATCTGCTCTGCTTCTTGTCCTACAGAAGGTTCAAGCTGGTTATCAATCACTTGCTTTCCCCTAGCCTTGGCTAGAGCATCACCATTGGTTTCTTTGGGAGGCAGTGGTGGGGGAGAAAAGATCCTGCCACTACGAGTCATGTTACTGGTTCCTGCAATGTTGGTAATATTCTTGTCAGCCATCGGGGACACTCATATTTCTTCCCAAGAATATAGACCACATTATACTCCCACGGAACTGCCTTTGAGTTGTTACATAGAGCAGGAATAGGAGTTTGAGTTGTCGCGGGGGTAACTAGAGCTTGAATCATTAATGGGGTAGCAGGAGCCTGAATTTTCAACAGGATGTCTGGTGTTATCGAGACGTTTCTCGGATAATAAGGAATTTCTAAGACATCAATATCTTCTTGAAATAACTTCTCTACCTGTAGGACACCTTCATCAATTAGTTGTTGGATAGCCGTATTCAAACTAGTACACTCTTCAGGTTTAGAGGAACATGTTACGCAAAAATCATGGAGTTCCTACATCACCTCGTGCTCCAACAAGTGTTCTCTAACAATCCCTAATGACATCTTGATCTCGTCAACCTTGGCTAGCAGAGTCTATTCACTACTTTCTTCAATAACATTGACCGTTGCCCATGGGTGAGGAGGCATGGGATTATTCTGAGTATTGGGACCAACAAGGTTGAAATTTGTGGCCTTGGCATCGAGGAGGTCTTGAAATTTACATTTAAATGCTCTACAATTCATAATCTTGTGACCTGGGGCTCCAGAATGAAATTCACAATGAGCATTAATGTCATACCCCCCGGGGAGAGGATTTGGTGGTGGACCAAGTTCACGCAGTTGAACCAACTGATTGTCAAGTAGTTGAGGGAGAAGCTTAGAATAGGACATAAGAATGGGATCAATTCTTCTTTCGGGCGCTCTTTGTCTTTGTTAAGCTCTTGGACTTTGAGGTTGCTGATTATGTTGTTGATAATTCGGAGGTGGTGCAAATTGTTGTTGCGGAAGATATTGTGGTTGAGGAGAAAAAGGTCGTTGCTAGGCCTTCCAGGGTGTTGGAGTTGTAGCAACATACACTTGAAGAACATATTGATTAGGAACAACAGGAGGTGTTGGGAAATAAGGAAATCGAACTTGAGGATATGCAGGAGCTTTTCCTTGGTTGATTGTGACAACACCAGTCTCGCCCTCTTTCTTCTTGATGAAACAAGAAAACGGATTCTTACCAATGCCAGTATTGTTGTTGGTATTGTTAGGGATACCTTGGATTGTTCCAGTCTTAATACAAGTTTCAGTATGTTCTCCAATAATGACCATATCAGAGAAAGAATTAGAGGTACTGCTGAGCATCTGTTGGAGATAAGGACCTCATAAAGTACCCATGAACAAATCAATCAGTTCACGGTCCAAGAGAGGAGGTTGGACCCTTGCAGCCAATTCACGCCACCTTTGGGCGTACTCTTTAAACGACTCTTCATATTTTCGTATCATCCCTTGAAGCTGAGTGCGGCTAGGAGCCATGGCAGTATTATAATGGTAATGTTTCAAAAAGGCGTCAACAAGCTCTCCCCAAGTACTGACATGAGTTCTTTCTAGTTGCATATATCAGTCCAACAGTGCCCTGGTCAATCTATCTTGGAAGAAGTGCACGAGTAACGATTCATTTTCAGCATAGGCTGCCATCTTGCGACATTAGGAACGAAGATGAGTCTCTGGGCAAGAGGTGCCTTTGTATTTGTCAAAATCAGGAACCTTGAACTTGGGAGGGATAACTACCCCAGGCACGAGACACATTGCAGCAGTATTAAATCCTGAAGTCTTGATACCCTTCATGGCTTTGAGACGCTCTTCAAGAGCATGGTACATTTTTGTAGTTTCTGCAACTCCAGCAGCGAGATTCACGTGGGGCTCATCAAGATCAATGACATCGTGATGATCATCAACATCATTCCGAGGAACTCCAGTAGGGGTCTCAACATTTGCATTATTATTTCCTCCATTTGTAGAAGTGGAGGGGGCAGCAGTGGCAAGCATGGAAACACTTTGATGTAACTCTTCTTGACCCTTGATAACAGTATGAAAGGTTTCCATAAGCTGATCCATGTGAGTGTCCATGGTGTCCATATCTCGATGGAGAGCATTCTGATTTTCTTCGAAAAGATCTATAAGTCTTTGCTGGTTGCTTCTTGTACAGTAAGGATGTAGAGAAGTCAACTTTGTTGTTCACTGAAGTCTGACGGAAAAGGGACCCCAATAAGTTTTTGTTGTGAATAGTTAATGCATGATAATATGAATGAATGTTTTGTCTTCATTCCCGAGGAAATCCAAAGACTCGTCTATCTTTTAAAAAATTTGTTTTCATTTTTTAAGAGCTCGACCAACGAGACTTTTCTTTGGAATTCCTTAAATATGAGATGTATATACATGATGGTATGATGTCATGGTATGCTATGGCATGAGATTTCAGCTCAAGATATTCTGGACAACCACTGTGTAGTCCTTTGCATAAACTGAAAGTAACAGGATCAAAGGTCCGACGTCACATGCATGGAGTCAAAGTAACCACCCACAAGGTATGTACTAGGGGTTTATCACCTTCCGAACAAGATTCTAGAGAAACCTCAGAGTCTACGTTCTTCCTTTGGATATTACCGATGTCCCAATTATTCTGTAATCAATAATATTCGTAGGAAAAACTCGTCCGAGTGTAGCATCGCGTGACAACTACTTTCGAATTATTTTGTTATAGTCTCCTCACTACACCTAAAAAAGGCCAAGATGGTTAATGGTTCTACAGCTCTCAGCTTCTCTGGTTCCCAGGTCGAAAGCAACCGTGTCTTCCTGATTACTCGGTAAACAACGCTACATTCAAGGGGACCTCTACTGAGTGGGGGGTCTCATGCCTCCTTCTTCGGGATTACTCCCTTAAAGTTAATATAACTATACCGCACGTCCTAATCCTAAGTGTAACCTAAGTCCGAGTATAGGACTTATCAAATGTAATCACCTAACCCAACATCACAAAAGATACAACATATCCAGAATATATGAGTAGCAACAGTATAATGCAATATATACAAAGGGAAAATAAAAGCAATAAATAAAGAGGTAAAGCAAATAAAGTAAATAAATAAACACCCAAAGAGATAAATAAACAAAACTAGGATAGACTCGCAAAAATACCCAGCAGAGTCGCCAGCTGAAGCTATCAGTAAAAAACACAGAGTCACCATCGAACTTTATTTATCCCGAAGGAAGGGAAAATATTAAGAAAACCACAAGAGGATGGATAAGATGGTCTTGCGACCAAGAGAAAGGGTAAGGAAGTCGATTATGCAAGGGGAAGGTATTAGCACCCTTCACATTTGTTGTACTCAATGGGATCCATTTTGTTTGTTTGCTTCTAAGGGTGTGTTTATCTATAACTGTACTTGCTAAGGGGAAAGAAATGGTTTTTTATTAGTGCAATTGTGAGGGTTTCACAACCATTTGCCTACGTATCCAGTGAAGGAATCAGAATACCGTAGTTCCTCTAGAAAATGTTGGTTTGTTGGTGTTTTTTAGTGGGCGACGTTAACTCATGTATTCTAACAATAGGCACGACCGGTATTGCGGTAGAACAAAGATAATATGTCCTTTTGGGGGAGGTTTTGATTGGTTAAGTGTTTTGCGAGTTTTAAGATGAGTTTGAAAAATGATTAAATATTTTTGGATTTTTTATTTGGAATGAAAAGTTTTAATTTTAATTTAGGAAATATGCAATGCAAAAGAAAAGTAAGGGAGTAGGGATGGCAAGCATACCCAAACCCGCGGGACCCACCCGCACCCGAACCCGAGTCAACGGGTGAAAACCCGAGTTGACTGGGATCGGGTTCGGGTGCTACCCGATATTTCGGGTGCGGGTTTAGGTTCACTCAAACCCACACCCGAAACCTGAAATCACACCCGCTTAGACATTAAATTACATAAGTACCCCTAAATATATATAAGTCTAAAAACTTAAGACCTTAATTTTAATTGTAATGTTACCAAACTTGATGGAAAGTTGTAATTTAATTTCTTAATTTATTTGAGAGACCTTGATGAAATTTTTGTGTTTCAAATTTCCATGTTGATGTTGTATTTTTTGTGTTTTTGCTGCAGGTTCGGGTTTGGGTGGAAAAACCTGAACCCAACGGGTGTGGGCGTGAGTGTTAGGGTTTGGATTTGGGTTCGGGTGGCGTTTTCGGGTGCGGGTTTGGGTAGTGTGAAACCCGCACCTGTAACACCCCCTCTAATTACCCCAAATAAAAGGCAAGAATTAAAATCAGAGAAAATAAATTTGCACGGAAGGGATGTCACAACACACATCACATTCCAAAATTTTAAAGAAAAACGGACAGGGTACGTTTGTAAATTTAAGCATATCAACACAAAACAAACATACATAAATATTTAACTTCTTTCTCTCGTGCAAACGCAACGGAGTTTCAATATTTAACTTCATCTCCATTCATGGAGGAATCAAAACATAATTCAAGGCATCAAGCCATGATAATTCACATAAAGCATATGTTATCAAGTCTCACATACACAAAATAATATACACAAAGTAAGGATTATATACATCATAATCCGAATACAAAATAGACGAGTTCGACACGAAATATAACAGAAGGGTAAGAATTCCAATAATCATATAACATGTAATTAAGGTAAATCAATGGCAATAAATAAAGCAATACATCATGATCATATTCATTTTATCACATATAGTATACGTACTCAAGGAAGTCATTTCCAACACATTAACCATATAAACCAATTATCCGAATACTCACATCATTGGCACATAACCATTATTCAAACAACAACAATATTGGCACATAACCAAACACATCAACACACATACACAATATACACAATTATGCATGTGACTCACAACACGACTCCACATATGCGAATGCGGTACCGACTCGTGGACCCGAAGTTCCACCGCCTATATTTCCACATAGGATCAAAGCCACTACGTCTATTTCCATCATAGAATCAACGTCTATCTTTATGTGAACTCATGTTTCACCGCCTATGTTCCCTTTCCGGGTCAAAGCCACTACGTCTATTTCCATTCAAGGATCAACGTCTATAAAATATGAACCCACTATTTCACCGTCTCTATTTCAAGACCAACCATGCCATGCAATGTACAACTAACAACTCGTATGCAATTAAGACCACTTCCGACCTTAACATACACATACCACATATTCCAACACAATGAAATACCAACAATTGTACATGCATTGCAAATATAATTCACAAATCAAGTAATGTACAAGTTTAAACAATGTTACTTCCATGATTTATTCAAATCAAACACAATTTCATAAACCGGAAGCATTCAACTTAATTCGACTTCACCTGCAAAATTCACATTTTTCAATAAAATGCCACCCAACAGATCAACCAAAATTACTACCATAAACCGCATAATAATTCAGACTATTTCGGCTAAAATCGGTTAATTAATTATCGGCCAAAAATTATATTATTTCTACTTTATAAATCCTACAAAATTAGTTATTAAAGATATTAAATCATTATTATTATTATTATTATTATTATTATTATTATTATTATTATTATTATTATTATTATTATTATTATTATTATATACTAAAGAAATAGTATTATATATCATTAACATAGGCTATACAGTAACAAGACATGGTTTTTATTAAGTTCATATCACATGCTGATACAGTACCGTCAATTTATTATCCTCCCTTAATAGCTAGGTGTGCCGCATGTTAACGAAACAAGCTACATAATGTATATACACATATTAATGAAACAGAACAAGGCCATTAAAAAAATAATCCCATTCATACGCTACTCTACTGTGTTACAAGTCAAGTGCCACTCCATTCCATGCGGTACAGTAACGCAAGTATATTTCTTCTGGAAAACCAATTCATCTAGCGCTCAGTATGCTAAACAAGTGGCTCCAATTGCCCTTCATCTCACGCAACAGTAGCAGCTATGAAATTTTTGCACAGAAAATACTAAGGGACTTATTTATGTGTATATCTAGTTATATTGGGTCCTAAATCATCTCTCAATATCATCAATTTACCAATTTTTTTTCCATCGAAACATAGTAGTGAAACTAATACCCTAAACCCCTAATTTATTCCAAAATCAAAACTATAAAATCACACACTAAATAATTGGTGGAAGTCAAACCCTTACCTCTAGTGTTGATTTTCTTGGAACAAGATGATGATTTTGTAGAACAAACCCTAGCCTTCTCCTTCTCTTCTCTTCTTCTTCTCTCTTTCTTCTCTCTTTTCTTTCTTCTTTCTCTTCTTACCAACTACTCTTACTAACTCTACTTTTCTATTTTATAAAACTATCCTTCTACTACTAACTTTCCTCCCTCTATCTTTCTAAAATTATAATTTGGCCCCAACAATTATTTAATTCAAATTATAATATATAACTCTATTAAAACAATATTACACTAAATAATATTTATTCTATATAAACCTAATCATGCCAATTAATCAAACAAAGTCAAATATTACTACACACCAAATTAATATCATTCAAAATAATATTTTGACATAATAAATATTTTTATTTCATATTACCCAATTAATATTTTAATCGATATCAATTGAATATATTTCTCAAAATAGATATAATTTAATAGTTTTGGAAAATAATTAATGAAATAACATTTAAATATAAACGGCGTGTTACAACTCTCCCCCACTTAAAAGATTTTCGGCCTCGAAAATTACCTCTAAACGAACAATTCGGGATAGGAATCCCGCATCCGACTTTCAAGCTCCCACGTCACATTACCATTCGCCGAACCACCCCATGCAACTTTAACCAAAGCAATCTCTCTTCCTCTTAGTTGTTTCACCTTTCTATCTTCAATCCTCACCGGTAAAACCTCAACCGTCAAATTGTCTCTTACTTCCAAATCATCCGCTTGAATAACATGAGACGGATCCGCAATATACTTTCGTAATTGCGAAACGTGAAACACATCATGCAAATTTGAAAGTGATGGCGGCAATGCAATCCGATAAGCCATACTTCCAATCCGCTCTGAAATCTGATAAGGACCAATAAACCGAGGTGTTAACTTCCGCGATTTAAGCGCCCTTCCAACACCCGTAGTTGGATTCACCTTCAAAAACACATGTTCATCCTTCTTGAACTCAAGAGGTTTCCTCCTCTTGTCATAGTAACTCTTTTGGCGATTCTGAGACACTTTCATCTTCTCTCTTATCAATTTGATCTTATCTGTAGCCTCTTGAACCAATTCCGGACCAACTATAGCACTTTCTCCCGTCTCGTACCAACACAAAGGTGTCCTACACCGTCTTCCATACAATGCCTCAAAAGGAGCCATGCCAATGCTAGAATGAAAACTATTATTATAAGTAAACTCAATCAAAGGAAAATGACTCTCCCATGAACCTCCTTGATCCAAAACACAAGCACGCAACAAATCCTCAAGTGACTGAATTGTTCTCTCCGTTTGACCATCCGTCTGAGGATGATAAGCGGAACTCAATCTCAACTTAGTACCCAAGGCTCTTTGTAAACCTTCCCAAAATCTTGAAGTGAAACGCGGCTCTCTATCTGAAACAATACATGTAGGAATACCATGTAAACAAACAATCCGTTCCACATACAACTTAGCAAGCTTCTCCATAGTGTAATCCATCCTAATCGGAATAAAGTGTGCAGATTTAGTCAATCTATCCACTATGACCCAAATAGCCTCATGGTTACTCGGAGTCCTCGGCAAACCAGAAACAAAATCCATCGAGATACTATCCCACTTCCACTCGGGAATAGACAACGGTTGCAACAAACCCGAAGGCTTCTGATGTTCAATCTTAGACTTTTGGCAAACCAAACAAGCATACACAAACTCAGCAATTTCTTTCTTCATACAAGGCCACCAAAATAGATTCTTTAAATCTTGATACATCTTCTTAGCACCAGGGTGAATACTTAACCCACTTCTATGACCTTCCTCAAGAATCCTATTTTTCACATCCCCCACATCGGGAACGCAAACTCTATCATGACATCTCAAAATTCCATTCTCATCAATTCTGAACTCTTCACCTTGACCTTGATTCACCAAAGTAAACTTGTCAACCAAAACCAAATCTGACTTTTGCCCATCTCTAATCTCTTCCAAGACACCACTAGTAAGCTTCATCATACCAAGCTTCACGCCAAAATAAGTCTCTTCACACACCAAACTCAAATCTCGAAATTGCTCCAACAATTCCCATTCTTTAACCATCAACATAGACATGTGTAAAGACTTTCTGCTCAAAGCATCTGTAACCACGTTTGCCTTACCAGGATGGTAATTCAAACTGAAGTCATAATCTTTAAGAAACTCTAGCCACCTTCTTTGCCTCATATTCAACTCTTTTTGATCAAACAGATATTTCAAACTCTTATGATCGCTAAAGACGTCGAATCTCGACCCAAACAAATAATGCCTCCAAATCTTTAACACAAAAACCACCGCTGCCAACTCCAAGTCATGAGTTGGATAATTCCTCTCATGCACCTTGAGTTGCCTCGAAGCATACGCCACAACCTGCCCATTTTGCATTAACACACCTCCTAAACCCATCAAAGAAGCATCGCAATAGACCGTAAACGGTTCAGATGGTTTAGGCAAAATCAAAACTGGCGCAGTTGTCAACCTTCTCTTCAACTCTTGGAAACTATCTTCACACTGCGGAGTCCACACGAACGCTTGACTCTTCCTAGTCAATTGTGTCAACGGTAAAGCTAGCTTGGAAAAGCCTTCAATGAACTTACGGTAATAACCCGCTAAACCAAGAAAGCTTCGTATCTCAAAAACTGACTTTGGAGATTCCCATTCTAACACGGCTTCTATCTTCGAAGGATCCACAACAATACCTCCATGAGATATCACGTGACCAAGGAAACTCACTTGTTCTAACCAGAATTCGCACTTCGAAAGTTTAGCAAACAAATGATTTTCCTTCAGAATTGACAAAACAATTCTCAAGTGTTCGGCATGCTCTGCTTCACTCTTGGAATAAATCAAAATGTCATCGATGAACACCACCACAAACTTATCCAGAAACTCATGAAAGATTCTGTTCATATACTCCATGAACACACCAGGTGCATTCGTAACACCAAAAGGCATCACCGAATACTCATAGTGTCCATAACGAGTTCTGAACGCAGTTTTCTGAATATCACCCGCTTTCACACGAATCTGATGATAGCCTGACCTCAAGTCAATCTTGCTAAACACACACGCACCCACCAGCTGATCCATTAAATCATAAATCCTTGGCAAAGGATACTTGTTCTTAATGGTCACTTTGTTTAGCTGCCTATAATCCACACAAAGTCTCATTGTTCCTTCTTTCTTCTTCACAAGTAAAACTGGAGCACCCCACGGACTCACACTAGGACGAATAAACCTTTTGTCAAGCAACTCTTCCAGCTGACTCTCAGTTCCACTAGTTCCGACGGTGACATCCTATAAGGAGCCATCGAAACAGGACTAGTACCAGGAATTAAGTCGATGGAAAACTCTACCTCGCGCTCAGGAGGTAAATTCGTAATCTCTTCAGGAAACACTTCAGGAAATTCGCATACCACAGGATAATCCTTTCTTACTCTACCATCTTCCAAAACCATACTCGCCATAAGCATAAACAACCCATCTCCATTCTTCACACTCTTCTCAACTTGCTGTGTAGACAAGAAAACCACACCATCTTTCTCGGACTCGAGAAAAAGAACAGCCTTAGCAAAACAGTTGATATAGAAATGGTTGGCTTTCAACCAGTCCATACCCAGAATCACATCTATCTGATGCAAAGGAAGACACACGAGATCAACTTCGAAATCTCTTTCGCACATGCGCAAAGGACACTTCAAACAAACAACTGAAGTAGAAACTGAACCCATCGCAGGTGTATCTACCTCCATACTTCGATCCAAAGTAGACAAGACAAGGCCTAATCTCTTGGCACAATCTAAAGCAACAAACGAATGCGTCACACCCGTATCAATAATAGCAACCAAAGACACATTAGAGATAAAGCATGTACCTCTGATTAGACGTTCCTCAGCAGAAGTCTCTGCTCCAGATAAAGCGAATACTTTTCCAACTTCTTTCTTTGGCTTTGGACATTTGGTACTTATGTGGCCTCGCTCACCACAATTAAAGCAAGTTACACTCACACCAACTCTACAATCCACCGCTTTGTGACCCACCCTATCACACTTGAAACACTTAACTATCCCCTGGAGACATTCCATAACACGATGTCCCTCTTTACCACATTTAAAACACTTGATTGGAGTAGTCACTCCCCCACTCGGACTCTTTCCACTGCTTATTGGTCTCTTTCCTCTTCCATCATAAGGCTTAGGACGCATCTGTCCCTTACCTCTTTTCTCACTCAAGCTCTTGTAATAAGCAGTGCTATCCTGACTGTCTTCGTCGTAGATACGACTCTTATTAACCAACTCAGAGAATCTTGTAATCTGCTGATACCCAATCGCCTTCTTTATGTCCGGCCTCAAACCATTAACAAACTTAAGGCACTTCGACCTCTCAGCATTAACAGTGTTGTAGTGAGGACAGTATTTGATCAAATCTTGAAATTTAGCCGCATAGTCAGCTACCGAACCACTACCTTGTTTCAATTCCAGGAATTCAACTTCCTTTTTACCACGAACATCCTCCGGAAAATAATTCTCCAAGAATGCATCTCGGAAAATTTCCCAAGTCACCACAACCTGCTCCTCCTCATACCTCTGACTAGCGTTGATCCACCAGTCTTCGGCCTCTTTAATCAGCATGTGTGTTCCGAATTGCACTTTCTGAGCGTCGGTGCAATTCATCACACGAAAGATTTTCTCAGTTGCTTTTAACCATTCTTGAGCTTCCACCGGAGCATGCTCTCCCTTGAAAGTAGGCGGGTTGTTCTTTTGGAACTTCCCAAGAGCACGGAAAGCATCTTCAGTACCATCATGTGGCGCTTGAGTCGTTTGCGGCATCTGATTTATTGACCCCGCAAGCAACATCAATGCCTCAACTAAAGCATCATCATTCCTTCTACCAGCCATCTCTCTACAACACAAAGTATTGATCGCGTTAGCCACACAATCAAATACAAGGGATTAACAAAAATAAGACCTGACAACTGACCGACTATGCTCTGATACCACTATTGTAACACCCCCTCTAATTACCCCAAATAAAAGGCAAGAATTAAAATCAGAGAAAATAAATTTGCACGGAAGGGATGTCACAACACACATCACATTCCAAAATTTTAAAGAAAAACGGACAGGGTACGTTTGTAAATTTAAGCATATCAACACAAAACAAACATACATAAATATTTAACTTCTTTCTCTCGTGCAAACGCAACGGAGTTTCAATATTTAACTTCATCTCCATTCATGGAGGAATCAAAACATAATTCAAGGCATCAAGCCATGATAATTCACATAAAGCATATGTTATCAAGTCTCACATACACAAAATAATATACACAAAGTAAGGATTATATACATCATAATCCGAATACAAAATAGACGAGTTCGACACGAAATATAACAGAAGGGTAAGAATTCCAATAATCATATAACATGTAATTAAGGTAAATCAATGGCAATAAATAAAGCAATACATCATGATCATATTCATTTTATCACATATAGTATACGTACTCAAGGAAGTCATTTCCAACACATTAACCATATAAACCAATTATCCGAATACTCACATCATTGGCACATAACCATTATTCAAACAACAACAATATTGGCACATAACCAAACACATCAACACACATACACAATATACACAATTATGCATGTGACTCACAACACGACTCCACATATGCGAATGCGGTACCGACTCGTGGACCCGAAGTTCCACCGCCTATATTTCCACATAGGATCAAAGCCACTACGTCTATTTCCATCATAGGATCAACGTCTATCTTTATGTGAACTCATGTTTCACCGCGTATGTTCCCTTTCCGGGTCAAAGCCACTACGTCTATTTCCATTCAAGGATCAACGTCTATAAAATATGAACCCACTATTTCACCGTCTCTATTTCAAGACCAACCATGCCATGCAATGTACAACCAACAACTCGTATGCAATTAAGACCACTTCCGACCTTAACATACACATACCACATATTCCAACACAATGAAATACCAACAATTGTACATGCATTGCAAATATAATTCACAAATCAAGTAATGTACAAGTTTAAACAATGTTACTTCCATGATTTATTCAAATCAAACACAATTTCATAAACCGGAAGCATTCAACTTAATTCGACTTCACCTGCAAAATTCACATTTTTCAATAAAATGCCACCCAACAGATCAACCAAAATTACTATCATAAACCGCATAATAATTCAGACTATTTCGGCTAAAATCGGTTAATTAATTATCGGCCAAAAATTATATTATTTCTACTTTATAAATCCTACAAAATTAGTTATTAAAGATATTAAATCATTATTATTATTATTATTATTATTATTATTATTATTATTATTATTATTATTATTATTATTATTATTATTATTATTATTATTATTATTATTATATACTAAAGAAATAGTATTATATATCATTAACATAGGCTATACAGTAACAAGACATGGTTTTTATTAAGTTCATATCACAGGCTGATACAGTACCGTCAATTTATTATCCTCCCTTAATAGCTAGGTGTGCCGCATGTTAACGAAACAAGCTACATAATGTATATACACATATTAATGAAACAGAACAAGGCCATTAAAAAAATAATCCCATTCATACGCTACTCTACTGTGTTACAAGTCAAGTGCCACTCCATTCCATGCGGTACAGTAACGCAAGTATATTTCTTCTGGAAAACCAATTCATCTAGCGCTCAGTATGCTAAACAAGTGGCTCCAATTGCCCTTCATCTCACGCAACAGTAGCAGCTATGAAATTTTTGCACAGAAAATACTAAGGGACTTATTTATGTGTATATCTAGTTATATTGGGTCCTAAATCATCTCTCAATATCATCAATTTACCAAATTTTTTCCATCGAAACATAGTAGTGAAACTAATACCCTAAACCCCTAATTTATTCCAAAATCAAAACTATAAAATCACACACTAAATAATTGGTGGAAGTCAAACCCTTACCTCTAGTGTTGATTTTCTTGGAACAAGATGATGATTTTGTAGAACAAACCCTAGCCTTCTCCTTCTCTTCTCTTCTTCTTCTCTCTTTCTTCTCTCTTTTCTTTCTTCTTTCTCTTCTTACCAACTACTCTTACTAACTCTACTTTTCTATTTTATAAAACTATCCTTCTACTACTAACTTTCCTCCCTCTATCTTTCTAAAATTATAATTTGGCCCCAACAATTATTTAATTCAAATTATAATATATAACTCTATTAAAACAATATTACACTAAATAATATTTATTCTATATAAACCTAATCATGCCAATTAATCAAACAAAGTCAAATATTACTACACACCAAATTAATATCATTCAAAATAATATTTCGACATAATAAATATTTTTATTTCATATTACCCAATTAATATTTTAATCGATATCAATTGAATATATTTCTCAAAATAGATATAATTTAATAGTTTTGGAAAATAATTAATGAAATAACATTTAAATATAAACGGCGTGTTACAGCACCCGACCCGACCCGTTTCCATCCCTATAAGGGAGACTAACCTAGTTCTAGCCCTAGTGTTATTGTATAAATATGGCCTTAAGGTTAGGTTTTGAAAGAGAAACTTTTATCTAAGTTAGCATGCATGGATAAGGACCTAATGTCTAATTAGTTCACATCTTAAAGAAGATGAAACTATCCTCCTAAGGAGCATGTTATAAGCATAAAGTAAAAGGAGACAATGTTTGTGAAGAGTGATTATGCATGGTGATCATGGCAAAAGTGACGATAAAATGAGTAGTATCATGAAAGGCGCAAATGAAATGTTTGGTGTATGGGAATTGAATCGGGTTATGATTAACCAAGGGGTGCACTTGATTAATCTCGTGAGGGTAGGTGCTTCTGCCATCAATCCTGAGATCCTTTGTGCATGGAAACACTTGGTATATGGACCGAAGTGATTGATTCGGGTTATGATTTAACCAGGGACTAAGCTTGATTAAATCTCGTGAGAATGACCATGCCCAAACTCAACTATGTGACCCTTGATGAATACTTGGTATATGGACCAAGGTAAAAGAATCGAATTCGAATTTATTAAATGTGTTTGGGTGTGCGTTTGGTGGACAATCATAAGAAAGCAAATAATTTAATTCAAACAATACAATTCCAAATCGTTAAATAACTATTTTAAATTAAAAATCCTTTGATTTTTATCGAAATTAATTTATTAATAAACTAATTGTCAACAATAATAAAAATCAATTTAAATAGAATAGTTATTTAATACATTATTTATATCTTCATAAAGCAATAGAAATAAAAGAAATAAAGAAATTTAAAGAGAGAAAGAATTAGAGATGGACTTGTATTGCAGAATTCGGGGTGTAAAAAGAAATTCAGAAGGCCCAAATAAAGGGCGGTCCAAGTACTCACGCGATCCAGTGCTGTCAACCAGTGAATGTGTATCATGGACACGCACACTTTAAAATTTGATGATGCTCTAAAGAAGATTAGAAAGCTGGGAACATGTAGGTACATGATAAAGACGGTGGGGCGTTGGTATTGTAAGATGCAAATAGGCTTAAGGGTGGTGATCAGCTAGTAATCAACCACTTAAATCCCTAAACTAACACAAATTAACAAAAAAACAAAACATTAACCCTCATCGCTCTCTCACTCCTCATACGTTATATCTTCCTCCTCTGATGAGGTCCCCGCCAGAAACTACAATACGGCTGCGACGGAAATCGCCTCCCGACGGTAACATACTTTATGACAACATCATTGCATTCCTTAATTGGTGTGTAAAAACTTTAAACGACAATCATTTTAAAACGGATAGAGTATTTCTAAATTTCTCTTCATCAACTATTCTTCCATCATAAAATAAAAGAAGATGCTAAAATATGTTATTATATATTTGTTGATTGTTTAAATAGTTTAGAGTATTGAGAAAAAAGAAGCTTGTGAGCACAAAGATAAATTACCTTAAGATATAAATGCTGAACAGAAAATAACAGAAATTACCTTAAGATAGAAATGCTGAACAGAAAATAAGATAAATCTTCATTACTTTGTATCCATCTATCATCATTTAATCCTTATGGATGATATAAAAACATATAACTTATAGAAGTAACAACAAATAAGAATTATGTGCTTTATCGAACAAAACAAATTCAACCATGTGTAGGGAATGACTATGCTTAAAATGCGCCAATGTTATATAACCTATTAATCAAAATACAATACCACAGTAAGACACAATTAAACTAAAATGAGTATAATTGTAATTAGCAATTTCACAGTACAAATACATCTAATCTGTCAATGAAGTGCTTCTAATGTAAAAAAATTGATGTCCCCAAATGATTAGTCCAATTGTTCGAGTTGGGGCATCGAAGAACCATTATGAAGGAGGTTCAGAGTATGATATCTGCTACTAACGTTTCCTCATTTCCCTAAAACAAGTTATGTACTAATGTTTGCTAATAAAAAAATTTATGTATCTTTATTTTTTATCTGCGTCATTATAAATTTCAACCCGTTCCTAGCATTAATAGTCCAAGCCTGTAGTAACTCCAATTACGATCCCCAGAATTCAGAATCAAAGTTTACAAATTGTAACCCACTTCAATTCAAATATCCGTATTCCCCTCCAACTGCATACAATTTTTAGAATTACAATCAGTCTCCATTTCCCAAACCAGTAAATTTAGTAGCAGATAAATATCTTTGCCGCCATAATGCTGTAATTGGTTTGATCCAAAAGTATATACATGGTTTTTTATTCCCACCCAACTGTATCCAATGAGCTCTTTACTACCTCTATGTTGCATAGCCTTCCTCACTCGAACCGTGCTCTCCCAACGACCACTCATCTGATATACCTGAGCCAACACCAAGTATGGTAAGGATGTCTGTGGTGACCTCTCCATTATTTTTGTTGCAACTATTTCAGTAGCTTGCAAGTCTCCATATCTTGCACACGCAGAAATAATTGACCTCCAAATGTCAGGGGTGGTTCCACACGACATTTTTTCCACAATGTCAATGGCTTCTTTGACTTTACCAGCTCTACATACAATCTCTACAACATATGAATAATGTTCTTCCTCTGGTTTTACTCCAAATTCCATTTCCATTAGAGAAAATATCTTAGTTCCTTCATTAACCAAACTCCCATAGTTGCATGCTAGTAGAACTGCCTTAAATGTTATTTGATCGGGTCGCATTCCTTCTCTTATCATTTCCTTGAAGAGATCCATGGTCACAGACACTCTACCATTGTAAGACAGTCCCATCATTATAGTGTTCCATGATACCAAATCTTTTGCTTTCATTTCGTTGAAGATATTCAAGGCATCGTCAATAAATCCAAATTTAGCATACATATCAACAAGTGAATTGGCAACAACTGTATCTGACTGGAACCCCAACTTAGGAACCAAAGCATGTATTTGATTACCCAGTTCTACTGGCAAGAAAACAGAAACAGAACTCAGAAGACAGCTAACAGTATATTCCGTTGGTCTGATATTCTTCCTCAAGGTCAGCACAAAGAGCTGAAGAGCATCTTCCCCCAAACCATATCTAGCATAACATGAAATCATGGAATTGCATAGAGCCGAATCCCATTGTTCTTGTTCTTTAAAGCACCGCACAGCGTCGTCCAATCTGTTGCATTTGGAAAAGAGGTCAATAGCAGCACCTGACACAATGCTATTATAAACAAATCCCACCTTGAAACAAAAGGCAAAAACTTGCTTACCCTTTTCCAAATCTCGCAAGCTGGAACAGACACTCATCAACGACGAACATGTAAACTGATCAGGCAACAACTCAGCAGCTCTCAGGCAACAGAACTGCTCTAAAGCAAGCTCTTGGCGTCCAGCTCTATGACAGGCCCATATCAAAGAGTTCCAAGATATAACATCAAGCTGCTTCATACTAAAAACCACGCCAAAAGAATAATCAACGAGACCAAACTTCGCATACATAGTTATCAACGAATTTCCAATCACCACATTAGACAAATCCATCCAACTTCTAATCATCCTACCATGAACCTCCTTAGCATGACAAGGACTCAACACCACCGACGTCAAAATTGAGAAAGTGAACACACTCGGTCTCACACCAACACTTTGCATTTCAACAAAAAGCTCCAAGGCATGACTAGAAAACCCACAAGAAGCATAGCCCGAAATCATAGTGTTCCAACTAACAACATCTCTAACAGGCATTTCATCAAACATGTGGCGGGCCTTGCCGATCTGGCCACTTTTGAACAACCCTTTCAAGCAAATGTTCCAGGAAGTGGAATTCTTATAAGAAATATCCTCAAACACCTTCAAGGCATCATTAATGTGGCCATATTCGGTATAAAGATCGATACAACGATTACCCAGATATGTATATGTGTTAAGACCCAATTTGAGGAAGTGGGCATGGACTGTTTTGAGAAAGTTAGAGGATTTATGAGATAAAGAGTGGTGTAGGAGAGTAGAACAATGAGAAAGTGAGGAGTGAAGAGACTGAGTTTGTTTGAAAAATGGGTACATGCAAATGATAGGTACATGTAGACAAGGCACAAAGGCAGAGTTAGTAATAGTAGTGTCTTATGCGCTGACTTGAAACTCCATTTCACTGTGTAGTGCTTTCCAAAATTTGAGATCCTATGCTATGCTGTAAAACTTGTTTCTCATGAACAATGACCGAATTTATTTGTATATTTTGGTTTGAATAGAAGGTAAGTTAACTTAAATCTTTCTCTTTTAAATCAGTTTAATTTCCACACATTAAATGATAGCAACGGTCCCAACTAAAAATTAAGAGTCCCTTAAGATTTGGGGCCTTAGCAATAGGTCTTGTTGCACCTGCATAGGATCGGCTCTGATAAATAAATATTATAAAGTTAAATAAAATCGATAGTACCGAATAACTTGTGAATAAATAGAAAATATTGTGTGACTAACAATACAAATATAATATCTTATTTAAACAATTGAAGAATAATACTAATGCATCGACAATGAAACTATTTTGCACATATATCAAATCAAATCATGGAATATAGACATTTGAAAATATATTTTAGGAACAAATATATAAAAGTGATACTATAATGTGATTTCATTTGATGCATGTGTAAAAACCTTTTATATTATTAATCTCTAAAAAAAGAAGCTCAAATATTAATAATGTTTAATATTTATAGTACAAAAAAATATTTATAAAATTAAAATATATTGTTAATTAGGAAAATAATTGTTAAACTATACATAAATGTAGTAACAATAATTAATTATGATTAATAAAAAAAATTAAAAAGAGACAAAACATGTGGAAAAAAATGATGTGTAATCTTAAGAAAGAAATATAGAAATTTCATGTTGAAATTACAAAAAAAAAATCTTAATTATATCTTAACTGATTATTATATTAAAAGAGCTCATTGTTGAATTTTTACACCCAGGAATATGAAACGCACATGCATATGATCATAAAGGCTTGAAGAGGAAAGGGTAATTGACACAGAAGTCGTTCATTACATTCATTGTCTTTACCGGAAAAAATTTCGAAACACACAATATCAATGTCATCTTCTTCATTCCTGAAATCCTAAAATGTCAAGTGACAGTCCTCATACACCAGTTGGAAGGTTTTTCCTTTCTCTGCGTATACTATGTTTGCATTTATATGATATCATCTCATCTCCATAATTATCTTTGTATTTTTTTTCATGTTTTCTTTTATGCAGGGAAATCGATAGTTTAGAGCGAGTAAGTGCTTGTAAATGTATGAGGATGGAAAAAGTTGGTGGGTCGTGTGCCGTTGATGGTGGAACAACTGTTGAAAAACATGGTGGCTCATCAGGTGTTAATGGTGCGAAAAACGAAGGGGTCAGGGATGTTAAGGGGAAAACGGTTGTTTCACACTAAGCCCTACTGGTTAGGAAATACGTAACACTTAAAGGTAACATGCATGTATCAAAAGACGGTGAATCACAGAAGAAACCAAGGGATGTAAAGAAACGCAAAGGGATATCAGGTGATGGGTCGTCTCACAACATTATCTTGTCGGATAGTGTAAGGTATATGATTATATTATATTATTTAAAAACTTAGTATAATTTCAGCTGTTAAGAAAATTATTTGGCATGTTAAGGTTTATATTGAATCATGGATATGTTTAAAACAAAAATATAATGGTGAAGTTGTTAATGCAGTTCTGATGAAGAATCAAAGGATGAAGATATGGGTAGGCGCCCAAGGTACTTTGTAAAAAAGAGGAAGATAGAATTCGGGAAGATAACCCATAAAAATGTATTTGTTAGTTCAAATTTTGCATTTAATGGTATAAGCCAATACATGTTTGACATCTACTACTAATTTATATGTCCTTTTTGCTGATGTGTAGCAAATCCCCCGGAAAGTTATAAGGAAGTGTTTGGCATCCGAACATAGGCGCATTTATTTGGTTGACTCTGATAATGGAGAAAGGTATGACTGTGAACTCCATATTGCTGAAAGAAAGTACAATGTAGAAATGTATATCGGGCATGATAGGTATGAGTTCGCTAAGAACAAAAGACTCAAAAAAGGTGATAGGCTAGCATTCATCCTTCACAATCCTCCAGGAGAAAGACTTCTTGTGAAAATATTGAACCTTTAAAAGTCGGTTATGGTAGTAGGATGATGGCAAAGGATAGAAAAACACAAGAAAGGGGGTTTGAATTGGGGTTTTCAAAAAATAAAACAATATAACATGTTGGTTATCCTGGTTCGCTTGAACTAAAAGCTACTTCAGTCCACTCGCCAAGGTGATTTCACATCTCTCAATCGAGGTCTTAATCCACTAATCAATGATGATTATAAATCACGAAGACAACCGTCAACGTCTTCTTGAGATCAAACCACAAATCGGTTTCTCAAGGAAGTACAATCTTAAAAAATTATACAATGTGTTTACAAATGCTTCTAACAAGGTATATCACAACTGTGATGTTTACACAAATTATAGCACAAAGAATAACTTAAGAGATATGAGAATGTTTAGAACGCTCTTTGTTCGTATACGTGAGAGTTATTTTGATACACCTTTATAGTCCCCTTTATATAGAAAAGGTTCAAAGATCCGTTGGAGACATATATGCTTTATTTTGGAAGGTTGAAGATTTGAGGTTTAATATTCTTTCCAAAAATACAGATGTTGTTCCCAGTCATAATGTTTCAGCTGTTACTTTCTTGATCCTGTATTAATTGACATTAATGTGATGTTGGATCTACAGACCTTCAGAGTATTTAGAACTTTGAGTGCTTGGTCTTAGAACTTCAATTTTATGAATACGTTGAAACTTCTTTGTTCTTTCAGAACTCTCTTATCAGAGTATAACTGGCAGCTTGGTGCTTCAGAAGTTTGACTTTAGCATCATAACTTCTTTTATTGGCGTGTCACATTTGGGTTCGCTTCTGAGATTCTTACGTGCACGTTCTCTTTAGAGCTTCATATATGATTATTCACGTCATTATCTTCTTAGCTTTCATCAGAACTTCTTTGTACATTCAATCAAATGATTAGAGTGTATAATTGTTCTTCACAATAATTATGTATTTTTTATCATCAAAACTATGAATTAGATCTAGAACCGAACTATGTTCTAACAATCTCCCCCTTTTTGATGATGACAAAACTTACATATTTTGATGAATAATTTTGTAATATAAGTTCATTGTAAAAGATATTATCAGAGTCTCCCCCTGAGTTGAATACTCATATACAACAAAATTAGATTATGAATAGAAACTTCCCTGAAGATGTTTACTCGTTAGATGATGATCAAAGCATATGATGGAAGATATGAGAAGCATGTGTTGAAGGTTGGTAATCATACCACAAGTTTAGAGTGAAGATTATACCTGTAAACTTATTCCTGTAAACTTTCGGAATAAGAAGTTACGTTATATTGAAATGTTTGAGACTTAGTCCATGAAATTCTGGCTGCAGATACTCAATGTCACGTTCAATGTTGTGACACCGTATCTTACTTTCTATAAGACAGTAAATACAAAAATAGTAAAGAACACAGTCAATTGTTTACCCAGTTCAGTGTGCAACAACACCTACTCTGGGGGCTACCAAGCCAGGGAGGAAATCCACTATAAGAGATGTTAATTCAGGAATAAACCAACCAGTTTATCTCCTTCACTTAAGACCTACCCAATGCAACTTCAATTTAAGTACAACTTAAACCCGAGTTCCTACTCACTCCCCCTCAATCACAACAGTGATACATAAAACAATTTGACTAATGAATTGATGAAGACACTCTTCAAAAACATACACTTGATTAAGCTTCACAGCTTTTTAATCAAGCAACACAAACACTCTTGCTTCACAGCTTTGAGTGATACACACACCTAACTTGACTCTGCTTCACAGCTTTAGTCAAGAGACATACAAACACTCTTGCTTCAAAGCTTTGAGTGCTACACAACCCTTACAATTAAAAACCTATTCCAAGTCACTTATCACAATGATAATTGCTTGGATTACAATAGTTAAAACTATACAGCTTCTAAATGATCTTCTGTCAAAAAAGGGATTGCATTCAAAACAGCAGCCCTATTGAATATATAGCAGCTGCAACTTCAGTTAGGGTTTCCACAAAAATCTAGGGTTAATTCAGTTTGACCTTAAGACTAGGTCACAGGACTTTATCAACCAGGTTGGGGTTGAGCTAGGTTAACCAAAAGAAAACGCAGGATTCTGTTCTGGAAAGACTGAGTCATTTTCCTGAAAAAACTCAGAATTAACCAAACTGCATACCTGTTAGTTCAAAACAGGATGTCTTAACATCTGTTATGACATCTGAAAACCTGTCTACTGATTTAGGTAAATGTGATCATTTTGCAAAATGCTCAGATACACACTTATAAACATCAGTACCTGTATGACAATATTTTTCTGCAAAGGTACCTAATGAATCAGTACATACTAAACTAGAATGTTATGACATCAGTCATGACATTCACACACCTGGTTTTGCCAAAAATGCATGCCAATACCTAAACAACTATAAACTCCCCCTTTGGCAGATTTTTGGCTAAAGCCCCTAAGCAATCAGAGATAGATAGCAGCAGAATAAAAATGACTGCAGAAAAATGGAATGTCAAATAAGGTATCACAATATATCTCCCCCTCTTTAGCCACAAATGGGCCAAAGATACATGTTCATAAAAATTATACAGTCATCCAGAAAAAGTAATAAGAGCAGCAACTAAAAACTGAACACACTTCCAAACTCCACCAGAGACCAGCAGCAACTCCACCAAACAGCAACTCCACCAACCTTTAAGCACTGTCATCAGACTCAGAGGAGCTAGTTTCTTCAGTATTGAGATGACCTTCAGCTTCTACACCCTCTTCCCTTCTGTTTCCTTCAGCTTCCTCCTTTTCTAACCTGGCAATTAGGTTTTCTAGGGTCTTTTTCCTAGCTTCCAGTTCTTTGCAGGTCTCTTTTAATACAGCTATGACATCAGATGTCTTGGACTGGGTCTTCACATACGATGTCTCAGCTGATGTTATGAAAATATCAGGAGCATGAGATCCCTGAAACAGTTTGTAGTGCAACCAAGGGCAGGAGCTCTTTTGCAAGCAGTATCTCTTGCCACCAGGATATCAGGGTATTGTGCAAGGATAATTCCACAAAGGAGGAAGGGAAAGGCAATTGGTCCTTTGACAGCATAACTACCAGCATGTTTTAAAGTTTGTTCAAAAATATACCTACCATAGTCAAAAGCAGTCTTGGTTCCCACAGCATAAATAAATCTCCCCAATCCTGTGGAGATAGTTGATTTATGGTTTGTAGGAACCCAGTTGGCTGCACCAATCTTGTGCAGGATGGCAAATTTCATGCTAAGTTTGCTGGCATTCAGTTTGCCTTTCAAGGGCCAGCACTTCACTTGCCTTGCTGTGATGGTTTGACAAACTTCATTGCCAGTGACTTCCAGATCAGGACAATCCTCATTTGATCTTCCAAGAAATTTGTTAATTTCTTATGGAGAGAAATTAACCCTTCTTCCTCTAACAAAAACACTTTCAAAGTCAGCTGACCTTCCATCAGCATAATCATTAGACAAGTTAACTATGAACTCCTTGACCAGATTTTCATAACACTTGTTAAATTTTATCACTGTCTTCATCAGTCCAGCATTCTTGATCAGGTCCATGATGTCTTTGCACTCCATGGCATCATTGTTGAGTTCTCTTTCTAAAGCTATTCTCTTCAAGCAAACATACTTCCATCTGTTTGCATTGTCAGGGTGGTGGAAAGAGATGTTGTCTGTTGGGACTTCAGGAACTCTAGCAATTTTGCTGGAGGGAAGTTTCCTTCTGATAGGAATTTCTTCAGCATCAATCTCAAACTCTGATTCCTCATCAGAATCAGAATATTCAGGATCTTTTCTCTTCTTTGTAATTGGTTGTCTACCAGTATACACCTGGGCTTTCACCTTCCCTTTGGACTGACCAGTTTTCACAGATTCTACCCCAGCCTTGCCTTCAGCCTTGGATTTCTTAACAGCAGGTTTATCTTTGGACACACATTTTGCATCATTCTGATTACCCTTTCTTTTCATCAATCTCCTAGCTATGCTAGGGTTTACATTGGCAATCAGATCATTATCTGAGTAATCCTCATCCACATCAATGATAGGTGGATCAGCAGTCTTTTCTGAAGGGTTCTGAATGTTGTCATTTTGTGTCACAACATTCTCAGAGACATCTACATTCTCAGAGACGTCCACATTTGGGCTTCCTGATTGATTTAAAGGGACATAAATCCCCGGTACAGGTTGGTTTCCGCTTAGTATACTAGTAACAAGCCTAGCAATAGCTTGATAAACTTGAACTAATCCTTCTCTATTTGGTACAGAAGAAGAAGGATGAGAAGGATTACCAGAGGCTGCAGCTTGAGCTCTTCCTGCATGTCTAGTTCTCAGCTTTTTGACTTTGGCGGGGTCAGTTGCCATCTCTCTGAGAGGAGTGACCTTAAGAACTTCAGATTCTATGCATGTGGTGATTTCTCTAGAGTCTTGGTCAGATGATGAAGATGATGAGGATGATGAAGTCGCCTTGGTTGAAGATGATGTTTGAGACATTTTGATTGACTTAGAGCACCAGTAGCAATTTGAGAGAAAATTTTGATTGAGAGAAGGGAACAGGTTGCAAAGTCGAGAGAGGTAGGAGGCAAAAGAGAGTCTTTTCAACTTCTTAAAGATTTTGAAAGAATTGGGAAACCATATGATTAACCCACTAAAAATAGACTTAACAAAATTAACTCCTTCAACCCTTGTTTTAAGCAAAATTAATTGCTATAATTTCTCATGTTGGCAAATACCCAACCTGCCCCTCAAGTTTTCAAGTTTATTTCCAACAAGAGCCTTGTTAGAAGAATCAGCCAGCTGAAGCTTAATGATACCATGTTCCAGTTTAATTGACTTCTTCTCTACAAAGTCAATGTGCTTGGTCCTGCTATGCTGAATAGGGTTCATGGAAATATTGATTGTATTCAGATTGTCACAATATAATGTCACAACATCTTGTGAGACATTATACTCAATGAGCATCTGTTTTGTCCAGATATTTTGAGAACAGTTACTCCTAGCTGCAACCATTTCAGCACAGAGTTGGGAAGGCATTATTTTGACATGAATCATAGTTCTGGTTGATTCTTGAATGATCTTATTTTTCTTTTTGTCAACTCCATTTTGATGGTGAGTTATAGGAGAAGAGACTTCACGACTCATTTCTTCAGGGAAACAGAATTTATTAGACTTGTTGTTTCCAACATCCTTGTCATGATTACTTCTGGTTCTGACAACACATCCTTCTTCAAGTTTATTCTCCACATCATATACATGTTTCTATTTACCAAGCCTTTCAATTTTAAGTTCACCACAAACCCTTCTTTTATCAATCTGTAGTTTTGGAGTCCTTCTGACTGCTTCCATAGAGATAGCTCTTTTCATTCTTCTTAGATGAAGATGACCAAGCTTATGGTGCCACAGTTTCATCTCTTTTTCTTCTTTGGTAATTGGACACATAGTAGAGTTATTAGTGTTCTCATGCTGCCACAAGTAACAGTTATCTTTGGATCTGATTCCTTTCATTACAACTTCTAGTTTTTCATTAATTACTAGACATTCAGATTTTGAGAAGTTGACCTTGAATCCTAGATCACACAATTGACTGATACTAATGAGATTAGCAGTCAGCCCTTTTACCAGCAGTACTTCACTCAGACTTGGAACTTCAGGGCAGTCCAAATTACCAACTCCTTTGATTTCACCTTTAGCACCATCTCCAAAGGTCACATAACTAGTGTTGTGAGGTTTAACATGATTGAGAATGTTCTTTATTCCAGTCATGTGTTTAGAACACCCACTGTCAAAGTACCAGCCTTCCTTTGCAGACACTCTCAGGGAAGTGTGGGCTATCAGGGCAATAGCCTTTTTCTTCCATTGAGGAGTATGTGGTACCCTTTTTGACTTAGGTTTAACACCTGAGTTTTGATTAGGGTATCCATGCAATTTGAAGCAGAAGGGATTTATGCGTCCATACCTCCCACAATGATGACATCTCCATCTTTGGTATTTTTTCTTCATATATTTCTGTTTCTGATGTTGAGAGTTGTGTTGAGACATCTGCTTTGACAATTGTTTATCAGGCCTGATCTTCTTGTCTGCACCAGATTTCTTAGCTTCCACAAATCCTAGTCCAGATTTGTTTCCCACATTTTGTCCAACTTGAAGAATCTCTTCCAATTTGTCTGTTCCATTGGTCAGCATCTTGACAGATTTGGTCATTTGGTTCAGTTGTGAGTTCAGCAATTGAACTTCCCCTTCTAGATGACTTATAGTTTCAAGATCTGCCCTTTTTTCAGCCTCCAGCTTTATAATGAGTTTTGATTGTTTCTCATTCTGCACACAGACTTCAGCACTTCTGATACACAATTTCTTATAGGTATCAGCCAGTTCTTCAAATGTCACTTCTTCATCACTGGTGTCACTTTCAGATGTACAAACACCAGTTAGAGCAGTAACTAGTTTGGCAGATTCTTCTTCAGAATTACTTTCTGAATCACAGTCAGACCAAGTAACAGTCATTCCTTTCTTTTGTTTCTTAAGAAAGGTTGGACATTCAGCTCGAATATGCCCATATCCTTCACAGCCATGGCATTGAATTCCTCTGGCTTGGTTTCCCTTCTCTTCTGACCTTGATCTTCTGCTGGAACTGTCAATGTCAGAGGGAATGTTATGAACATTAGACCTTGACTTTGCATCTATTCTTTTGATGAGTTTGTTGAACTGTCTTCCAAGCATGGCTATAACTTCTGAAATATTTTCTTCTTCATCCTCCTTGTTTTCAACATCAGTGTTGGATACAAGTGCTATGCTCTTGTTCTTCTTGTCACCATTATCAGTGATCCCCATCTCAAAAGTCTGAAGAGACCCAATAAGTTCATCCACTTTCAACTTGCTGATGTCCTGGGCTTCCTCTATGGCAGTTACCTTCATTGCAAATCTTTTAGGCAAGGATATGAGAATCTTTCTTACCAGTTTTTCTTCTGACATCTTTTCTCCCAGTGCTCCTGAGGTGTTGGAAATCTCCAAGATGTTCATGTGAAACTCATGAATGGTTTCATCTTCCATCATTTTTAGATTCTCAAACTTGGTAGTCAACATCTGAAGCCTTAACATTTTTACTTTGGAAGTGCCCTCATGAGTAGTTTTGAGAGTGTCCCAAACTTCCTTGGCCAGTTCATATTGATGTACTAGTCTGAAAATGTTTCTATCAATTCCATTGAACAAGGCATTTAAAGCTTTGGAATTTCCCAGGGCTAACTCATCTTCTTCTTTACTCCAATCTTCCTCAGGCTTCAGACTGATTGTCCCATCTTTCTCAGTTATGGTGGGATGGTTCCATCCTTTGTCAGCAGCTCTCCAAGCCTTTTTGTCCAGAGATTTTAAGAAGGCAATCATACGAGGTTTCCAGTAGTCATAATTAGTTCCATCCAGAATGGGTGGTCTATTTCCAAAAACTCCTTCTTTGTCCATAGTGCCAGAAAGTGATATCCCTAGATCTCACCCAGTAATACAGGCAGGGTGCCTGCTCTGATGCCAATTGAAATTCTGGCTGCAGATACTCAATGTCATGTTCAATGTTGTGACACCGTATCTGACTTTCTATAAGACAGTAAATACAAAAACAGTAAAGAACACAGTCAATTGTTTACCCAGTTCAGTGTGCAACAACACCTACTCTGGGGGCTACCAAGCCAGGGAGGAAATCCACTATAAGAGATGTTAATTCAGGAATAAACCAACCAGTTTATCTCCTTCACTTAAGACCTACCCAATGCAACTTCAATTTAAGTACAACTTAAACCTGAGTTCCTACTCACTCCCCCTCAATCACAGCAGTGATACATAAAACAATTTGACTAATGAATTGATGAAGACACTCATCAAAAACATACACTTGATTAAGCTTCACAGCTTTTTAATCAAGCAACACAAACACTCTTGCTTCACAGCTTTGAGTGATACACACACCTAACTTGACTCTGCTTCACAGCTTTAGTCAAGAGACATACAAACACTCTTGCTTCAAAGCTTTGAGTGCTACACAACCCTTACAATTAAAAACCTATTCCAAGTCACTTATCACAATGATAATTGCTTGGATTACAATAGTTAAAACTATACAGCTTCTAAATGATCTTCTGTCAAAAAAGGGATTGCATTCAAAACAGCAGCCCTGTTGAATATATAGCAGCTGCAACTTCAGTTAGGGTTTCCACAAAAAGCTAGGGTTAATTCCGTTTGACCTTAAGACTAGGTCACAGGACTTTATCAACCAGGTTGGGGTTGAGCTAGGTTAACCCAAAGAAAACGCAGGATTCTGTTCTGGAAAGACTGAGTTATTTTCCTGAAAAAACTCAGAATTAACCAAACTGCATACCTGTTAGTTCAGAACAGGATGTCTTAACATCTGTTATGACATCTGAAAACCTGTCTACTGATTTAGGTAAATGTGATCATTTTGCAAAATGCTCAGATACACACTTATAAACATCAGTACCTGTATGACAATATTTTTCTGAAAGGTACCTAATGAATCAGTACATACTAAACTAGAATGTTATGACATCAGTCATGACATTCACACACCTGGTTTTTCCAAAAATGCATGCCAATACCTAAACAACTACAAACTCCCCCTTTGGCAGATTTTTGGCTAAAGCCCCTAAGCAATCAGAGATAGATAGCAGCAGAATAAAAATGACTGCAGAAAAATGGAATGTCAAATAAGGTATCACAATATATCTCCCCCTCTTTAGCCACAAATGGGCCAAAGATACATGTTCATAAAAATTATACAGTTATCCAGAAAAAGTAATAAGAGCAGCAACTAAAAAATGAACACACTTCCAAACTCCACCAGGGACCAGCAGCAACTCCACCAAACAGCAACTCCACCAACCTTTAAGCACTGTCATCAGACTCATAGGAGCTAGTTTCTTCAGTATTGAGATGACCTTCAGCTTCTACACCCTCTTCCCTTTTGTTTCCTTCATCTTCCTCCTTTTCTAACCTGGCAATTAGGTTTTCTAGGGTCTTTTCCCTAGCTTCCAGTTCTTTGCATGTCTCTTTTAATACAGCTATGACATCAGATGTCTTGGACTGGGTCTTCACAGACGATGTCTCAGCTGATGTTATGACAATATCAGGAGCATGAGATCCCTGAAACAGTTTGTAGTGCAACCCAAGGGCAGGAGCTCTTTTGCAAGCAGTATCTCTTGCCACCAGGATATCAGGGTATTGTGCAAGGATAATTCCACAAAGGAGGGAGGGAAAGGCAATTGGTCCTTTGACAGCATAACTACCAGCATGTTTTAAAGTTTGTTCAAAAATATACCTGCCATAGTCAAAAGCAGTCTTGTTCCCACAGCATAAATAAATCTCCCCAATCCTGTGGAGATAGTTGATTTATGGTTTGTAGGCACCCAGTTGGCTGCACCAATCTTGTGCAGGATGGCAAATTTCATGCTAAGTTTGCTGGCATTCAGTTTGCCTTTCAAGGGCCAGCACTTCACTTGCCTTGCTGTGATGGTTTGACAAACTTCATTGTCAGTGACTTCCAGATCAGGACAATCCTCATTTGATCTTCCAAGAAATTTGTTAATTTCTGATGGAGAGAAATTAACCCTTCTTCCTCTAACAAAAACACTTTCAAAGTCAGCTGACCTTCCATCAGCACAATCATTAGACAAGTTAACTATGAACTCCTTGACCAGATTTTCATAACACTTGTTAAATTTTATCACCGTCTTCATCAGTCCAGCATTCTTGATCAGGTCCATGATGTCTTTGCACTCCATGGCATCATTGTTGAGTTCTCTTTCTAAAGCTATTCTCTTCAAGCAAACATACTTCCATTTGTTTGCATTGTCAGGGTGGTGGAAAGAGATGTTGTCTGTTGGGACTTCAGGAACTCTAGTAATTTTGCTGGAGGGCAGTTTCCTTCTGATAGGAATTTCTTCAGCATCAATCTCAAACTCTGATTCCTCATCAGAATCAGAATATTCAGGATCTTTTCTCTTCTTTGTAATTGGTTGTCTACCAGTATACACCTGGGCTTTCACCTTCCCTTTGGACTGACCAGTTTTCACAGATTCTACCCCAGCCTTGCCTTCAGCCTTGGATTTCTTAACAGCAGGTTTATCTTTGGACACACATTTTGCATCATTCTGATTACCCTTTCTTTTCATCAATCTCCTAGCTATGCTAGGGTTTACATTGGCAATCAGATCATTATCTGAGTAATCCTCATCCACATCAATGATAGGTGGATCAGCAGTCTTTTCTGAAGGGTTATGAATGTTGTCATTTTGTGTCACAACATTCTCAGAGACATCTACATTCTCAGAGACGTCCACATTTAGGCTTCCTGATTGATTTAAAGGGACAGAAATCCCCGGTACAGGTTGGTTTTTGCTTAGTATACTATTAACAAGCCTAGCAATAGCTTGATGAACTTGAACTGATCCTTCTCTATTTGGTACAAAAGAAGAAGGATGAGAAGGATTACCAGAGGCTGCAGCTTGAGCTCTTCCTGCATGTCTAGTTCTCAGCTTTTTGACTTTGGTGGGGTCAGTTGCCATCTCTCTGAGAGGAGTGACCTCAAGAACTTCAGATTCTATGCATGTGGTGATTGCTCTAGAGTCTTGGTCAGATGATGAAGATGATGAGGATGATGAAGTCGCCTTGGTTGAAGATGATGTTTGAGACATTTTGATTGACTTAGAGCACCAGTAGCAATTTGAGAGAAAATTTTGATTGAGAGAAGGGAACAGGTTGCAAAGTCGAGAGAGGTAGGAGGCAAAAGAGAGTCTTTTCAACTTCTTAAAGATTTTGAAAGAATTGGGAAAACATATGATTAACCCACTAAAAATAGACTTAACAAAATTAACTCCTTTAACCCTTGTTTTAAGCAAAATTAATTGCTATAATTTCTCATGTTGGCAAATACCCAACCTGCCCCTCAAGTTTTCAAGTTTATTTCCAACAAGAGCCTTGTTAGAAGAATCAGCCAGCTGAAGCTTAATGATACCATGTTCCAGTTTAATTGACTTCTTCTCTACAAAGTCAATGTGCTTGGTCCTGCTATGCTGAATAGGGTTCATGGAAATATTGATTGTATTCAGATTATCACAATATAATGTCACAACATCTTGTGAGACATTATACTCAATGAGCATCTGTTTTGTCCAGATATTTTGAGAACAGTTACTCCTAGCTGCAACCATTTCAGCACAGAGTTGGGAAGGCATTCTTTTGACATGAATCATAGTTCTGGTTGATTCTTGAATGATCTTATTTTTCTTTTTGTCAACTCCATTTTGATGGTGAGTTATAGGAGAAGAGACTTCACGACTCATTTCTTCAGGGAAACAGAATTTATTAGACTTGTTGTTTCCAACATCCTTGTCATGATTACTTCTGGTTCTGACAACACATCCTTCTTCAAGTTTATTCTCCACATCATAGACATGTTTCTTTTTACCAAGCCTTTCAATTTTAAGTTCACCACAAACCCTTCTTTTATCAATCTGTAGTTTTGGAGTCCTTCTGACTGCTTCCATAGAGATAGCTCTTTTCATTATTCTTAGATGAAGATGACCAAGCTTATGGTGCCACAATTTCATCTCTTTTTCTTCTTTGGTAATTGGACACATAGTGGAGTTATTAGTGTTCTCAGGCTGCCACAAGTAACAGTTATCTTTGGATCTGATTCCTTTCATTACAACTTCTAGTTTTTCATTAATTACTAGACATTAAAATTTTGAGAAGTTGACCTTGAATCCTAGATCACACAATTGACTGATACTAATGAGATTAGCAGTCAGCCCTTTTACCAGCAGTACTTCACTCAGACTTGGAACTTCAGGGCAGTCCAAATTACCAACTCCTTTGATTTCACCTTTAGCACCATCTCCAAAGGTCACATAACTAGTGTTGTGAGGTTTAACATGATTGAGAATGTTCTTTATTCCAGTCATGTGTTTAGAACACCCACTGTCAAAGTACAAGCCTTCATTTGCAGACACTCTCAGGGAAGTGTGGGCTATCAGGGCAGTAGCCTTTTTCTTCCATTGAGGAGTATGTGGTACCCTTTTTGACTTAGGTTTAACACCTGAGTTTTGATTAGGGTATCCATGCAATTTGAAGCAGAAGGGCTTTATGCGTCCATACCTCCCACAATGATGACATCTCCATCTTTGGTATTTTTTCTTCATATATTTCTGTTTCTGATGTTGAGAGTTGTGTTGAGACATCTGCTTTGACAATTGTTTATCAGGCCTGATCTTCTTGTCTGCACCAGATTTCTTAGCTTCCACAAATCCTAGTCCAGATTTGTTTCCCACATTTTGTCCAACTTGAAGAATCTCTTCCAATTTGTCTGTTCCATTAGTCAGCATCTTGACAGATTTGGTCATTTGGTTCAGTTGTGAGTTCAGCAATTGAACTTCCCCTTCTAGATGACTTATAGTTTCAAGATCTGCCCTTTTTTCAGCCTCCAGCTTTATAATGAGTTTTGATTGTTTCTCATTCTGCACACAGACTTCAGCACTTCTGATACACAATTTCTTATAGGTATCAGCCAGTTCTTCAAATGTCACTTCTTCATCAATGGTGTCACTTTCAGATGTACAAACACCAGTTAGAGCAGTAACTAGTTTGGCAGATTCTTCTTCAGAATTACTTTCTGAATCACAGTCAGACCAAGTAACAGTCATTCCTTTCTTTTGTTTCTTAAGAAAGGTTGGACATTCAGCTCGAATATGCCCATATCCTTCACAGCCATGGCATTGAATTCCTCTGCATTGGTTTCCCTTCTCTTCTGACCTTGATCTTCTGCTGGAACTGTCAATGTCAGAGGGAATGTTATGAATATTAGACCTTGACTTTGGATCTATTCTTTTGATGAGTTTGTTGAACTGTCTTCCAAGCATGGCTATAGCTTCTGAAATATTTTCTTCTTCATCCTCCTTGTTTTCAACATCAGTGTTGGATACAAGTGCTATGCTCTTGTTCTTCTTGTCACCATTATCAGTGATCCCCATCTCAAAAGTCTGAAGAGACCCAATAAGTTCATCCACTTTCAACTTGCTGATGTCCTGGGCTTCCTCTATGGCAGTTACCTTCATTGCAAATCTTTTAGGCAAGGATATGAGAATCTTTCTCACCAATTTTTCTTCTGACATCTTTTCTCCCAGTGCTCCTGAGGTGTTGGCAATCTCCAAGATGTTCATGTGAAACTCATGAATGGTTTCATCTTCCATCATTTTTAGATTCTCAAACTTGGTAGTCAACATCTGAAGCCTTGACATTTTTACTTTGGAAGTGCCCTCATGAGTAGTTTTGAGAGTGTCCCAAACTTCCTTGGTCAGTTCATATTGATGTACTAGTTTGAAAATGTTTCTATCAATTCCATTGAACAAGGCATTTAAAGCTTTGGAATTTCCCAGGGATAACTCATCTTCTTCTTTACTCCAATCTTCCTCAGGCTTCAGACTGATTGTCCCATCTTTCTCAGTTATGGTGGGATGGTTCCATCCTTTGTCAGCAGCTCTCTAAGCCTTTTTGTCCAGAGATTTTAAGAAGGCAATCATACGAGGTTTCCAGTAGTCATAATTAGTTCCATCCAGAATGGGTGGTCTATTTCCAAAAACTCCTTCTTTATCCATAGTGCCAGAAAGTGATATCCCTAGATCTCACCCAGTAATACAGGCAGGGTGCCTGCTCTGATGCCAATTGAAATTCTGGCTGCAGATACTCAATGTCACGTTCAATGTTGTGACACCGTATCTGACTTTCTATAAGACAGTAAATACAAAAACAGTAAAGAACACAGTCAATTGTTTACCCAGTTCAGTGTGCAACAACACCTACTCTGGGGGCTACCAAGCCAGGGAGGAAATCCACTATAAGAGATGTTAATTCAGGAATAAACCAACCAGTTTATCTCCTTCACTTAAGACCTATCCAATGCAACTTCAATTTAAGTACAAATTAAACCTGAGTTCCTACTCACTCCCCCTCAATCACAGCAGTGATACATAAAACAATTTGACTAATGAATTGATGAAGACACTCTTCAAAAACATACACTTGATTAAGCTTCACAGCTTTTTAATCAAGCAACACAAACACTCTTGCTTCACAGCTTTGAGTGATACACACACCTAACTTGACTCTGCTTCACAACTTTAGTCAAGAGACATACAAACACTCTTGCTTCAAAGCTTTGAGTGCTACACAACCCTTACAATTAAAAACCTATTCCAAGTCACTTATCACAATGCTAATTGCTTGGATTATAATAGTTAAAACTATGCAGCTTCTAAATGATCTTCTGTCAAAAAAGGGATTGCATTCAAAACAGCAGCCCTGTTGAATATATAGCAGCTGCAACTTCAGTTAGGGTTTCCACAAAAAGCTAGGGTTAATTCCGTTTGACCTTAAGACTAGGTCACAGGACTTTATCAACCAGGTTGGGGTTGAGCTAGGTTAACCCAAAGAAAACGCAGGATTCTGTTCTGGAAAGACTGAGTCATTTTCTTGAAAAAACTCAAAATTAACCAAACTGCATACCTGTTAGTTCAGAACAAGATGTCTTAACATCTGTTATGACATCTGAAAACCTGTCTACTGATTTAGGTAAATGTGATCATTTTGCAAAATGCTCAGATACACACTTATAAACATCAGTACCTGTATGACAATATTTTTCTGCAAAGGTACCTAATGAATCAGTACATACTAAACTAGAATGTTATGACATCAGTCATGACATTCACACACCTGGTTTTGCCAAAAATGCATGCCAATACCTAAACAACTACAAACTCCCCCTTTGGCAGATTTTTGGCTAAAGCCCCTAAGCAATCAGAGATAGATAGCAGCAGAATAAAAATGACTGTAGAAAAATGGAATGTCAAATAAGGTATCACAATATATCTCCCCCTCCTTAGCCACAAATGGGCCAAAGATACATGTTCATAAAAATTATACAGTCATCCAGAAAAAGTAATAAGAGCAGCAACTAAAAACTGAACACACTTCCAAACTCCACCAGGGACCAGCAGCAACTCCACCAAACAGCAACTCCACCAACCTTTAAGCACTGTCATCAGACTCAGAGGAGCTAGTTTCTTCAGTATTGAGATGACTTTCAGCTTCTACACCCTCTTCCCTTCTGTTTCCTTCAGCTTCCTCCTTTTCTAACCTGGCAATTAGGTTTTCTAGGGTCTTTTTCCTAGCTTCCAGTTCTTTGCATGTCTCTTTTAATACAGCTATGACATCAGATGTCTTGGACTGGGTCTTCACAGACGATGTCTCAGCTGATGTTATGACAATATCAGGAGCATGAGATCCCTGAAACAGTTTGTAGTGCAACCCAAGGGCAGGAGCTCTTTTGCAAGTAGTATCTCTTGCCACCAGGATATCAGGGTATTGTGCAAGGATAATTCCACAAAGGAGGGAGGGAAAGGCAATTGGTCCTTTGACAGCATAACTACCAGCATGTTTTAAAGTTTGTTCAAAAATATACCTGCCATAGTCAAAAGCAGTCTTGGTTCCCACAGCATAAATAAATCTCCCCAATCCTGTGGAGATAGTTGATTTATGGTTTGTAGGCACCCAGTTGGCTGCACCAATCTTGTGCAGGATGGCAAATTTCATGCTAAGTTTGCTGGCATTCAGTTTGCCTTTCAAGGGCCAGCACTTCACTTGCCTTGCTGTGATGGTTTGACAAACTTCATTGTCAGTGACTTCCAGATCAGGACAATCCTCATTTGATCTTCCAAGAAATTTGTTAATTTCTGATGGAGAGAAATTAACCCTTCTTCCTCTAACAAAAACACTTTCAAAGTCAGCTGACCTTCCATCAGCACAATCATTAGACAAGTTAACTATGAACTCCTTGACCAGATTTTCATAACACTTGTTAAATTTTATCACTGTCTTCATCAGTCCAGCATTCTTGATCAGGTCCATGATGTCTTTGCACTCCATGGCATCATTGTTGAGTTCTCTTTCTAAAGCTATTCTCTTCAAGCAAACATACTTCCATCTGTTTGCATTGTCAGGGTGGTGGAAAGAGATGTTGTCTGTTGGGACTTCAGGAACTCTAGCAATTTTGCTGGAGGGAAGTTTCCTTCTGATAGAAATTTCTTCAGCATCAATCTCAAACTCTGATTCCTCATCAGAATCAGAATATTCAGGATCTTTTCTCTTCTTTGTAATTGGTTGTCTACCAGTATACACCTGGGCTTTCACCTTCCCTTTGGACTGACCAGTTTTCACAGATTCTACCCCAGCCTTGCCTTCAGCCTTGGATTTCTTAACAGCAGGTTTATCTTTGGACACACATTTTGCATCATTCTGATTACCCTTTCTTTTCATCAATCTCCTAGCTATGCTAGGGTTTACATTGGCAATCAGATCATTATCTGAGTAATCCTCATCCACATCAATGATAGGTGGATCAGCAGTCTTTTTTGAAGGGTTCTGAATGTTGTCATTTTGTGTCACAACATTCTCAGAGACATCTACATTCTCAGAGACGTCCACATTTGGGCTTCCTGATTGATTTAAAGGGACAGAAATCCCCGGTACAGGTTGGTTTCCGCTTAGTATACTAGTAACAAGCCTAGCAATAGCTTGATGAACTTGAACTGATCCTTCTCTATTTGGTACAGAAGAAGAAAGATGAGAAGGATTACCAGAGGCTGCAGCTTGAGCTCTTCCTGCATGTCTAGTTCTCAGCTTTTTGACTTTGGCGGGGTCAGTTGCCATCTCTCTGAGAGGAGTGACCTCAAGAACTTCAGATTCTATGCATGTGGTGATTGCTCTAGAGTCTTGGTCAGATGATGAAGATGATGAGGATGATGAAGTCGCCTTGGTTGAAGATGATGTTTGAGACATTTTGATTGACTTAGAGCACCCGTAGCAATTTGAGAGAAAATTTTGATTGAGAGAAGGGAACAGGTTGCAAAGTCGAGAGAGGTAGGAGGCAAAAGAGAGTCTTTTCAACTTCTTAAAGATTTTGAAAGAATTGGGAAAACATATGATTAACCCACTAAAAATAGACTTAACAAAATTAACTCCTTCAACCCTTGTTTTAAGCAAAATTAATTGCTATAATTTCTCATGTTGGCAAATACCCAACCTGCCCCTCAAGTTTTCAAGTTTATTTCCAACAAGAGCCTTGTTAGAAGAATCAGCCAGCTGAAGCTTAATGATACCATGTTCCAGTTTAATTGACTTCTTCTCTACAAAGTCAATGTGCTTGGTCCTGCTATGCTGAATAGGGTTCATGGAAATATTGATTGTATTCAGATTGTCACAATATAATGTCACAACATCTTGTGAGACATTATACTCAGTGAGCATCTGTTTTGTCCAGATATTTTGAGAACAGTTACTCCTAGCTGCAACCATTTCAGCACAGAGTTGGGAAGGCATTCTTTTGACATGAATCATAGTTCTGGTTGATTCTTGAATGATCTTATTTTTCTTTTTATCAACTCCATTTTGATGGTGAGTTATAGGAGAAGAGACTTCACGACTCATTTCTTCAGGGAAACAGAATTTATTAGACTTGTTGTTTCCAACATCCTTGTCATGATTACTTCTGGTTCTGACAACACATCCTTCTTCAAGTTTATTCTCCACATCATAGACATGTTTCTTTTTACCAAGCCTTTCAATTTTAAGTTCACCACAAACCCTTCTTTTATCAATCTGTAGTTTTGGAGTCCTTCTGACTGCTTCCATAGAGATAGCTCTTTTCATTCTTCTTAGATGAAGATGACCAAGCTTATGGTGCCACAGTTTCATCTCTTTTTCTTCTTTGGTAATTGGACACATAGTGGAGTTATTAGTGTTCTCAGGCTGCCACAAGTAACAGTTATCTTTGGATCTGATTCCTTTCATTACAACTTCTAGTTTTTCATTAATTACTAGACATTAAAATTTTGAGAAGTTGACCTTGAATCCTAGATCACACAATTAACTGATACTAATGAGATTAGCAGTCAGCCCTTTTACCAGCAGTACTTCACTCAGACTTGGAACTTCAGGGCAGTCCAAATTACCAACTCCTTTGATTTCACATTTAGCACCATCTCCAAAGGTCACATAACTAGTGTTGTGAGGTTTAACATGATTGAGAATGTTCTTTATTCCAGTCATGTGTTTAGAACACCCACTGTCAAAGTACCAGCCTTCCTTTGCAGACACTCTCAGGGAAGTGTGGGCTATCAGGGCAGTAGCCTTTTTCTTCCATTGAGGAGTATGTGGTACCCTTTTTGACTTAGGTTTAACACCTGAGTTTTGATTAGGGTATCCATGCAATTTGAAGCAGAAGGGCTTTATGCGTCCATACCTCCCACAATGATGACATCTCCATCTTTGGTATTTTTTCTTCATATATTTCTGTTTCTGATGTTGAGAGTTGTGTTGAGACATCTGCTTTGACAATTGTTTATCAGGCCTGATCTTCTTGTCTGCACCAGATTTCTTAGCTTCCACAAATCCTAGTCCAGATTTGTTTCCCACATTTTGTCCAACTTGAAGAATCTCTTCCAATTTGTCTGTTCCATTGGTCAGCATCTTGACAGATTTGGTCATTTGGTTCAGTTGTGAGTTCAGCAATTGAACTTCCCCTTCTAGATGACTTATAGTTTCAAGATCTGCCCTTTTTTCAGCCTCCAGCTTTATAATGAGTTTTGATTGTTTCTCATTCTGCACACAGACTTCAGCACTTCTGATACACAATTTCTTATAGGTATCAGCCAGTTCTTCAAATGTCACTTCTTCATCAATGGTGTCACTTTCAGATGTACAAACACCAGTTAGAGCAGTAACTAGTTTGGCAGATTCTTCTTCAGAATTACTTTCTGAATCACAGTCAGACCAAGTAACAGTCATTCCTTTCTTTTGTTTCTTAAGAAAGGTTGGACATTCAGCTCGAATATGCCCATATCCTTCACAGCCATGGCATTGAATTCCTCTGCATTGGTTTCCCTCCTCTTCTGACCTTGATCTTCTGCTGGAACTGTCAATGTCAGAGGGAATGTTATGAATATTAGACCTTGACTTTGGATCTATTCTTTTGATGAGTTTGTTGAACTGTCTTCCAAGCATGGCTATAGCTTCTGAAATATTTTCTTCTTCATCCTCCTTGTTTTCAACATCAGTGTTGGATACAAGTGCTATGCTCTTGTTCTTCTTGTCACCATTATCAGTGATCCCCATCTCAAAAGTCTGAAGAGACCCAATAAGTTCATCCACTTTCAACTTGCTGATGTCCTGGGCTTCCTCTATGGCAGTTACCTTCATTGCAAATCTTTTAGGCAAGGATATGAGAATCTTTCTCACCAGTTTTTCTTCTGACATCTTTTCTCCCAGTGCTCCTGAGGTGTTGGCAATCTCCAAGATGTTCATGTGAAACTCATGAATGGTTTCATCTTCCATCATTTTTAGATTCTCAAACTTGGTAGTCAACATCTGAAGCCTTGACATTTTTACTTTGGAAGTGCCCTCATGAGTAGTTTTGAGAGTGTCCCAAACTTCCTTGGTCAGTTCATATTGATGTACTAGTTTGAAAATGTTTCTATCAATTCCATTGAACAAGGCATTTAAAGCTTTGGAATTTCCCAGGGATAACTCATCTTCTTCTTTACTCCAATCTTCCTCAGGCTTCAGACTGATTGTCCCATCTTTCTCAGTTATGGTGGGATGGTTCCATCCTTTGTCAGTAGCTCTCCAATCCTTTTTGTCCAGAGATTTTAAGAAGGCAATCATACGAGGTTTCCAGTAGTCATAATTAGTTCCATCCAGAATGGGTGGTCTATTTCCAAAAACTCCTTCTTTATCCATAGTGCCAGAAAGTGATATCCCTAGATCTCACCCAGTAATACAGGCAGGGTGCCTGCTCTGATGCCAATTGAAATTCTGGCTGCAGATACTCAATGTCACGTTCAATGTTGTGACACCGTATCTGACTTTCTATAAGACAGTAAATACAAAAACAGTAAAGAACACAGTCAATTGTTTACCCAGTTCAGTGTGCAACAACACCTACTCTGGGGGCTACCAAGCCAGGGAGGAAATCCACTATAAGAGATGTTAATTCAGGAATAAACCAACCAGTTTATCTCCTTCACTTAAGACCTATCCAATGCAACTTCAATTTAAGTACAAATTAAACCTGAGTTCCTACTCACTCCCCCTCAATCACAGTAGTGATACATAAAACAATTTGACTAATGAATTGATGAAGACACTCTTCAAAAACATACACTTGATTAAGCTTCACAGCTTTTTAATCAAGCAACACAAACACTCTTGCTTCACAGCTTTGAGTGATACACACACCTAACTTGACTCTGCTTCACAACTTTAGTCAAGAGACATACAAACACTCTTGCTTCAAAGCTTTGAGTGCTACACAACCCTTACAATTAAAAACCTATTCCAAGTCACTTATCACAATGCTAATTGCTTGGATTATAATAGTTAAAACTATACAGCTTCTAAATGATCTTCTGTCAAAAAAGGGATTGCATTCAAAACAGCAGCCCTGTTGAATATATAGCAGCTGCAACTTCAGTTAGGGTTTCCACAAAAAGCTAGGGTTAATTCCGTTTGACCTTAAGACTAGGTCACATGACTTTATCAACCAGGTTGGGGTTGAGCTAGGTTAACCCAAAGAAAACGCAGGATTCTGTTCTGGAAAGACTGAGTCATTTTCCTGAAAAAACTCAGAATTAACCAAACTGCATACCTGTTAGTTCAGAACAGGATGTCTTAACATCTATTATGACATCTGAAAACCTGTCTACTGATTTAGGTAAATGTGATCATTTTGCAAAATGCTCAGATACACACTTATAAACATCAGTACCTATATGACAATATTTTTCTGCAAAGGTACCTAATGAATCAGTACATACTAAACTAGAATGTTATGACATCAGTCATGACATTCACACACCTGGTTTTGCCAAAAATGCATGCCAATACCTAAACAACTACAGTCCAGAACTGTTATATCAAAATATTTTCACTTCTCCCCCTTTTTGTCAAAAATAAAAAATAATAAAATAAGGAAAACACACAATATCAGAACACCAAAAAGTCATGTATTAGAATGAAAAAGATCATACGGAAGATAAGAAAAAACATCTAAACAACAACAAGATAAATAAATAACTAGATCTAAGGATGTGGAGGTGGAAGGTGTGTGAACAATGCTTCAAGAAGGCCTTTGATATGATTTTAGCTTCTTCTAGATTATTCAACATTCCTTTAATCTCTTTGTTGGTTTCATCTTGTTTATCCAACCTTTCCTTAAAAACTCATTCTCTTTCTTCAAATCATCCAGAGTTTTCAGCATGAGAGAAGTTTGAGTCATTTCTTCAACAGTTACATTCACAGGAGATTATTCAACCAACTTTCCTTTGTCTTGGTAAAATACCAGAGTTTGAGGTTCAAGAGTTGGTTCTCGAACTTCTGATTTCTGTAGAGATTCCTAGGGAGTGTTATCCAGTTGTAGAAGAGTTTTCTTTTCCCAGAGTTTCAAAATATGATCCTTGAAGACATTCGGCTGAGCATACTCGTAAATGAGTTCCTTCAGCTTGATGGATTCAGAATTAAACCATTTTATGAACTAGGTCCAGAGGGAGTCAGAAGCAGTTGGGTTGAGATTATTAATGTAAACCTGTTTCATATTATTAACCCATTTCTGCATTTCTGTTTCAAAATCCAGCAATAGTTTACCAACATCTGGTTTGGTTTGGGTTTTGGAATAACTATTTTTTGGGAGGAATTAATTAAGTTGTTCAAGGCATGTTGATCAACTGCAATTCGCAGAGATCTTCTGATTGTTCTATGGGAGTGTGATGATCTGGGGAGTTGTGAATGGAGAAAGGTGAGTTTGGTGCTGATGTATGTGGAGAGGGGGTATCTAGGATGATATGGATGTTCTGTGGTTGAGGGATGATGATATTTTATGGTTTAGGGTTGTTAAGAGGATAAGTTATGCCTGGTATTTTTAGTGTTGTTTCAGGCATTTGTTGTTTAGAGACAACATTTGGATTTTCTGGTTGGGAAGCGTCATTGGATGGATCATACTGATCAATATCAAAAAGAAATTGGGAAAGTTCTAGATAAGTTGAGAAACATAGGTAGAAGAGGTATTAATCGAAGTTTGATTAGTGGTTGTGGTAAGGTCAGTGTCAAAATCATCAAAAGTTTGTGGTGAGGGGTGTTCAAAAGTTTTTGGAGATGAAGAAGGTTCATATGTTGATAAAAGTACTAGTTCAACAACAGAAATGAAAGAAGAGGTACCTTGTTTCTTAGCAGTTTAGGAGTCTTGTTAGAAGTTTCTTCACCAGTAGCTTTCCTTTTCTTCGACTTTTTGATGAGTACCTCTGGTTGTTGAGGAAGATTCTGAATGTTAATATCAGGAACCGTTCCATCCTTTTTGCAAGCATCCAGATATCTGACAATGATTTTAGGATGATCTGCTTCAGTGAAGAGGGGAAAATTATCCAGAGGAATTCTTCTTGTAGAGATAACTTCCTTTATAATTTGGGTTGGGTCCTTCTTGATGTGATCTGTGATCTTCATCTTTTTCAAGTTTTTGGTGTTTAGGGTTTTTCCAACACAAGTTTCCAGCTCAATTACTTGTTAAGCTTCACCCAGATGTTCTATCAGCCTATTTTCTGTTGGAATATTTGAGATCAGCCTTCCCAATGGAATCCATTCTCTTTTTTTTTCTCGTCTTCTCTTGTTTCCTTGACTATGCTCTTCAGATGATTGAACACAAGGTATGGAAGGTTGATTCTGACCTTGGTAGCAATGAATTACAGAAGATATTGTTGATCAATGTTGATGTAGTCAGGATAACTTGTTGGTTTTCTGTGATCGATACATCCCAAAAAGATTCTAGCCCAGATTCTGAGGTAGTCTTTTAGATCTTTAATCTTGTTGGAGTGTAGTCCAGATACAAAAATCTCTTGAGAGACTTTGTTCACATCAGATCCTCTTTCTGCCATGTCATTACACTTGACTCCAGTTCCATCATGTCCAATAAGAGTTGCGATGGGTTTCTCAGTGATAATGATCTTCTTCTCCATTACAAACAAAGTAACTTAAAGTTTTGATACTTTTGCATGACTCCAGAATTCTGTAACCAATTTTGGGAAAACTAGACCAACCAATCTATAATACGGTGGAAGAACTGATTTGTTTTGCATTTTATTGCAAATGTTACGGATAGCAAGAGTCTCCACTAGCTTTTATTTTGTCCAATAAGGAAAGGTGAAAAGAATAGGAAAGACCTTTGATAAATTTTGATTTTGGGGGGTAAGTTATAAAAAGGGAAGGTATTAGCATCCTTTTTATCTGTAGTTATCTACGGACTCTTAATTGCTTAGCTCACTTTGAAAAAAATTTCTTTGTGTGTGTGTGATTGTTTGAAAATATTTTGAATGCCAATTGTGAGGCATAATTTGTAATGACTCTTGTATCAGTTCTCAAGAATGCGTACAAAGTGTTTGTTTGAAAATATCTATTTAAAGTGTGATGTGTAAAATGTTTTATTTGTTTTGAAAAAGGTTGTGAGCAAGCAATTTGTTGTGTCTTACCCACTAAAGGTCGTTCTTGTTATCTTCCTTCTCCGTTAGAGATATTACTATCTGTACCATTATGTCATACCCCAATTTTTGACCTAAGATCCCTATTTCATTTACATACATCAAGGTCACAGAATATGGTAGGTTATGAACGTTTCGCCTTCGAGCTTTGACTGTGTAGAGATTATCGAGTGTTGTGAGCATTTTATCTTATGAATGACTAACCACTAATCAAGCACGAAGTGTATGTTTTGTTGTTTTGTTTTCATGTGCAGGAAATAGGTCTGAAAGAAGAGCATCGGACGTTGTACATCGATTAGGGTTTCGAGTCTCAAAGCAGAAATGTGGCCGGTCGTCAATTCCCAAAAGCTGATTCATCAAAAGAATTTCAGAGAATTGTGCGTTTATTTCCACACTCTGTCCAACAGATGATCTCCGATTTACCCCGCTACATTTTTTATCGCTAGAGAAATGGCGACTCTGCTGGGGAAAGATTGACCTCTTGCTGGTCCATCCCTAAGTGGGTTAAGCCTAGTTTGTTTTATCTGTTTTATCATTATTTGATTGTTTGATTATATGTTTATATTGTGGTTATTTGGTTTTTTTTTGCAAAGGACAAGTCATATACCCGGACTAAGTTACACTTAAGAATAGGACGGGCAGTATAGTCATGTTAACTTTGAGGGAGTAATCCTGAAGAAGGAGGCATGAAATCCCCCACTCAGTGGAAGGCCCTTTTGAACGTAGTATTTGTTTACCGAGTAATCGGGAAGACATTATTATTTTCGACCTGGGAGCCAGAGAAGCTGAGAATCGTAGAACCCTAACCTATCTTGGCCTTTTAAGTGTAGCGCGGAGACTATAACGGAGTAATCCGGAAGTAGTTGTCACGTGATGCTACACTCGGATAAGTTTCTCTTGAGAATATTGCTAATTATTGAGTAATCAAGACGTTGGTAATATCCGAAGGAGGAATATAGACTCTGGGAACTCTTAGAACCTTGTCTTGCAGGTGTGATTAAACCTTTAGTACATACCATGGGGGTGGACTTTACCTTTGACTCCATGCTTGAAACGTTGAACCTTTGAACCCCATGTTTGTGAACTTATGTGTAACTGTTGCATTATCATTCATCCATACATCCATAAACATTTTTTATAAAACATGTTTTCAAGGAACTTAAGAATGATTTTTGCAGACATCTCAGGTACTGTTATTATGGATTTTGGAAGAAGAAACACTCGAAGTTATAGTTTTAAGGAGCCTGAGATTAAAGAGCTGAAGAGTTTGATTTCTAAGATCGAGAACCTGACGGAGTTTCAAAAGAAATATGGGTCCATTATACCTCTCATGAAGCGGAAGATGAAAGAAGCCATCCTTAGTACATTGGTCCAATTCTATGATCCATTGTATCGATGCTTCACCTTTCCTAATTACCAGTTAATGCCCACCTTAGAGGAGTACTCCTACATACTTGGTTTGCCGATCACCGACCGTGTTCCTTTTTCTGGCTTAGAAGAGGAACCCAAATCTCACGAGATAGCAACCATCACCCATTTGAGGAAGTCAGAGATAGAGGAGAACATGACTACCAAAGGGGGAATCCGAGGCTTATCTGCGCAGTTTTTGTTGAAGGAAGCTCATCATTTCGTTGAGATAAAAGATACTATTACCTTTGAAGATGTCTTTGCTTTACTCGCTTATGGCCTATTCTTGTTCCCTAACATTGATAAGTTCGTGGATATCAACGCCACCAAAATCTTCTTGGTTGGAAATCCGGTCCCTACGCTGCTAGGAGATACCTACTACTCCATCTATCTTCGGAACTCCCATCAAGGAGGGATGATTATTTGTTGTGCACCGTTGCTATATCAGTGGTATGTTTCTTATCTACCTAGGTCTGATGTTTTCTGGGATCTCGAGAAGGAGCCACAATGGGCGCCAAAAATTATGGCTCTCACTCATTCCGACATAGATTGGTATAATCGAGCTTACTATGACGTGAGGATCATCGATAGTTGTGGTGCTTTTCCCAACGTGCCTCTTCTTGGTACGAAAGGAGGAATGAACTATAATCCGGTTCTCGCACGCCGTCAGTTTGGATACCCGATGAGGGACAAGCCGGACAACATTCATGTGAGTGGTTTCTTTCTACAAGAACGAAAAGATCACCAAGCAGCTAAGGAGGTGATTGAAAGAGCTTGGCGTCACATCCATAGAAAGGGGAGAGACATGTTAGGGCATAGAGGTGTTGTTTCTTTGGAGCCTTACCTACAATGGGTTCGTGCTAGGGCTTATGCTCTCAAGATGCCTTATAACCCCGAGAAACCTTTATTCCCTACTGTTGTATCATCATCTATTGATATCCCTATCGAGAACATGAGAGAATACCTAGGAAATCTGGCTAGGATGAAGTCCTAAAGAGATGCTTGGAAGGAAAAGTATAATATGTCTGAATATGAAAATAGGATCCTGACTCAACAGCTGAAGGAAAAGGAGGATTTGCTATTTATTCAAGATGGTTGGTTTATTGATCATGATGAGAAGCTTCGTCAAAAGGATGCATTACTCAAGAAATATGCTAATGAAAGGAAGAGAAATAAGGAAGATTTGGTAGGCGTTGCTCTTGTTCCTAATCCATGAAAGGAAATCATTGATCAACTGGTAGCTGAGAAGAAAGAGATGGAAGACTTCTATGAAGAGAAGATTAGGAAACTCCAGTTATAGTTGGCTTTTGGTCCTTCATCTGATGATTCTGAGTGACCTTTAGTTCTTAGTTTTTTATTATTATTTATGTCATTTTGTAAAACTCTGTAAAAGGGCTTCATGTTCCAAAGTTGTAATTTACTGCTTTTATTATTGGGTTATTGTCCCAAAGTTGTAATTTACTGCTTTGATTAATGAAATGAGTTTTTGTTGTTCCAAATTCCTTTACCATTGATGTGTGCAAAGTTATCAAAGTTCTAAAGTTCCTTGAAAAAAAACTATCAAAATAAATAATCATTTGCATCGCATATCATGCATCACCCAACATTCAACTTCACATGTTTTCTAGAGTCTTATCCTTGTTTCTTTTTCCACTCCGATAGATTATCAAGCTGTCTCACCGGTACGATACCCGAGCCAATCGTCAGAGGAAGATGGAAGATCTGGAACAGGAAAATCACGAGCTTCGCGAGGAGGTTGCTACCCTTTGTTTCGGAATGGAAAACTTAACTGCACTAGTGGAAAGCTTGATGGCTGCTCAGAATCAGCCATCGACTTCAGCTGTTGAGATTCAAATTTCAACTACTGTGGTTTCTGAGATTGTCACCGCTCCAACATCTGTGACTCAAGTCAACTCTCCACTCCAACATCAAATGCTGAAAGGTTTTCCGTGGGGCATGCCTTATAACTTCATGCCAGAAGGGTATCATCCTGACATACAATCCTTGATTCAACCTACTGTGTCCTTTCCTCAACCAGAGACAACTACTGTGCAGCCTGTAATCCCGCCTGTGGTACCTTTCCCTCAACCAATGATGACTATTGGCGCTCCTGTGGTTCATACTATCCCATACATGAATGAACCCATTTATCATGCTGAACCTGCTGAAAGTCTAGGTCTTTTCGATAAAATGGAGGAGTTTAAAGACCAGTTTCAAGAGATGCAGAGAGAAATCAGAGCGTTAAAGGGAAAAGACTTGTTTGGAAAGAATGATCATGATTTGTGTTTAGTTCCAAATGTAAAGATTCCAGCCAAGTTCAAAGTGCCGGACTTTGAAAGGTATAAAGGTGACTCGTGTCCGCGGAGTCATTTAACCATGTATGTAAGAAAGATGTCTACATATTCTGATGATCATAATTTGTTAATTCACTACTTCCAAGACAGCTTGACTGGTGCCGCTCTGAAATGGTACATGGGTTTGGATAACACCCGGATCCGTAACTTCAACTATCTTAGTGAAGCTTTTGTTCGCCAGTACAAGTACAACATCGACATGGCGCCAGACCGAGATCAACTCTGGGCTATGTCCCAGAAAGATAGAGAGTCCTTTAAAGAATATGCCCAGAGGTGGCGCGAGATTGCTGCTCAGATTTATCCCCCTTTTGAAGAGAAAGAAATGAAAAAGATATTCCTGAAGACATTAGGTTCTTTCTATTATGAAAGAATGATTGCGAGTGCACCCAGTGACTTCACTGAGATGGTAAGTATGGGTATGCGGCTGGAAGAAGGAATTCGTGAGGGACGTTTAGTTAAGGAAGGAAGTACGTCTAGTGGTGTCAAGAAGTTTGGAAGTGTTTTCCCTAAGAGGAAAGAACAAGATGTCAGTGTAATTTTTCTTGGGAGACCAAGGAGAGGCTATTCACATGTTACGGCAGTCACTCTGGCTGTCCGCCCAACAATGGTGACCCCAACTCATCAAGCCCCTCCAATTCAGCAACAGAAATTTCAACAACAGCCTCGACAACAGGCTCATCAATTTAATAATCAGATTCGCTCACCAAGGAAACCACAATTTGATGCCATTCCGATGAATTACATTGAGTTATTCCCCGCTCTGATCAGGAAAAACCTCATAACGACGAAGCCTCCTTCTATCGCACCGAATAGTACTTCTTTTTGGCACAAGGTGGATCAGTTCTGTGCGTATCACCAAGGGTCGTCGGGGCATAACATTGAAAATTGCTTTGCTTTGAAGGCGGATGTACAAAGGTTAATTAAGAACGGTATTTTGTCTTTCAAGGATGTTAACCCAAATGTTCGAGATAATCCTTTGCCTCGACATGGGGCAGCATCAGTGAATATGGTGGAAGGATGTCTGGGAAAGTTTCGAGTTTTTCAGGTTGAGCACATAAGAGACTCGTTGATCAGGTTACATCAAAGATTAAGAAGACTCTCCTTCTTTAAGCATCAGCATGATTATGATGTTTGTGAATTTTGTTCAATAAGAGATGATTGCCCTATTGTGAATGAGGATATTCAAAAATTGTTAGATCAGAGGGTTATCACTATTATACATGACAGAGATCCAGTTAATGAAGTGAATGTTATAATACCATAATCAACATGCCTGAACCAGTAGATATTATTTATGACAGTCAGACTGCACCTGTTGCTCCTTTGATCATTTGTCCATCTGGTCCTATGCCTTACAACACGGACCAAGCTATACCATACAAGTATAATGCCACAATGATTGAGAATGGGGTAGAAGTTCTTATACCGCCAATGCCATCTTTTGTTAACATTGCTGATGTGAGCAGAGTTACAAGAAGCGGGCGTATCTTTGCGACAGTACCTTTGAAAAGACCAGAAGTTCAAGTCAGGAGGCCTATACCGGCAAAAATTCCAGCAAGGAATATTGTACCAAGGGTTGAGGTAGGCCGATCCAATGAACCTAGCCCACACCCCGATGATGATGAGATTTTGAAGCTCATCAAGAGAAGTGAATACAAGATTGTGGACCAACTATTGCAAACTCCTTCCAAGATTTCTGTGCTTGCTTTACTAAGAGACTCTGGTGCCCATAGGGAAGATTTGATGAAGGTCTTGGACCAGGCATTCGTAGATCATGATGTGACGGTTGACCAATTTGATGGAATTGTGGGAAATATTACTTCGTGTAACAATCTTGGTTTCAGTGATGAAGAGCTTCCGGAGGAGGGAAGGAACCATAATATGGCTTTGCATATCTCAATAAGTTATGGAAATGATACTTTATCAAGTTTACTAGTAGATACAGGTTTGTCATTAAATGTAATGCCCAAAACTACATTATCTCGAATTTCGTATCAAGGTGCTCCCATGAGACCTAGTGGGGTAATTGTCAAAGCGTTTGATGGTTCTAGGAAAACTGTCATCGGTGAAGTGGATCTTCCTATAATAATTGATCCCCATACCTTTTAGATCACTTTTCAAGTAATGGATATTCGTGCCGTCTACAGTTTCCTATTGGGTCGTCCATGGATCCATGATGCAGGGGCAGTCACTTCCACGCTCCATCAAAGATTGAAGTTTGTAAGGAATGGAAAGCTGGTAATGATTGGTGGAGAGCAGGCTATGGTGGTAAGCCACTTGTCATCTTTCTCTTTTATTGATGCTGATGAGGATGTTGGAACCCAATTACAAGCTCTATCTGTTGCTAATAATGAAGTGAAGAAGCAAGGGACATCTATTTCTTCTTTTTAGGATGCACGACGAGTGGTTGATAGTGGTTCGGATGAAGGTTGAGGCCAGGTGTTGACTTTGCCTAAGAACAAGTCTGAAGAAGGTCTTGGTTTTCATCCCGTGTCTACAAGAGTTAAGCAAAATACAGTTACTCGTCTGATACAAGAAGTTTTCCGAAGCGTAGGTTTTATCCATCCGACTCCGCCTGAAGTTGATGCTATAATAGGAGACGATTCTGAAGAGGATTTACCCGACTTTGTAACACATGGAGTGGTTTGGCATAACTGGATTGCTGTTGATATTCCTGTTGTAATGCACATTTCTGAGTAATGCTTTGTTTTATTTTTGAAAAAAACCTTTCGCTCTGCCCAAGGCGAAAAAGTATTTGTGTCGGTGTGATACGGTGGGAGAACTGACTTCAGAGGTTTAACATTTTATCGCAAGTGTTACGGTTAGCAAGAGTCGCCACCGACTTTTCTTTTATCCAAAAAGGAAAGGTGAAAAAGCACAGGAAAGACCTTTAGAGATGTTTTTTGAGTTCGGGGGGTAGATTATGAAAAGGGAAGGTATTAGCACCCTTTTCATCCATGGTTTTCCATAGGCTCTTAGTTACTTTCTAGATCACTTGCTTTTGTTTGAAATTGTACTTTGTGTGTGTGGTTTTTTTAAAGTATTTTTGAAAATGGAACTTCGTAATGGTTCTCGTTTCTATAAGAACGCCTACAAAGTGTTTGTTTCGAAAATAGTTCAAAGGCGTGTTTGTGAGATGTGTTTTTGAAATTATTTTGAAAATGTAACTTTATAACGATTCTCGTTTCTATAAGAACTCCTACAAAGTGTTTGTTTCGAAAATAGTTCAAATGTGAGAGTGTGGGTGTATAAAAATGTTTTTATTGTGAGCAAGCGAGTAACTAGGAGCGAATCTACCTACTCGAAAGGTATTAAATGTGCTTTTCCTCCTCCTTTAGATGTGGCTATCTTACCATTGATTTGGTAAGAAGCCCCATCATTGGATGTGAAGGGACGGGTGTTGGGACGTTTGTATAGTCATAGAAGGCAACATATGAGACGTTTTAGCAATGTCGTTTTAGGGACTAGATCGTTTACCGAAGGCAACATCGAGGGTCATCGAGGGACTATGATCTCTTATCAAGGGTATTTTGCTAAAACGCCCATGTTCGAGGGACATGAATATTTTCTGATAGGAAACAAGTGAGATTACCCTAGAAGTACATGTGTGAATAATGTGTTTGATTTGCATGCATTTAGTCTTTGATTAGGGGTTGTCTACTTGTTGGTTTTATCTTGCCATACACGCCTAATTACTAGCAATTGTATAAAGCAATAAAAATGCAAGAAATAAATATCCTACACTATTACAACCATATCGAAAGGCAAGAAAATGTAAAGGCAAAAACAAAATAAAAGAAAGGAAAATGAGCTCTTCGACCCAAGCAGTAGCATCCTTCAATTTGCATTATGTTGGCCTCCTTCGATTGGGGCTAGCACCAGTGAGGTCAAGGCCTTCGATTGGCCTGGAAGTCAGTGTATGGCGAAGCCTTATGGTTCTGCTTTGTTTCCTGGAGAAAGAGGGTAGAAGCCAGAAGCTTCATTTCCTATTTCCTGTTTCCTATTTCTTTCATTTAAAGCATTAAATGGCAACATGGCCTCCGGCCATGCTAGTATTTGTCTTGCAAAAAGTTTAATAGTTAAAGCTAGTTCAGGTAAACAGAAAGCAAAACGAAAGGGTTAACTCTAAAAAAACATGTTAAAAGGGTGGAAACGAAAGGAACAATGGTATCTACATGCTTGAAATGAACGAAAAGATTATTTACATGTTATGCCATGAAATTAAAGGTTCACGGGTAAGAGTGACTTACCTTGATGGAGGCTTTGAATGGGTGTGGGACCTTGAGTGGAGGCCCAGGGTTCTGGATTTGAAAGAAGGGGCCAACAGCTGTGCTTGGAATGCTGGATTTGAAGGAAGGAAAGAAACAAGTCTTATGTTTCTTTCCAAACTGGATTCGAAGGATAATGAAGAGTACTTGTTCTTCAGAATTAAAGGAAGTAAGTATGTGATTCTTGGTTTGTTCTCACAAGTGTTGAAGGGACTTGAGAGATTTGTTGTGTTTGAGAAAATTTGGGAGATTCGTTCCTCTGGTCCAAAGATCCTCTCTTAGCTTTGTAAAAAATTCCTCTATTTATAGAGAAAGAATGGACATGTTGTCCAAAGCCAGCCTTGCAAAGAAATGATAAAATAATGTAACGTGAAAGTACATGTGGGGGGCCTCTTGGAAGTTGGGGTGCAGAAGATGTGACTTATGCTTCTGGCCTTGCTTGTGCTCAGACCAAAATTCAGGTGGAAAGCTGCTTTTGTGATAAAAGTACTTTCTATGAAAAGAAAGGGTATGTAGCCTTTAACCAAAGATAGTATTATCCAAGAGACAAAGTTTAAAACCCTTGTACAAGCCTCTGATTATGTAAAGATTCAGAAGCAACATAGCCTGGCAAATAAGATTTGGTCTTGAGTCGAATGAAAGAATGAGATCGGAGCGCACTTGTTCGAGGGAAGCCTTTGCCTCAGTCGAAGCTTGTGGTCGAAACAAGCTTACTCGAAGGAAGCTAATGCCCAGTCGAAGCTTGGATCAAAACAAACATATTGCCCAATTGAAAGCCCGTGTTCGAAGGAAGCAATGTTGCCTAATCGAAGCATGTGGATTGAAACAAACATAAAGGGAGTCATTGCCTTTTAGCGTGAGGGAAGTTCCTGGCTTCTGAGTCGAAGGATGTTCCTTCAAGGGAAGCAAGAACTTAGTAAAGTCTTGTATGGAGATACCTCTTGGCTCAAACGAAGCTTGTATGAAGCAAAGTATGCAAGAGGCCCTTGGTGCAAGTGGATTCGAATGATGCATAGAGATGGTTACTTTTTCCCATCGAAACTTGTCCAAACGAAGCAAGCATGCAGGCAGCAAACTTGTCCAAATCGAAGTAGGCTTACCGGAAACACGCTTGGTGAATCGAAAAGGGTTTCCTTGCAGGGGGAACATGTGGCCAGTAGGTCATGGCCTTTGATTGCAAGCATGCAGGCAGCAAAAGACACAAACAAAACCTGCAACAAGAAGTCACATGCCCAGGCGAAAGAGGCACGCTAGCAGTCATTTTGAGAAATCGAAGGAGGCCAAGAGTCAATCGAAGGGTGCTGAATCGAAGGAGACCTATTTTCCTCCAAATTTGTCAAAATGTTATTTTTATCTGTTTTCTTCATTTTTGACAGTTTCCTTTTAATTCTGATACTAGAAAATTCCAAAGTACTTGTGCAAGCTTGAACCCTTGAGAATCCTTGTGAGAAAAGTCTTGAAAAATGAGAGGGCAAATTTTGGGGTACAACAGTCGGGCTATGTTGAAAATAAATCCTTTTGCTCTGCCCAAGGAAAAAGAGAAGATGTCGGGGCTCTTTTGTCTCAAGTATTGCCAATCATGAATAAAAATGTTATTTTGTCCCATACTATTTTTATTTTTCACTTTTTTGGGAAATGGTAATGAAAATTAATCGGTAGTAATAGGAACAATAACCTTTTTTTTATATCTGTACAACATTCACATTAATCGATTTCTAAAATAAAGCATAATCATATGTGCAGATTAATCCATGACTTAACCATCGAAAAGAATGATCCTATGCCCCCTCTTAACTTTGAATTCCCTGTGTTCAGAGCCAAGGAAGAAGATAGTGAAGAGATTCCTGATGAAATTTCCCGTTTACTTGAGCACGATGAAAAGACTATTCAGCCGTTTGAAGAGCCTATAGAGATGATCAATTTGGGTAATGAAAAAGACAAAAAGGAAGTCAAGGTCGGAGCGTGTCTTATCCTAGAGGTTAAAGAGAAAATAGTGGAGCTTCTTAGAGAGTATGTGGATGTGTTTGCTTGGTCCTACCAAGACATGCCAGGTTTGGATTATAATATTGTGGAGTATCGTTTACCGTTGAGACCTGAATGTCCGCCGATTAAGCAGAAGTTGAGAAGGACTCGTCCCGATATGGCTGACAAGATCAAAGAAGAAGTTCAAAAACAAATTAATGCAGGTTTCCTTGTTACATCGGTCTATCCTCAATGGTTAGCCAATATAGTTCCTGTTGCTAAGAAGGATGGCAAAGTTCGAATGTGTGTAGATTATAGAGATCTGAATAGGGCTAGCCCAAAGGATGATTTTCCATTACCACACATTGATGTATTGGTCGACAGCATCGCAAAGTTCAAAGTCTTTTCTTTCATGGATGGTTTCTCTGGCTATAATCAAATCAGGATGGCACTAGAAGATATGGAGAAGACAACTTTCATTACACCTTGGGGAACATTTTGTTATCGAGTAATGTCGTTTGGTTTGAAGAATGCTGGTGCAACGTACCAAAGGGCCATGACTGCCTTGTTCCATGATATGATGCATAAAGAGATAGAAGTTTATGTAGATGACATGATTGCCAAATCACAAACTGAAGAAGATCATTTGGAACATTTATTGAAATTATTCCAACATTTGAGAAAGTATAAACTCCGTCTGAATCCCAACAAGTGCACTTTTGGTGTTCGTTCTGGAAGACTTATGGGTTTCATTATTAGCCAGAGAGGTATTGAGGTAGATCCTGATAAAGTCAAAGCTATTCGGGAGATGCCCGCACCCAAGACATAAATACAAGTAAGAGGATTCCTTGGGAGGCTGAACTATATTTCTAGATTTATATCTCATATGACTGCTACCCGTGGGCCGATTTTCAAGCTTCTCCGAAAGAACCAAGGATGTGTGTGGACAGAAGATTGTCAGAAAGCTTTTGATAGAATCAAAGAATATTTACCTGAACCTCCCATATTGATTCCTCTGGTGTAAGGAAGACCTTTGATTATGTACCTGACTATATTGGAAGATTCCATGGGATGTGTGCTTGGTCAACAAGATGAGACTGGAAGAAAGGAACATGCCATTTATTATCTGAGTAAGAAATTCATAAACTGTGAGTCTTGATACTCAATGCTTGAGAAGACCTGTTGTGCTTTAGCTTGGGCTTCTCGCTGTCTGCGCCAGTATATGATTAACCACACCACTTGGTTGATCTCCAAAATGGATCCGATCAAGTATATCTTCGAGAAGCCCGCCTTATCTGGAAGAATAGCCCGTTGGCAGATGTTGTTATCTAAATATGACATCGAGTATCACACTCAGAAAGCAATCAAAGGGATTATTTTAGCCGATCATTTGGCTCACCAACCAATTGAAGACTATCAATCCATCAAGTTTGACTTCCCAGATGAAGATGTTATGTACTTGAAAGCTAAATATTGTGAAGAGCCATTACCTGAAGAAGGACCTGATCCCGAATCCCGTTGGGGTTTTATATTTGACGGAGCTGTAAATGCTTATGGAAATGGAATTGGGGCAATCATCTTCACTCCCCGAGGTGCTTATATCCCGTTCACGGCGAGATTGAAGTTTGATTGCACGAACAACATGGCTGAATATGAAGCATGTATTATGGGTCTCGAAGAAGCAGTGGATCTAAGGATCAAGATTCTAGATATATACGGAGACTCGACATTGGTAATTAATCAAATCAAAGGAGAATGGGAGACTCGTCACCCTGGTTTGATCCCTTACAGAGATTATGCTAGAAGATTGTTAACTTTCTTTAACAAAGTGGAATTACATCACATCCCTAGAGATGAAAACCAAATGGCTGATGCTTTAGATACTTTGTCTTCAATGTTCCAAGTGAATGATTGGAACAATGTGCCTACAATCAGAGTTATGCACCTCGACAGACCTGCTCATGTGTTCTCAGCAGAGGAAGTCACTGATGATAAACCGTGGTTCTATGACATTAAACGTGTTCTTCAAACTCAAGAGTACCCGCCTGGGGCATCCAATAAAGATATGAAGATGTTGAGAAGATTTGTAAGTAGTTTCTTCCTTAATGAAGAAGTATTATATAAGAGGAATTATGACATGGTCTTACTCATATGCGTAGACAGACATGAAGCAGACATGCTGATGCAAGAAGTACATGAAGGATCCTTTGGCATTCATGCCAACGGACATGCAATGGCTAAAAAGATGTTGAGAGTTGGTTACTATTGGATGATGATGGAATCTGATTGCTGCAAATATGTGAAGAAATGTCATAAATGCCAAGCTTATGTGGACAAGATACATGTGCCACCGACCCTCCTCAATGTTATCTCTTCACCTTGGCCTTTCTCTATGTGGGGCATTGATATGATTGGAATGATTGAACCCAAAGCTTCAAATGGTCATCGTTTCATCTTGGTGGCGATCAATTATTTTACTAAATGGGTGGAAGCAGCATCTTATGCTAATGTAACCAGACAGGTGGTGGTTAGATTTAACAAGAATCAGATTATTTGTCAATACGACATCCCGAGCAAGATCATCACTGATAATGGTTCGAATTTGAATAACAAGATGATGAAAGAGCTTTGTGAAGAGTTCAAGATCGAACATCATAATTCTTCTCCCTACAGTCCGAAGATGAATGGGGCTGTTGAAGCTGCTAACAAGAACATCAAACAGATTATCCAGAAGATGGTGGTAACTTATAAATATTGGCATGAAATGCTTCCATTTGCTCTGCATGGGTACCGTACTTCAGTTCGAACTTCAACAGGCGCAACTCCGTTTTCCCTAGTATATGGCATGGAAGTAGTACTCCCCATGGAGGTTGAGATCCCATCTATGAGAGTTTTGATGGAAGCTAAACTTTCTGAGGCTGAATGGTGTCAAAGTAGATATGATCAGTTGGATTTAATTGAAGAGAAGAGGTTGACAGTGTTATGTCACGGTCAACTATATCAGCAAAGAATGAAGAAGGATTTTTATAAGAAGGTTTGACCATGTGAATTCAGAGAAGGTGACCTCGTGCTCAAGAAGATATTATCTTTCCAACCTGATTCTAGGGGCAAATAGGCTCCGAATTATGAAGGACCGTATGTCGTTAAGAAGGTTTTCTCTGGAGGTGCCATGATTCTCACAAATATGGATGGTGAAGAACTCCCGTGCTCCGTGAACGCCGATGCAGTCAAGAAGTATTTCGCCTAGGTTTGAGTTGACAGTTCGCTAAGTTGAAAACCCGAAGGGGCGGCTTAGACAGGTTTTTGGTCAGACCAGTCGTGGTATTTGAGCACATCTTGGAATTCGAAGTTGTTAGGGAGAATAATGATCATTGTTTTTGTGTAACCTTTTTCTTTCATGTACTATTTCCCAAACTTTTGTAAACCGTTGGGGTCACATTGTTAGCGAACTACCATCTTATTAATGAAATTTGAGCATTTATGTTTTGTGGGCAAATTTTTATCTTTTATGGCAATATTTGAACCAAATTAATTAAAGTATTCTTACTTTGAAATGTGTCGTGAATACTGGAAGGAATATTAACAGTTGTTCCGAGGATGGTTAAGCCATGAAATGCAGAGCAATACAATAATTTATCCTTGCATGATGAACATGTTTTCTTTCAAAATCGTCATGAGGTGTTGGTTGTGTAAACTTGTGTTTCTAGTATAGTACTAAGCTTGGTGACTCCCCAACAATTCCGATTAAGCTTTGTTTCGGTTATCTCTAATTGGGCAAATTTCTGAAGTGTGGTACGTTTTGTATCATGTCAGTGGTCTATTGGTGTTAGAAGATTGGATTTGAATACTTTTCTCCCTAGAAGATTTGAGCCTTGTATCATGATACGCTCTGACGTTGCTTTTGTTCTAGTTCAAGTTATTCTTCGTCTCTTTGAGATTGGCCGAGTATCTAATTACTTTGTGTTATCTTATCATCTTCAAGTTATTTCCTCTATCTGTTTTGTCAGCATAACATTAATTTACTCATTTACACTTATATCATGCATATACATTCACATTTGTCGATGATTTTGGGTCGTATACCTTGTTTATGTTTATCCAAACAACGTACCTGTTCTTTCCAAGTAGAATGTTAACTTAAACAGAAAATGTGCTTCCTTTCTAATTCCCCGGCTGAGCTAATCCCCGTGGATGAATTTTTGATTTAGCCTTCCTTGTCCATCTCTGGATAGGGTGAATCCCCAATTGAGTTATTTTCTCATTGGGTGGAGTCTTGTTTGATTGTCTTTTCTCTGGTTTATTCCTGGATTGAGTTTTTGCCTCTTGCATAGGCTATCTCATGGTTTTCTCCAGGCTAGGCAACCTGGATGAGTGGTGCATTTATTTTGCGCATTTAAGTATCTGATCTCCTTAGGAAGGATCTATTCATGATTCCTTTTGAAGAAGAATTTTATTCTCTGGAAGTGTTATCACAACTTTCTTTTGAAACATCTTTGGACAACGACAAGCGACAGTCTCTTCATGAGAAACTTGTGCGTTATTGACATCTTTGGAAAACGACAAGCGACAGTCTCTTCATGAGCAACTTTTGCGTTATTGACATCTTTGGAAAACGACAAGAGGCGGTCTCTTCATGAGCAACTGGTACGTTATTGACATCTTTGGAAAATGACAAGCGGCGGTCTCTTCATGAGCAACTTGTGCGTTATTGACATCTTTGGAAAATGACAAGCGGCGGTCTCTTCATGAGTAACTTGTGCGTTATTGACATCTTTGGAAAACGAAAAGCGGCGTTCTCTTCATGAGCAACTTGTGCGTTATTGACATCTTTGGAAAACGACAAGCGGCGGTCTCTTCATGAGCAACTTGTGCATTATTGACATCTTTGGAAAACGACAAGCGGCTGTCTCTTCATGAGCAACTTGTGTGTTATTGACATCTTTGGAAAATGACAAGCGGCGGTCTCTTCATGAGCAACTTGTGCGTTATTGACTTCTTTGGAAAACGACAAGCGGTGGTCTCTTCATGAGCAACTTGTGAGTTATTGACATATTTGGACAATGACAAGCGGCGGTCTCTTCATGAGCAACTTGTGCGTTATTGACTTCTTTGGAAAACGACAAGCGGCGGTCTCTTCATGAGCAACTTGTACGTTATTGGCATCTTTGGACAATGACAAGCGACAGTCTCTTCATGAGCAACTTGTGCGTTATTGGCATCTTGGAAGACATCAAGTGACGGCTTATTTATTTGAGCAGCTTGTATGTTATACACCATCCTTTGAAGACAGCAAGTGACGGCTTCTTTATTTGAGCAGCTTGTATGTTATACACCATTCTTGGAAGACAGCAAGTGTCGACTTCTTTATTTGAGCAGCTTGTATGTTATAAACATCCTTGGAAGACAGCAAGTGGAGGCCTCTTTATTTGAGCAGCTTGTATGTTATAGACATCCTTTGAAGACAGCAAGTGGCGGCTTCTTTATTTGAGCAGCTTGTGTATCTACAACCATATATTATTTTAGCATCAATTGGTATCTCTCTGGAAAAATCTCGCAGAGAAGTTTGTTGTGAATCTTTACCTTCAAAAGTCGATAGTTCATTATTAGAAAAAGTTGATACATCTTTCGTCTATCTTTGACCTTGGGTTGTGAACTCACCATTATCTTGGGTCAATAATCTGTTTTTTCGTGGGCTATGCAAGGCGTCTTCTTTGTCAGGGTTAAAAGTTTTCTTCACTCAAATTTTATTCTCTGTTAAGAGTCTATCATTCGAAGTCGATGGCTCATTTCCCCAGTAGTGTATAATCTCCGTTCCTGTGGATTATTTGTGATTGGTTTCTCCAATATTATTTTGTCTCATACAATATCATTCTCCATAAAGTTAAATACTACATTCATATCATAAACATAATGGCGGTATCTTAGGACAAAAATTGCGTATTATGTATTTAAGTACCTTCAATCTTGTTGAGACGAAGATTTTAATCTTCATATCTCCGGATAGAAGAAACTTAAATAGGGGCAGCTGTCATACCCCAATTTTTGACCTGAGATCCATGTTTCATTTACATACATCAAGGTCACAGAATATGGTAGGTTCTGAATGTTTCGCCTTCGAGCTTTGACTGTGTAGAGATTATCGAGTGTTGTGAGCATTTTATCTTATGAATGACTAACCACTAATCAAGCACGAAGTGTATGTTTTGTTGTTTTGTTTTCATATGCAGGAAATAGGTATGAAAGAAGAGAATCGGACGTCGTACATCGATTAGGGTTTCGAGTCTCGAAGCAGAAATGCGGTCGGTCGTCAATTCCCAAAAGCTGATCCATCAAAAGAATTTCAGAGAATTGTGTGTTTATTTCCACACTCTGTCCAACAGATGATCTCCAATTTACCCCGCTACATTTTTTATCGCTACACATTAGTTGGTAGGTAGTCTTATCTATTGGATGTGAAGGGACAAGCGTAAGATCGTCGTATGGTCATAGAAGGCAACATGTAAGGATACTTTAGCAGTTGTATCGAAGGGACTAGATCATTTTGTAGGCAACTCGAAGGGTCAGTGAGGGATTATGATCTTTATTCGAAAGGGGCTATGATGATATTGTTGAATCAAGGGTCTTTTGCTAAAGTATCCCTACGCTCGAGGGACATGACCAATTGCTTCTGAAGGCAACAAAGAGGTTATCCTAGAGGTACAAAGTATGCAAAGGTGATTCAGTTCAGTTATATTATATCGAGTTAAGGTTTTCTAACGTTTGTTTTTGTCTTTCCATACAAATATTATTAGCATACATCTAACAGTTATGTATACAGGTATATAAAATATAAGTGCGAAAAGTAAAGCCCTAGGACTATTACATGGCTTCGGGACAGTTACAATATTTAATAAACCTTGCGAGAAATTAAACACTAAGTTATTACAATTTTTATACAACCTATACACTTGTCTAAAAATAAATAGCAAATAAATAAAAATACATGTTAATTTTTTTTATTTAAAAACCTAAATGTCTAAAATGTCACATTTTATTTTTTTACATTTTGGGTTCATTTTAAGCATTTAGAAAATAATTAGTTATCTAATTCTAAATTAATTACAAAGGTTAATTAATTAAAAAAATTAAGTCTAATAAGATTGAATTAAAAATATGTCCAAAATTAGATTAATTAATAAAAACTCTAAGACTATTTTTTAAATGATTTATGGATTAAAGCGATTAGTAGAAAATTAAATAATAAAATAAGTAAAAATAATGGAAAGTGGAAAATATTAGAAAACAGATAAAAGATGGTTGCAAGCGCCCAGGCTCTAACCCACGCCCTCTCCTTTGCCAAGTAAGAACACTACCACTGTGCCATGAAACAAACATAATTTTATGCCCTAACAATGGCATCTCGTATTCCTCATGTTAAAACTTGCATGTAAGGCTTCAAACTTGTTCTAAACAACCATGCTAAGCGATCTGAATTGTTGGAATCACTTAACAACGTGTATAATTTTTAATACGAATAATAAAAAATAATGCAAACCGGACATGGTATGTATACAAGTTTTAGGTACAAATAGGCATGGAAAGTTACTATTCTTACCTTGGAGATGTTCTGGAAGTGATTTGAGGTGGTGGTTTGGACTGAATCAAACGTGAACTTGAGATTCAATGGTGCACTTTCTTTGAGAATTTGTGATTTTTGAGACTTTTCTTGAGGCAAAATTTTCGTGTCATTGTAGTGTAAGGGCTTGAGTATTTATAGGGGAGGAGATTTAAGTCACCAAAGAAGGAAAGAATCAAGTGATCATGGTGTTACTAAAAATCAATGAAACATGTTTTCTAACTTTCCATTTTTTAAGATCCTTGTCTCAAACATGTCTCTCACGGTTTTTTCAAGCTTTTATGAGGTCTTGGGCCTTCTAGAAGATGTCCAAATAATCATAGTCCAACATTAATCCAACTATTTGTTATTTTTAATTTAATTCTTTTACAAAAATTAAATAAAAATTTAAATAAATAGGATAAAAATATGACCATGTACCAATATACCTAATGGTCTTCTATCGTGTCATAAACATGTTTGATCCTCAAAAGTTAGGCCCATTAGTCAAAAAATTTAAAATTGCTCAATTGAGGTTTCATGCATTTCTAAAATATTATCCAACTTGTGCCAACCATAACTCTCACAATTTTTGTCATATAAATGTGATCTTGGACTTTTTGGAAACCACAAGATGTCTCTTACAACTTTCATGTTGGTCATTTTTTCATTTGAAGTCTTTAACTTGATGTAAATTGCCTTGACAAAAAAAGTCTTTTTGTTGACTTTCAAAATGACCTGTAATGTTTTGGCTCATATCTCTCAAATGAAGCATTTTTGGGCTTGAGCTTAGAGAGACAAAGTTGTATAGAATTGAATTTCCTTCAAGTTAGGATTTGGTTGAGACTTTTCTGATGAAGCACGTGAAATTTATGCTTGGTCAAAGTTCATTCGTCTTCTTCTTAAGAAAAGTCCACAAAACCCTAATTTAGCAACTTTTGACTTTTGAGCAATCTTGAGTCAATATTGATGAATCATGATCAACCCTTGATCAAATGATGAATGTGACCTCAAAATATTTATGTTGACCAAAAATCTTGAAGTTTGACTATATGTTAACCACAATTAACTTTTTATCCAATATAGTTGATTTTCAATCATTTGAGAAATTGACTGAGCAAACTTATGATGCAAGGCTTGAAACTGGTCATGAGGGTACCTTGAAGCATATGAGGAATCATGTAATCCACTTGAGGCATTAGAAGCTCAATTTTCTTTATTAAAACCAAAACCTAATTGTAGGTCAATTGCTTAGGAGAGGTGCTTATATGCTCAAACCCTTGAGTATTCTTGAGCAATTGAGAACCCTAGGAGCATGAAAAGGTGTCTTGAGTCAGTTGTATTAAAAAATGGGAGGGAAAATTTTAGGGTACAACAGCTGCCCCTGTTTAATATTCTTAAACCTGAAGAATTAGATTGGCATGTCTTCCATTCGTGATCTAAAGGCGGAAGAGGATTGAACACTTAAGTTCCCAGAAATTTGCACCCGCCGGTGCACGAAGTAATGCTGTTAGTTGAAAGTATTTCTTGAATAGGCTTTAAATATTCCATTCGCAAAGGTGATAGAGTTTTTCCAAAGATGGGCTTATAGATGCCATCCAAAGTATCTGTTGATAGGAGTATCAGAATGAGTCCACGCCTGACTGTATCTGAAGAATGCTTTTTCATAAAATCTCTGAAAGAAGATGCTTTTCAGAACGAAGCCCGTAAATAGATGATTTTCTGAATTCAGTCTCTGAAGGGGAATGATTTTCAAAATAAACTTCTGAAGGGAAATTATTTTCATAATGAAGGTCCTGAAGGAGATGCTTTTCAGAATAAAGTCTCTGAAGGAAATGCTCGTCAGAATTCAGTCTCTGAAGGAAATCATTTGGTCATGCAGATAGTCGCCCCATCCTGTTTCAGGAATGTATCTACAATCTATTTTCCATTGGTAAAATCATCTTGTTTTTGGAATTTGCACCGCCTGGTCATATAGATAGTTGCCTCGCCCTGTTTCGGGAATTAATCTGCAACCTGTTTTTTGTTGGTAAACCCGTCCTGTTTCTGGAATTCATATCGCCTGGTCATATAGATAGTTGCTCTATCCTGTTTCGGAAATTAATATGTGGCCTGTTTTTTGTTGGTGATCCCGTCCTGTTTCTGGAATTTATACCACCTGGTCATATAGATAGTTGCCCCATCCTGTTTCAGGAATTAATTTGCAACCTGTTTTATTGGTAAACCCATCCAATTCCAGGAATTCATACCGCCTGGTCATATAGATAGTTGCCTCATCGTATTTCGGAAATTAATCTGTGACCTGTTTTTTGTTAGTAAACCCATCCTATTTCTGGAATTAATCGGATGGTCATATAGATAGTTGCCTTGTCCTGTTTCGGGAATTAATTTGTGACATGTTTTTTGTTGGTAAACTCGTCCTGTTTTGGGAATTCATATCGCCTGGTCATATAGATAGTTTCCCCGTCCTATTTCAGGAATTCATACCGCCTGGTCATATAGATAGTTGCTCCGTCCTGTTTCGGGAATTAATCTGCGACCTGTTTGAAAATTACTGATGATATTCGTCTGTTTACGAACTTTACCTGAAAAGACAAAATTAGCTTTATAAAATGTCATGATGTATGCAATGCATTACGTAATGATGCTCTCAAAATAAATGAGAATGTTATATGCGTTTCGGTATGCATATGCTATAATGTATTGTGAAATGATGTATGGACCCAATATATCATTGAATACAATGTCTAGCTGGGGAAAATAAATCCCGGACTGTTGCTGAGGATGAAGAAAGTGATTCTTCAATTTCTGCTGGAAATAGTTTAGCTGGGTATTCCCGCTTTCTGTTTGAGGATACTCCATTGGGGATCTTCGGCTTCTGCTTGAGGATAGAGGCATTCAAGGAGAGTCGGTCGTTCACTGTTATTTTTGTTGAAGGATTTGATTCTTACGTACCCTGACTGGGGATAAAAGAGATGGATATTCCTCTGGTGTGCTATTTGTCTAGATTTCAGATACCGTAGCAAATCTTCTGTGGATAGAAACTTTGATTAAATTATGCTAGAGAAGAGAATTTTGTTAAAGATTTACGGCATTGGAGTAATAAACTCCGTTGGGGAATTAAATTCCTATAAACTATGTCGAGGAAATAAAATCTGACGGGGATTGTAATTTTATAGCCCACGCTGAGGAAGTCTCCACTGTATGCTAGGGAAATGATCAAACTTCCTTATCCGCTAGGGGACCTATTGGGGATGATGATCAGGTAAAGCTATCCATTAGGGATATAGAGGTGAACTGCTGGAAGATGCCCCAATTTTTTCCTGAGGGCATATTAGACTTGTTGGGGAACATATCTCTATTTGGGATGAGCTTGTGAAGATAGCTATGTAGAGATAGTTTCAGGGAGATTTCTCTGTGGGGATTTATGAATGACTTAAACATTATCCTAACTCCTAGAGTCTTCGATAAATGCAAATCTTGTTTTTTATGCAAATATTTATAAATGGTGATCATATTCAGATGCACATGTTCATTCAAAGTAACCATTGGACATATTCGCAAACAAAACAGAGGAAGTAAAAAAAATAGTCTTGAATTTTGAAATAGACTGAGTTGTATTGATTTTGAATGTTTCCCTAAGAACATGCATTTTTAAACAAGGAGACAAAAATCCAAGTAAGAGGAAGTTGTGAAATTGAAAAAATACAAAATGATAAACAAGAAAAACAGCTATGTGGAAATGATCCCATCGAGTTTCAACTATGCTATTACCTCTATGTCTTCAAGCATATCATCACTTGCCATCAGAAGAAGATGACTGGATTTATCTATACCATTTGATCTTGACATTGACAACAAAGCTTGTTGTAAGTAGATGATCAAATGGGGCATAATCATACGCTTTAATCCCTAACTTTTGCCTGGACCTCTGTTGTACCCCAAAATTTTCCCTCTCTTTTCTCAAGATATTTCTTACCAAAGATCTCTAATGCTCAAGGGTTCTCAAGAGTTTGATCAGACAAGCTCACCTCCAAAGCACTGAGCCTCCAAATTAGGGTTTTTGACTGAGAATGACTGATCATTAATACATGACCTGATGGCTTAAAGCATAGTTTCAAGGACTCAAACATAACATGTTGACCTAATTTCATGTCTCGAATCATTTCTCAGGATCAAAGGTTTGATAGTTGAAATTTGGATCAACTTACGAAAAGTCAACCGGTACACAAAAAGTCAAACTTTGACTTTTTGGTCAATATTAAATTTCAAAGATCAAAATTCATCAAGACCTTCAAAAATATCAAACTTGATCATCAAGAATCAAGAAAATCAAGAAATTCAACAAAAAGTAAAAGTTTCCAATACTTAGAAATTTTCTAAGTGTTTTTTTACACTTGATAATTTCATTACTTCATGGCATTTTTTCACCAAGATGCAAGATGATTCAAAGGAAACTTTCAACATTAAAGTTGTAGATCTTGATGAATTCTACAACTTTGTATTAGAGGGTTGATCTCCAAAAATTCTTAGATTTGAAGATATAATCCCATGAAGTCGTGACATTTTTATCTAACACTTATGGAAATTTTCAACAGGTTTTGATCAGTTTTTATCCTAATGCCGTGTACGGGAAAAGGAGCCACGCTAAGAAGGACTGCCATCATTCAGTAGGGGAAGTTTTAATTTCCAATCTTACATCTATTCAACAACAACAAGGGAATATGCATAGGATGAAACTTCAAGAAAGGCAGTATACTAAGATCAATATGCCATTTTCCCAAGCATTACAACACTTGCTAAAAGTGGAACTGATTACACTAAGGGATCCTCCCCATAACCCTGATACCTCCTCTCCTAAATATAATCCCAATGCAAAATGTACTTACCATTCAAACAGTCCCGGACATGATACCAATGATTGTTGGTCTTTAAAGAATAAAATCCAAGACTTGATCTACAACAAAACAATTAAATTCGACCCTCCACTGACTCCCAATGTGATCACCACACCTATGCCCAATATTGGAAAGGGTGTAAATGCCATTGAAGATGCCTTTTTTGTTTCCTCCATCAATGATTTGACCACTCCTTTAAAGACTGTTAAAAAGAATTTATTGAAAGCCAAAATATTTCCAGGCTATTTTGAAGACTGTTACCATTGTGCTACACAAATTAATGGTTGCACATGGCTGAAGAAAGATGTCCAACACCTGATGAATAACCATGAAATTATATTTGAGAAAACTCCATCTGTGAATTTTTTTACCCAAAGTGTATGTCAAGAGTTTGAAGACGTGTATATCATTACCATTTCAAACACTCCTGTTAGGATCACCTCCAAAGGTCCTATTAGGATTTCCGTTGAACCAAGAATAGAGCCACTAGTTATCACTACAACAGGGCCAGTCCCCTACTCTTCTGATAAAGATGTGCCCTGAAACTATGGGGGCAAGTGTATTACCATGGTATCAAACAAGAACCATGGACCACTGAGAATGAGAATGTTGAAGTTACAAACATTTCTGGATCAAGTAAAGTCATTAGGGCGGGAAGGATCTTCTCTCCAGAGATCTCTCCTCCAACAACCACCACTACACCTATTCATATTACCACTGTTAAACCTGTTGCTGATACTCGAGGAAAGGAAAAAATGACTGAACTTGCCTGGACGAAGGTTCCCACAAAAGATATTGCAGTTGAGGACCCATCTACCCAAGAGATGGAGGAGATTCTAAAAATAATCCGAAAAAGTGACTACAAGATAGTGGAACAACTGGGGAAAACACCTTTAAAGATATCCATGCTGTCTTTGTTGTTGTGTTCTGAAGAACATGCTCAAGCTCTGCTAAAATTCCTGAAAAATGCACATGTCTCACAAGAAACTACTGCCGACCAATTTGAAAACTGTGTAGCAAGCTTGACTGTTGACAATTGTTTGGGCTTTTCAGATGCAAATTTGACTTCGACGGGGAAGAATCACAACAAAGCTCTACATGTTTCCATCGAGTGTAAAGGCACCACTTTAGCACATGTGTTAGTAGACACAAGATCCTCCCTCAATGTTTTACCAAAAGGTGCTTTGGACAGACTGGACTGTGAGGGGTTGGTGCTGAAACCAAGTGATACCGTGGTAAGAGCCTTTGATGGGTCGAAAAGAATGGTTCATGGGGAGGTTGATATTCCTACCAAAGTTGGATCTCAAGTCTCTAACTCAACATTCTATGTAATGGATATCCGCCCGACCTATTCTTGCTTACTCAGACGCCCACAAATTCATGGGGAAGGTGCGGTTACCTCCACACTACATCAAAAGGTGAAGTACCCGGTCAAAGGGAAAATTGTCACAGTCTACGGAGAAGAAAATTTCATGATCAGTCATTTGAATTCCTTCAAATATGTCGAAATGGATGGCGAATTCATTGAAACTCCCTGTCAAGCATTTGAAGTGGTCCCTCTAATGATTGTTATTGCCAAGGCCACTCCTGTCACTCCCAAAGCTGCTAAAGATACACCAAGGATAACTTCTCTCAAAGATGCTCGTGTTGTTATTGAAGATAGAGGTTGCATCATTTGGGGAAAACTTCCAGATATCCCCTACAAGTCAGACAAATTTGGGTTTGGCTTCACTTCCAAGGCTCAGAAAGACGTCTGGCATGCTCGTGCTGGGAAACCACCTCTCTGTATTAGCAACAATGAAGTTAATGCTCCGGGATACTCTGATAGTGACGGTGACTAGGACGACTGGATCTACCCAACTGCTGATGGAGAACTCAACAACTGGTAGACCAAAGACTTCATCTTAATCTCCTTCAACCAGGAGCAATTGTCATTTTGATATATCATATGCTCATTTTAATGAAAACATTGGACTATTTTGCATTCAAATTTTGCGCTCATTGTCTTTCTTTATTTTACTGCATTTTCAAATAGCCATGTGACCTTACATGCACACATACACATTTGCATATCCATATCCACTCCGGATCTCATTGACAATGATTTTGCTATTGCCATCTATGAATTTGAAAATCCAATCTATCAAGTCGAAGACGAAGGTGAAAAAGGTTGTGTGATACCTGGGGAACTCTCCAGTCTCCTGATACAAGAGGAAAAGGTCATTCAACTGCACGAAGAACCAATTGAGGGGATAAACTTAGGTACTGAGGCAAATAAGAAGGAAGTCAAGATCGATGCTAACCTGGAAGATGGTGTCAAGAGCAGATTGGTTCAGATGTTGCATGACTATGTTGAGGTGTTCGCTTGGTCATATAAAGATATGCCGGGGCTTAATACTAATATCGTGGTTCATCGTCCACCAATGAAGGAAGGTTTTCCTCCGATCAAAAAAAAGTTTCATCGCATGCGGCCAGATATGTCTGAGAAGATCAAGGTTGAGGTAATGAAATAGTTCAATGTAGGTTTCCTGGAAGTGATGTCGTATCCCCAATGGGTTGCAAATATGGTCCCAGTGCCAAAGAAAGACGGTAAGGTTCTTATGTGTGTAGACTACAGGGATTTAAATAGGGAAAGCCCCAAAGATGACTTTTCTCTACCACATATTGATGTCTTGGTTGACAATACTGCTCAACATAAGGTATTTTCCTTCATGGATGGCTTCTCTAGGTATAACCAGATCAAAATGGCACCCGAGGACATGGAGAAAACCACTTTTGTCACACAGTGGGGCACCTTATGTTATAAGGCCATGCCTTTGGGGATAAAGAATGCAGACGCAACTTATCAACGGGCTATGGTGGCTCTATTTCATGACATGATTCATCATGAGATAGAAGTCTATATTGATGACATGATCGTAAGATCGCAAACTGAGGAAGAACACCTTGGTCATTTGCACAAGCTATTTGAAAGGCTGAAGAAATATAAACTGAAGTTGAGTCCCAACAAATACACCTTTGGAATGAGGTCTTGAATGTTAGACAATGTGATCGATCTAGAAGGGGGGTTGAATAGATTGTTTAAAATAATTTGCGCTTTTTAAAATTGTTTTTTAGAAATATATGCGAAAGCTCCCATAATCTCCAATCGTCTAAACGATCCTCTATTGAAAAGATCGGATATGCGTAACCGTATGGGATAGCATGACAAAGTAAGAATTAATACATTTTACTCAATTGGTCAATCACTTATACACTCTCAATGAGTATGAATTACTTCCAATGTATTGATTAAGATAAAGCTAATCACAATGAATAATTTGTGGATGAGTCAATTTGTCAAACACCTTATGTGCAAAGCCCCTTAGGTTTGGTTTTACTAAATTGTAGTTGTGAGTTTTCTTAGGTATCAATGAAACATATTGTTACCAATGTTGTGAAATGATCTCAACACACTACTATTTCTGTACAAGCAAATTTAACAAGTTAACTTCCATAAATTATAGTAGTCAAGTATGGAAATAAAGAAAAAGAAGAAGAACACATGATTTGTTAAGGTAGTTCCCCTTGTCTTCCTCGCGTAGGGTACGTCTGCCCCCAATTCTAGAATCTCAAATTGAGATATTTTATATTAAGTTGCAAATGTTACAAGAGAAGAGATAGTTCACAATACAAACAAACCAATGTTGCTGATATAACAGTCTTCTTCCCTTTCCTTGGTTTGAGCCAAACCAAGTGCCAAATTCTTCGAACAAACCTCAGGTTACCGCTACTTGATTAAGTAAAACCACCATTTCTTAATCTTTTCACTCAGCTGATTTCAATCGCAAGCAATTCGACCCCAAATCTTCCTTCATAATCCTCCGGTTACCGCTACTTGATTAAACAAACCCACAGTTTCTTAATCCTTTCACTCAGCTGAATTCAATGAAGCAAAGACTTGTGCAAAAACCCTGACACCAATTGGAATCTTGGAGGAGAAAATCCAAAAGATTTTATTCAAGAACAACCCACAATTGCTCAACCCAAATCTGAATTGAATCCTTGATTTGAACGTTATCACCACAACACTTTTCTTGAATCAACAACCATGATTATGTGTAGATGTTGATTTTTCTGAAGAGAGGATGAAGATGATGAGCACTATGTGTATCTTTCACTAGTTCTTGTTAACTGCTCAAATGAATCAAAACTCTATTTATATATGTTAGTAAAAACAACTAATATTTGAGAAAGCGAGAAAATAAGACAAATATAATTTTAAGTATGCTAAGTGAGCGGTCGACCACTTCAGAGACTTGGGTCAGCACAACACAACCCGTGCCTAGGAGATGATCCAAACAGCTTAGAGCATCGACCGCTCCAGAAGCTTGGATCGGCGCAACATAACTCGTGCTTTGAAGATGAGCCAAACAACTTGAATGCTTCGACCGCACCAGGGGGTTGCGTCGATGCAGCTTTCAATTTTCTTGACCATCAGGTTGAGTCAACCAAGGGGTCGGTGTAACACAACCCGGGAGAAGCACAATGCTTTGAGTCGACCAGAGCTAGTTTGCATCGATGCGGGCTTCATTTTTCTTGCCAAGAAAGTTATTTTCATCCAAGCTTGCATCCCACACTTTGTCCCACTTATATTTTATGTAGCACACATGTCATTGAGGATAGGAGAGGTTTTGACATCATGAAAACATGAATCTTGCCCTCAAATGGAAAACTCCTAGGATTTTTCGTCAGTGGAAAAGGTATTAAGGTCGATCCTGCAAAAGTCAAAGCCATACAAGAAATGCCAGCTCTCTGTACTGAGAAGAAGGTGAGAGGTTTCTTAGGTCAACTCAATTACATTTCCCGATTCATCTCTCACTTAACTGCTACTTGTGAGCCAATCTTCAAGTTGCTGAAGAAAGATCAAGTAGTCAGATGGAATGACGACTCCCAAACAACTTTTGACAAGATCAAGGAATACTTGCAAGAACCTTCAATCCTGATGCCTCCAATTGAAGGGAGACCTCTGATTATGTACTTGACTATATTAGAAAATTCAATGAGGTGTGTGTTGGGCCAACATGACGAGTCTGGTCGAAAAGAGCGTGCAATATACTACCTTAGGAAAAAGTTTACCGAATGTGAAATAAGATATTCACTTGCTTGAGAAAACTTGATGCGCTTTGGCATGGGCTGATCTCCGACTAAGACATTATATGTTGACTCATACTATTCTCTTGATCTCTAAGATGGATCCCATCAAGTATATCTTCGAGAAGTCATCCCTCTCCGGACGGATAGCCATATAGAAAATGATCTTGACTGAATATGACATCTAATGCACTACACAAAAAGCAATCAAAGGAAGTGTGTTGCCGGACCATTTGGCGCATTAAGCTATTGATGACTACCAATCCATGTACTTTGAATTCCCGGACGAAAATATCATTTTGATAACCAACTGTGAAAATCTTGGACCGTATGAAGGACCTGAACAAGGATCCCGATGGACTATGGTTTTTGATGGAGCTTCCAATGCATTGGGTAACAAAATTGATGCTATGATCATTTCTCCCGAAGGTTTCCATACACCTTTCACTACTAGACTTTGCTTCAATTGTACCAACGATATGGCTGAGTATGAGGCGTGCATCTTGGGTCGTAAAGCTGCTATTGACCTAACAATCAAATTCTTAAGTGTATATGGAGACTCAACTTTGGTCATCAGTCAAGTTAAAGGAGAGGGGGATACGAAACATCCAAATCTTATCATTTACAAAGAGCTTGTGCTAACCTTGATCACGTACTTTGAAGAGGTTTCCTTTGAACACATCCCGAGGGAAAAAAATCAATTGGCAGATGCTTTAGCTACCATGTCTTCTATGTTTAAGGTCAGATGGGACAACGAAGCTCCCCGAATCACTGTCGAAATATTTGATGAACCTACGAACTGCTATGAGATTGTCACTGATGGTGTAGAGGAGAAACCTTGGTTTCATGAGGTGAAAAGATATCTCAAAGCTCAAGAATACCCTGAGGGAGATTTAATCAATGACAAGAAATTCATGTGGATGTTCTCAGCCAAGTTCTTCCTAAGCAATGGGATTTTATACAAGCGCAACCATGATTCTACTCTGCTTCGTTGTATGGACAAGAAAGAAGCAGAGAAGATTATGGAGGACACACATGAAGGTATCTTCAGAACTCATTCTAGTGCACACACTATGGCCAAGAAAATTCTGAGAGCTGGTTACTATTGGTCGACTATGGAAACTGGTTGTCACCACCACTCGAGGACTTGCCATAAGTGCCAGATTTATGCCAATAAGGTTCACGTGCCTCCAATACCATTAAATGTCATGACTGCTCCATAGCCATTTGCAATGTGGGGTATTGACATGATCAGATAAATCAAGCCCATTGCACCTAATGGACACTGTTTCATTCTTGTCGCCATAGACTACTTTACCAAGTGGGTTGAAGTAGCTTCATTTACCTCAGTTACCAAGAATGTTGTAGCCCGGTTCATCAAGCATAACCTTATTTGTCAATACGGCATCCCTGAAAGGATCATCACTGAAAATGGTACCAACCTCAACAACTCTATGATTACTAAACTCTGCACACAGTTCAAGATCAAGCATCACAATTTTTCACCATACAGAGCTAAGATGAATGGCACAGTGGAAGCCGCCAACAAAAATATAAAGAAGATTATGCAAAAGATGGTGGTGACCTATAAAGACTGACATGAGATGTTACCTTTTGCTATTCATGGCTATCGTACCTCAGCATGAACATCAACTGGGGAAAACCCATTCTCTTTAGTCTATGGCATGGAGGTCGTCCTGCCTGTCAAAGTTCAAATTCCTTCTTTAAGAATTATGAAAGAATCAAACTTAGGCGAAGATGAATGGATTCAGACTAGATTGGATCAGTTGAATTTTATTGATGAAAAGAGACTGGCTGCAGTCTGTCATGGTCAATCGTATCAAAAACGTATGATCAAGGCATTCAACAAGAAGATCAAGCCTCGAGTATATCAGACTGGAGACTTGGTAATAAAGCACATCATTCTACCACAAGGTGATCCCAGGGTAAAATGGACTCCCACTCATGAAGGGTCGTTTGTTGTCAAGAAAGTATTCTCTGGCGGTGCTATGATGCTAACCACTACGGACGGTGAAGATTTCTCGTACCCTGTGAACACATATAGTAAAAAAATACCACGCATAAAGAATGAACGGCTAGGTTGACATACCTAGGCAAAAATAAGGGAATCTCGGTGAACCAAAAGGGTTCGGGAAAAATTAGGGGTATATACAAAAGATTGTACACCCGACAAGTTGAAAACCTGAAAGGGTGACTTGGGCAAAAAAGGGTATCTTGATGGATTGAAAACCCGAAAGGACGGTCCAGGAAAAAATTAGGGATTAAAGCGTACGATTATGTCGCGCTGGATCACTACAACCAACTTTATTACCAAGGTCAAAAGTTCAAATGGTACAAGATCAGTTCAATCAACTTCTTCTGACATCAAAGGATGAGACGTTCAAAGATATAGGGGCAATAGTGGTGTTGGAACCCAATGAGATCACTTCCACATGGCCATTTGTATTTGTTTTCACTTTGTATTCTTTTCATTTCACGACAACTTCCTCTTACTAGGATTTCCGTCTCTTTGTACAAAAACGCTTGTTTATGGGCAGATTATCAATACAAATATACTTTAAAGTGCAAACTTTTTGTTTTTTTTGTTTTGATTGCAAAGACGTCCAATGACTAAAATTGAATAAAAATATGCATATGAACATGATTAACTGTTAACAAATATACGCATAAGAATAGGAATAAATACCTACTCAAGGAGCCAGGATAACGCTCATGCTATCTATAAATCCCCACAAAGTAAATTCATACACAATTTTCTTTTGGAGTTACATTCTGTATGTCTCCCAGAAATTCTCTTCCCCAATTGAGTTTGGTCTTCCAAAACTGAAAGAGAAACCTTGCAAAGTTCTTCCCCAGAAGAATTTGTTTCCCCAGTGAAATATCCAGAATATCTTCCTCAACAGGGTTTATTTCCCTAACCGAATACAATCTCTCCAGCTTGAGTCTATTCCTTAGATAACTACACATCACTGACATAACTCCTCTTCTCCAGTAGAGTTGATACTATCCCCAGAGAGTTGCTGTAATACCTGGAATCCGACCAAAATATCAGTTAACTTTACTCTCCCCAGACAAATCGAAAGTTTAATCATCTCTTTTATCCCCACTCACGGTGTATAAGAATTAAATTCCCCAGTAGAGCAATGGTCGACTAAGGTTTCTGAACTCTACTCCCCAAGCAGAAATCAACATCCCATGCAGAGTTTCCTCAAAACAGCAAACATGAATCCCCAACGGAAGTATTCAAGACGAAATTGAAGATACACATACTCTTCATCCATAGCAATAGTCAGGGATTTATTTTCCCAAACAAAGATACATTTCAACAACATTCATACATCATGACATATGCAACATATAGCATAATATCATTTATTTGGAGAACATCATTAAACAATGCATTTAATATATCATGACATCGCACATAACTAAATCTCTACCTTTTCAGGAAAGATCAATCAACAAATGAATATCCTCAACTATCTACATAATCATACAAATTTCTCCAGAGACTAAAATCTGACAAGTATTTCCATCGAAGGCTTTCCCTATGGATTCATTATGAAGAATATCTCTCGAGACAAAATTAAGCTTGGATTCCTTCTGGTACTTATTGAAGTAGTAGTCGTCACATATTCCTTCATTACCTGTTGAAGTAGTAGTCATCATAGATTCCTTCATTACCTGTTGAAGTAGTAGTCATTATAGATTCCTTCATTACCTATTGAAGTAGTATTCGTCATAGATTCCTTCATTACCTGTTGAAGTAGTAGTCGTTATAGATTCCTTCATTACCTGCTGAAGTAGTAGTCGTCATAGATTCCTTCATTACCTGTTGAAGTAGTAGTCGTTATAGATTCCTTCATTACTTGTTGAAGTAATAGTAGTCATAGATTCCTTCATTACCTATTGAAGTAGTAGTCGTCATAGATTTCTTCATTACCTGTTGAAGTAGTCGTCGTCATAGATTCTTTCATTACCTGTTGAAGTAGTAGTCGTCATAGATTCCTTCATTACCTGTTGAAGTAGTAGTCATCATAGATTCCTTCATTACATGTTGAATTATTAGTCGCCATAGATTCCTTCATTATCCATTGAAGTAGTAGTTGCATGTATACTCTTTTCCAAATACATCTCTTAAATATCAAGTCAAGCACTAGACTTACCAACAGTCATTCTGGATGGCATCTATAAGCCCATCTCTGACAAATATTCATCACCTCTCCAAATGGCATCTTTAAGCCCATTCCAGACACAATCAACCAACAACGTTACTTCGCGCACCAAGGAGTAAAAATTTCTAGGCACCTAAGTGTTCAATCATCTTCCACCTTCAAGTTACGAATGGCGAGCATACCAATCTAACTCTTTAGGTTTAAGAAGATTGAACAGGGGAAGTTGTTGTACCCCAAAATTTTCCCTCTCTTTTCTCAAGATGTTTCTCACCAAATATCTCCAATGCTCAAGGGTTCTCAAGAGTTTGATCAGACAAGGTCACCTCCAAAGCACCGAGCCTCCAAATTAGGGTTTTTGACTGAGATTAACTGATAATTGAGACATGACCTGATGGCTTGAATCATAGTTTCAAGGACTCAAACACAACATGTTAACCTTATTTCATGGCTCAAATCATTTCTCAGGATCAAAGGTTTGATAGTTGAAATTTGGATCAACTGACGCAAAGTCAACTGGTACACAAAAAGTCAAACTTTGACTTTTTGGTTAACATTAAATTTCAAAGATCAAAATTCATCAAGACCTTCAAAAATATCAAACTTGATCATCAAGAATCAAGAAAATTAAGAAAGTCAACAAAAAGTCAAAGTTTCTAAAACTTAGAAATTTTCTGTGTTTTTACACTTGATAATTTCATTACTTCATGGCATTTTTTCCACCAAGATGCAAGATGATTCAAAGGAAACTTTCAACATGAAAGTTGTATATCTTGATGAATTCTACAACTTTGTATTAGAGGGTTGATCTCCAAAAATGCTTATATTTGAAGATATAATCCCATGAAGTCATGACATTTTTATCTAACACTTATAGAAATTTTCAACAGGTTTTGATCAGTTTTTATCTTAACTTTGATTTAGCCAAAATGGTCAACATGAAAGTTGTAGAAAATGTTTCAAGATTTCCGAAACATCCAAGAGCATGAATTTATCATACTTGAGCTAGGAGATCCAAAGGCATGAAGTTGGGCATCCATTCTTGAATTACAAGTCATTTTGGTGGAGAACAAATAATCCAATCTACACGCTATGCTGCATAATCTTGTTTTGCAGGCCTTCTAACTTGCAAATCTCACCATAATTTAATGTTTACACAAACTTTTGAGCTATGGTCCATTTGATTTAATCATTGTCCAAGTGATCTTTCCATTTTTGGCACAAAGCTAACATTGCCATTCTTGCAAAGTAGCTTTAATCACAAAGTCATCTCTTCTTGAGCCTATAACTTGTTCCTTCTACACACACTCAACACAGAAAATCAGACAAGAATGCTTAAAGTATCCAACAACTCTATGAAGCAAAGTACAAAGCATTGGAACTATGATCTTTAATCTTGCTTCATTTACAATCCAACCTAGCCACAACACGTGATCTTGAAAATATGATCAACCTTTATCTTAAAACCTATTGCCTATAAATAGAGAGATCATTTGAAAGATAGAAAGGGATGAGTAAGCTCCCAAAAACCCCTTTACTATAAAAAAACAAGGATTATCCACAAAACCTCCATTTTTGAGCTTTGAAGTCCAAATCTTTGAACCTCTCACACCTTCCAATTTCTGCCCAAAAAAACAATCCAAAAACTTCACATACATCATATAGAAGTTGTTCAAACACAAGAACAACTTCTGTAACATTACTATCACCATCTTCCAAACTCAAAAACAGTATCTTGCAACTTGACTTGGTTGGAGTGATTCAACAATTTTCAGCATAAAGGGAGGATCAGAACAACTTCAAGGAGGTCCAAAGAAGCTCAATCAATCACCACTTTGCACCCAGAAACATCCATACGTGTTCTAAAGTTTTCGCTTCAAGAGGTAAATTTTCTCAAACAGTAATATCTTTATTCATACATAATTTTCTTTTGCTTTCAAAAGGATACAACATGACATATTAAAGAGAAAACTTAGCAAAAAGGCAGGCCAAGGGCTGACACGGGTGCCTGTGTCACACGACACGGCCCGTGTCTGTTCAACTAGGTTGGAACTTTGGTAAAACAGGCAAGACAGGGGCTGACACGGGTGCCCGTGTCACATGACACGGCCCGTGTCAATTAGGCTGGAACAAAAAATATGCAGAGAGGCGTGGGCAGATGCTGACACGGGTGCCAGTGTCCGGCGACATGGCCTGTGTCAGCCTAGGCATGAGAAAATCCTGATTTGTTGACATTCTTGCTATGATTTTGGATCATTAAAGTTACTTTTAACATATTTCATTGCTTGGATATGGCCTAACACTATACAAAACCATTTTTTTCAAGATAAAACATTCAAGTTATTTTTTTCTAAAATAATAGAAACTACAAAACCTTTTCTATCAAAAAACCCTAAAAAAACAATTTCTTTTCACTTTACATTTTCTTGCGCATTTTACTATTTTGCATTGTAAATTATGTAATTGTCAAAGCCTTGTACTAGTAATTAGGGTTTATTTTTACTTGCCATCCCCATTTGTAATTTGTATCCCCATCCCCCAAAGTATTGTAATAGCGTAGGACATTTAAATTCCATAATTTATCGCTTTCCATTATTGTTAGTAGGTAGGGTTTGTATGGCAAGATCTTAAAATCAACCTTAGAAAATCCTAATTCAAGATAAAATACATGAAAACAAAAACACTTCGCACACTTGCACCTCTAGGGTAACCCACATTTGTTGCCTCAGATAAAAATAGTCATGTCCCTCGAACGTGGGATGTTTTATCAAAGACCCTCGATTACAAGATCGTAGTCCCTCAATGACCCTTTGGTGTTGCCTTTGGTAAACGATCTTAGACCCTTACGACGATTGCTAAGGTATCCTATAATGTTGCCTTCTATGACTATACGATGATCCACACTTGTCCCTTCACATTCAATGATAAGGTTTCTTATGAACTAATGGTAAGATAACACTATCTAAAGGAGGAGTAAAACAACAAAGAATTTTTGGGTTTTTAGTTCTCCCACCATATTACAACCCCCCTTTCGGGTTTTCAGTCCACCGGGATACCCTTTTTTGTGCAAGCCGCCTTTTCAGGTTTTCGACTTGCTGGGTGTACATTTTATATATATATCCCTAATTTTTGCCCGAACCATTTTTGTTCGTCGGGAGGCCCTTATTTTTTCCTAGGCCTATTAACCTAGCGGGTCTGTCTTATGCGTAGTATTTTTTAACTATGTCTGCATTCACAGGGTGTGGAAAATCTTCACCGTCCATGGTGGTAAATATCATAGCAGCGCCATAAAATATTTTCTTGATCACAAATGACCCTTCATATGTGGGAGTCCATTTTCCCCTAGGATCACCTTGTGGTAGGATGATGTGCTTTATTACCAAATCACCATCTTGGTACACCTGATGTTTGAATTTCTTATTAAAGGCCTTGATCACGCGCTTCTGATACATCTGACCATGACAAACAAATTCAAGCCTCTTTTAATCAATCAAATTTATCTGGTCAAGTCAAGTCTGGATCCATTCGTCTTCATCTAAACCTGCGTATTTCATAATACTCAGGGAAGGAATCTGGACTTCGACAGGTAAGACAACCTCCATATTGTAGACGAAAGAGAATTTGATTGCCCTAGTTGATGTATGTACTGAAGTGCGATAACCATGAAGAGAAAATGGTAGCATCTTATGCCAATCTTTGTACGTCACTTTCCTCTTTTGCAAAATCTTCTTGATATTCTTGTTGGCAGCTTCCACTGCACCATTCATCTTTGGTCGATACGGAGAAGAATTATGGTGTTTAATCTTGAACTACATGCAGAGTTCCGTGATCATAGTATTCTTAAGATTGGTACAATTATTTGTGATGATTATTTCAGGGATGCCATACTGACAGATAAGATTATGCTTGATGAACTGGGCCATAACATTCTTGGTAACGGAGGCAAACGAGGCTGCTTCTACCCACTTCGTGAAGTAATCAATAGCGACCAGGATGAAACAATTTCCATTAGAAGCGGTGGGATTAATCTATCCAATCATATCAATGCGCTACATCGCAAACGACCAAGGAGCGGTCAAGACATTCAAAGGAACCGAAGGCACATCTACTTTGTTATCATAAATATGGCATTTGTGGCAAGTTTTGGAATGAAGATAGCAATCAGTTTCCATGATAGACCAATAATAACCCACTCTTAGAATTTTCTTAGCCATCGTATGCCCACTAGAGTGAGTACCAAAGACTCCTTCATGCATATCTTCTATAATCTTCTTAGCTTCCTTCTTGTCTACACAATGAAGCAAAGTTGAATCATGATTGTGCTTGTATAAGATTTCGTTACTCAGAAAGAACTTGGATGAGAACCTCCTCAGGAATTTATTATCATTGATAGATGCCCCTTCAGGATACTCTTGAGCCTCGAGGTATCTTTTCACTTTGTGGTACCAAGGCTTTTCCTCTACTCCATCAGTATCAACTTCGTAGTAATGTTCTGGTTTGTCCAGTCTCTCTATAGTAATTCGAGGAGCTTCATTGTCCCATCTGACTCTGAACATAGATGACATGGTAGCCAATGCGTCTGCCAATTGATTATCTTCTCATGAAATATGTTTAAAAATAAGTTCTTCGAAGTACGAGATCAATGTCAATGCATGCTCTCGGTAAGGGATGAGATTTGGATGCTTCGTGTCCCATTCTCCCTTAATCTGACTAATCACCAGGGATGAATCCCCATATACATTCAAGAACTTGATTCTCATATCAATGGAAACTTTGATACCCATGATGCACGCTTCGTATTCGGCCATATTATTGGTACAATCAAAACATAATTTGGCGGCGAAGGGTGTATGGCAACCCTTGGGGGAGATAATTACAACACCAATGCCATTTACGAGTGTGTTAGAAGCTCCATCAAAAACCATAGTCCATTAGGATCCTGGTTCAGGTCCTTCATCCGGTCTAGGTTTTTCGTAATCAGTAACTAGCATGATATTCTCATCTTGAAACTCAACATTCATAGACTGATAGTTATCTACAACCTGATGAGCCAAATGGTCTGCCAGTATACTTCCTTTGATTTCCTTCTGTATTACGGTGGCAGAACTGACTTGGTGTTTTGCGTTTTATTGCAATTGTTGCGGATAGCAAGAGTCGCCACCGACTTTTCATTTATCCAATAAAGGAAAGGGTGAAAGAATAGGAAAGACCTTTTGAGATTTTTCTTGAGTTTGAGGGGTAGGTTACGAAAAGGGAAGGTGTTAGCACCCTTTTCTTCTGTAGTTATCTACGGGCTCTTAGTTGCTAGCTCACTTTGAAAATTCATTTTTTGAAAAGTGTTTGTTATGGGTTTTTAAAGTATATTTGAAAAGTTCCATAGTTTAGGAGAACTTTGTAATGATTCTCGTTTCTATACGAATGCATACAAAGTGTTGACTTTGAAAAATATTTCTTTTGAAAGTGTTGGTGTGTTTTTAAAAGATATTTTAGAAATGGTTGTGAGAAAGTAACTATGAATGTTCTACCTACTCAAAAGGGTCTTAGTTCTTTTCCTCCTCCTTTAGATGTTTCTATCTTACCATTTATTGATAAGAAGCCCTATCATTGGATGTGAAGGGACGAGCGTGGGTTGTAGTATAGTCATAGAAAGCAAATTATGAGACTCTTTAGCAATTGTCGTGAGGGACTAAGATCGTTTTTACTGAAGGTAACATCGAAGGGTCATCGAGGGACTATGATCCTTTTTTATCGAGGGTCTTAGCTAAAGCGTCCCACATTCGAGGGACATGACTATTTATTCGTAGGCAACAAGTGAGATTACCCTAGAGGTACGCGTGTGAAAAGTGTTTGATTGCATGCATTTTTGTCTTTGAGATTAGGGTTTTCTAACGGTTGATTTTATCTTGCAATACACACCCTAATTACTAACAATTTTATTAAAGCGATAAATTGCAGAAATTAAAATCCTACACTATTAAGTCACTTGGGGAATGAGGGTATAATTTATAAATGGGGATGAAATACAAGCCTAATTAAATTATTTTAACCATATTGAATAAATGAATAGCAATAAAAATATAAAGAGGAAAATAGTGTACAAAGAAATAAAAACAAACTTTATGCATTGACACATATCATTATACATCGACACATGCCACTTCTTGTTTCTGAAAAAATCAAAATCAACTCAGTATGAGTCGATACATAATGGTATGTGTCGACTCATTTCTTGTTTGTGTCGACACATTCGTGTTTTTTGTCGACTCATACACCTTTTGTCTCTCTGTATTGTTCATGGATAACAATATGCATCGATGCATAAGGCCTTGTATCGACTCATACCCTGTTCTGTAACTAAAATGAGTTGACTCATGTGAGTATGCATCGACTCATGCTGCAGTTTTTTTACCTCTAACATTATTCTATTGCATGTACAAGTCAATTCTCAACATATAATTGATAAGAATGAAGACTAGAATGTGGTTAGCTTCAAGGGAAATGATTACTACATTCTATCTTCACAAGTGAACCAATATTGACGCATGTATGAAAAATTAAAGGTCAAGAAGACTTACCTTGAGACTGCAATTTGTGTTTTGAGTCCGAACACCTTTCAAGATGCTGTGATGATCAGAATGGCTTCAGTGAACCTTCAGGAAGTTGCTCCAACCCTTAATTTGTATTGAAAGCTATTGAATCACTCCAACCCAGTCAAGTTAAACAATATTGTTTTTTGTTTGTGTTTGGAAGGTGATGATAATGGCACTACAAAAACTATTCTTGTGTTTGAACAAACTCTATGTGATGTGAAGTGTTTGGATAATTGGTTTATGGGAAAGCTTGCAAGGTGGAATAATGGGTCGGGGTTTTGTTTTTATGAATGAAGATAGAGCTGAATATGAGTAGAGGTTACAAAAAGTTTTGTTAGATTTTTCAGATTTATTTCTCTTTCTCTTTCAACAAAAACCTCTCTTTTCCTCCAAAAAACTCTTTCTTTATGTGTTGTGAAAGAAATTATTTATAGATGAAACAGACTGAAATTTGGGAGGGAAATATATAAGTTTTTTGAACTGTTTGGGTATACTGTTTTATTGCTTTTTAGATGCAGCCCTTATGAGCTAATTTTTTGCAAATATGGGACTGATATAGTGCAGGTTTCGACAGGGTTAGAGGCAGTATAGCAGGATTATTTTATAGCAATTTTGGAATGGAGTGGCAGCTTGGTGCAGGGATGGCTTTGTACTGGAAAGTAGACTGTTTTTTAACTTGGTTTTGGGCTAGTAGCAACAGGCTTGGACTTGGAAGCACATCTATTTTTGGGGCTTTTCAGGATAGCAACATTTGTAGCATGGTACAAGTCTGGTTTTGTGAACACGTTTATGCAGATTGTAACAAAGACAAGGCATATTTGTGGATAGCATGGTGGCAAAGTTTGAAGATTGGGTCAAAGGGAAAAGTTCAAACAAGACAAAGTTTAGGATTTTTAACTTGAAATTTTTAACTTAAAAATGCATCCTTGTTGTTTACTTGAAAGCTTGTAACAACTTGAATTGTCTTAAATTGTGGTGAAAAGATGTCATGAAATTAACATGTATAAAAACAACTTAGAAAAATTCCTAAGTCTTGCAAAGTTTGATTTTTAATTTTCTAGATTTCTTGATGATCAAACTTCATATTTTGAACATCTTGATGGAATGTGATCTTTGAAACTCAAATTTGATCAAAAAGTCAAAGTTTGACTTTTCAGTGTACATTTGACTTTTTTCAGCAGTTGACCAAATTTCATCTATCATTCCGTTGATATCGGGAGATGAATTTAAATATGAGATTAGGTCAAAATGATGTATTTGAATCCTTGAGATCATGTTTCGAACCAATAAGTCATGTACTAGGTCAAAAGTCAAAGATTGGCCATTCTCAGTCAAATCCCTAAGTTGGAGTTTCAATGCTTCAGAGATGATTTTGTCTAATCAATTCTTTGAGAATCCTTGAGCATTGGAGATCCTTTGTGAGGAATGTCTTTAAAAAGAGAGGGAAAATTTTGGGGTACAATAACTGCCCCTGTTCAATCTTCTTAAACCTGAAGAGTTAGATTGGCGGGTCCGCTATTCATGAATTGAAGATGGAAGATGATTGAACACTAGAGTGCCTAGAAATTTGCACTTGATGATGTGTTAGTTGATTGTGTCAGGAATGGGCTTAAAGATTCCATTTAGAGAAGTGATAAATTATTTGTTGGAGATGGTCTTGCAGATACCATCCAGAGTGACTGTTGGTAGAAGTATCAGAATAAATCTTTGGTCGATTTATACTGAAACAATAGATGTCTTTTGCCTATTTTTAATTGGAAGAAGTAAATCTAAACCAAAAGAGGTTTTTTGTTTGGCGACTTCACTGAGAAAATAATCTTAACCAGAAGAGGTATGTTGATTTCCTGTCATTAACTAGTAGAGATGAACCTATCCAGAAGAGGTCTATTGTTCGCTTATCTTTAACTGGAAGAAGTAAATATAACCAGAAGAGGTATTTGTTTGATCTGTTGAATTTTCCTACAAAGAAGAGGGTTAGTTGCATGCAGATGTATGCATGGCACTATGATGTTCTCAAAATAAATGAGATTTTGTCGTATGCACTTGTCATGTATGTAATATGATGTATGAATGTGAAATATTGTTGAAGTGTATCTTTGTATTGAAAATAAATCCTTGACAAATGCTGGAGAGCTTTGAGAAGTTATATCCTGGACTGCTGTTTGGGATGAAGAGTATGCACATCTTCAGACCTTGTTTAAATGTTTCCGTTGGGTATTCATGTTTTGTTGTTTGAGGAAAAATCCGCTGGGGAACAATGATTTTGGCTCTTTGCTTGAGGAAACTCTGCGAGGAGTGTTGATTTCTGCTTGGGGAATAGAGTTCAGGAGTTGTCCATTACTCTACTGGGGAAATATATTTGATTGAGGAGAGTGAAAGTTAGTTGTTATCTGGTCGAAATCCAGGTTTTGTTGCAACTTTCGACTTGCTGGGGATAATAAAGTTAAATGTTATCTGGTCGTATTCCAGGCTTCGTAACAACTTACTGGGGAAGATGAAATTAACTATTATCTGGTCGGGTTCCAGGCTTCGCAGAAATTACTTAGAAAAATGAAGTTTAACTGTTATCTGGTCGGATTCCAAGCTTCGCAGTAACTTATGAAGTTAAACTGTTATCTGGTCGAATTCCAGGTTTTGCAGAAACTTGCTTGGGAGTATGAAGTTAACTATTATCTGTTAGGATTCCAGACTTCGCAGCAACTTAGATGAAATTAACTGTTATCTGGTCGCATTCCAGGCTTCGCAAAAAATTTCTCGGGAGGATGAAAGTTAACTATTATCTGGTCGGATTCCAGGCTTCGCAGCAACTTACTTGAAAGGATGAAGTTAAATTTTATCTGGTCGAATTCCAGGCTTTGCAACAACTTTTAAGGTTAAACTGTTATCTGGTTGAATTCCAGGCTTCTCAGCAACTTAGGAAGTTAAACTGTTATCTGGTCGGATTCTAGGCTTCACAGTAACTTGCTTAAAAGGATGAAGTTATCTGTTATCTGGTTGGATTCCAGGCTTTACATTAACTTTCTTAGATAGATGAAGTTAATTTCTATCTGGTCGGATTCCAGGCTTCACAACCACTTACTGAAGTTAAATTGTTATCTGGTCGGATTCCAGGCTTTACAACAACTTAGATGAAGTTGAACTATTATCTGGTCAGATTCCAGGTTTCATAGTAACTTGCTTGAAAGGATAAAGTTAACTGTTATCTGGTCGGATTCAAGGCTTCGTAATAACTTGCTTGAATAGTAACAACTCCATTGGGTATTACAATGACTCTACCTAGGATTAAGGGATTTTATCCATTGATTTGTGATAGTCTGAGGGGCCAACTCAAGCTGGGGAATTTTTAGTTTGTTGGGGAAATAAACCCTGTTGAAGAAAATATTTTGACGACCTACTTATGAAGTGAATTCTTTAGGGAGAACTCCACAAGGCTTCTTTTTAAGACCAACTCAGCTGGGGAAAGGGTTTTCGAGAGAGTGGAACTCTGGCTGGGGATTACATGGATCCGTCTCTGTGGGGATAATTTTATTGAAGTATCTTTGTGGGGATATCCTAAATCCTTAAGGAGATTCTTGTTACTGTTTTTATGTGTACATTTGTTAATAGTTTAATCATGTTTATATGCATATGTTCATTCAATTTTAGTCATTGGAAACTTTTTCACTCAAAACAGAAAAAACAAAAAGTTGCACTTCAAAGTATATTTGTATTGATATTTTCCTATAAACAGGCATTTTTGTACAAGAGACAGAGATCCTAGTAAGAGGAAATCATTGAAAGAATGAAAGGATTACAAAGTGAACACAAAAATAATAGCCCTGTGGAAATGATCTCAGTGGGTTCTAAATTCGCTATTGCCCCTATGTCTTCAAACATCATCTCTTGCCGTTGAAATAAGTCGATTGAATTGATCTTGGACCTTAGTAATAAAGCTGTCTGCAGAGATCTAACGGGACATAGTCGTACGCTTTAATCCATAACTTTTGCCTGGACCGCCCTTTCGGGTTTTTGGTCCACCAAGATACCCATTTTTGCCCAAGCCTCCCTTTCGGGTTTTCGACTTGCAGGGTGTACAATATTTTGTATATATCCCTAACTTTTGCCCGAACCCTTTTGGTTCTCAGGGTGCCTTTGTTTTTGCCTAGGTATGTCAACCTAGCAGGTCATTCTTTATGCGTAGTATTTTTTGACTATGTTCGCATTCACATGATGCGGGAAATCTTCACCTTCCATAGTTGTTAGCATCATGGCACTGCCAGAGAATACTTTATTGACAACAAATGGTCCTTCGTAAGTGGGAGTCCATTTGCCCCGGGGATCACCTTGTGGTAAAATGATGCGCTTTATTACCAAGTCGACAGTCTGATACACTCGAGGCTTGATCTTCTTATTTAAAGCTTTGATCATACGCTTTTGATACATTTGACCATGACAAACAACAACCTGTCTCTTCTCGCTAATCAAGTTCAACTGATCCAATCTAGTCTGAATCCATTCGTCTTCGCCTAAGTCTTCTTCTTTTATAATCCTTAGAGAAGTAATCTGAACTTCGACAGGAAAGACAACTTTTATGCCATAGACTAAAGAAAATGGGGTTGCCCCGGTTGACGTTCGTGCCGAGGTACGATAGCCGTGGAGAGAAAATGGTAGCATCTCATGCCAATCTTTGTAGGTCATCACCATCTTTTGCACAATCTTCTTTATGTTTTTATTTGCATCTTCCACTGCGCCATTCATCTTAGGTCTGTACAAAGAAGAGTTGTGATGCTTGACTTTGAACTGCATGCAGAGTTCAATAATCATAACATTGTTGAGATTGGTTCCATTGTTAGTGATGATCCTTTCGGGGATACCATAATGGCAGATGAAGTTATGCTTGATAAATCGAGATACAATGTTCTTTGTGACTGAAGCATATGAGGCAGCTTCGACCTATTTGGTGAAGTAGTCAATAGCAATAAGGATGAAACAGTGTCCATTGGAAGTACTGGGTTTGATCTCTCCAATCATGTCAATTCCCACATTGTAAATGACCACGAAGCAGTCATGACGTTCAAGGGAATTGGAGGTACATGGACCTTGTCAGCATAGATCTGACACTTATGGCAAGTCCTCGAGTGATGGTGACAATCAGTTTCCATTGTCAACCAATAGTAACCAGCCCTTAGAATCTTCTTGGCCATACTCTATCCACTAGAGTGAGTCCCAAAGATACCATCACGCGTGTCTTCCATGATCCTCTCAGCCTCCTTCTTGTCCATACACCAGAGTAGAGTAGAGTCATGGTTGCGCTTGTACAGGATTCCATTTCTTAGGAAGAATTTGGCTGAAAATATTCGCAAACATTTCTTATCATTGATGGAAGCTCCTTTAGGATACTCTTGTGCTTCAAGATATCTCTTTATCTCATGATACCATGGCTTCTCTTCGTCGGTGTCAAGCTCATAACAGTGCACATGTTCATCAAATCTTTCAATTGTAATCCTAGGAGCTTCATTGTCTCAATTGACCTTGAACATAGATGACATTATTGCTAGGGAATCTGTCAGCTGGTTTTCTTCTCTTGGTAAGTGTTCAAAAGTAACCTCCTCAAAGTATGGGATCAAAGTTAGCACAAGCTCTTTGTAAGGAATCAAATTATGATGTTTTGTATCCCACTCCCCCTTAACTTGACTGATTACTAGAGCAGAATCTCCATATACGTCCAAGAACTTGATTCTTAAGTCGATGGTAGCCTTTAGACCCAAGATGCACGCCTCATACTCAGCCATGTTTTTTGTACAGTCGAAGAAAAGTCTAGCAGTGAAAGGTGTATGTAAACCTTCGAGAGAAAAAATCATAGCACTAATTCTGTTACCCAAAGCATTGGAAGCCCCATCAAAAACCATAGTCCATCGGGATCCTTGTTCAGGTCTGTCATACGGTCCAGGCTTTTCGTAGTCAGTTACTAGCATGATATTCTCGTCCGGGAATTCAAAGTTCATGGATTGGTAGTCTTCAATAGCTTGATGTGCTAAATGATCCACCAGCATACTTCCTTTGATTGATTTTTATGTAGTGTATTGGATATCATATTCAGTCAAAATCATTTGCCATCTAGCTATTCATCCGGAGAGAGCTGGCTTTTCGAAGATATACTTGATAGGATCCATCTTAGAAATCAACAAAGTGGTGTGAGTTAACATATATTGTCTTAGCCGGCGAGCAACCCATGCCAAAGCACAACAAGTTTTCTCGAGCAATGAATATCTGGTTTCACAGTCGGTAAACTTTTTGCTAAGGTAGTATATTTCATGCTCTTTTCGGCCAGACTCGTCATGTTGGCCCAACACGTACCCCATTGAATTCTCTAATACGGTCAAGTACATAATCAAAGGTCTTCCTTCAATTGGAGGCATCAAAATGGGAGGTTCTTGTAAGTATTCCTTGATCTTGTCAAAGGCTGCTTGTCAGTCGTTGTTCCATCTGACTACTTGATCTTTCTTCAAGAGTTTGAAGATTGGCTCACAAGTAGCAGTTAGGTGAGATATGAATCGATAAATGTAGTTAAGTCGACCCAAGAAACCTCTGACTTCCTTCTCAGTGAGGGGAGCTGGATTTCTTGTATGGCTTTAACCTTCACAGGATCAACTTGAATGCCTTTGCTACTGACGAAAAACCCTAAGAGTTTTCCAGATCTTACCCCAAAGGTGCATTTGTTAGGATTCAGCCTTAGCTTGTATTTCTTCAACCTCTCAAACAAATTATGAAGATGATCAAGGTGTTGTTCCTCAATTTGCGACCATGCAATTGTATCATCAACATAGACTTCTATCTCATGATGGATCATGTCATGGAATAGGGCTACTATAGCTCATTGATAGGTTTCCCCTGCATTCTTCAAACCGAAAGGCATGACCTTGTAACAAAAAGTGCCCCACTGTGTGACAAAGGTGGTCTTCTCCATGTCCTCGGGATCCATCTTGATTTGATTGTACCAGAGAAGCCATCCATGAAAGAGAAGACTTTGTATTGAGCTGTGTTATCGACCAAGACATCAATGTGCGGTAGTGGGAAATCATCCTTGGGGCTTGCCCTATCCAAATCTCTATAGTCTATGCACATACGGACCTTTCTGTCCTTCTTTGGTAAGGGAACCACATTTCCCACCCATTAGGGATAGTATGTTACTGCCAAAAAACCTACATTTAATTACTTCATTACTTCGGCTTTTATATTTTCAGACATGTCAGGCCGCATACGACGAACTTTCTGCTTGATTGGAGGACAATCTTCCTTTGTCGGTAGATGATGAACTACAATGTCAGTATTAAGCCCCGACATATCTTCATATGACCAATCAAACACCTCAACATGGTCGTGCAACATCTGGAGCAATCTGCTTTTGATACCGTTTTCCAAGTTAGCACAGATCTTGACTTCTCTCTTGTCTGTCTTAGTACCTAGGTTGATTAATTCAACTGGCTCCTCATGAGGTTTAATGTCTTTCTCTTCTAGCATCAGAAGTTTGGCTAGTTCCCCTGGTATTTCACAATCTTCTTCGCCTTCATCTTCAGCTTGGTAGATTGGATGTGCAAAGTCATAGCTGGCAATAGCAGAGTCGTTGGCAATGAGATCCGGAATGGATGAGGATCTGCAAGTGTGTGTGTGTGTGTGTGCATGTAAGATACATGGCTATTTTGAAAATTCAAATAAGAAAAAGAAAGACAATGAGCACAAAATTTGAATCCAAAAGGTCCAATGTTTTTTCATTAAATGATTATATGGCATATGAAAATGAACAAACCGTTAACAAATGGACCATGATGCCCCAGGTAAAGAACATGGTTTAAAGTAATTCTTTGGAATTAAATTACAGACAAAGTTCTTGAATTGGCAAACAGTAAGTGGTAATTACTCCTCGCTAAAGGAGATGGGAATGAAATTATTTGCACGTCAATTTTCGAGTCCTTCTCTGGAAGTCAGGTAGATCTATTCATTAAAGTCGCAGTCATCCTCAGATTCTTCAATAGCATTCACTCCATGATTACCAATGCGGAGAGGTGGTTTTCCTATGCGAGCACGTCTGACCTCCTTTTGAGCTTTGGCAGTGAAACCCAACCCAAACTTGTCTGCTTTGAAAGGAATGTCAGGGAGTTGTACCCTATTTGTATTGCTTCCGTCTTCAATCACAGCGCGAGCATATTTAAGTGAAACCATCCTTGGCACAACTTCATCGGCTTTTGGAGTGTCAGAAGAGATTTTGGTGGCGGAAACCATAGGAGGGACCACTTCGAAGGCTTGACATGGAGTTTCTATGAACTCGACGTCCATCTCGACATACTTAAACGAATTTATGTGGCTAACCATGAACTCTTCTTCACCACAAATAGTAACAATCTTACCCTTGGTTGGATATTTCAACCTTTGGTGAAGGGTGGACGTCACTGCTCCTGCCCCATGTATCCAAGGGCGTCCAAGTAAATAAGAGTAAGCGGGTCGGATGCCCATCACATAGAAAGTAGAATTGAAAACTTTTGAACCAACTTTAATAGGGAGATAAACTTATCCAAGTACCATCCTCTTGGATCCATCAAAAGCCCTCACAACTATGTCACTTGGTTTTACAACGGGCCTTCGCAATCTAACCAGTACAAGGCACCTTTGGGTAGAACATTTAGAGAGGAACCGGTATCAACCGGGACATGTTCTAGGGTAGTTTCTTTGCATTCAATAGAGACATGAAAAACCTTGTTATGATTCCTTCTAACTAGTGTCAAGTCAGCATCAGAGAACCCTAATCCATTGTCGGCAGTCAGACTCACCATACAATTTTCAAATTGATCGGGTGTGGTCTCTTGAGGAACATGCACTTTATTCAAAAATTTGATTAAAGTTTAGGCACGAGCATCGGAACAAAGAAACAAAGACATCATAGAGATTTTGGAGGGGGTTTTCCCTAGTTGCTCTACTATCTTGAAATCACTCTTTTTTATAACCTTCAAGATTTCCTCCATTTCTTGGGTGGAAGGTTCCTCAACAGCAATGTCTTTGGCAGGTGCCCCTATCCCAGCAGGCTCAATTACGTTCTCTTTACCCCTAGTGTCAATACCAGGCTTATCAATGGTAATGCCGATATGTGTCGTTGTAGTAGTTGGAGGTGAAATGTTAGGAGAGAAGATTCTCCCCGTCCTTGTCACCTTGCTAGAACCAACAATATTGGTAACGTCATCAGCATTGTCTTCATTGATCTAGGAGTCTTGCTTAATTCCATGATAGTAAACTTCAGCACCGTAATTCCAAGGGACTGCTTTGTCGGAGGAGTAAGGAGTCGGCCAAAGAGTAGTAATTATCAAAGGAGAAATCGTTGGTTTGTTGGAAATCCTAATAGGACCCTTTGAAGAGATCCCAAGAGGCTTGTTGGAAATTGTTATGATGGAAATGTATTCATCTTTATCGGTCAAACTTTTGATGGACTAAGTTCTTTAAAATAGGATCTCATGACTATTTATCAGGCGTTGAACACCTTCTTTTAGCCATTTGCATCCATTAAGTTGTTCAGCATAACAATTACAATCTTTCAAATAGCTAGGGAAAACCCCATCTCTCAGCAAATTTTCTTTAACAATGTCCAGTGGTGTAGTCAAATCTTCAACCGAGGAAACAAAAACAATGTCTTCAATTGCACCGACACCTTTGCCATGATTTGGCATTGGTGCAGTTATAACATTTAGAGTTGTAGGTGGATCAAACTCAATAGTTTTATCGTCGATAAGATCTTGAGTCTTGTTTTTTAGAGCCCAACATTGACCAGTATCATGCCCAGAGCTATTAGAGTGATAGGCTCATTTGGCGTTGGGATTGTATTTCAGAGATGAAATATTGGGATTTGATGGTGGATCACGCAATGTTACCAAGTTAGCCTTCAACAGATGTTGCAAGGCTCGGGACAGTGACATGTTAATCCTTGTGAATTATCTTCTTGGAACCTCGGGTCTTTGATGGTTGGCTTGTTATGGTCTTTGAGAAGAGGGTGGATTAGAGATCAAAACTACATTTACAGATTGACGATGGTTTTTCTTGACATAGCCCCTTGACCCATACACGACATTGTTTTCCTTCTTTCCAGTAAATGGTTTTTTCATAACATTAGAGGTGGAGGCCATGGGTATCTTCCCGCTTTTGACCCTTTCACTAGTCAGGATTAATTCAGTGAAACCAGATGATGAGCTCCCAATTAGCAAATTGAAAAATGGTCCATTTAATGTTCCCATTAACATATCCACCAGCTCCCTATCATTCAATGGTGGTTGTACCCTACCTTCTAGGTCTCTCCACTTCTGCGCATATTTTTTGAAACCTTCGTTGGAACCCATCGTCATTCCTTGCAACTGAACCCTAGTTGGCGCTAGATCAACATTATACTGATATTGGAGGTAAAAAGAAGTGGCCAAATCTTCCCAAGTATGAATGTTAGAACCCTCCAACTGGTAAAACCACTCTAACTGAGTCCCAGACAGACTCTCTTGAAAGAAATGCACCCCACAACTTCTTATCAGTGGTATGTGGTTGTATTTTGCAGACGTAGGATCTCAAATGTAGCTCTGGGAATGACACACCGTCATACTTAGCAAATATTGGAATCTTGAATTTGTGGGGAATGACTACCCCAGGAACCAAACCTAAATCACCAAAATCTAGGCCAGGCACAACTTGAATTTCCATAGCATTCAATCTATCCTCCAGTTGCTTATACTTGTCCTCAACGGGTAGATACTGCTCGTCAAAATAATCTTCATCCTCAGAAGCTTGATTGTTTGCAACCCTAGCATGAGTGCTTCTTGCATCTTCATTCTGATTCTCATCCTCCTCGGAGGAGTCTTCTTCCACTTGAACCTGTCGGACGGGACCCTTGAATCTCTTCCCCATGTTAATTACGGCTTTCTTCTTTGTTTTCTTCTTCGTAACCAACAATGACATCAGTTCTTGCTGCCCTTTGGCCAAAGTGAGCAAGGTTTCTTGAAATTGAGAATTTTGTGTCTGCAAGTCTTTCACAACCTGCTCGAGATCCATCTTATTGAAATAAACAGTAGAAAGATGAGGAAACCTGTGTCGGAAAACTTGCTTATGTTATGATGCATGTGATGCAGATGCAAATGATTTCAAGGACTTCTAAGATTTAAATTTGTTTAGACAAATAGGGAAAAACATTAATTGTATTAATAAGTTCAAACAGTTACAAGAATGCCTCTTGGGATTACAAGGAAGAAGCAAAAATAATACAAAATAAACTCAAAAATGACTCAAGCTTCCCATGAGCGCATCCTTTTTGGTGCAATGTAGACATTCAAACTCCGCTCTTCATGAAGTTGTCTCGTGAGCTCTAAAACCTTCTTCTCGCTTGCGTAGAACCGAGTTTCAAAGGTGTCTCGCTCCCCTTTGAGTTGAATCCATGATCTTTGCAGCTCCTCGAGAGTAGTAGGCATGTCTAGATGACGAATAGTGTAGGGAACATCTCCCTCAGCAATAGGCTCCATGATGATAGGTAGGATGGCCTCATAAGGAATAATGAGGTTTTGAGTGCAAGCTTGCACCCACTTGAGATAATGCTCCAAAGGAATGGAGTTATTATGCCCCAATGTCTTGCTATCAACTTTGCTCACCATGCCCCAAGCTCGTCTGAATCTCTGACGATAACCTTGGACATCGTTCTCATAGTCAAATGCAATTCTTTTGACAAGTGCATCCTGAGGACCATCCCTCCTAGCATACCAAAAATTTCACAAATCCAAACAAGGATTATAGGTGATTCCTCCCCTAATTCCAAGGAGAGGGACATTAGGGAATTCCCTATAACGGTCAATGATGATAACGTCCTCCAAAGATCGAGAACACCAATGAATATCCGAATGCATGAGTGACATCAACCTATTAGACCATCTCATGCCTTGATCATTATTTAAAATAGATCGAGGTAGGTGCGAAATAAACCACCCAACCAACAAAGGAGTGAAACATATAATAGTTCCCCTTCTCTTCATGGTGTGAGTGTGAAGAGAATGCAAGATATCTCCAAGCAAGGTAGGCATCGGGTTACGAGATAGAATTTTTTTGACCGTATTCACATCTATGAGTTGGTCCGGGTTAGGAAACAATACCATCCCATAGATAAGAACAGCCAACACTTATTCAAAATCTTGAAAATCCAGAGCCTCCCAAAATTGTTGAGCCTTTTCAACCAGAAACTTGGCTAGAAATCCTTTAACACCACTTCTTGTTTCCCAATTTTCCATAATATTGGACCATTGCAAATGTAAAGCTTGAGCAATCTCCTCATGTCTTGTTTCTCTCTCAAAACTAATAAAGGGTATTTGATCAAGTATAGGCATCCCCAATAGTTGATAAAATCCTTCCATGGTAGGCACTAGTTGGTAATCAGGAAATGTAAAGCAATGGTGCTTAGGATCAAAGAATTAGAAAAACACATGTACCATATCCTCTTCAAAGTTTGTGGTAACCAAGTTGATGAGACGACCGTACTTCTTGGTGAACAGAGAATTGTTGGGAACCCTTGATGCTAAATCCTTGAGTTGAGGAGGCACTCTCACAAGGTTGATTCAAATGGTGTTTCTTCGTGCGGAAGCCATTTCCTACAAAACAACACAAAGATAATTCCCAAAGTCCTTGAAATGGTTAGTGCAAATGCAATGGTATGATTTAATGATGTTATGTACAAGTAAACACATACACACAAAGCAAATAAGTCCTTAGATTTAGGCTTTCATGAGGTTCATAGGTAAGTACCCTCTTGAAGTTTACTTGGTTCAACCTGTCCTAGAAAGTAACCGGGTTCTAGGGGATCTCAATATCATTTATGTTTCTCCATTGGGAATTGTTTCAGCGCAATCCTCTTTATTAGCGACCAAAATATCCCAAAAGTACGATCTCAATGAGCGTAGTATCGAGTATCAACCAACTTCGGACAACACCAAAGTCGGATATCTCACTACTTCCTAATGGCCAAGTTGTTCAATTAAAGGTTTGTTAGTGCTTCATGAAATCACACAACGACCCCGTATTCTCCTTAATTCTCCATAATGGATACCGGTACCCATAAATGTGTCACACTAGCATAGTTATTGTCTCAACCATATTGGTCTATGCTGTACAGTCTCCATAATTTTTGCTATTTACCTAATGATGTTCCCAAATCCGGTAGAGAATCAATACAAACCCAAACAAGGACCCATAAATGTAAAGAAAACAAATCAAACAATGAAAGTACTTAAAGGTGATCTAGTTCTATGGTAACCCCAATTTTTAAAACCTTCTCCAGCAGAGTCGCCAATTCTGTAATATGGTGGGAGAACTGACTTGGTGTTTTGGGTTTTACCGCAATTATTGCGGATATCAAGAGTCGCCATCGACTTTTCTTTTATCAATAAAGGAAAGGGTGAAAAGAACAGGAAAGACCTTTTGAGAATTTTCTTGAGTTCGGGGGATAGGTTATGAAAAGGGAAGGTGTTAGCACCCTTTTCATTCGTAGTTATCTACGGGCTCTTAGTTCCTAGATCAATTTGAAAATGCTTTGTTTGAAATGTGTTTTTAATGGGTTTTGAAAGTATTTTTGAAAAGTGCCATCGTTTATGCGAACTTTGTAATAATTCTCGTTTCTATAAGAATGCATACAAAGTGTTGACTTTGAAAAATATTTCTTTTAAAAGTGTTGGTGTGTTTTTGAAAGATGTTTTGGAAATGATTGTGAGCAAGCAAATATGAATGTTCTACCTACTCAAAAGGGTCTTAGTTCTTTTACTCCTCCTTTAGATGTTGCTATATTACCATTGATTGATAGGAAGCCCTATCATTGGATGTGAAGGGACGAGCGTGGGTTGTAGTATAGTCATAGAAAGTAACTTATGAGACGCTTTAGAAATTATCATGAGGGACTAAGATCTTTTTACCGAAGGAAACATGGAAGGGTCATTGAGGAACTACAATCCTTTTTTATCGAGGGTCTTTGCTAAAGCGTCCCACATTCGAGGGACATGACTATTTATTCGTAGGCAACAAGCGAGATTACCCTAGAGGTGCGCCTGTGAAAAGTGTTTGATTGCATGCATTTTTGTCTTTGAATTAGGGTTTTATAATGGTTGATTTTATCTTTCCATACACACCTTAATTACTAACAATTATATTAAAGCGATAAGTTGTGGAAATTAAAATCCTACGCTATTACATCACTTGGGGGATGGGGGTACAATTTACAAATGGGACTGAAATACAAGGCTGATTAAATTATTACAACCATATTGAATAAATGAAAAGAAATAAAAATATAAAGAGGAAAATAGTGTACAAAGAAAGAAAAACAAACTTTATGTATTGACACATATCCTTATGCGTCGACACATGCCACTTCTTGTTTTTGAAAAAAATCAAAATCAACTCAGTATGAGTCAATACATAATGGTATTGTGGACTCATTTCTTGTTTGTGTTGACACATTCTTGCTTTGTGTCGACTCATACACCTTTTGTATCTCTGTATTGTGCCTAGATAACAGTATGCATTGATACATAAGGCCTTGTATCGACTCATGCCCTATTCTGTAACTAAAATGAGTCGACTCATGTGAGTATGCATCGACTCGTGCTGCAGTTTTTTACCTCTAACACTGTTCTATTGCATGTACAAGTTAGTTCTCAACATATAATTGATAAAAATGAAGAGCTAGCATATGGTTAGCTTCAAGGGCAATGGTTACTACATTCTATATTCATAAGTGAACCAATAATGACGCGTGTATGAAAAATTCAAGGTCAAGAAGACTTACCTTGAGACTGCAATTTGTGTTTTGAGTCTGAATACCTTTCCAGATGTTGTGATGATCATAATGGCTTCAGTGAACCTCTAGGAAGTTGCTCCAACCCTTATTTTGTATTGAAATATGCTGAATCACTCTAACCCATTCAAGTTGTACAATAATGTTTTTTTTTTGTGTTTGGAAGGTGATGATAATGGCACTACATAAACTATTCTTGTGTTTGAACAATCTCTATATGATGTGAAGTGTTTCGATAGTTGTTTTATGGGAAAGCTTGCAAGGTGGAATAATGGGTTGAGGTTTTATTTTTATGAATAAAGATAGAGCTGAATATGAGTAGAGGTTATAAAAAGTTCTGCTAGATTTTTCAGATTTCTTTCTCTTTCTCTTTCAACAAAAACCTCTTTTTTCCTCCAAAACTCTCTCTCTCTTTGTGTGTTGTGAAACAACTTATTTATATATGAAATGGACTAAAATTTGGGAGGGAAATAGATAAGTTTTTCAACTGTTTGGGTATAATGTTTCATTGCTTTTTAGATGCAGCTCTTATGTGTAATTTTGTGCAATTATGGGACTGATATAGTGCTGGTCTGGATAGGGTTAGAGGCAGCATAACATGACTGTTTTGTAGCAGTTTTGGAGTGGAGTGGCAGCTTGGTGCAGGGTTGGCTTTGTACAGGATAGCAAACTATTTTTTAAGATGGTTTTGGGCTAGTAGCAGCAGGCTTGGACTTGGAAGCATATATGTTTTTGGGGCTTTTCTGGATAGTAACATTTGTAGCATGATACAAGTCTGGTTTTGTATACAGATTTATGCAGCTTGTAACAAAGACAAGGCATATTTGTGGATAGCATGGTGGTAAAGTTTGAAGATTTAGTAAAAGGGAAAAGTTCAAACAAGACAAAGTTTAGGATTTCTAACTTGCAATTTTTAACTTAAAAATGCAGCCTTGTTGTTTACTTGAAAGCTTGTAACAACTTGAATTGTCTTGAACTGTGGTGAAAAGATGTCATGAAATTAACATGTATAAAAATAACTTAGAAAAATTCCTAAGTCTTGCAAAGTTTGATTTTTGATTTTCTTGATTTCTTGATGATCAAACTTTATATTTTGAATGTCTTGATGAAATGTGATCTTTGAAACTCAAATTTGATCAAAATGTCAAAGTTTAACTTTTCAGTGTACAATTGACTTTTTTCATCAGTTGACCAAATTTCATCTATCAATTTGCTGATCTCGGGAGATGAATTGAAATATGCGATTAGGTCAAAATGATGTACTTGAATCCTTGAGACCATGTTTTGAACCAATAAGTCATGTACTAGGTCAAAAGTCAAAGATTGGTTATTTCAATCAAAACCCTAATTTGGAGTCTCAGTGCTACGAAGATGATTTTGTCTGATCAATTCCTTGAGAATCCTTAAGCATTGGAGATCCTTTGTAAGGAATGTCTTGAAAAAAGAGGGCAAATTTTAGGGTACAACACCTTCTGAATAGTGTATTAAATGTCGTATTCTGTCAAGACCATTTTCTATCTTGCTATTCTTCTGGAGAGAGCGGGTTTCTCGAATATATATTTTATTGGATCAATCTTAGAGATAAAAAAAGTAGTAGGAGTCAACATATACTGTCTTAGTCGGTGAGCAGCCCATGCCAAAGCACAACAAGTTTTCTTGAGCAATGAGTATCTTGTTTCACAGTCGGTAAACTTTTTGCTATGGTAGTATATTGCATGGTCTTTTCGACCAGACTCGTCATGCTGCCCCAATACACACCCCATTGAGTTCTCTAATACTGTCAAGTACATGATCAGAAGTCTTCCTTCAACTGGTGGCATTGGAATCAGATGTTCTTGGAGGTACTCATTGATTTTATCAAAGGATATTTGACAATCGTCATTCCATTTTACTACCTGGTATTTCTTTAGTAACTTGAAGATCGGCTCACAGGTAGCGGTCAAATGGGAAATAAATCTAGAAATGTAGTTCAATCTCCCTAGGAAACCTCTGACTTCCTTCTCAGTATGGGGAGCTAGCATTTCTTGAATAGCTTTAACCTTGGCGGGATCAATTTCAATACCTTTACTACTGACGACAAAACGTAGGAGTTTACCGGATCTTACCCCAAAGGTGCACTTGTTTGGATTCAACCTTAGCTTATATTTCTTCTACCTCTCAAACAGCTTGTGCAAGTGATCAAGGTGCTCTTCTTCAGTCTGAGACCTAGCTATCATGTCATCAACGTAAACCTCTATTTCATGATGGATCATATCATGAAAAAATCTACCATAGCACGCTGATACGTTGCACCATCATTTTTCAAACCAAAAGGCATAAATTTGTAATAGAAAGTGCCCCACTGTGTGAAAAAAGCGGTCTTCTCCATATCTTCAGGTGCCATCTTGATTTGATTATAACCAGAAAAACCATCCATGAAGGAAAATACTTTGTGCTGAGCAGTGTTGTTAACCAGAACATCAATGTGTGAAAGTGGAAAGTCATCTTTAGGGCTTTCCCTAATCACATCTTTGTAGTCTATACATATACGCACCTTACCGTCCTTCTTAGGCACTAGTACTACATTTGCAACCCACTGAAGATAGGACGTAACAACTAAGAAACCTGCATTGAACTGCTTCATAACTTCAGCCTTGATCTTTTCATACATCTCGGGACGCATACAATGAACCTTCTGCTTTATAGGAGGACAAACTTCCTTCATCGGTAGACGGTGAACCACAATATCACTATCAAGCCTTGGAATGTCTTTGTACGACCAATAAAAGATCTCAACATAGTCACACAACATCTTGATTAATCTCTTTTTGACACTGTCTTCTAGGTCGACACCTATCTTGATTTCTTTTATGTCCTCTTCAGTACCCAAGTTCACAACCTCGTCTGGATCTTCATGCGGTTGTATAGCTCTTTATTCTTTCTCTAATAGTCTAGCAAGTTCTCTAAGAACTTCACAATCTTCCTCACCTCCGTCCTCAGCTTGGTAGATCGGATTTTCGAAGTCATAATTGGCAATAGCAAAATTGTTATCAATGGGATCCAGAGTGGATGTGGATCTGTAATTTGTTGTATGGGTGTGTGTAAGAATACATAGATATTTTGAAAATAATAAATTAAAAGAAAGGCAAATAGCTCAAAATTTTAATGCAAACATCCAATGATTGTATTAAATGAAAACATGCGAATGAAACATGACAACCCTAACAAATTGACTGTTGTGCCTTGGGTAAGGCACATGGCTTAAAATTATTGTTCAAATTATATAACCAAAAACTTGGAAATAGAAAATAGAAAATGACATTTAGTCCTGACTAAAGGAGATTGGTACAAAGTCTCCAGCTATCCAGTTGGTGAGCCTTTTGTCAGTAGTCAGGAAGATCCAGTTCTCCAGGTCATTGTCGCTATCAACATCTTCCACAACATTAATAGCATTAACACCTTTGTCATGATTAGGTATAGGTGTAGTGATCACATTGGGAGTTTCAGGAGGATCAAATTCAATCTCCTTAGAGTCAATCATATCTTGGGTTTTATTCTTCCGAGCCCAGCAGCCATTTGTGTCATGTCCGGGACTATTAGAATGATAGGTGTATCTTACATTGGGATTGTATCGGGGAGAGGAAATGTTGGGATTCTGAGGAGGATCTCTCAACGTAATCAACTCTTCCTTCAACAAATGTTGCAATGCTTGAGACAACGACATATTGATTTTGGTGAATTGTCTCTTGGGTGTGTTATACGATGGGAGAACTGACTTAGGTGTTTTACGTTTTATCGCAAATGTCACGGATAGCAAGAGTCTCCACTGACTTTTCTTTATCCAATAAAGGAAAGGGTGAAAAGAACAGGAAAGACCTTTTAAGAATTTTCTTGAGTTCAGGGGGTAGGTTATGAAAAGGGAAGGTGTTAGCACCCTTTTCATCTGTAGTTATCTACTAGCTCTTAATTTCTAGCTCACTTTGAAATGCTTTGTGTTTGTGTAAGTTTGCAAATATTTTGAAAACGCCTTAGTTTGGAAAACTTTGTAATGATTCTCGTATCGTTGAGAATGTATACAAAGTGTTGATTTTGAAAAATATTTGTTGAAAAGGGAATGTTTTGAAGGTGCCAATGTAAGGAAATTTTGTAATGATTCTCGTATCGTTGAGAATGTATATAAAATGTTTGTTTTTCGAAAGATGTTTGAAAGTGTGAGGTGTGAAATGGTTTTGTTTGTGAGCAAGCAATTATGAGCAATCTACCTACTCAAAAGTCTTTGTTCTTTTCCTTCTCCTTTAGATAGTGCTTATCTATCATTAGTTAGTAGGAAACCATATCATTGGATGTGAGGGACATGCGTGGGTTATCGTACAGTCATACAAGGCAACTTGTAAGTTGTTTTCGCAATTTTCGTAAGGGACTAAGATCGTTTACCAAAAGCAACTTCGAAGGGTCATCGAGGGACTACGATCTTTTAATCGAGGGTCTTTTCTAAAACACCCCACGTTCGAGGGACATCACTGTTTAAATCTGAGGCAACAAGTGTGGGTTACCCTAGAGGTGCATGTGTGCAAAGTGGTTTGATTTCAAGTATTTTATCTTTGAATTAGGGGTTTCTACGGTTTGATTTTAGTCTTGTCATACAAACCCTAATTACTAGCAATAATGAAAGCAATAAATTGTAGAATTTAAATGTCCTACGCCATTACAACTCTTTTGGAATGGGGGGTACAATTTTGTGAATAGGGGGAGAAAAGCAATAAATCCCTAATTATTATTCCAAACCATTGATCATGAATTACAACAATAATTATGCACAAAATGTAAAGATGAAGGAGAAATTGTTTTTAGGGTTTTTGATGGGGGAAAAGGTTTTAGTAATTAACCTAATTAGACTAATTAATTTTATTTACAAAAAAGAAGTTAATTAATTATTAAATCAAAACCTAAAATCTAGGTCAATTGAATTTAAGAAGAAAACAAAATGTAAGTCTAAGTAATTTGTTTAGAAAATAATTTGAATGTTAGTATTAATTTGGAAAATATTTTACAATGTAAAAGAAAATAATAGAATTTAATTTAATAAAAATAAAATAAATTACTTAAATTGAATTATTTAAGAAAAATATATGTTTTTGTATTTTTTAGTTTTAATAAAATAAATAGATAAATAAAAAATAATGAAAATATAAAATAAATGAGCTGGGTGTTTATAAGTAAAAAGTAGTAAACAGGGTTAGGTCCAAAAGTGAATTTGTTTGAAATCAGAAAATAAATAAATAAATAAGCTATATGGGCCTGCGTGTGTGTGAGCAAAAAGGGGGTGAGAGTTCACAAAAACAATTCAAACCCAAAATAGAGTCCAACGCCTGTTTTGGATCATGTGTGGCTGACTTTCTGAGGTATACCATGCGTTTGTTTTGTGGTGTATTGGATGAGATGCTTGATTGATCTGATGGTGAAGGAATGAGGGTTTATGGTGCACGTGTTGAGCTTGTATACACTAAGTCTGCAAGGAAATAATAAGAAAAAACCAAAAGGGTGCCACTGGGGCTCGAACCCAGGTCCCTACACACTAATGCCTTACGCGCGCTTCCTCTGCCACTAGGGTGGCTGTTTCATCTGTGTATAAAACAACAAATATTAAATATAAAATAAACTTGTTTCTAAAAACTTGAACTACATCTTCAGCCTTGCACGCGTAGTGATGGATAACTCCATGGCCAAAACTGTAACTTCTTCATTTCTCAACCATTTTCAAAGTTGTAAACATGAAAGTTGTTCCATTTTTCACCACGAATTCAACCATATAAATAACTAAAGCTATAAATAAAAGATGAACATTAATTTATGTTGGTACCAAATAAAACCTAATTTTTTCAGAATGTTTGAACTCAAAATTCACATCACTCAAGCAACATAAATGAAAACTAAAGGCATGGTTAGCTTCAGGGTTATGATGTCTACATTTTTTATTCACAAAGTAACCAATAATGATGCTTGTAGAGAGAGTTCAAAGTTGAGAAAACTTACCTCAAAAATAGAAATTGTGCATGGAGTTTGAGCAACCCTGGAAGTGTGGTGATAATCTGGATAACTTCGCTGGACTCCTATGAAGCTAATGCAACACTTACTTTGTGCTAAAAGTGCCTGAATCGTGCTGGAGAAGTCAAGTTGCAGAGCTAAGTTTTTTGGGTTTGGAAGATGATGAAGATGGAGTTACAGTTGAGAAATAGGGATGGGGATGAGTTGTATATGATGTATGGAAGCTTTGTGATTGATTTAGAGAGGAAACACACAAGTAGATTGTAAGATGGAAGTTCAAGGTTAGAAATGACAAGCTATGGAGTTTGTTTGTGCACATTCTGGTTTGAGGGAGTTTGAGGGCTTGTTCATTCGTCCGTTAGCTTGCAAAATAGTGTCACTATTTATAGGGAAAGATCGGAGAAGCTCAAGTTGATCAGAATTCAAAATCACATGTTAAGCTCAACATGTGATTTTCTTGAAAAATCAAGTTTCAATGCCTTGTACCTTTAATCATAGAGTGGTTAAACACTTTAATCACATTGCTTCTAACCTTGTAGATGAAGTGTGATCATAGGTAGCAAGTGAGAGACTCAATAATTTACTTTGTGCATAAAGATTTCTTTTCAAGAATGACAATGTTAACTTTCTCCCTAAAATGGAAAATTGACTTAGACAATGCTTAAACCACTTGGATCATAGCTCAAAAGTTTGTGTAATACATTAATTGTGGATAGATACACAAGTTATAAGGCATTAAAAGCAATATTATGCAACATAACATTGAGATTGGATTATGTGCTCATCAAGAAAATGACTTGTAATTCAAGAATGGATGCCCAACTTCATCTCTTTGAATCTCCTAGCTCAAAAATGATCTCTTCAAGTTCTTAGACATTTTGGGAAGCTTGAAACATTCTCTACAACCTTCATGTTTACCACTTTGGATAAATCATCTTGGAACTAGGTGAAAATTGGTCAAGAAGTTAGGTCAAAAATCTTCCTAAACTTGTTGAAATTTTCACTAAGTGTTTTATGAAAAATGTCATGACCTTATGAGCCTATATATTCAAATCTAAGCATTTTTTGTAGAATTCATCAAGATCTACAACTTTCATGTTGAAAGTTTTCCTTGAATCATCTTGCATTTTGGTGAAAAATTGCCATGAAGTAATGAAATTATCAAGGTTAAAAATACTTAGAAATTTTTCTAAGTCTTAAAAATTTGACTTTTTTATGGAATTTATTAAATTTATTGATTCTTGTTGAACAAGTTTAATATTTTTGAGTATCTTGATCTTTGAAACTCAATGTTGATCAAAAAGTTAAAGTTTGACTTTTTGTGTATCAGTTGACTTTTCATCAGTTGATCCAAAATTCAACTATCAATCCATTGATAATGAGAAATGATTTGAGCCATGAAGTTAGTTCAACATGTTTTGTTTGAATCCTTGAGATCATGCTTCAAGCCATTAGGTCATGTACTAGGTTAAAAGTCAATGATCAGTCATTCTCAGTCAAAACCCTAATTTTGACAATTTTGCCCCTTTGATGATTTGAGTGCTTTTCTTGAGGAATTATGATCAACATTTGATCAATTGATGAATATAACTTCAAAATGTTGATGTTGGTCAAAAATCATGAAGTTTGACTATATATTGACCACAATTGACTTTTTACCCAATACAATTGATTTTCAATCATCTGAGCAATTGGCTGAGAACATTTGTGATGCAAGACTTGAAACATGGTATGAGTAATCTTGGACACCTATAATGAACCATGAAAGTCATTTGAGGCATTATAAGTCAAATTGTCTTTGATAAAACCAAAACCCTAATTTGGAGGCTCAGTGCTTAAGAGGTGAGCTTGATTGATCAAACTCTTGAAATTTCTTGAGCATTTGAGACCTTTTGTGAGAAATGTCATTATAATAGAGAGAGAAAATTTTGGGGAACAACAACTGCCCCTGTTCAATCGTATTAAACCTGAAGAGTTAGATTAGCTTGTCCACCATTCGTGACTTGAAGGTAGAAGATGATTGAACACTTAAGTTCTCGAAAATTTGCACTCGCTTGTGCACAAAGTAAAACTATTTGTTGATTATGTCGGGAATGGGCTTAAAGACTCCATTTGGAGAGGTGACGGAGAATCATCGGAGATGGGCTTATAGATGCCATCCAGAGGTAATTGTTGATAGAAGTATCGGAATGAGTCTTCGCTCAATTGTATCTGAAGAAGTATCAGAATAAATCTTTGGTCGATTTAATCTGAGTCAGAAAAGGGTCTATTGAGAGAAGTATTAGAATAAATTTTTGGTCGATTTAATCTAAGCCATCAGATTTTTTTAAATCTTTAACTGAGAGAAGTATCAGAATAAATATTTGGTCGATTTAATCTAAGCCATAAAAAGGTCTACTGAGAGAAGTATCAGAGTAAATCTTTGGTTGATTTAATCTGAGCCAGTAGAGGTCTTTAAATATTTAACTGAGAGAAGTATCAGAGCAAATCTTTGGTCAATTTAATCTGAGCCAGAAAAAGGTCTACTAAGAGAAATACTAGAATAAATCTTTGGTCGATTTAATCTGAGCCAATAGAGGTCTTTAAATATTTAACTGAGACAAGTATCAGAATAAATATTTGGTTGATTTAATCTGAGCCAGAAAAAGGTCTACTGAGTGAAGTATCAGAATAAATCTTTGGTCGGTTTAATCTAAGCCAACAGACATTTGAAAATCTTTAACTGAGAGAAGTATCAGAATAAATCTTTGGTTGATTTAATCTGATCCAGAAAAAGGTCTACTGAGAGAAGTATCAGAATAAATCTTTGTTCGATTTAATCTGAGCCAACAAATGTTTGAAGGGAGTGTCCATCATTTAGATGTTTGTCCTTGTTTTATTTCAGGGAGTATCCTACAATTTATTTTGAGGATTTTAATGATATCGGTCAGTTGATTGATCTTTCCTAAAAAGGTATAGAGTTAGTTGTATGCAATGTCATGATGTATGAAATGCATTATGTAATAATGTTCTCAAAATAAATGAGATTTTGCTATATGCGTTTCGTATGCATATGCTATGATGTATGAATGTGAAATGTTATTGAAGTGTATCTTTTTCTGGGAAAATAAATCCCTGACTATTATTGGGGATGAAGAGTAGGTGTATCTTCACTCTTGTCTAGAATGCTTCCGCTGGGGATTCTTGATTACTTGTTTGAGGAAAATCTGCAGGGGATGTATTGATTTCTGTTTGGAGAGTAAAGTTTAGGAACATTGGTTGTCCATTGCTCTGCTCGGGAATTTATTTCTTATATACCCTGACTAGGGATAAAAGAGATGGTCAAACTTCCAACTCGTTTAGGGAAGATAATTCTTATATACCCTGTCTGGGGATAAAAGAGATGGACAATCTTCCAACTTGTCTGGGGAGGATAAAGTTAACCGGTATCTGGTCGGATTCCAGGTTTTGCAACAACTCTCTGGGAATATTGGTAATTTTACTGGGGAGAAGAATTTTGCCAGTGATTTGTAGCAGTCTGAGGAGTAGACTCGAGATGGGGAATTTGTAGTCTGTTGGGGAAATAAACCCTTGTTGATGATCTCACATAAGTGGTTTTGGCGACTTCACTGGGGATAACCTTATGAAAGGAATTATGCGGGGACTCATGGACAGCTTGAGTGTCATCCCATCTCGTAGAGGTTTTAGTAAATGTTTATTCCTATTCTTATGTATATATTTGTTAACGTTTAATCATGTTCATATGCATATGTTCATTCAATTTTAGTCATTGGACGTTTTTGCAAACAAAACAGAAAGAACAAAAAGTTTGGACTTCAAAGTATATTTGTATTGATCATTTGCCTATAAGCAGGCGATTTTGTACAAAGAGACATAAATCCTAGTAAGAGGAAGTCATCGTGAAATGAAAAAGTACAAAGTGAAAACAAACAAATATATATATATATATATATATATATATATATATATATATATATATATATATATATATATATATATATATATATATATATATATATATATATATATATATATATATATATATATATATATATATATATATATATATATATATATATATATATATATATATATATATATATATATATATATATATATATATATATATATATATATATATATATATATATATATATATATATATATATATATATATATATATATATATATATATATATATATATATATATATATATATATAGCCATGTGGAAGTGATCTTATTGGGTTCCAAACTCTGCTATTGCCCCTATGTCTTCGAGGATCTTGTCCCTTGCCATTGGAAGAAGTTGATTGAACCATTTGAACTTTCGACTTTGGTAATAAAGCTTGCGTGTAAGTGATCCAATGGGAGATAGTCGTACGCTTTTAATCCCTAATTTTTTCCTGGACCGCCCTTTCGGGTTTTCAGTCCACCAGGATACCCTTTTTTTCCCAAGCCGCCTTTTTAGGTTTTCGTCTTACCGGGTGTACAATCTTTTGTATATATCCCTAATTTTTTCTCGAACCCTTTTGGTTTGTTGGGATGCCCTTATTTTTTCCTAGGTATGTCAACCTAGTGGGTCAATCTTATGCGTAGTATTTTTTGACTATGTCCGCGATTACAAGGTGCGGGAGATCTTCACCACCCATAGTGGTTAGCGTCATAGCACCACCCGATAATACTTTCTTAACGACAAATGGCCCTTCGTAAGTGGGAGTTCATTTGCCCCTAGGATCGCCTTATGGAAGAATGATGTGCTTTATTACCAAGTTACCAGCCTGGTATACCCGATGTTTGATCTTCTTGTTGAATGCCTTGATCATATATTTTTGATACATCTGACCATGACAAACAGCAACAGACCTCTTTTCATCAATCAAATTTAACTGATCCAACCTTGTCTGAATCCATTCGTCTTCATCTAAGTCTGCTTCTTTCATAATCCTTAGAGAAGGAATCTGAACTTCGACAGGCAGGAAATCTTCCATGCCATAGACCAAAGAGAAAGGGGTTGCCCCAGTTGGTGTTCGTGCTGAAGTACGATAACCATGAAGAGAAAGTGGTAACATCTTGTGCCAGTCTTTGTAAGTCACAACCATCTTTTGCACAATCTTCTTTATGTTCTTGTTGGCAGCTTCCACTGTGCCATTCATCTTAGGTCTATATGGAGAAGAATTGTGATGCTTGATCTTGAACTGCGTGTAGAGTTTAGTGATCATGGAATTGTTGAGATTGGTACCATTGTCAGTGATGATTCTCTCAGGGATACCATACCGACATATGAGGTTATGCTTGATGGACCGGGCTACGAGGTTCTTGGTAACTTAGGCAAATGAAGCTTCTTCAACCCACTTGGTAAAGTAGTTAATGAAGACAAGAATGAAATGATGTCCATTAGAGGCAGTAGGCTTGGTTTCTCCGATCATGTCAATGCCCCACATTGCAAATGGATAAGGAGCAGTCATGACATCCAAGGGAACTGGAGGCACGTGAACCTTATCAGCATAAATTTGGCACTTATGGCAAGTCCTCAAGTGGTGATGACAATCGGTTTCCATGGTTAACCAATAGTAACCATCTCTCAGAATCTTCTTGGCCATAGTATGTCCGCTAGAATGAGTACCAAAATACCTTCATGCATATCCTCCATGATCTTCTCTGCTTCCTTCTTGTCCATACAACGAAGCAGAATTGAATCATGGTTGCGCTTGTGTAAAATCCCATTGCTCAAGAAGAACTTGGATGAGAACCTCCACAGGAATTTCTTGTCGTTGACTGACACCCATTCAGGATACTCTTAAGCTTCAAGATATCTTTTTCACCTCATGAAACCAAGGCTTCTCCTCTACACCATTAGTGTCAATCACATAGCAGTGCGCTGGTTCGTCAAATCTTTCAATAGTAATTTGGGGAGCTTCGTTGTCCCATATGACCTTGAACATAGAAGACATGGTAGCTAAAGCACCTGTCAACTGATTTTCTTCCCTTAGAATATGCTCAAAGGTAACCTCTTTGAAGTATGGAATCAAGGCTAGCACAAGTTCATTATATGGGATAAGATTTGGATGTTTTGTATCCCACTCTCCTTTAACTTGACTGATGACAAAAGTTGAGTCTCCATATACACTTAAGAATTTGATTCCTAGGTTAATAGCAACCTTAAGACCCAAGATGCACGCTTCATACTCGGCCATATTATTGGTACAGTCAAAGCAGAGTCTGTTAGTGAAAGGCGTATGGCAACCTTCGAGTGAAATGATCACAACACCAATTCTGTTACCCAGTGTGTTGGAAGCTCCATCAAAAACCATAGTCCATCAGGATCCTTGCTCATGTCCTTCATACAGTCCAGGCTTTTCAAAATCCATAATTAACATGATATTCTCGTATGGGAATTCAAAGTTCATGGATTGGTAGTCATCCATAATTTGATGCGCCAAATGATATGCCAACACACTTCCTTTGATTGCTTTTTATGTAGTGTACTGGATGCCATATTAAGTTAAGATCATTTTCCATCGAGCTATCCTTCCGGAGAGAGCTGGCTTCTCAAAGATGTACTTGATGGGATCCATCTTAGAGATCAGTAAAGTGCTATGAGTCAACATATACTGTCTTAGTCGGCGAGCAACCCATGCAAAAGCGTAACAAGTTTTCTCGAGCAGTGAATATCTTGTTTCACAGTCGGTAAACGTTTTGCTAAGGTAGTATAATGCATTCTCTTTTCGACCAGACTCGTCATGCTTCCCCAACACACACCCTATTGAATTCTCTAACATGGTTAAGTACATGATCAGAGGTCTTCCTTTAATTAGTGGCATCAAGATTGGAGGTTCTTACAAGTGCTCCTTGATTTTGTCAAAAGCTATTTGGAAGTCGTCATTCCATTTCACTACTTGATCTTTCTTTAGTAGCTTGAAGAGTGGTTCACAAGTAGCAGTCAAGTGAGAAATGAATCGGGTAATGTAGTTTAGTCATCCTAGAAAACCTCTAACCTCCTTCTCAGTACGAGGAACTGGCATTTCTTAGATAGCTTTGACTTTCGCAGGACCGACTTCAATTCCTTTGCCACTGATGATGAAACCTAATAATTTTCCAGATCTTACCCCGAAGATACATTTGTTGGGATTCAACCTCAGCTTGTATTTCTCCAGCCTTTCAAACAACTTGTGCAGATAATCAAGGTGCTCTTCCTCAGTTTGGGACCTTGCTATCATGTTGTGATACGGTGGCAGAACCGACTGTTAATACTGGTTTGCGTTTTTGTTTGCAAATGTCACAGTAAGCAAGAGTCGCCACCGACTTTTCTTTTATCCAAATTAAGGAAAGGGTGAAAAGAACAGAAAAAGACCTTTTTTCTAGATTTTTGAGTAAGGGGGTAGATTAGGGAAAGGGAAGGTATTATCACCCTTTCCATCCATGGTTTTCAATGGGCTCTTAGGTACTTGCTCATTTTTGAAATTGCTTGTGTTTATGTGTTTTGAAAAGCTTTGAAAAATACCTTAGTGCGGCAATTCACTTTATGGTAACTCTTGTATCAGTCCTCAAGAGTGTGATAAAGTGTTTTGAAAACTTTTGTTTGAAAAGTATATTTGAAAGTGTGGTGTGAAAATTTATTTGAGCAAGTACCTAACAGTTATCTACCTACTCGAAAAAAGACTGTTCTTCTCCTCCTTTCCTTTAGACCGTGCTATCCTACTATTAGTGAGTAGGTAGCCCTAGTCATTGGATGTATGAGGGACTATCGAAAGGGATGCTTATGGTCATTGAAGGCAACATGTAAGGATACCTTAGCATTTCGAAGGGACTATCATTATAAGATCATTTCTGGCAGGCAACTCGAGGGACATTTTAGGGACTATGATCTTTATGATGATTTTAAACTGAGGGTCTTTGCTAAGAGTATCCCTACGCTCGAGGGACATGACCATTGTTTCCGAAGGCAACCAAGTGAGGTATACCCTAAGGGTGCAAGTGTGCAACAATGTGCTTTTTTCAAATATTTTACCTTGCGCAATTAGGGTTATCTAGGTTCAATTAATCATTATCTTTCATGCAATCCTATTAACCATTCATCTAAGCAGTTTATCATGCGGGAAAATAAATTGCAGAAAAATAAAGTTCCTACAGCTATTACAAGGCTTTGGTGTAGATACATAAATAATGAACGAAAAATAAAGTGCGGGAATTGAAAACCCTAACTAAACTATTAAAAACCGGACGCAGTTACATCAATAAAAAAAATAATCGTAATTAAGCGCGAGAATTAAAATTAGAAAAAGGTGCAAAACCCTAAAAAACTAATTTGCTCATTGAAAATATTTTTTTGAATTTTTTATAAAAAAAGATTTGAAATTGACCTAATCTTCTAATTAATTTTAATTAATGAAAATAAGTTAAAATTGATTCAAATAATTAATTTGAAAAAATTAATTTAATAAAAAAACTAGGTCCTATTTTTGTGATGATTTTCTGATTTTATAAAAAAATTGATTTAAAAATAAATTAAACTAATTAAACAAAATAAAATAATGAAATAAAAAGAGTGAAGGAATGGGCCTGAGGGGTGTAAACCCAAATTTGGATGGTGCAATCTGAAATTCTGTCCAAAGCCCAATCCATTTGGCCCATAGCTGCGTGTGATCCTGTGTGGCTATGTTGTGAGAGTCCATTATGTGGAGCTTCATTAGAAGCGTGAGATCTAGGCAATGCTTGACCTGATGGTGATGAATCTGAGGCGTATGATGAGCGCATTAGGAATGAAAGCACATGATCTACAAATAATTGTTAAGAAAAATAATATGTAGGAGGCAGGGATCGAACCCCTGACCTCCTACACATGCGCGCTTCGAAACCCTTCCCTTGTGCCACTGAGCCAGCTATTCATTTGTTATATAACACACACATAATATAATATATTTAATAAATGGTCAGTGTAATAACAAAACACGCGCAAAGTTCAAATGGTCCAATCAGGCTTTGACACACCATCATCTTCCCCACTGGTTGTCCTCATAGCCTAAGGGGTTTTTACCTACAGACAAAACTGTTGCTAAAGACCTGCATATTTCCAAAACTCATAATAAGAAACATAAATTTAGTTTAAATACATAGATCAACTGGGTTTAATCTCGTGAGTACAATGGTACTCTTCTTTTGGACTAATTTTGCCTGAAATAAAAAACCCTAAAATGAACCTTGAAACCCTAACAATGGCAGTTATTCATACAAGCATCAAAACAAACAATTAAACATTCAAACATGTTCTAAATGATCATATAAACATGAATGCATATTCAAAATTCATTTATCATGCGTAAATTATCAAAATCGAATTCAAGAAAATAAGGGCAAACTGTGATATCGTGAAGGTTGATTCTGAGTGTGTTGATGCATGGGAGTGGTCCAGGTAGCTTCCAAACGTGTCCAGGAATTGATTGTAAGCCTTAGAATGATTTGAATCTCCCTGTAAATCAAAATTCGATCACAACTTTTTGTCAAAAAATTGATGTTTCTTATGGGTGTTCTACACGGCCAATCCTTGTCTTTTTAATCTGGGAATGTTATGAATATATAGTAGAGTGAATTAGGTCAACAAAACTGAACACAATCTTTGAAAATTTGTGAGAAAAGATTTGATTTGCATCTTGTATTTTTTATTTCTAAATTTGGCCAAATTATGCTTTATTCATCCCAATCATCCCTTGCACGATTTTCTTGATTTGCCAGCTGATTATAGACTCATCATGTCGTCATAAAATCAAATCTTGGATTTTATTTTATTATTCCACTATTTTATTTGATTTATTTTGATTTTAATGAATAAAAAAATCAAAATAAATAATAAAAATAATGAAATAATATGTGAGTAGGCTCAGGGGTTGCGGACATGTTAGGAACACGTTTCAAATACAAAAACATGGTCCCATTTGGAGAAAAGTCCATTTTGGTCAATATTGACTTCATGCACATTTCCAAAAATTGGTCAACTTTAGTACTGCATATCTATCTCATTTTTTACCCTAAGAGGGTTTTTTGGACTTTTTAGAAAGCTTAGGATGTCCTCTAAACAACCCTTTTGGTTTCATCTCAATTGGATCTTCCATGTTCATGTAAGGAGCTTTGACCCAAAAGGTATTTTTGTTGACTTTTTGAAATGACCTATAATGTATGAACTTGTATATTTTGATTGATGAATTTCTTGACCTTGAGGGATGAAGAGAAGTTGTAGGGAATTGGATTCTCTTCAAAATTAGCCTTGGTTGGAAAATTTATGATAAAGTATGAGAAAGTTATGCCTAGTCAAAGTTTGGTTGACTTTTCCTATAGAAACCCTAAATTGCCATTTTTTACTTTTGATGAGTTGGGAGTATTTATTTAGGAATCATGATCAAACCTTTATAAATGATGGAAATTACTTCAAAATGTTGATGTTGATCAAAAATCTTAAAGTTTGACTGTATTTAGGCTACAATTGACTTTTGACCTAGTGTAGTTGATTTCCAAGCATCTGAGCAGTTGACTGAGCAAACTTGTTGTGTAAGGCATGAAACTTGACATGGATGATCTTGGGGGCATATTAGGGAAATGGAGGACATTTGGGACCCTTGGGTATCAACCATCTTGCTTAAAATTGGAACCCTAGTTTGAGGCTTATTGTCTTAAGAGGAAGATTTTCCTGGTCAATCCTTAGTCAACTTGAGCAATTGAAGACCTCTAGAAGTATGTCTTGTGTGAAAATGGGAGGGAAAATTTTAGGGTATAACAGCTGCCCCTGTTCAATCTTCTTAAACCTGAGGATTTATATTGGCTTGTCCGCCTTTCGTGATCTGAGGGTGGAAGATGATTGAACACTAGAGTGCCCATAAATTTGTACTCGTTTGAAATGATACTGGTAGTTGATGACGTCGGGAATGGGCTTACAAATGCCATTTGGAAGAGATGACAGAAGATCGTCGAAGATGGGCTTAAAGATGCCATCCAGGGAATGTGACGGAGAGTCGTTGGATATGGGCTTAAAGATGCCATCCAGAAGTAGATGCTGACTTCATAAGAAGTCTTGTTGTGGGGATTCTTGTTCCTATTGTTTGATGAGGACTCCACTGAGAAATGTTGGTCTCTGCCTTGGGGAATAGAGTCTAGGAGCTTTAGTTATCCGTTACTCTACTAGGGAGTCATCTCTTGATTGAAGAGACGGAAGTGAACTGCTATCTGGTCAGGATCCAGGCTTTATAGTGACTTGCTAAGGATAATAAGGATGACTGCTATCTAGTCGTGCTCCAGGCTTCACAGCGACTTACTGTGGAAATGAGATTAAACTGTTACCTGGAAACGTATTAGAAGAAACCTGTGTAGGTTTGTTTTAGGATGATTCCGGGTAAGACGTCATCTGGAAGTGTAAGAGAAGGAACCTGGGTAGGATGACTTCAGGAGATATATGAGAGGGAGCCTAGGTAGGGCAACTTCAGGATGAGTCTGGGTAAAACTACATCGGGAAACTGTAAGAAGGAACCTGGGTAGGGTTGCTTCATGATGAGTCCGGGTAAAACTGCATCTGAACTGAGAAGGAACCTGGGTAGGGTTGCTTCATGATGAGTTCGGGTAAAAATGCATATGAACTGAGAAGGAACATGGGTAGGGTTGTTTCACGATGAGTCTGTGTAAAACTTCAGAAGGAACCTGGGTAGGGTTACTTCGGGATAAGTCCGTGTAAAACTTCAGAAGGAACCTGGGTAGGGTTACTTCGGGATAAGTCTGTGTAAAACTTCAGAAGGAACCTGGGTAGGGTTACTTCGGGATAAGTCCGTGTAAAACCTCAGAAGGAACCTGGGTAGGCTTACTTCGGGATAAGTCCGTGTAAAACTTCAGAAGGAGCATGGGTAGGGCTGCTTCAGGATAAGTCCGTGTAAAACTGTATCTGGAGATTGTGAGAAGGAACCTGGGTAGGGTTGCCTCAGGATGAGTTTGTGTAAAACTGCATCCAGAAGTTGTAAGAAGGAACCTGGGTAGGGCTGCCTCAGGATGATTTTGTGTAAAACTATATTTGGAAATCAGAAGAGACCCGTGTAAGATTGTTTCATGTTGAGCCCGTGTAAAGCTGTATTTGGAAGTTAGAAGAAACCCGTGTAAGATTGTTTCATATTGAGCCCGTGTAAAGCTGTATTTGGAAGTTAGAAGAAACCCGTGTAAGATTGCTTCATGATGAGCCTGTGTAAAGTTGAATTTTAGAAGGAGAAGGAACCCGCGTAAGATTGCTTCGTGAAGAGCCCGTGTAAAGCTGTATTTGGTCACGCAGATAATTACTCTGTTTTGTTTCAGGAGCTAATCCTGGACCTGTTGAAAATTGTTGATGATAAATATTTATTGATTGAGCTTTCCTGAAAAGGTAAAGCGTTAGCTGTATGCAATGTCATGATGTATGAAATGCATTGTGTAATGGTGTTCTCAAAATAAATGAGATTGGGATGTATGCATTTGTACTGCAGATGTCATGACATTTGTAGAATGATGTATGAATGCAATATGTGAATGTATCAGTTGTTCTATTGCAATGCTGTTGAATTAGGGAAAATAAATCCCTGATTGCAGCTGGCGATGAAGAATGTAGGGCTTCAGATTTTGTTGAAGCTGAACTACTGGGAGATGATCTTCCATTGTTAGAGAAATAAACTCTGTTGGGGAAGGAAAGCTTTGTGCGCTGCCTGGGGATTTTGTGAAATCCTGAGAAGTTTGATGACTTTATTGGGGAAAACCTGATGTTGGAGCAGTAGTTGGAAATTCCTGTTTTGTCGGGGATACAAGAGCACATGACATCACTAGGTTGTAAGCTGGGGATATGGTGGTGACCTTGTAGTAGAATGCCCCTGTCTCGATACCTGTTGTAGAAAATATCAACCGGGGATTTTATAGATGGTTTGACTGTTATCCCAACATCTGGAGTCCTTGGTGTATGTTGATCAGGGAGTGTTCTACTAATAGACCAATGACAAGATAACGGGACATAATCGTACGTTTTAATCCCTAACTTTTGCCTGGACTGTCCTTTCAGGTTTTCAGTCCACCGGGATACCCTTTATTTTGCCTAAGCCGCCTTTTTAGGTTTTCGACTTGCCGGGTGTACAATTGTTTTTATATATCCCTAATTTTTTCCCGAACTCTTTTGGTTCGCCGGGATGCCCTTAATTTTTCCTAGGCCTGTCAACCTAGAGGGTCTTTTTCATGCGTAGTATTTCCTGACTATGTCCGCGCTCATAGGATGTGGAGAGTTATCACCGTCTATAGTAGTAAGTGTTGCCACACTTCCAGAAGATGTTTGTTTGATCGTACACGATTCTTTGCTGGGATTCATACCCAATGCCCCAAGTGATTCAGATGGAGATCTGCCCCTGGCTATTTGGCATATTTGAGAGATTCCTTGAATCTTGACTTGACAGCCCCAAATGATGGACAATGATCATGTCGTTCCCCTTTGGTTGGAAGTGTTTTTCCACTTGAGGTGATCCTTTTAATTGAGAAGGTTTTTGTTGAATGAATATTCATTGTGTAAATTTCTCTGCCATTTGAACAATTAACCATGTGCGAACAATGTTATTTAAAGAATGCAAAACTCATGTCTGTCTTGAAATTTTTTTTTTGAAAATCTGTTTTGTGTAGTAAAACAAAATTTTCAAGAATATGACATCAACTCAGGATTCGTAACAAGTCCTACAGGAGTCAGGATACCTTTGTAACAGTATGCTCGCAAACTAACCCATGCTTCAGCTAGTACTTTTAAGGGTTGTAACGTGGCCTGGTTCACGGTTTAAGAAACAAAGGATAAAGGCTCAAAATTTATTTGTACCCACCCATTCTTCGTGATGTTCTTCAGTCCTATGCTTAGTTAACTGTGCATTTTGAATCCCAATTGAGTTTGGCATCTTGTCCTTGATATTCTGGTGATAGTTCAGCAATTGAACGTTTGTTTGAAGAAGGCAGTCATTTTTTTAACCTTTTCTTTTTTGTCGAGGATTTGTAGTAACCTCTTTTTTTTATTTTTGATTTTGCGATCCCTGTCTTTCGCCTGTACTGTTTCTTTTGTGATTACAGTTAGCGGGATGCCCCAGTTTTTTCTTAAGTCTCCTTCATAGGTTTTGACTTAACGGGCTTTTATTGTGAGAGATAATGACTGCCTGTTCTTAATGATTATGCGGAACCATCATTGTCTTTTGATTTAGAAGGACGTCTTTGATGTCATTCCTTACGTATGAAGGGAGAGATTGTGATTGAATGCACACCTGAATTAACTGAGAAAACTACCCTGCCCCAGGATATGATTAAGGGTTTTAATTTGTGTGAAAGAAAACTCCTACTTCTTAGGCTTAAATGGGTTGACTAGGGATTATCTTCCTTATAACTCCACTGTTTAGGATTTGAAACAACGTCTGTACATCGTTAGCAGGGTCTGTTCAAAAGCATACTGTAGAGATTGGGGTATCATTCTGGTCATCCTCCCTCTAAAGGCTCAGAGCTTTTAATCAAGAGTTGAATATCACAGAAAGGAAGTAAGAAAGCAGTTTACGCATAATGAAAACAAATTAATTCAAGAAAAACACGTGTAATGCATTAATGAAATAACAAAGTTTGACATGACAATAATTGTTTAAATAAACAAAGAAAATACAACTTGAGAATTCAAATGAGCAAAAATGCTTTCAATCCTAGCCATGATTTGGCATGGGAGTAGTGATCACGTTGGGAGTCTCAGGAGGGTCGAACTTAATCTCCTTGGCGTCAATTATATTATGAATCTTGTATTTCAGCACCCAACAATCGTTAGTATCGTGCCCCAGACTACCAGAATGATAAGCACACCTTACATCAGGATTGTAGTTAGGAGAGGAAGTCTTAGGGTTTGGATGAGGGCCTATCACCATAATCAGATTCATCTTCAACGTGTGTTGCAATGCTTGTGACAATGGCATGTTGATTTGGGTAAACTGTCTCTTAGGCTCGTCTTGCCTTCGCTAATTACCCCGTTATTATGGTCGTTGCACTCGTGCCGAATTAGAGACCAGCACTGCCCCCATATATTGGTGGTAGTCTGCCTTATTACGACCCTTCTGGCCGTGCACAGCATTGGCTTCCCTCTTACCACCAAATGGCTTCTTCTCAGCTATAGAAGATGCAGCCATCAGGATCTTCTCGCTCCTGATACCACTTTCGATCCTCTCTCCAGTCAGAACCATCTATGTGAACCCGGATGAGGAACTCCCAATCAGCAAATTGAAGAATGGGCCTGTCAGAGTGCCCATGAACATGTCCACTATTTCTCGATCCATCAGAGGAGGTTGAACCCTGCCAGCTAGATCCCTCCATTTTTACGCATATTCCTTGAACCCTTCTCTCGAGCCCATGGACATATTTTACAGTTGCACTCGAGTTGGTGCCAGGTCAACGTTGTATTAGTATTGCTTGTAGTAAGCAGTAGCCAAGTCTTCCCAGGTATGAATGTCAGTTCCTTCTAGATGATAAAACTAATCCAGTTGAGTGCTAGCCAAACTTTCTTGGAAGAAATGGACAAATAACTTCCGGTCAGCAGTGTGAGGCTGGATCTTCCTGACATAGGACCTTAAATGCAACTTAGGGAAGGAGACACCTTCATACTTAGCAATTGTGAGAACCTTGAACTTTGGTGGGATGACCACTCCAGGGACCAGAACTAACTCTTTGAAATCTAGACCGGGAACCCTTTGGATCTCCATGGCCTTGAGCGGATCCTCCAGCTGTTTGTATTTTTCATCAACAGGAGGATACTGCTTCTCATCATAGTCAGGTTCATCTTCTTCAGACGCTGGATTTTTGTCTCTTTCATTGAATTCCTCATCTTCTTACTCTTGATTACCTCCTCCCTTTGATGGGGTTTCAAAATCTAGAGCTCGGTTAGCCGGTCTTCTTCTTTCCACACTCGAAACACGAACTGGTTTCTTTTCCCTCTTAACCTTTTTTTTACGATCAGAGCTTTCATGTCTTCTTTCCCCTGGGTCAGAGTCAGGAACATTTGTTGAAACTGGGCATTTTGAGCCTGAAGGTCTTTGATTGTTTGTTCAAGAGTCATTTCTTTTGTTGAAATAAACAGTGAAAGGATGAGAAACATGTATTGGACGACCTATTATGCAATGATATGTATGATATATGTATGCAATGTTTTCAAGGATCTCGCGGGGTAAACAAGAAAATGTCAAAAGTTAAAATTTGCAGCTTTGGTTAAATAACTTTGTATCGTTGAGTGTCCTTCTACAAGAGTCAAGCTCACCATATCAAGTGGGTCATAGCCCCTGACTCAAGTTGTCGTGTTTTGGTATTTTGACGGCATTGGCTAGAGGAAACTAAATCCCCTTGCCCCTTGCTAGACGTATGATTTATCATAACCTGCATCACAGGCCCTTGAGATCCTTGAAATGGTTAAGGAAATGATGTGGCATGATGTTATGATGTGTATGCTATGCATTAAGCAAAAATGTAAAGTTACAAACACAACCCTGCAAAGAATTCAAGTTGTTAGACAATGAAGGCAAACAAGTCACACAAGCAGCCTTAGGTTTAGGCTTGCATGGGGTTTGTAGGTAAGTACCCTCTTGAATGTTCAGTTGGCTCAACCTGTCCTATTAATAGTAACCGGGTTCTAAGGAGCCTCAATATCACTGACATTCCCTTCAGAAATTGTTTCAGCTCTGCACCAAAGTATTGCGGCAAAAAAATCCTAAAAGTCCAGCCTCAATGAGTGTAGTATCGAGTATCAACCAATCTTTGGTTGGAACCAAAGCCGGTTATCTCACTACTTCATAATGGCTAGGATGAGTCAATTTAAAGGTTCTAAAGGTTAGTTAGCACTTAGTGACACTATGAGGAAGCCTAATGTTATCCTTAACTTACTCAATGAACATTAATACAATCCAAAGCATCGCACTAACATAGCCACCACTTCGTCCGTATCGGTCTATGTCATACAACCTCCATGGTTTATTGCTACTTACCTAATAAGGCGCCCCAGATCCGGGTGTAGGATCTTTTAGTAACAACCCAAACAATACCCTTAAAAATAAAGCAATCAAAACAAACAAAGAAATAGTTAGAGATGAACTAGACCCTAAGGTAAACCCTACTTTATTATTGTCCCCAGTAGAGTCTCCAGTTCTGTGATACGGTGGAAGAACCGAGTGTTAATACTGGTTTGCATTTTTTGTTCGCAAATGTCGCGGTAAGCAAGAGTCACCACTGACTTTTCTTTTATCCAAATTAAGGAAAGGGTGAAAAGAACAGAAAAGGACCTTTTTTCGAGATTTTTGAGTAAGGGGGGTAGATTATGGAAAAGGAAGGTATTATCACCCTTTCCATCCATGGTTTTCCATGGGCTCCTAGGTACTTGCTCATTTTTTAAATTTCTTGTGTTTGTGTGTTTTAAAAAGCTTTGAAAAATACTTTAGTGCGGCGATTCACTTTATGGTAACTCTTGTATCAGTCCTCAATAGTGTGATAAAGTGTTTTGAAAACTTTTTTTTGAAAAGCATGTTTGAAAGTGTGGTGTGAAAATTTATTTGAGCAAGTACCTAACAGTTATCTACCTATTCGAAAAAAGACCGTTCTTCTCCTCCTTTCCTTTAGACCGTGCTATCCTACTATTAGTGTGTAGGTAGCCCTAGTCGTTGGATGTATGAGGGACTATCGAAAGGGATGTTTATGGTCATTGAAGGCAACATGTAAGGATACCTTAGCATTTTGAAGGGACTATCATCATAAGATTATTTCTCGCAGGAAACTCGAAGGACATTTTAGGGACTATGATCTTTATGATGATTTTAAACTGAGGGTCTTTGCTAAGAGTATTCCTACGCTCGAGGGACATGACCATTGTTTCCGAAGGCAACCAAGTGAGGTATACCCTAAGGGTGTAAGTGTGCAACAATGTGCTTTTTTCAGATATTTTATCTTGCGCAATTAGGGTTATCTAGGTTCAATTAATCATTATCTTTCATGCAATCCTATTAACCATTCATCTAAGCAGTTTATTATGCGGGAAAATAAATTGTGGAAAAACAAAGTTCCTACAGCTATTACAAGGCTTTGGTGTAGATACATAAATAATGAACAAAAAATAAAGTGCGGGAATTAAAAACCCTAATTAAACTATTACAAACCCGGCGCAGTTACATCAATAAAAAAAAATAATCGTACGACAAAAATAATTAAGCGCGAGAATTAAAATTGGAAAAAGGTGTGCAAAACCCTAAAAAACTAATTTTCTCATTGAAAATATTTTTTTTGAATTTTTTATTAAAAAAAGATTTGAAATTGACCTAATCTTCTAATTAATTTTAATTAATGAAAATAAGTTAAAATTGATTAAAATAATTAATTTGCAAAAATTAATTTAATAAAAAAACTAAGTCCTATTTTTGTGATGATTTTCTGATTTTATAAAAAAATTGATTTAAAAAGAAATTAAACTAATTAACCAAAATAAAATAATGAAATAAAAAGAGTGAAGGAATGGGCCTGAGGGGTGTAAACCCAAATTTGGATTGTGCAATCTGAAATTCTGTCCAAAGCCTAATCCATTTGGCCCATAGCTGTGTGTGATCCTGTGTGGCTATGTTGTGAGAGTCCATTATGTGGAGCTTCATTGGAAGCCTGAGATCTGGGCAATGCTTGATCTGATGGTGATGAATCTGGGGCGTATGATGAGCGCGTTTTGAATGGAAGCACAACATCTGCAAATAATTGTTAATAAAAATAATATGTAAGAGGAAGGGATCAAACCTCTGACCTCCTACACATGCGCGCTTTGAAACTCTTCCCTTGCACCATTGAGCCAACTATTCATTCTTTATATAAAACACACATAATATAATATATATTTAATAAATGGTCAGTGTAATAACAAAACGCGCGCAAAGTTCAAATGGTCCAATCAGGCTTTGACACACCATCATCTTCCCCACTGGCTGTCGTCTTAGACTAAGGGGTTTTTACCTACAGACAAAACTGTTGCTAAAGACCTGCATATTTCCAAAACTCATAATAAACAACATAAATTTAGTTTAAATACATAGATCAACTGGATTTGATCTCGTGAGTACAATGGTACTCTTCTTTTGGCCTAATTTTGCCTGAAATAAAAAACCCTAAAATGAACCTTGAAACCCTAACAATGGCAGTTATTCATACAAGCATCAAAACAAATAATTAAACATTCAAACATGTTCTAAATGATCATATAAACATGAATGCATATTCAAAATTCATTTATCATGCGCAAATTATCAAAACCGAATTCAAGAAAATAAGGGCAAATTATTATACTGTGAAGGTTGATTCTGACTGTGTTGATGCGTGGGAGTGGTCTAGGTAGCTTCCAAACGTGCCCAGGAATTGATTGCAAGCCTTAGAATGCTTTGAATCTCCCTGTAAATCAAAATTTGATCACCACTTTTTGTCAAAAAACTGAAGTTTCTTGTGGGTGTTCTACACGGCCAATCCTTGTCTTTTTGATCTGGGAATGTTATGAATATATAGTAGAGTGAATTAGGTCAACAAAACTAAACACAATATTTGAAAATTTGTGAGAAAATATTTGATTTGCATCTTGTACTTTTTATTTCTAAATTTGGCCAAATTATGCTATATTCATCCCAATCATTCGTTGGACGATTTCCTTGATTTTCCAGCTGATTATAGACTCATCATATGGTCATAAAATCAAATCTTGGATTTTATTTTATTATTCCACTATTTTATTTGATTTATTTTGATTATAATGAATAAAAAATCAAAACAAATAATGAAAATAATGAAATAATATGTGAGTAGGCTCAGGGGTCGAGGGCCATGTTAGGAACATGTTTCAAATATAAAAACATGGGCCCATTTGGAGAAAAATCAATTTTGGTCAATATTGACTTCATGCACATTTCCAAAAATTGGTCAAATTTAGTATTGCACATCTCTCATTTTTGACCCTAAGAGGGTGTTTTTGGAATTTTTAGAAATCTTAGGATGTCCTCTAAACAACCGTTTTGGTTTCGTCTCAATTGGATCTTTCATTTTCATGTAAGGAGCTTTGACCCAAAAGGTGTTTTTGTTGACTTTTTGAAATGACCTATAATGTATGAACTTGTATCTTTTGATTGAGGCATTTCTTGACCTTGAGGGTTGAAGAGAAGTTGTAGGGAATTGGATTCTCTTCAAAATGAGACTTGGTTGGAAAATTTCTGATAAATTATGAGAATGTTATGTCTGGTCAAAGTTTGGTTGACTTTTCCTGTAGAAACCCTAAATTGCCATTTTTTACTTTTGATGAGTTGAGAGCATTTCTTGAGGAATCATGATCGACCCTTTATCAAATGATGAAGATTACTTCAAAATGTTAATTTTGACCAAAAATCTTGAAGTTTGACTTTATTTGGGCTACAATTGACTTTTGACCTAGTACAGTTGATTTCCAGGCATCTGAGTAGTTGACTGAGTAAACTTGTTTTGTAAGGCATGAAACTTGACATGGATGATCTTGGGGATATATTATGGCAATGGAGGACATTTAGGACCCTTGGGACTCAACCATCTTGCTTGAAATTGGAACCCTAGTTTGAGGCTTATTGTCTTAAGAGGAGGATTTGCCTGGTCAATCCTTAGTCAACTTGGGCAATTGAGGACCTCTAGGAGTATGTCTTGTGTGAAAATGGGAGGGAAAATTTTGGGGTACAATACATGTCATCAACATAGACTTCTATCTCATGATGAATAATGTCATGAAATAAAGCCACTATAGCCCATTGGTAAGTTGCGCCTGCGTTCTTCAGCCCGAATGGCATGACCTTATAACAGAAGGTCCCCCACTTTGTGACAAAAGTAGTTTTTTCCATGTCCTCAGGCGCCATTTTGATTTGGTTGTACCCAGAGAAACCATCCATGAAGGAGAACACCTTGTGTTGAGCAGTGTTGTCAACTAAGACATCGATATGTGGTAGTGGGAAGTCATCTTTGGGGTTTTCCCTATTTAAATCCATGTAGTCTACGCACGTACAAACATTACTGTCTTTCTTCGGCACTGGAACAACATTTGCAACCCATTGGGGGTACGACGTTATTGCCAAAAAACCTGCATTGAACTGTTTCATTACCTCAGCCTTGATTTTCTCAAACATATCAGAGCACATGTGATGAACCATTTGTTTGATCAAAGAACAACCTTCTTTCATTGGCAGTCGATGAACCACGATATTAGTATCGAGCCCTGGCATGTATTCATATGACCAAGCGAATACCTCAACATAGTCATGCAACATCTAAACCAATATGCTCTTGACACTGTCTTCTAAGTTGGCGCCGACCTTGATTTCTTTCTTATATGCCTCAGTACCTAAGTTTATCACTTCAATTGATTCTTCGTGCGGTCGGATAGCCTTTTCCTCATGTATCAGGAGTCTGGAGATTTCTCCAGGTATATCACAATCTTCTTCACCTTCGACTTCAACTTGATTGGATATTTGAAGTCATAAACGGCAATAGCAGAATTGTTGTCAATGAGATCCGGAGTGGATGCGGATATGCAAATGTGTGTGTGTGCATGTAAGGTCACATGGCTTATTTGAAAATGTAGTAAAGTAAAAGAAACACAAGGAGCTCAAAATTTGAATTCAAAATTGTCCAATGTTTTCATTAAATGAGCATATGATATATGAAATGACAAACCCTTAACAAATGGACCATTGTGCCCCGGGCAAGGCACATGGTTTAAAGTCATTATTTTAAAGGAAATTATACATACAAAATTCTTAAAGCAATAAAAATAGGAAATAGCAATTAATCCTGGATGGAGGAGATTAAGATGAAGTCTTTATCCATCCAGTTATTGAGTCCACCATCAGCAGTTGGGAATATCCAGTCGTCCAAGTCACCATCACTATCAGTGTCTTCTAGTGCATTGACTTCATTGTTGCTAATACGGAGAGGTGGTCCACCAGTGCGAGCACGTCGAACCTATTTATGATCCTTTGAAGTAAAACCCAACCCAAATTAGTCAGATTTTCAGGGGATATCAGGAAGTTGTCCCCAGATAGTGCAACCTCCATCTTCTACAACAACCCGAGCATCCTTCAGAGAGGCCATTCTTGGCGTGTCCTTAGCAATAGCAGGCGTAGCTTTAGCAACAACAATCGTTGGAGGGATTACCTCAAATGTTTGACAATGGGTTTCAATGAATTCTCCATCCATTTCAACATATTTTAAATAATTCAAATTACTTACCATATATTCTTCCTCTCCACAGACTGTGATAACCTTCCCTCTCACTGAGTACTTCAGCATTTGATGTAATGTAAAGGTAACCGCACCTGCCCCATGAATCCATGGGCGTCCGAGCAAGCATGAATAGGTCGGGTGGATACATAAATGTTGAATTGAAGACTTGATATCCCACCTTGATCGGGAGATCAACCTCTCTATAGACCATCCTCTTTGACCCATCGAAGGCTCTTTCCATAATATCGCTGGGTTTAAGCACCAACCCTTCACAGTCCAATCTATCCAAAGCACCTTTGGGTAAAACATTTATGGAGGACCCAGTATCTAATAACAAATGTGCCAAAGTGGTGCCTTTGCATTCAATAGAGATGTGCAGAGCTTTGTTATGATTCTTCCCCGCCGGAGTTAAATCTACATCAGAAAATCCCAAGCCATTATCAGCAGTTAGGCTTGAAACACAATTCTCAAATTGATCAACAGTGGTCTCTTGTGGTACATGGGCATTCTTCAGGAATTTCAGCGAAGCTTGGGCATGTTCTTCGGAGTATAGCAACAAGGATAACATGGATATCTTTGAGGGTGTCTGCCCCAGTTGTTTGACTATTTTATAGTCACGTTTTCAGATGATCTTCAGAATTTCTTCCATCTCTTGACTATACAGGTCTTCAATTGTCACTTCTTTTGAAAGTGCCTCCATTAAGGCAGGCTCAATAGCTTTCTCTTTACCTCGGGTATCAACAATTGGTCTAGCAGCATGAATACAAACAAGTGTTGTTGTAATTGTTGGAGGAGAGATCTCCGGAGAGAAGACCCTTCCTGTCCTAGTGACTTACTAGTTCTGGGAATGTTTGTAATTTCAGGATCTTCATTTTCAATAATCCATGGCTCTTTCTTGACCCCATGATAATAAATTTCTTCCCCATGGTTCCAAGGCGCGGCTTTATCGAAGGAATAGGGGACTGGCCCCGGTGTAGTGATAATTAGGGGAGCCATTCTTGGCTCAACATGAATCCTTATAGGGCCTTTAGAGGTGATCCTAATAGGAGTATTAGAAATTGTGATTATGGAAACATCTTGAGGTATAATTTCAGGTAAACTTTTCATGGACGAAGTTTTCTCAAACATAATTCCATGGTTAACAATCAGGCGTTAGATTCCTTTCTTCAGCCACATACAACCATTAGTTTGGGAAGCACAATGGTAATAATTTTCAAGGCAGCCATATGATAAACCGGCTCTCAACAGATTCTTCTTAACGGTCAATAAGGGAGTAGTCAAGTCACTGATGGCAGAGACATAGGAAACATCGTCAATAACATTAATACCTTTACCATGACTGTGCATGGGAGCAGTAATGATATTAGGGGTTTGTGGAGGGTCAAACTCAATCACTTTTTTTATCAATCAAATCTTGGATCTTGCTCTTTAAGGCCCAACAATCATTGGTGTCATGCCCAAAGCTATTGAAATGATAGGCACATTTTGCATTCGGGTTGTATTTTGGAGATGAAGTATTGGGGTTTTGAGGAGGATTCCTCAGTGTTACCAAATCTTCCTTCAATAGATGTTGTAAAGCTCGAGATAATGACATGTTGATTCTAGTGAATTGCCTTCTTGGGGCATCAAGCCTTTGTTGATTGTTTGATTATTATGGTCGTTGAACTGGGGTTAGGTTTGAAATTAATACAGCTCCTACCGACTGATGACGATCATTATTTACACAACTCCTTTATCTATAAACATAATCAGTTTCCTTCTTACCAATAAATGGTTTCTTTACAGCATTAGAGGTTCCATTTGGATCTTTCCACTTTTGATTCCACTTTCAACTTGCTCGCCAGTCAAAATCAACTCAGTAAACCCTGAGGAAGAACTCTCGATCAGCAAATAAAAGAATGGGCCAGTCAAGGTGCCTATGAACTTGTCCACTAATTCTCTGTCAGTTAAGGGGGGTTGCACCCTTCCAACCAGGTCCCTCCATTTTTGAGCATACACCTTAACGTATTCGTTTGAACCCATAGTCATATTCTGTAACTGCACGCGAATTGGTGCTAGGTCAGCATTGTACTGGTATTTTCTGTAGAAGGTCGTGGCCAGATCCTCCCATGTATGGATATTAGTCCCTTATAGTTGATAGAACCACTCCAATTGTGTCCCAGATAAGCTTTCCTGGAATAAGTGCACCCATAACTTCCTATCAACGGTGTGTGGTTGAATCTTGCAGACATGAGACCTCAGATGCATCTTCGGACAGGAGACCCCATCATACTTGGCAAAGACAGGGACCTTGAACTTGTAGGGAATGACCACCTCAGGGACCATACCTAAATCGCTAAAGTCCAAACCAGGCACTATTTGGATCTCTACAGCCTTAAGTCGGTCTTCTAGCTATTTGTATTTGTCATCCGCCGATGGGTACTGCTCTTCGGAATAGTCTTTTTCCTCAGTAATCTGGTTATTTCCACCCCTAACTCTGGTGCTTATAACTTCCTCTTCCTTATTGTATTCATCCTCATAATAAGCCTCTTCTATTTGAGCCAGTCGGGCGAGCCCCTTGGACCTTCTTCCCATGTTGAGAATAACAACCCGCTTCTTGGTCTTCTTTTTGGTGGCAAGGAGTGCCATCATTTCTTGCTGACCTTTAGCTAGGTTGAGGAGAGTCTCTTGGAACTGTACGTGTTGAGTCTGAAGATATTTGACGGTTTTCTCTAGAGCCATCTTATACTGAAATAAACAGTAAAAAGATGAGGAAACCTGTATCCGAAAACCTGCTTATGATATGATGCATGCTATGTGGATGCAATGTTTCTAAGAACCGCCAGAGATTTAAATTTGCTAGCCAAAAAGGAAACAAGCGCAACAATTGTATTAATAAATTCAAGATTACAAATTCCCCTTGGGCTTACAATGAAAAAGCAAAAAGGGTGTCAAAAGACAATAAAATAGACTCCTAAAACAAAAGGCTCAATTCTCCCACGGGTGCTTCCTCTTTGGTGCAATGTATACATCCAGGCTTCGCTCCTCGTGAAGTTTCCTTGTGAGCTCCAACACTTTCTTCTTGCTTGTATAGAATTTGAGCGTAAAAGGTGTCTCATTCTCCTTTGAGTTGAATCCACGATCTCTACAACTCTTCGGTGTTGGTAGGCATGTCAGGATGAAGAATGGTATAAGGAATATCTCCCTCGGCAACATGCTCCACAACTATTGGTAGGATAGCATGATATGGCATCATAAGATTTTGAGCGCGAGCTCGCACCCATTTGAGATAAGGCTCCAAAGAAATAGAGTTCTTATGCCCCAAAGTCTTGCTATCAAACTTGTTTACCATGCCCCAAGCTCAAACAAACCTTTGACGGCAACCTTGGACATCGTTCTCATAGTCGAATATAATACCCTAGATAAGCGCGTCATGGGGACCATCTCTTCGAGCATAGCCAAATTGTCGTAGAGCTAGATAAGGGTTATAAGTAATAACTCCCCTAATGCCCAAGAGTGGAACATTAGGAAACTCCCCACAACGGTCAATGATAGTAATGTCCTCTTGAGATCGAGAGTACCAATATATATCTGTATGAGAAAGCGACATTATTCTTTGCGACCAATTTAGACCTTGTTCATTCTTCAAAACTGATCGGGGAAGGTGTGAAATAAACCACCTAGATAGCAACGATATGTAACACATAAGATCCACTCTCTTCCTCGTGGTACGAGTGTGAAGAGTATGAAAAATGTCTCATATTAAAGTAGGCACATGGTTACGAGAAAGGAAGATCTTGACAGCATTAACATCTATGAGTTGGTCTAGATTAGGGAACAATACTAACCCATAGATTATAAGAGCCAATACTTCTTCAAAGGCTTGCAAATCCATATCCTACCAAAATAGTCGAGCCTTCTCTAGCAGAAACTTAGCTAGAAACACCTTGACTTCGCTCCTTGTTTCCCAATTGGTTATAATGTCAGACCTTTTCAAATGTATGGTTGATGCAATCTCCTCAGGTTGTGGATCTTTCTCTAAACTGGTGAAGGGCACTTGATCAAGAATAGGTACTCCTAATAGTTGATAGAACTCTTCCATTGTGGGCACCAATTGATAATCGGGAAAGGTGAAATAATGATGTTTAGGATCAAAGAATTGAAAGAGCACACGCATCATTTCTTCTTTAAAGCTTGAGGTAACCAGATAGAGAAGTCGACCGTGTCCTTGGATGAATGAAGAATTCTCAGGAACCCTTGATGCTAACTCTTGGAGTTAAGGAGGCACTTTTACAAAGCTGATTCAGATGGTATTTCTGCGAGTGGAAGCCATATCCTACAAAATAGGACAAAGATAAATCCCTAGGTCCTTGAAATGGTTAGTAAAAATGTTATTGCATGATGTCATGATGTTATTAACAAGTAATCATATACACACAAAGCACACAAGGCCTTAGGTTTAGGCTCGCATGAGGTTTATAGGTAATTACCATCTTGAAGTTTTAGTTGGTTCAACTTGTCCTAAAAGAAAGTAACTGGATTCTAAAGAATCTTAAGATCATTGATCTTTCTTCATCGGGCATTGTTTCAGCATAAGAAATCTTTTTTTGCAACCAAAATATCCTGAAAGTCCAATCTCAATGAGTGTAGTATCGAGTATCAACCAACTTTAGTATTGCACCAAATCCAGCTATCTCACTACTTTCTAATGGCTAAGTTGTTCAACTAAGGTTCTATGGTCAATTAGTGCTTCATGACACCACTCAGTGGCCCCGTATTCTCCTTGATTTAACTCAAGGGACACTGCTACCCACAAATGTGTCGCACTAATGTATCTATCACTTCAACCATATCGGTATATGTTGCACAGTTTCCATGATCTATTGCTACTTAACTAATATGCCCCCAGATCCGAGTATAGGATCTTTATGAGTAATAAACCCAAGCATAGACCCAAAATGTAAAGCAAACAAGGCAAACATGTAAATAAAATAAAGGTGATCTAGCTCTTAAGGTAACCCCACTTTTATTTTATCGTCCCCGGGAGAGTCGCCAATTCTGTTATACGGTGGGAGAACTGGCTTGGGAGTTTTGAGTTTTATCACAAATGTTGCGGATAGCAAGAGTCGCCACCGACATTTCTTTTATCCAATAAAGGAAAGGATGAGAAGAACAGGAAAGACCTTTTGAGAATTTTCTTGAGTTCGGGGGTAGGTTATGAAAAGGGAAGGTGTTAGCACCCTTTTCATCTGTAGTTATCTATTGGCTCTTAATTGCTAGTTCACTTTGAAATGCTTTATGTTTGTGTAAGTTTGAAAATATTTTGAAAATGCCGTAGTTCGGCAAACTTTGAAATGATTCTCGTATCGTTGAGAATGTATACAAAATGTTTGTTTTTTGAAAGATGTTTGAAAGTGTGAGGTGTGAAATGATTTGCTTGTGAGAAAGTAATTACGAGCAATCTACTTAATCAAAAAGTCTTTGTTCTTTTCCTCCTCCTTTAGATAGTGCTTATCTACCGTTAGTTAGTAGGAAACCATAACATTGGATATGAGGGACAGACGCAGGTCATTTTATAGTCATAGAAGGCAACTTGTAGGATGTTTTAACAAATGTCGTAAGGGACTAAGATAGTTTACCGAAGGCAACGTCGAAAGGTCATCGAGGGACTACGATCTTTTAATTGAGGATCTTTGCTAAAACATCCCACGTTTGAGGGACATGACTATTTAAATTTGAGGCAACAAGTGTGAGTTAACTTAGAGGTGCATGTGTGCAAAGTGTTTTGATTTCAAGTATTTTATCTTTGAATTAGGGTTTTCTATGGTTTGATTTTAGTCTTGTCATGCAAACCCTAATTACTAGCAATAATAAGGAAAGCGATAAATTGCCGAATTTAAATGTCATATGCTATTACAATGCTTTGGAAATGGAGGGTACAATCTTGTGAATAGGGGGAGAAAAGCAATAAAGCCCTAATTACTATTACAAACCATTGATCATGAGTTACAATAATAATATGCACAAAATGTAAAGATGAAGTAGAAATTGTTTTTAGGGTTTTTGATGGGGAAAAAGGTTTTAGTAATTAACCTAATTAGACTAATTAATTTTATTTACAAAAAAGAAGTTAATTAATCATTTAATCAAAACCTAAAATCTAGGTCAATTGAATTTAAGAAGAAAACAAAATGTAAGTCTAAGTAATTTATTTAGAAAATAATGTGAATGTTAGTATTAATTTGGAAAATATTTTACAATGTAAAAGAAAATAATAGAATTTAATTTAATAAAAATAAAATAAAATACTTAAATTGAACTATTTAAGAAAAATATGTTTTTGTGTTTTTTAGTTTTAATAAAATAAATAGATAAATAAAAAAATAATAAAGATATAAAATAAATGGGATGGGTGTTTATAAGTAAAAAGGGTGTTAAAAAGTAGTAAACAGGGTTAGGCCCAAAAGTGAATTTGTTTAGAATCAAAAAATAAATAAATAAAAAAGTTATATGGGCATGCGTGTGTGTGAGAAAAAAGAGGGTGAGAGTTCAAAATAACAATTCAGGCCCAAAATAGAGTCCAACGCCTATTTTGGGTCATGTATGGTTAATTTTCTGAGGTATACCATGCATTTGTTTTGTGTTGTATTGGATGAGATGCTTGATTGATCTGATGGTGAAGGAGTGAGGGTGTGTGGCGCGCGTGTTGAGCTTGTATACACTGAATCTGCAAGGAAATAATAAGAAAAAAACAAAAGGGTACAACTGGGGCTCGAACCCAGGTCCCTACATACTAATGCCTTACGCGCGCTTCCTCTGCCACTGGGGTGGCTGTTTCATTCGTGTATAAAACAACAACTATTAAATATAAAATAAACTTGTTTCTAAAAACTTGAACTTCATCTTTAACCTTGCACGCGCAGTGATGGATAACTCCATGGCCAAAACTGTAACTTCTTCATTTCTCAATCATTTTCAAAATTGTAAACATGAAAGTTGTTCTATTTTCACCACAAATTCAACCATATAAATAAATAAAGCTATAAATTAAAGATGAACATTAATTTCTGTTAGTACCAAATAAAACCTAATTTTTTCAGAATGTTCGAACTCAAAATTCGCATCACTCAGACAACTTAAAAGAAAACTAAAGACATGGTTAGCTTCAGGGCTATGATGTATACATTTTTTATTCACAAAGTAACCATTAATGATGCTTGTAGAGAGAGTTCAAAGTTGAGAAAACTTACCTCAAAACTGGAAATTGTGTATGGAGTTTGAGCAACCCTGAAAATGTGGTTATGATCTAGGTAGCTTCACTGGACTCCCAGGAAGCTAATGTGTGATGCGGGTGCAGAACCGACTGTTATATACTGGTTTGTATTTTTTGTTCGCAAATGTCGTAGTAAGCAAGAGTCGCCACCGACTTTTCTTTTATCCAACAAAGGAAAGGGTGAAAAGAACAGAAAAATGCATTTTTTGAGATTTTTTGAGTAAGGGGGTAGATTATGGAAAGGGAAGGTGTTAGCACCCTTTCCATCCGTGGTTTTCCACGAGCTCTTAGGTACTTGCTCGTTTTTGAAAACTGTTTGTGTTTGTGTGTTTTGAAAGTTTTTATTTGCTTTATGGTAACTCTTGTATCAGTCCTTAAGAGTGTGATAAAATTTTTGAAAAGATTTTTGAAAGTGTGTAAGTGTGAAAAAGTTGTTCTTGAGCAAGTACCTAACAGTTATCTACCTACTGGAAAAAAGGATGTTATTTTCCTCATTTCCTTTAGATAGCGCTATCCTACTATTAGTGAGTAGGTAGCCCTATCGTCAGATGTTGAGGGACTATCGAAAGGGACGCTATGGTCATCGAAGGCAACATGTATGGATACCTTAGCGTTCGAACGAACTGTCATCATATAGGCAACATCGAGGGACAAGATCATTTTCTCATAGGCAACTCGAGGGACGTTTAGGGACCATGATCTTTTATGATGACTTTTATACCGAGGGTCTTTGCTAAGATATCCCTACGTTCGAGGGACACGGCCATTTCTGAGGCAACCGAGTGAGGAATACCCTAAGGATACAAGTGTGAGAAGTGTGTTTTTTCAGTTATTTATCTTTTGTATTAAGGTTTGCTAACGTTTATTTTCAATCTTTCCATGCAATCCTAGTTACTAACAGTTATACACAAGCATATAATAATATAAAGAGCGAGAAATAAAAGTTTCTATCCTATTACAGGGCTTCGGGACAGTTACAATTATATCTGGCTAAAATATAAAGTACGGAAATTAAAAGTGCAGAAATTTAAATCCTAAACTATTACAACCGTAAGCAGTTTCAATGTAATATAAAATGCACGCGCGAAATAAAGAAGCGTCTAGAAACCTAATATTCTAAGTAAACAAGAACTTATTTGTTTGATTTTTTATTTTAATTAAGAAAAATAATTAAATTAAATATCCTAAAGTCTATTTTAAAAAAATTAATTAAGAAAAATAGTCTAAGCTTTTTTTTTGTTTTTTATTATGAAAAGAAAATAATTAAATCTAAATAAATCCTAAGTTCTACTTCATTTTAAATTAAAGAAAATAGTTAAAATATTTATTTAAATTATTTACAAAATTAGTTTAATTAAAAAAATACTAACCTAATTTTTTGGTGACTTTTTTATTTTTATTTTTATGATTAAATAGAAAAAGATTAAAAGAAAATAATATGATAAAAACAAAAAGGATAAAAAAAATTACAAATGGGCCTGGGTATGATGGAGCAAATATGGAGGTGCTGATCTGAAAACGTGCTAGGCCCAACAAATCAGAGCCCACAACCTTTGTCAAGGATCCTGTGCGTCCAAGCTGAAGGGGTGCATGGTGGTCTGTACATTGGAGGCGCTAGATCTGGATCCAGTGGTGATCTGATGGCTGAGTGGTAGACGTATGGAGATGTAATTCATTGGATCCTGCAATAAATGTTAAGAAAAATAGAAAATTGTTGGACCTGGGATCGAACCTAGGTCCCTTTTCTTACACGCTTGCACTCTTACCATCCGACCATCCTGCTCATTCATGCATATAAACAAAAAGAAACAATATAATATGAAACCAATCAAATGGTTGAGTTGTCATGTGCGCCCTTCAGTGGGTCCCTGTATTATTCAAACGGATCAATCGCGAGTGGAGAGAGGAATTGTATGTATGGATCTAGGCAATAGGAACATGAATAAAATCCACACCAGCCTTTTGACTTAGAGCCGACCAGTCCAACCACTGGAGCCGGTGGTTTCCACCGTCTTCTCCGGTGGGCTCGCATGAAAAATCAAACAAAACAAAAAACAAACAATGCAGTTTGCCTTAAAAAAGTCTCATGGTCACGATTATGGCCTCTAAAATTGTTAAATCTTCACACATCATTGGGTTCGAGCTTGAAACCCTAACGACGGTCAACCATGGAATAAATTGATTCTGGGCCCTAGCTTCTCATGTAATACGTTCAAACACGCATAAATATTAGCAGCAACACACATATATATTTATATATGATCAGTATGGATTTAAATCAAGCATTTTGGGAGTTTGAGATCAAGGAAATTTTACCAAACGGTGAGATCAAGATATGATGATCTAGGATGCTGCAAGCTTTGGGAACAATTGGATCTGGTCTATGGGAACTTCAAGAGTAACGTGTGATTGCTAGTTTGAGTTGAAAGTCCCTACAAATCGTGTTTCAGTTTTGGCAACTTTAGTGGATTTTTGAAAATTTTGTTTGGCTTCTTTCCGGCTACATGTGTGCTCGACTTGCTTGTTGACATGAGGTATATATAGGGTAGAATGAGGAGACAAGGTTGGATGGAAAGAATCATGGCCATAAACATTGTTTTTAATCCATGATCCATATTTGAAAAAATGCCATAATTTGTGATTTCATGCCATTTTTGATGATGAGTGAATCTGGACACCATTTGCATGAATTTGTGGACCTCATGCCAAGACAAAACACAAGCCCAAGGGTCAAGGCCCATTCCCAATTATTTTTTGCCATTTATTTTATATTTATTTGAAATAAATCAAAATAAATATGTAAAAAAAGGTAAAAATGATAAGGCCATGCAAAATTAGATTAAGGGCCCTCTATAACCTTAGGAAGATATTTGAATCTTAAAAAGTTAGGCTATTGACCCAAAAATTCAAATTTGCTCAATGCACCATTCTTGAAATTTCCAAACTTTTCCCAACTTGGGCAAGCCATAACTTGCTCAAATTTTATCTCATGATGATGATTTGGTACTTTTTTGGAAAGCCCAAGATGTCTAATTCAATCCATCTTTTGATCAATTTTACATTTGAAGATGTTATCTTGATGTAAAATATCTTGGCAAAAAGTGGCTTTTGTTGACTTTCTAAAAATGACCTGTAATGTATGAACTCGTAACTTTCAAATGGTGCATTTCTTAAACTTGAGAGCTGAAGAGAAGTTGTAGGGCATTGAATTCTCTTCAAAATGAGTTTGGTTGGAAAATTTATGATAAAGTATGAGAAAGTTATGCTTGGTCAAAGTTTGGTTGACTTTTCCTATAGAAACCCTAATTTGCCATTTTTGACTTTTGATGGGCCAGGAGCATTTCTTGAGGAACCATGATCAACCCTTGATAAAATGATGGATATCACTTCAAAATGTTGATATTGACCAAAAATCTTGAAGTTTGACTGTACATGGGCCACAATTAACTTTTGACCTGACACAGTTGATTTTCCAATACTTGAGCAATTAACTGAGCAAACTTATTGAGCAAGGCATGAAACTTGGCATGAATGATCTTGAAGACATATTAGGACCATGGAAAGCATTTTAGACTTTTGGAGCTCAACCACCTTGATTAAGATTGAAACCCTAGTTGGGGGTTCATTGCCTTAGGAGGAGAATTGTCCGATCAACTCGTGGTCAACTCAAGGCAAGTTGGAAACCTCTAGGAGTATGTCTTGTGTGAAAATGGGAGGGCAAATTTTGGGGTACAAAATAGCTTCCCCTATTCAATCTTCTTAAACCTGAAGATGTAGATTGGCTTGTCTGCCTTTCGTGATCTGAAGGTGGAAGATGATTGAACACTAGAGTGCCCAGAAATTTGCACTCGTCCGAAGTGAGACTGTTGTTGAATAGTATCGGGAATGGGCTTATAGATGCCATTTGGAAAAGATGACAGAAGATTGTCGGAGATGGGCTTAAATATGCCATCCAAGGAATATGACGGAGAGTCGTCAAGGATGGGCTTAAAGGTGCCATCCAAAATAGATGGTAACTTCATAAGGAGTCCCTTTGTGGGGATTCTTGTTCCTGTTGTCCGAGGAGGAGTCCGCTGGGGAATGTCGGTCTCTGTCTTGGGAAACAGAGTTTAGGAGCTTCAGTTGTTCATTACTCTACTGGGGAGTCATCTCTTTATTGAAGAGACGAAAGTGAACTGCTATCTGGTCAGGATCCAGGCTTCACAGTGACTTGTTAAGGATAATAAGGCTGACTGCTATCTGGTCGTATTCCAGACTTCACAATGATTTACTTGGGAAATGAGATTAAACTTTTATCTGGTCGTACCGTAGGCTTCGCTGTTTCTTTAACTGGAATAGGAATCAGAGAGATCTTAGTGTCGATCTGACTGAACCAGAGGAAAATCTTGAATTAATTTTGACTGGATAAGAATCAGAAAAATCTTAGCGTCGATTTAACTGAACCGGAAAAAGGTCTTGGAATATCTTCAACTAGAATAGGAATAAGAGAGATCTTAGTGGCGATCTGACTGAACCAGAGAAGGTCTTTATTTATCTTTGACTGGATAAGAATCAGAAATATCTTAGCGTCGATTTAACTGAACCAGAAAAAGGTCTTGGAATGTCTTCAACTGGAATAGGAATCAGAGAGATCTTAGTAGCGATCTGACTGAACTAGAGAAGGTCTTGATTTATCTTTGACTGGATAAGAATCGGGAAAATCTTAGTGTCGATTTAACTGAACCAGAAAAAGGTCTTGGAATATCTTCGACTGGAATAGGAATCATAGAGATCTTAGTGGCGATGTGACTGAACCAAATAAGGTCTTGATTTATCTTTGACTGGATAAGAATCAGAAATATCTTAGTGTCGATTTAACTGAACCATAAAAAGTTCTTAGAATATCTTCAACTGGAATAGGAATCAGAGAGATCTTAGTGGCGATCTGACTGAACCAAAGAAGATCTTGATTTATCTTTGACTGGATAAGAATCAGAACTAATCTTAGTGTCGATTTAACTGAACCAGAAAAAGGTCTTGGAATATCTTCAAGTGGAACAGGAATCAGAGAGACCTTAGTGGCGATCTGACTGAACCAGAGAAGGTCTTCTGAGAACTTCGTTCTGAGGAAGATGCTGAAAAAGCCTTTCGTTAGACGTAGCTTTTGAGAAGACTACCAGGTCATGTAAGTAGCCAACGGTGTTTATTGATTTGATCTTTCCCTGAAAAGGTAAAGAGTTAGTCATATGCAATGTCATGATGTATGAAATGCATTGTGATGATGTTCTCAAAATAAATGAGATTATACTGTATGCGATGTGTATGCGCATGCCATGATGTATGAATATGGAATGCTATCGTGATGTTTATTAGTCTGGGAAAGTAAATCATCGACTGCTGCTGGAGAGTATAAGGAGGCTGAATTCTTCATTTTCGCTGGGGGATGATGAATGGATATGATTTGTCGGGGATTTCCTCTTTCTGTCTGAGGAAGTTCTGTCGAGGATTGACTCTTCTTGAGAATAAATATGTGGAGGGAGGATGCTCTGTTGGGATATTTTTCCATTATAGAGAAATAAACTCTGTTGGGGAATGAGGTTCCACAGTTTGAGAAATAAACTCTACCCGGAAGTAGGTTATAAACTGTTTAAGATTATAAAGCTCGGCTGGGGGATACAGATTTTAGCTGGAGCAGGTAATTCATGCTTGGGGAAGAAGGAGACCAGAACTTGGTTGTTTCTGCTCTGTGGGGAACATAGAAACCACGGGGTCGTATGTAACGGCGACTTCGTTTTAAACTGTCCCTGCCCCTGTACCATGCTGGAAAGAGTAACTGTCGGGACTGCAAATTGTTTTTTAGACTTTGTCATGTTTCTTAAAGTCATTAGTAACTGTCTTTCTGTTTCTCATGCCAGTATTTATGAATAGTAATCATATTCAAATGCACATGTCAAGAATAAGTCATTGGACATTTTTGCAAAACAAAACAGAAAAAAAGAAAAACAAATAGTTTTGTATTTTAGAAGAAATGATTTGTATTGATTTTGAAGTTTTCCTATAACAGGAATTTTGTACAAAGAGACTGACGTTCTAGTAGGAGAACACCGTCGTAAATAATGGACTATACAAAATAGTGTACAAAGAGAAGAAAACAACTATGTATGATAATCTCATTGAGTTTCAATTCTGCTACTGCCCCTATGTCTTCGAGCGTCTCATCACTTTGCTACTTGTCCGAAGTTGACTGGATTGATTGGTACCGTTTGAGCTTGATAGTTGGTACTGAGGTCTGGTCGTGAGGTGATCCAATAGGACACAGTTGTACACTTTAAATCCCTAACTTTTTCCTGGATCGCCCTTTCGGGTTTTCAGTCCACCGGGATACCCTTTTTTGCCCAAGCCGCCTTTTCAGGTTTTAGACTTTCCCGGTGTACAATTTTTTTTTGTATTCATCCCTAAATTTTGCCCGAACCCTTTTGGTTCGCCGGGATGCCCTTACTTTTGCCTAAGCCAGTCAACCTAGCAGGTCTTTATTTATGCGTTGTATCTTTTCACTATGTATGCATTAACAGGGTGAGGAAGGTCGTCACCATCCATGATGGTTAGAATCATGGCTCCACCGAAAAATATGCTTTTGATCACAAATGGACCTTCGTACGTGGGAGTCCATTTGCCCCTGGGATCACCTTGTGGCAGTATGATGCGCTTGATTACCAAATCACCCTCTTGATATACTTGACGTTTGACCTTTTTGTTAAAAGCCTTGATCATCCGTTTTTGATACATTTGACCATGACAGAAACAGTAAGCCTTTTCTCATCAATCAGATTCAGTTGATCAAGTCGAGTCTGGATCCAATCGTCTTCGTTTAAGCCTGCATCTTTCATGATCCTCAAAGAAGGGATCTGGACCTCAATAGGCAGGACAACCTCCATACCATATACCATAGAATAAGTTGTTGCCCCTGCTGACGTTCGTGCTGAGGTGCGGTAACCATGGAGAGCAAATGGTAACATCTCATGCCAGTCTTTGTATGTCACCATCATCTTCTATATTATTTTCTTGATATTCTTGTTAGCAGCCTCCACAACGCCATTCATCTTCGGCCGGTAAGGGGAAGAATTATGAGGCTGGACCTTGAATTGTTTATAGAGATCGGTGATCATTGTATTGTTGAGATTTGTACCATTGTCTGTGATGATTCTTTCTGGCACACCATACCAAAAAATTAGGTTATGTTTGATAAATCGCGCCACCATATTCTTGGTAATAGTAGCAAAAGAGGCAGCCTCGACCTCGTGAAGTAATCAATGGCCACTAGGATGAAGCGATACCCATTGGAGGCGGTAGGTCTAATCTCTCTGATCATGTCAATGCGCCACATTGCAAAGGGCTAGGGATCTGTCAAGACGTTCAAGGGAACCGAAGGTCCATGTACTTTATCAGTATAGATCTGGCATTTGTGACAAGTTCGAGAATGCTGATAACAGACTGCTTCCATAGTTGACCAATAGTATCCTGCCCGTAGGATCTTTTTAGCCATGGTGTGTCCACTAGAATGGGTGCCAAAGGTACCTTCGTGTAAATCTGCCATAATCCTCTCTGCTTCATTTTTATCTACGCACTGAAGTAAAGTAGAGTCATGGTTGCGCTTGTAGAGGATTCCATTATTGAGGAAGAACTTTGCGACGTGCCTTCTCAGAAACTTCTTATCATTGACAGATGCCCCCTCAGGATATTATTGAGCCTCAAGATACCTTTTCACTTCGTGGAACCAAGGTTTGTCTGCTACCTCTTCAGTGTCAATCTCATAGCAGTATGTTGGTTCATCCAACCTCTCAATAGTGATCTGAGGAGCCCCGTTATCCCACTTGACCTTGAACATAGATGACATAGTAGCTAGCGCGTCCGCTAACTATTTCTCTTCTCGTGGGAAATGTTCAAAGGTGACCTCTTGAAAGTGTGGAAGAAATGTCAGCACATGTTCTTTATAAGGGATGAGATTTGGGTGCTTCGTATCCCACTCGCCTTTGATTTGACTTATTACCAAGGCTGAATCTCCAAAGACGCTCAAGAACTTGATCCTCAGGTCAATAGCGGCTTTGAGGCCCATGATGCATGCTTCATACTCAGCCATGTTATTGGTACAGTTGAAACATAATCTGGCTGTGAAAGGAGTATGACAGCCTTCGGGAGATATGATTACAACACTGATGCCATTGCTGAGTGCATTGGAGGCTCCATCAAAAACCATAGTCCATCGGGATCCTTCCTCAGGTCCTTCATCTGGTCCAGGTTCTTCACAGTCAGTCACTAGTATAATATTCTCGTCCGGGAACTCAAAATTCATGGACTGGTAGTCATCCATAGCCTGATGAGCCAAATGATCAGCTAGTACACTTCCTTTGATTTCTTTCTGGGTCGTGTATTGGATATCGTATTCAGTCAAGATCATTTGCCATCTTGCTATTCTTTTGGAGAGAGCAGGCTTCTCGAAGATGTACTTGATTAGATCCATCTTAGATATCAACAAAGTAGTGTAGGTCAACATATACTGTCTCAGTCGACGAGCAGCCCATGCCAAAGCGCAACAAGTTTTCTTGAGCAGTGGGTATCTTATTTCACAGTCGGTAAACTTTTTGCTAAGGTAGTATATTGCATGCTCTTTTTGATCGAACTCGTCATACTACCCCAGCACACACCCTATTGAATTATCTAACACTGTTAAGTACATTATCAAAGGTCTTCCTTCAATCAGAGGCATCAAAATTGGAGGCTCTTGAAGGTATTATTTGATTCTCTCGAAGGCAGTCTGGCATTCGTCATTCCATTTTACCACTTAATCTTTCTTCAGGAGTTTGAAGATGGGTTTACAAGTAGCAGTTAAATGGGAAATGAATCTGGCAATGTAATTCAGGCGTCCCAAGAAACCTCTAACCTCCTTCTTAGTATGAGGAGCCGGCATCTCTTATATAGCCATCACTTTTGCAGGGTCTACCTGAATTCCCTTGTCACTGACAATGAAACCTAGAAGTTTACCAGACCTTACCCCGAAGGTGCACTTGTTCAGATTTAACCCCAGCTTGTACGTCTTCAACCTGTCAAACAACTTTTGCAGATGATCGAGGTGCTCTTCCTCTGTTCGGGACCTGGCTATCATGTCATCAACATAGACCTCTATTTCATGGTGAATCATGTCATGGAAAAAAGCTACCATGGCTTGTTGATAGGTTGCCCCAGCATTCTTCAACCCAAATGGTATCACTTTGTAGCAGAAAGTGCCCCATTGTGTGACGAAGGTTGTCTTCTCCATGTCTTCAGGTGCCATCTTGATCTGATTGTAACCAAAGAAACCGTCCATGAAGAAAAAGATCTTGTGTTGTGCGGTGTTGTCAACCAGAACATCAATGTGACGAAACGGGAAGTCATCCTTGGGGCTTGCCCTGTTTAAATCTCGGTAGTCCACACACATCCGTACCTTACCGTCTTTTTTAGGCACCGGGACCATGTCAGAAACCCATTGGGGATATGAGGTGACAACTAAGAACCCAGTGTTGAACTGTTTCATAACCTCTGCTTTAATCTTCTCTCACATTTCAGGGCGCATACGACGGACCTTCTACTTTATCGTAGGGAAATATTCTTTAGTTGGCAGACGATGAACCACAATATTTGCGTCTAGTCCCGACATGTCTTCATATGACTAGGCAAAGATCTCAACATAATCATGCAACATCTGTATCAACCGCTATTTGACACCAAGCTCCAGATTTGCACCTATCTTGATTTCTTTCCTGTCCTCTTCTATACCCAAGTTTATTGTCTCAACTGGCTCTTTATGAGGCTGTATGGACCTTTCTTCCTGTTGTAACAGTCTAGCAAGTTCTCCAAGTACCTCGCTGTTGTACCCCAAAATTTTCCCTCCCATATTTCTCAAAGCATTGCAAGAAAGATCTCCAAGTTGCTCAAGGTTGCTCAGACAAGCTCTCTCCTAAGGCAGTCTACCCCAAATTAGGGTTTTGTGTTGCATCAAGATCCTTGAGTCCAAATGACCTCAAATTCTCACCAATGTCCTAATATGTTCTCAGGATCATCCATGTCAAGTTTCAAGCCTTTCAGAGGAAGTTTTCTCAGTCAATTGCTCAAAGGTCCAAAAATCGAATGTGCTAGGGCAAAAGTCAACTGTGACCTACATACAGTCAAACTTCAAGATTTTTTGTCAACATTCTCATTTTGAAGTATATTTCATAATTTTATCAAGGGTTGATCATGATTCATCAAGGATTGCTCACAATTCATCAAGGTTCAAAAGTTGCTAAATTAGGGTTTTGCAGGAAAAGTCAACCTAACTTTGACCAAGCATAACTTTCTCATACTTTATGACAAATGACCCATCCAAAGCTCATTTTGAATAGGATGTAATTTCCTACAATCCTTCTTCATATCCCAAGATAAAAAAATGCACTCACAAGAAGTTATAAAGTTGGACATTATAGGTCATTTTGAAAAGTCAACAAAAACACCTTTTTTGTCAAAGCTTATAACTTGAGAATGGAATATCAAAATGAGATGAAACCAAAAGGGTTGATTAGTGGACATCTCAAGCTTTCTAAAAAGTCCAAGAAAACTTCCAAAGAGTCAAAATTGAAGAAGTTATGCATTGTTGAAGTTGGAATTTTTTGCAAAATTGCCAAAAATCAACTATCCCCAAAACTATAAATTTTGCCAAATGGGCCTATTCTTTTTCACTTGTTTTGAGTTTGCATTATTGCCCACGTGCTCTAGCTTTGGCAATGTGTCCATGTCATATTTTTATTAATTATTTTGATTTTGATTTGAATTAATTTGATTTAAATCAAATAAAATCTAAAGTATTGATAACAAAGGATTTGTTGGTTGTTTCAGGCTCCAACTACAGCTAGCACTGCAATCAAACTCGTATCAAGGTCATTATGCACAAGGAGATTGGATTTAGGCCAAATTTGGAAGGCTTTGAAAGGAGGATCAAATCAAATATTCAATCATCAATGGAGGAAGATTTGGACAAGGAATTCAGACCTAATGTATTGTACAATACATAAGGAAGCGAGGCAGATAATTTCAAGGGTTGGAAATCAGAGAGAAAGCACAAACAGATTGGAAAAAAATCAAGAAAAAGTGTAACTTCGAAATCAATCCTAGAGGCAATTTCAAGGCTTGGCAAGTGTCACAATCTCTTCCTAGCAATCACCACAAGCGAAAGCAACCAATACCAGGCATTTTCAGACCCTCATACGCGCTGTAAGTCATTCGTAACATGGATCTGTTCTTGATTTCGTATTTTGTAATTTAAGCATGGTTGATATGAATTGATAGCATATTTTGAATCTACACATCATTTGCAAGCTTTTGGTATTACTTGATTTCGTTTATCTGACCAATATTGTGATCCACCATTGCTAGGGTTTCGTTCCTTTTTTTTTGGGTTTTTCGTTTCGGGTACAAGTAGCCCTAACAATGGCCATGGTTGTGATCTGCAGAAGAGGACGAATATAACCATGGTCTTAGAATGCATTTCCATGGCCTGTAGGAGATTTGGGAGGAACCCCTGTCTGCAGCGACGAACATTTGTCCGTAGGTATAGATGTTGTGACTTTTAGCCACGATCCAAAGACAGTGACGATGTGTGTCACGCTACCACTCGCCCATTCAAATCTTGGCGCGTTTTTTTTATATTTATCCAATAATATATGTTTTATTATATTATCATTTGTTTGCATTATCTTGACAACTGAAAACAAGTAGCGTGGTGGCAAGCATAGCGTGTATTTCCTTTCAGGACATGGGTTCGAATCCCAGGTCCCCCATTTTCTCAATATTATTTTCTTGCAGGTAATATGTGCACGTTCAAGCCTGAGACCCATCATGGACGCTCACCAAACAACGTGTCAGATGGCCAAATCTGGTGGCCAAGCCTTGAGGGCACACCATGGACTTAGTCAACGCGTATGCAGTGAATCAGGAAAGTCAAATGGATCAGCCACAAATGGGCCAGCCAATTGCTATTCACACACCTCAAAATCAGGCCAATCTCTACCCTTTTTTATATTTTTGTTTATTTAATTTAATTGCTTTATTTTGTTTAATTAATTTACTAACCAATAATAAATTTTATTTTTTATCAAAAAAATCACAAAAATGCTTTTTATCCAATTAAAATTCAGATTTTTATTTTTTATTAATAAATACTAATTATTTAATTAGGATATTAACTAGGTAACATTAATTTATTTTGCAAATAAATAAAATCAATTAGAATTAATCAGGTTTTAACTTTAGTGTAACTATTTTTATTTTCTTTCTTAAAATAATCAAAACTCCAAAAAAAACATGTCATTAATTATTTTTTTTCCATTTAATTTATTTAATATTCAATTTAGTATTTAAATTTTAGGTTTTAATTCCTTTTCTTAAAAATAAAAACAAACAAAAAAGCATTTTCTTTAAAAGGGTCAAAACCCTAATTTTGCATCCGATTTAATTTCGCGTCGCACTTTATTTTTCTCTATCCAATTAATGTATATGCTCCCGGTTTGTAATAAATAATTAGGACATTTATTTATTTTTCCGCATTTTAATTTCAAAGGGTTTTTTTTGGCGATGTAAATACCCGACGCCTTGTAATAATCTCGTTTAATTTCCGCACTTTAATTTCTGCTGATTATAATTGTTAGATGTTTGATAATAGGGTTTGCATGACAAGAATGAATGCTTAATCTTAAAATCGAATTAGATCACCCTTAACATGTGCAAAGATAAAAATAACTGAAATAACACACTCGCACATGCGCACTTCTAGGGTACACCCCACTTGGTTGCCTTCGTATACGGTCATTGAGTATAGGTCGTTTTAGAGGTCGTCCTCTTGTCTAAAAGATCATAGTCGCCTCGAAATGGTTGCCTCTGATATTGTTGCCTCAAACAAATGATCTAACACATTAGGGTTACCGCTAAAGCGTCCTAACATTGCTTTAGTGACTGTATGTCCCTCATTCGAATTGACCCTCAAACTCCAATGACGGTGCTACCTACTCACTAATAGTAGGATAGCATAGTCTAAAGGAAATTAGCATAGAACGATTCCTTTTTCGAGTTGGTAGATTAGTTCTTAGATAATTTCTCTTTCAAAACAAAACTCTTCACACTTACACTTTTACAAACAAGTTTTCGAAACACTTCATTACACTCTTGAGGACAGAAGCAAGAGTTAAATCAAAGTTTCAAACAAAAACTTTTTCAAACCCATAAAACACAAAGAAAACAATTTTGAAAACAATTGAGCAAGTACCTAAGAGCCCGTAGATAACTACGGATATAAAGGGTGCTAATACCTTCCCTTTCTATAATCTACCCCACGTACTCAGAAAATCTCAAAAAAGGAATTTTTTTGTGCTTTTTTCCTTTCCTTGTTGGATAAAATAAAAGTCGGTGGCGACTCTTGCTTACCGCGACATTTTGCAAAAACAAACACAAAATGCAAACCAGCATTCCAAAAAACAGTCAGTTCTTCCCACCGTATCACAGAACTGGCGACTCTGCTGGGGATTAATAAGTGGGGTGTACCTTAGGAATAATTCATATTGTTTTCAATTGCTTGATTTGTATGCTTTATCTTTGTGGCCTTGAATCAGAGTTACTATAGATCCTAACCCGGATCTGGGGGTACCCTTTAGGTAAGTAGCAATAGACTGTGAGGGAACTGTACGGCATAAACCGATACGGTTGAAGCAGTAGCTACGTTGGTGTGACACTTTAGTTTGTACCAATATCCCTTGTGGCGCAACGAGGAGAATATGGGTCTGCTAAGGGGTCATTAAGAACCAACTGACCTTAGAACCTATAATTGACCAACTTGGTCATAGAACAGTAGCAGTATGCTACACTCATTGAGACCAAACTCTCGCGATGATTCCAGCCACAAGAAAAGGTTTCTAAACTGGAATTATGACCGATCGAGGGTGGTCAGTGATATTGAGATCCTCTAGAACTCGGTTACTATTTCTAGGACAGGTTGAACCAACTGAACTGAAAGAGGGTAGTACTTGAACTCCTTGCCAGCCTGAAATCTAAGGGCTATCTGTGTGACTTGTTTTCCCTTACCATGTTTGCTATCTATGAATACCTGTGATGTGTTTCTATCATGACATCATGCATCATGACATTGCATGCATATTGCATTGGAATAACCATTTCAAAGACCAATGGGATTCATCTTTGTTCTGTTTTGCAGATCATGGCATCTATGCGTAAGAACACTATTCAGATCAGCTTTGTACAGACTCCTACTCAGCTTAAGGAATTGGTTTCCAAGGTTCCTGACACTTCCTCCTTCATCAGAAGACATGGGCAACTCCTCAGTCTAGTCACCTCCAAGCTGGATGAACAGATGATGAGTGTATTATTCCAGTTCTTTGATCCACTGTACCACTGCTTCACTTTTCCGGACTACCAGTTGGTCCCCACCTTGGAAGAGTTCTCTGATCTACTCGACATCTCCATTCTAGAGCAGACGCCATTTACAGGTTGGGAGGTAGCCCTTAGGCTGGAAGAGATTGCTTCAGCCCTACATCTGACAAAGGCTAAGGTAATGTCTAATAGGGAAACTTGGAGTGGGACAAAAGGCTTCTTGACTAAGTTCTTGGTTGATTGGGCTAATCAGTTCTGGGACAGTTTAGACTTTCAGGCGTTTGAAGACATTCTGGCTCTTCTCATTTATGGTCTGGTTCTGTTTCCAAATTCAGATTCCTTTGTTGACGTGAATGCGGTGAAGATTTTCATGTCCCAAAATCCAGTGCCCACTCTCTTGGGTGACATCCTACATACTCTTTACGCTCATACTGCTCAGAAGAGGGGAACCCTTATGTGTTGTGCACCATTGCTGGCGAGGTGGTTTATTTCTCACCTCCCTAAATCAGTTCTGAAGAATAAGGAAGGCATGAGTTGGGCCTACAGAATTATGTCTCTTGCTCACACAGACATCATCTGGAGTACTAAAGACGTGGAAGACGTAGCTATTATTGATCACTGTGGGGAGTACCCCAATGTTCCATTGCTGGGAACTCATGGAGGGATCACCTATAATCCTAGTTTGGCCTTACGACGGTTTGGCCGAGCTAGGAGGGATGCACTTCATGAATTGCTGCTTCCAAGTATTGTCTTTGACTTTAGGGGAGATACAGAAGGACATCGCCGTAGATTCATACGAGCCTGGGATAGGGTCAACAGGTCTGATCCACACGAGCTAGGTGTGAAGACTTCTCTTCCGATGGAACCATATCTCTGTTGGGTTCGTACGGTGCTCAGAAGCTAGGGATGCCTTACGAAGCTGTCTTGCCTGTAATTGTTAAACATGCTGATGAAGAAGGGGTTCCTCCTACCATCCTCCATCCATACATGCCTACTGATATTGGGGCATTAAAGAGGTCTTGGATCCAACTAAGGGAAGAGTGGGATACTTACAAAGAAAAGTATCACGAGCAAGAGTGGAAGATCCTAAAGCTTACAAGGCAGCTGGAGAATGAGCAGATCCTCAACGACTACGTCAGCACCAACGGAAAACGACCATGGGAGCGCTGATGTCTTTTGCTATTTCTAGTTTTGTTTTACTTTTCGGTATTTCTTTTTTTTTTGTAACGCCTTAAAGGCATTTGTTGAACATTGAATTCAAGTTTTATCTAATAAAAGTGTGTTTCATTTTGGTTTACGAATTTGAATCTCCAAAGTCTTTGAAATCATATCATACGCATTTCATTCCCATGCACCTCATTACAGGTACCCTTACAGGTTTCTCATCTTCTTCGCTGTTTATTTCAGCACAGCATGTCTTCTGAAACATCAACTGATCAAGCCATCAAGGCTCTGCAAGCTCAAAACGCCCAGTTCTAGGAAATGTTCATGAGTATGGCCAAGGGTCAGCAAGATCTGAAGACTCTTATCTTGAAGGATAAAAAGAAGAAGAAGAAGAAGAAGAAGATGGTCCTACTGAATATAGGTTGCAGATTCGGAAACAATTTGAGGAAAGATGTTGATTTATCCCACTCACCTGGAGGGGGAGAGAATCAGGAAGAAAGGAGGTCTCTTAGCCCTGTGGTTTCTGACAACGAGACTGACTTTGACAAAGACCAGTATCCTCCGGCTGAGGATAGGTATAAGCAACTCGAAGACCGGTTGAGCGCAATGAAGGTCCAGAAAGTGCCTGGTCTGGACTTTGGAGATTTGGGTTTGTCGTTTGGGGTGGTGATTCCCCACAAATTCAAAGCACCAGTCTTTGCTAAGTACGACGGGGTCTCCTACCCAAAGCTGCACCTCCGCTCGTATGTCAGAAAGATTCAGCCATACACCGCTGACAAGAACCTCTGGATCCATTTCTTTCAAGACAGTCTTTCAGGGACTCAACTTGAATGGTTTTACCAGCTGGAAGGAGATAGTATCCGTAATTGGGAAGACCTTGCTGCTGCTTTTTACAATCAGTACCAATACGATGCCGACCTCGCTCCCACGCGTACCCAACTTTAGGGTATGTCTATGGGTGCGAGCGAAGGTTTCAAAGACTATGCTCAGAAATGGAGGGACCTTGCTGGAAGAGTACAACCCCCGCTGGATGATATGGAGTTAATAGATATGTTTCTGGGGACCTTGTATAGTCCGTATTTCAACCATCTGAATGGAAGTTCTTCATCCGGGTTTACTGAGTTGATTATGACCGGGGAAAGAGTTGAGGCCGGTATCAAGAGCGGCAAGATACAGAAGGGTGCTTCGTTAAGTATCGAAAAGAAGCCTTTTAAGAAGGAGTCAAGCGCAGTTTACAGCGCAAAGAGCCATAAAAGACCTGAGCATCGCCAAAAAGTTAATGTGGTGGTTATATCAAGACATGCTGTTGCTCCTCAGCGCAACAATCAGCCAAGATCCGAGAGGCCGCGAAGACAATTCACTCAGCTCCATATGACCCTGTCTCAGATTCTGCCGCAGTTATTGAAGACCAACTTGGTGATTCCGAAGGAAGCCCCGAAGAATCCCAATACAACATCACCGATGTACAATCCAAACGCCCGCTGTGCTTTTCACTCTAATAGCCCGGGGCATGATACGAATGATTGTTGGGTTTTGAAGAATAAGGTACAGGACCTGATTGATGCTAAGGAGATTGAGTTCGAAGCGCCTGAAAGGCCTAATGTTATGACTGCTCCTATGCCCAAGCATGGGGTGAATGCTGTAGATGAAGACTCGTTTATGGTTTCTGTGAAAGATATTTCCACTCCATTGATGACTGTGAAGAAGAACCTTCTGTTAGCCGGTTTATTTACGGGCTGTGGTGAAGGTTTCCATCTGTGTGCCGTCCTACCTACTGGTTGCCATCTTTTGAAGTCAGGTGTCCAACGCCTGATGGATAACAAAGAAATTCTGTTTGAGAAAACTTTTGTTCCTTTGGTTCCTATTGAAGAAGTTGCTATAATCACCATTTTCGACAATTCTTCCAAGGCTTCCTCGAGAAAGCCTGTTAGAATTACATCTGTTCCGAGAATTTCACCGTTGATCATTACCATTCCTGGGCCTATCCCCTATACATCGGATAAGGTCGTCCCTTGGCACTGCGGGGCTGACGTGTATTATCACGGGGTTAAACAAGATTTGAAGGATGAAGAGGCTGATACTGACGTCAGCAATATTGTTGGATCTAGTAAAGTCACCCGCAGTGGAAGGCTTTTCTCCCCTGAGATCTCTCCACCAGTTGTTCGGAAGCCTGTTGTTATTACACCTACCAGTACATCTACTATTGTCCCTGTTCATGTTCCAATTCTTACCCCTGTTGCCGAGTCATCTGACACTCGGGGAAAAGGGATCACCGGTGAGCCTGCCCAGACGGAGGCACCGAAGAAGATTACCGTTGAAACCTCTAGACAAGAGATAGAGGAAATTTTGAAGATCATCAAAAAGAGCGACTGCAACATAGTCGAGCAGCTGGGGCAAACCCCGTCGAAAATCTCTATGTTATCTTTATTACTGTGCTCAGAGGCCCATGCTAAGGCTCTGATTGCTTTCCTGAAAACTACACACGTACCCCAGGAAACATCTATTGACCAGTTCAAAGACTGTGTGGCGAGTTTAACTGCTGATAATGGTTTGGGTTTCTCCGACACCGACTTGATTGCTAAGGGGAAGAATCACAATGACGCTCTACATGTTTCAATTGAGTGTAGGGGTACTACTCTGGCTCACGTGTTGGTAGATATTGGGTCTTTGCTGAATGTTTTACCCAAGAAGGCATTGGATCGGTTAGACTGTGAAGGGTTGGAGTTGAAACCAAGCAACATTATGGTTAGGGCCTTTGACGGGTCCAAGAGGATGGTACACAGAGAAGTGGATATTCCTGTCAAGGTTGGTTCCCAGATTTTCGCATCTACATTCTATGTGATGGATATTCGGCCATCTTATTCTTGTTTGCTGGGTCGCCCATGGATCCACAAAGCTGGGGCAGTAACGTCTACGCTCCACCAGATGCTGAAGTACCCAGTGAAGGGGAAAATTGTTACAGTACGAGGAGAAGAGGAGTACATGGTGAGCCACCTCAACTCTTTTCGGTATGTGGAAATGGACGGGGAGTTCATTGAAACCCCGTGTCAACATTTTGAAGAAGTCCCCCAAATGCTAGCGTCAACTGAAACTGTTACTGAAGATCCTCCAATGAAGATGGCTCCCCTCAAGGATGCCTGGGCTGTTGTCGAGAAAGGTGGGTGTGCAAATTGGGGCCAACTCCCTGACTTTGCACATAAGACTAACAAGTTTGGTTTAGGTTTCACTGCAGAAGCTCAAAGGGTTGTTCGGCGTGCGCAGATCGGAGGGCCTCCCCTGTTTATCAGCAATTCAGGAGTGAATGCCATTGAAGACGATGATGAAGAGTTTTATATTGACAGCTGGGTATACCCAACTGCCAACGGTGGACTAAGCAATTGGAAGGTAAAGGACTTCGTCCCAATTTCTTTTATTACCCAGTAATGAGACTTTTTGTTTTGAGTTTGTAACATACAATTTTTAAACTTTACGGCCTGGTGTCTTACCCGAGGCACCGTGGCTTTGTTTGTGAGGGCTTTAAATATGTAATTGCCATATATCATTAATAAAAACATTGGACGTTTCTTGAATTTCAAATTTTGCGCTCTTTGTTTTTCTTTTCCTATCTTGCAAAACAACTATTTTACACACACTCACATATACAGGTCTACATCCACTCTGGATCCTACTGGTAACGACTCTGCTACTGCCAGTTATGACTTCGAAAGTCCGATCAACTTAGCCGAAGACGAAGGTGAAGATGATTGTGAATTGCCTGGTGAACTTGCTAGGCTGCTACTTCAGGAAGAGAGGGCCATACAGCCGCATGAGGAGCCGGTGGAAACAGTAAATCTGGGTACAGAAGAAGACAAGAAAGAGGTCAAGATCGGTGCAAATCTGGAGCTTAGCGTGAAGCAACGTTTGATTCAGATGCTGCGTGACTAAGTTTAGATCTTTGCCTGGTCTTATGAAGATATGCCTGGGTTGGATACCGATATTGTGGTTCACCACCTGCCTACCAAGGAAGACTGTCCTCCAGTGAAACAGAAAGTTCGTCGAATGCGCCCAGATATGTCTGAGAAAATCAAGGCTGAAGTGATGAAGCAGTTTGACGCCAGTTTTCTAGCAGTTACTTCTTACCCACAGTGGGTGGCCAACGTGGTTCTAGTGCCGAATAAGGATGGTAAGGTTCGAATGTGTGTTGACTACAGGGATCTGAACAGGGCGAGCCCCAAGGATGATTTCCCTCTGCCTCATATCGACGTTCTGGTTGACAACACCGCACAACATAAGGTCTTCTCCTTTATGGATGGTTTCTCCGGTTATAATCAGATTAAGATGGCTTCCGAAGACATGGAGAAGACAACCTTTGTTACTCAATGGGGCACCTTTTGCTACAAAGTCATGCCTTTTGGATTGAAGAATGCTGGGGCAACGTATTAGCGCACCATGGTCGCTTTGTTCCATGACATGATCCATTATGAGATTGAGGTATACGTCGATGACATGATTACAAGATCCCAGACTGAGGAAGAACATCTTGACCATCTTCAGAAGCTATTTAACAGGTTGAAGTTGTACAAGCTGAGGTTAAACCCGAACAAGTGCACCTTCAGGGTGAGATCTGGTAAGCTGCTGGGTTTCGTTGTAAGTGATAAAGGTATCCAAGTGGATCCTGCAAAAGTGAAGGCTATACAGGAGATGCCAGCTCCCCGAACAGAAAAAGAAGTCAAAGACTTTTTGGGACGGTTGAATTACATTGCTTGAGTCATTTCACACCTGAATGCTACTTGTGAGCCAATCTTCAAGCTATTGAAGAAAGATCAAGTGGTAAGATGGAACGATGAATGTCAAGCCGCTTTCGAAAGGATCAAAGAATATCTCCAAGAGCCACCTATCCTGATGCCTCCAGTTGAAGGGAGACCTCTGATCTTATACTTGACAGTACTCGACAATTCAATGGGGTGCATGCTGGGGCAGCATGACGAGTCTGGCCGAAAAGAGCATGCTGCTTATTACCTTAGCAAAAAGTTTACCGACTGTGAGACCCGATACTCACTGCTCGAGAAAACTTGCTGCGCTTTGGCATGGGCTGCTCGCTGGCTGAGACAGTATATGCTGACTCACACTACTCTATTGATATCAAATATGGATCCAATCAAGTATATCTTCGAGAAGCCTGCCTTGTCCGGAAGAATAGAAAGATGGCAGATGATCTTGACTGAGTATGACATCCAATATACGACCCAAAAGGCAATTAAAGGAAGTGTGTTGGCGGATCATTTGGCACTTCAGGAAGTGGATGATTACCAGTCTATGAACTTTGAATTCCCGGATGAGAATATCATGATAGTGACTGACTGTGAAGAACCTGGACCGGATGAAGGACCTGAGGAAGGATCCCGATGGTCTATGTACTTTGATGGAGCTTCGAACGCCTTGGGTAATGGCATTGGCGCCGTGATCATATCTCCTAAAGGCTCTCATACTCCGTTTATCGCTCGACTATGTTTAAACTGCACCAACAATATGGTGGAGTATGAACTTTGCATCATGGGTCTTCGAGCAGCAATTGACCTAAGGATTAAGTTCTTGAGTTTGTTCGGAGATTTCGCTCTCGTGATCAGTCAGATCAAAGGCGAGTGGGATACGAAACACCCAAATCTTATTCCTCACAAGGAGTATGTATGTATTGACGTTGCTTCCCCACTTCGAAGAGATAACCTTTGAACACTTCCATAGAGAGGAGAATCAGTTGGCAGACGCGTTGGCTACGATGTCTTCTATGTTCAAAGTCAATTGGGACAACGAAGCTTCCCGAATTACCATTGAGAGGTTGGACGAACCTGCACATTGCTTTGACATTGAAACTGAAGAGGCAGCGGATAAACCCTGGTTTCATGAGGTGAAGAGGTACCTTGAGGCTCAGGAGTACCCCGAGGGTGCATCTGTTAATGACAAGAAGTTTCTGAGGAGGGTTGCAGCGAAGTTCTTCATCAGTAATGACATCCTTTACAAGCGTAACCATGATTCAACCTTACTGCGATGTGTGGATAGGAACGAGGCAGAAAGGATTATGGCAGAGTTACATGAAGGTACTTTCGGAACTCATTCCAGTGGACACACCATGGCAAAGAAGATCCTATGGGAAGGATATTATTGGTCTACAATGGAAGCCGATTGTTATCAGCATTCTCGGACCTGTCACAAGTTCCAAGTCTATGCTGATAAGGTGCACATACCTCTAGTTCCTCTAAACTTCTTGACAACTCCGTGGCCTTTTGCAATGTGGGGCATTGACATGATCGGGGAGATCAGACCTACGACATCCAACGGACATCGTTTCATCCTGGTAGATATTGATTACTATACGAAGTGGGTTGAAGAAGCTTCCTTTGCTACTGTAACCAAGAACGTCGTGGCACGGTTCATTCGGCATAATCTAATATGTCGATACGGTGTACCAGAGAGGATCATAACGGACAATGGTATGAATCTCAACAATAAGATGATCACCGAGCTCTGCAAGTAGTTCAAGATACAGAATCACAACTCTTCTCCCTACCGGCCGAAGATGAATGGGGATGTTGAAGCGGCTAATAAGAACATTTAAGAAGATTGTGCATAAGATGACGGTGACATACAAAGATTGGCACGAGATGTTACCATTTGCTCTTCATGGGTACCGTACCTCAGCACGAACGTCAACAGGGGCAACCCCCTATTCCTTGGTATATGGTATGGAGGCTGTCTTGCCTATTGAAGTTCAGATACCCTCTCTTTGAATCATGAAGGATGAAGGTTTGAGCGAAGATGATTGGATTCAGACCCGGCTTGATCAGCTGAACTTAATCGACGAAAAGAGACTTACTGCTATTTATCATGGTCAGACGTATAAAAAACGGATGATTAAGGCATTTAACAAGAAAGTTAGGCGACATGAGTATCAAGTTGGAGATCTGGTAATCAAGTGCATCATCCTACCACAAGGTGATCCCAGGGGCAAATGGACCCCTACTTACGAATGGCCATTTATGGTTAAGAACATTTTCTTAGGAGGAGCTATGATTATAACCACCATGGATGGTGATGACCTTCCTCACCCCATAAATGCAGACATAGTGAAAAGATATTGCGCATAATCAAAGACTCGCTAGGTCGACTGGCCTAGGCAAAAATAAGGGCTTCCCGGCGAACCAAAAGGGTTCGGGCAAAAATAAGGGATGAAAATGAAAAAACTGTACACCCGGCAAGTCGAAAACCTGAAAAGGCGGCTTGGGCAAAAAAGGGTATCCCGGTGGACTGAAAACCCTAAAGGGCGGTCCAGGCAAAAATTAGGGATCAAAGCGTAACACTATGTCTCATTGGATCACCTTGCAACCAGACTTCGGTATCGACTATCAAGCTCGGACGACACTAATCAATCTGATCTACCTTCAACCAAGTAGCAAAGTGATGAGATGCTCGAGGATATAAAGGCAATAGCAGAGTTGGAACCCAGTGGGATCATTCACATAGCTGTTTTTCCTTATTTTTCATACATTGTATAAATTCTTTTTGTTCGGCGGTGTTCTCTTACTAGGCGTCAGCCTCTTGTACAAAAACGCCTATTTACAGGCCAAACTTCAAATTCAATACAATTCATTTTCAGAGAAATTTCAAACTGTTTTTCCTTAATTTGTTTTGTTTTGCAAAGAACGTCCAATGTTCATTTTTGATATATGCATTTGACATTAATTGCTGCTCATTTACATGCGAAACAAAAGACGATTACTCGTAATATCAGAAACAAGGGCAAATAAGAATTGTCCAAGCTTTACAGTTTCTCCGTCCACCAGGTATAAAGGTAGATTTAGCTGAAGAATATGACTGAGGTGCATTCACTCCCCGCAGAGTAAGAAAAGACAGTAATGATAGCTCTCCCCATCTGAGACTTGCAACTGTGAATCGGTAATATTCTCCCCAAGCAGAGTTTATCTACCATCGGCACTAAAAAGTCTTAATATCCCCGACGGAGTATAATATATCCCCAGTGGAGTTTGAAAACTTTCCCCAGCGCAGTCTGAAAAATCATCCCTAGTGGAGTGTGGAGAATCATCCCCAGTAGACTTTGGAAGATTATCCCCAGTAGAGCCTAAACAGTTATCCCCAGTGAAGTCGCAGCTGAAAGATCATCCTCAGTGGAGTTCTTTCCTTTCACAAATAGGAATTCAATCCCCAACAGGATTCAGTATCAACATCAATGGTAATTCATCCCCAGTGGAATTTATCAGCGGAATCCTCTACAGAGCATCTCTTCCCCACAGAGTAATCTCCTCATCAGTTTATTCCCCAATAGAGTTTTCCTCCCCCGCAGGTTTATTCTCACACTCATCTTCATTCGCTATCCCCACCAGAAACAAAGAATTCAACTCTTTTCTCCAGCAGCTATCCGGGATTTATTTTCCCCAGTTAAAAACATTACATTTCCATACATCATAACACATGCATATACGCATCATACAACACAATCTCATTTATTTTGAGAACATCATTGCCTGATACATATCATGCATTACATACAACTAACCTTTACCTTTCAGGAAGGATGTGGTTAAATTCTCACAAAATTCAAAATTTTGAAGCTTTTACCTCAGTCGAATTACGGACAAGTTCTTAAATCTCAGCAGGGATGTTTTTCTCAGTTGAATTATAGACAAGGTCCTAAATCCCGACAAAGGACCTTCGTTGAATTACAGACATGTTCCTAAATCTCAGCAAAGAAGTTTTCTCAGTTGAATTACGGGCGAGTTCTTATATCTCGACGAAGATGTTTCCCCCAAGTCGAATTACTGACAAGTTCTTAAATCTCAGCAGAGATGTTTTTCTCAGTTGAATTACAGGCAAAGTCCTAAATCTCGACAAAGTTCCTCCGTTGAATTACATACAGGTTCCTAAATCTCAGCAGAGAAGTTTTCTCAATTGAATTACGGGCGAGTTCTTAAATCTCGACGAAGATGTTTCCCCAAGTCGAATTACTGACAAGTTCTTAAATCTCAGCAGATATGTTTTTCTCATTTGAATTATAGATAAAGTCCTAAATCTCGACAAAGTTCCTCCGTTGAATTACAGACAAGTTCCTAAATCTAAGCAGAGAAGTTTTCTCAATTGAATTATGGGTGAGTTCTTAAATCTCGACGAAGATGTTTCCCCAAGTCGAATTACTGACAAGTTCTTAAATCTCAGTAGAGATGTTTTTCTCAGTTGAATTACATACAAGGTCCTAAATCTCGACAAAGTTCCTCCGTTGAATTACAGACGAGTTCCTAAATCTCAACAGAGAAGTTTTCTCAGTTGAATTACGGGAAAGTTCTTAAATCTCAATGAAGATGTTTCCCCTAGTTGAATTATGGACAAGTTCTTAAATCTCAACAGAGATGTTTTTCTCAGTTGAATTACAGACAAGGTCCTAAATGTCGACAAAGTTCCTCCGTTGAATTACAGACGAGTTCCTAAATCTCAACAGAGAAGTTTTCTCAGTTAAATTACGGGCAAGTTCTTAAATCTCGATGAAGATGTTTCCCCCTAGTTGAATTACGGACAAGTTCTTAAATCTCAACAGAGATGTTTTCTCAGTTGAAGTACAGGCAAGTTCCTAAATCTCGACAAAATTCCTCCGTTGAATTACAGACAGGTTCCTAAATCTCATCAGAGAAGTTTTCTCAGTTGAACTACGGGCGAGTTCTTAAATCTCGACGAAGATGTTTCCCCCTAGTTGAATTACGGGCAAGTTCCTAAATCTCAACAAAGATCAGACTTCCCCAGCGGAATCTTCCATAACAACAGGTATACATGCTCTCGCTAAGGAATCTCTTATGCGATCGACACTCCTTCAGATGGAATCTTTAATCCCATCCCCTTGTCAGCAATCTCCAAATGGCATCTGTAAGCCCATTCCCGACATCACAAGGCTGATACCACTTCATGCGAGTGCAAATTTCTGGGCACTCTAGTGTTCAATCATCTTCCACCTTCGGATCACGAAAGGCATGAAAGCCAATCTACATCCTCAGGTTTAAGAAGATTGAACAGGGGCAGCTGTTGTACCCCAAAATTTGCCCTCCCATATTTCTCAAAGCATTGCAAGAAAGATCTCCAAGTTGCTCAAGGTTGCTCAAGGATTGGTCAAACAAGCTCTCTCCTAAGGCAATCTACCCCAAATTAGGGTTTTGTGTTGCATCAAGATCCTTGAGTCCAAATGACTTCAAATGCTCACCAATTTCCTAATATTTTCTCAGGATCATCCATGTCAAGTTTCAAGCCTTGCGAAAGAAGTTTGCTTAGTCAATTGCTCAAAGGTCCAAAAATTGATTGTGCTAGGGCAAAAGTCAACTGTGACCTACATACAGTCAAACTTCAAGATTTTTTGTCAACATTCTCATTTTTAAGTATATTTCATAATTTGATCAAGGGTTGGTCATGATTCATCAAAGATTGCTTACAGTTCATCAAGATTCAAAAGTTGCTAAATTAGGGTTTTGTAGGAAAAGTCAACCTAACTTTGACCAAGCATAACTTTCTCATAATTTATGAGAAATGACCCATACAAAGCTCATTTTGAAGAGGATGTAATTTCATACAATCCATATTCATATCCCAAGATCAAAAAATGCACTCATAAGAAGTTATGAAGTTGGACATTATAGGTCATTTTGAAAAGTCAACAAAAACACCTTTTTTGTCAAAGCTTCTAACTTGAGAATGGTATATCAAAATGAGATGATACAAAAAGGGTTGATTAGAGGACATCTTAAGATTTCTAAAAAGTCCAAGAACACTTCCAAATAGTCAAAATTGAAGAAGTTATGCATTGTTGAAGTTGGAATGTTTTGCAAAATTGCCAAAAGTCAACTATCCCCAAAACTTTAAATTTTGCCAAATGGGCCCATTCTTTTTCACTTGTTTTGAGTTTGCATTATTTCCCACGTGCTCTAGCTTTGGCCATGTGTCCATGTCATATTTTTATTAATTATTTTGATTTTTATTTGAATTAATTTGATTTAAATCAAATAAAATCAAATAAAATCTAAAGTATTGATAACAAAGGATTTGTTGGTTGTTTCAGGCTCCAACTACAGCTAGCACTGCAATAAAACTCGTATCAAGGTCATTATGCACAAGGAGATTGGATTTAGGCCAAATTTGGAAGGCTTTGAAAGGAGGATCAAATCAAATATTCAATCATCAATGGAGGAAGATTTGGACAAGGAATTCAGACCTAATGTATTGTACAATACATAAGGAAGCGAGGAAGATAATTTCAAGGGTTAGAAATCAGAGAGAAAGCACAAACAGAATTGACAAAAATCAAGAAAAAGTGTGACTTTGAAATCAATCCTAGAGGAAATTTCAAGGCTTGGCAAGTGTCTCAATCTCTTCCTAGCAATCACCACAAGCGAAAGCAACCAAGACCAAGCATTTTCAGACCCTCATACGCGCTGTAAGTCATTCGTAACATGGCCCTGTTCTTGATTTCGTATTTTACAATTTAAGCATGGTTGATATGAATTGATAGCATATTCTGAATCTACACATCATTTGCAAGCTTTTGGTATTACTTGATTTCGTTTATCTGACCTATATTGTGATCCACCATTGCTAGGGTTTCGTTCCTTTTTTTGGGGTTTTTCGTTTCAGGTACAATTAACCCTAACAATGGCCATGGTTGTGATCAACAGAAGAAGACGAATCTAACCATGGTCTTAGAATGAATTTCCATGGCCTGTAGGAGATTTGGGAGGAACCCCTATCTGTAGCGACGAACATTTGTCCGTAGGTATATATGTTGTGACTTTTAGCCACGGTCCAAAGACAGGGACGATGCGTGTCACGCTACCACTCACCCATTTAAATCTTGGCGTGTTTTTTTAATATTTATCCAATAATATCTGTTTTATTATATTATCATTTGTTTGCATTATCTTGACAACTGAAAACAAGTAGCGTGGTGGCAAGCATAGCGTGTATTTCCCTTCAGGATCTGGGTTCGAATCCCAGGTCCCCCATTTTCTCAATATTATTTTCTTGCAGGTAATCATGTGCACGTTCAAGCCTGAGACCCATCATGGATTCTCACCAATCAACGTGCCAGATGGCCAGATGGCCAGATCTGGTGGCCAAGCCTTAAGGGCACACCATGGACTTAGTCAACGCGCATGCAGTGAATCAGGAAAGTCAAATGGATCAGCCACAAATGGGCCAGCCAATTGTTATTCACACACCTCAAAATCAGGCCCATCTCTACCCTTTTTTATATTTTTGTTTATTTAATTTAATTTCTTTATTTTTTTAATTAATTTACTAACCAATAATAAATTTTCTTTTTTATCAAAAAAATCACAAAAATGCTTTTTATCCAATTAAAATTCAGATTTTTATTTTTTATTAATAAATACTAATTATTTAATTAGGATATTAACTAGGTAACATTAATTTATTTTGCAAATAAATAAAATCAATTAGAATTAATCAGGTTTTAACTTTAGTGTAACTATTTTTATTTTCTTTCTTAAAATAATCAAAACTCCAAAAAAACATGTCATTAATTATTATTTTTTCCATTTAATTTATTTAATATTCAATTTAGTATTTAAATTTTAGGTTTTAATTCCTTTTCTTAAAAATAAAAACAAACAAAAAAGCATTTTCTTTAAAAGGGTCAAAACCCTAATTTTGCATCCGATTTAATTTCGCGCCGCGCTTTATTTTTCTTTATCCAATTAATGTATATGCTCCCGGTTTGTAATAAATAATTAGGACATTTATTTATTTTTCCGCATTTTAATTTCAAAGGGTTGTTTTTGGCGATGTAAATACCCGACGCCTTGTAATAATCTCGTTTAATTTCCGCACTTTAATTTCTGCTGATTATAACTGTTAGATGTTTGATAATAGGGTTTGCATGACAAGAATGAATAATTAATCTTAAAATCAAATTAGATCACCCTTAACATGTGCAAAGATAAAAATAACTGAAATCAACACACTCGCACATACGCACTCCTAGGGTACACCCCACTTGGTTGCCTTCGTATACGAACATTGAGTATAGGTCGTTTTAGAGGTTGTCCTCTTGTCTAAAAGATCATAGTCGCCTCGAAATGGTTGCCTCGGATATTGTTGCCTCAAACAAATGATCTAAGACATTAGGGTTACCGCTAAAGCGTCCTAACATTGCTTTAGTGACTGTATGTCCCTCATTCAAATTGACCCTCAAACTCCAATGACGGTGCTACCTACTCACTAATAGTAGGATAACATAGTCTAAAGGAAATTAGCATAGAACGATTCCTTTTTCGAGTAGGTAGATTAGTTCTTAGATACTTGCTCTTTCAAAACAAAACTCTTCACACTTACACTTTTACAAACAAGTTTTCTAAACACTTCATTACACTCTTGAGGACAAAAGCAAGAGTTAAATCGAAGTTTCAAACAAAAACTTTTTCAAACCCATAAAACACAAAGAAAACAATTTTGAAAACAATTGAGCAAGTACCTAAGAGCCCGTAGATAACTACGGATAGAAAGGGTGTTAATACCTTCCCTTTCTATAATCTACCCCCCGTACTTAGAAAATCTCAAAAAAGGAATTTTTCTGTGCTTTTTTCCTTTCCTTGTTGGATAAAATAAAAGTCGATGGCGACTCTTGCTTACCGCGACATTTTGCAAAAACAAACGCAAAACGCAAACCAGCATTCCAAAAAATAGTCAGTTCTTCCCACCGTATCACACTCGCAATCTTCCTCACCTTCGTCCTCGACTTGGTTGATCGGATTTTCAAAGTCATAGCCGGAAATAGCAGAACAGTTATCAATGGGATCCATAACGGATATGGATCTTCAGTCGATACGTGAGTGTGTGTAAGAGCATAGCTGTATAGACAGAGTAAAAGCAGAAAAGAAAAACAAAGAGCGCAAAATTTATATGCATAAACGTCCAATGCTTTATTAATGCCATATCTAATTGAAATATGATAACCCTCACAAATAAACCAATGTGCCCCGGGTAAGACACATGGCCATAAATTTATATTGTTTATTACATATCCAAAAAACAAAAAGGACAATTACTTCTGAATAAAAGTAATTGGTACAAAGTCTTTTTTTGTCCAGTTACTGGGTCCACCGTTGGTAGTAGGGAAGATCCAGCTATCCATGACGTCATCATCCTCACCGTCTACTAGAGTGTTGATCATTTCCTTTCCAGTTTTATTTACTTTTCAGTATTTCCATTCTTGTAACGCCTTAAGGGCATCAGTTGAACAATTTGAATTTCAAAGTTTAATCTAATAAAGTGTGCTTCCTTTCTTGTTTACAAATTTGAATCTCCCGATTGTCTTTGAAATCATAAATCATACGCATTTCATCCCATGCACTTCATAAACAGGTACCCATTACAGGGCTCTTATCTTCTTTGCTGTTTATTTCAGCACTCATCATGTCTGATGAACCTTCAACTGAGCAAGCCATCAAGGCCCTACAGGCCCAGAATGCCCAATTCCAAGAGCTGTTCATGAATCTAGCTAAGGGTCAGCAAGACCTGAAGACCCTGATTTTGAAAGAGAAGAAGAAGAAGAAGAAGAAGAGGACAATCCTGTTTAACACGGGGCACATGTTTGGAAACCGGCTACAAAATGAAGTTGAGCTGACTACCTCATCTGGAGGGAAAGACAGTCAGGAGGAAAGGAGGGCTGCTAGCCCTGTGGTCTCCGATAACAAGACGAACTACGATGAAGAACAATATCCTCCTGCCGAGGATAGATACAAGCAACTGGAAGACTGGTTGAATGCTATGGAGGTTCAGAAAGTGCCCGGTCTGGACTTTGGTAATCTAGGTCTATCATCTAGCATGGTAATTCCCCACAAATTCAAAGCACCAGCATTTGCGAAGTATGACAGAGTTTCTTGTCCGAAGCTGCACCTCCGGTCATATGTGAGAAAGATTCAGCCACACACCGCTGATAAAAACCTATGGATCCATTTCTTTCAAGACAGTCTCTCAGGGACTCAGCTTGAGTGGTTCTACCAGTTGGACGGAACCAGTATCCACACTTGGGAAGATTTGGCTACTGCTTTCTACAGGCAGTACCAGTACAACTCCGACCTCGCTCCCACGCGTACCCAACTCCAGGGTATGTCAATGGGAACGGGCGAAGGATTCAAAGATTATGCTTAGAAGTGGAGAGACCTCGTCGAAAGAGTACAACCACCATTGGCTGATCGGGAGCTTGTAGATATGTTTTTGGGGACCCTGTCTGGTCCATTCTTCAACCATCTGATTGGAAGCTCTTCGTCTGGGTTTATAGAGCTTATTTTGACCAGTGAGAGGATTGAGGCTGGTATTAAGGCTGGTAAGATACAAAAGGGTGCCTCATCAAGCACCGAGAAGAAGCCGTTTAAGAAAGAGGCCAGTGCTGTCTACAGTTCGAGAAGACAGAATAGACCTGAACACCGCCAAGCTGTCAATGCGGTTGTTATTTCAAAACCTGCTGGTGCTCCTCAGCACAACAATCAACAAAAGGATGAGAGACCTCGAAGGAAATTCACCCGTCTCAGTATGACTTTGTCTCAGATTCTGCCACAGCTACTGAAGATTAATCTGTTGATTCTAAAGGAAGCTCCGAAGAATCTGAATACCACATCATCGAAGTACAACCCTAATGCCCGATGTGCCTTTCACTCTGATAGCCTGGGGCATAATACAGATGATTGTTGGGTTCTGAAGAACAAGGTACAAGACTTGATTGATGCGAAAGAGATCGAGTTCGGAGCACCAGAGAAGCCTAAACAAGATGTAGGGGTGAATGCTATCAGGGATGACGATGATGAAAAGTTCGATATCGACAGTTGGATCTACCCGACTGCCAACGGTGGACTAAGCAACTGGACAGCGAAGGATTCTATGCCCGTTTCTATCATTATCTAGTAATGAAACTTTTTGTTTTGAATATGTAACAAACAATGTTCTAAACTTTATGGCCCGGTGTCTTACCGGGGCACCGTGGCTTCATTTGTGAGGGCTTTGTGTGTGCCATTTTCATATATCATTAATAAAAGCATTGGACGTTTCTTGCATTTCAAATTTTGCGCTCCTTGTTTTTCTTTATTATATATTGCAAAACAGCTATTTACACACACTCATGTATACAGGTCTACATCCACTCTGGATTTCACTGGTAACGACTCTGCTACTGCCAGTTATGACTTCGAAAATCCGATCAACTTAGCCAAGACGAAGGTGAAGATGATTGCGAAGTGCCTGGTGAGCTTGCAAGACTGTTACTTCAAGAAGAGAGGGTTATTCAGCCGCATGAAGAGCCAGTAGAAACAGTGAATCTGGGTACTAAGACAGACAAGAAGGAAGTTAAGATCGATGCAAATCTAGAGCTTAGTGTGAAACAACGGTTGATTCAGATGCTGCGTGACTACGTTGAGATCTTTGCCTGGTCTTACAAAGATATGCCCGGTTTGGATACTGATATTGTGGTTCATCGCCTGCCTACCAAGGAAGACTGTCCTCCAGTAAAACAGAAGGTCCGCCGAATGCGCCCAGTGATGTCTGAGAAGATCAAGGCTAAGGTTATAAAACAGTTCGACGCCGGTTTTCTAGCAGTTACTTCTTACCCTCAGTGGGTGGCCAATGTGGTTCCTGTGTCGAAGAAGGATGGTAAGGTTCGAATGTGTGTTGACTATAGGGATCTGAACAGGGCAAGCCCCAAGGATGATTTCCCTTTACCTCATATCGACGTTCTGGTTGACAACACTGCTCATCACAAGGTATTCTCCTTTATGGATGGTTTCTCCGGTTATAATCGAATAAAAATGGCTCCCAAAGACATGGAGAAGACAACCTTTGTTACTCAGTGGGGAACCTTTTGCTACAAGGTCATGCCTTTTGGATTGAAAAATGTTGGGGCAACGTATCAGTGTGCTATGGTTGCTTTATTTCATGACATGATCCATCATGAGATTGAAGTATACGTCGACGATATGATTTCAAGGTCCCAGACTAAGGAAGAACACCTTGACCATCTGCAGAAGCTGTTCGACAGTATCATGTGCAACGAATTCATTCAGACAAGGATCTTCTCAGTATGGAAAGTGCATTAAGTGACCATTATCATGTTTCCATTTGGACAGATTTGTCATGCCTATATAAACAAGATCAAAGGGTAAATCGTTAATGTTGTACCCTAAAATTTGCCCTCCCATATTCTTCAAAGTCTTGACAAGCATCATCTCAAATTGCTCAAGTCTACTCAAGGGTTGCACAGTCAAACCATCCTCCTAAGCCAGTCAAATTAGGGTTTTGGTTCTTGCAAGGAAGTTGAGGTTTTCAAGGGCTCAATCAAGTCCCACATGCCTATAAACATTGTCAAGCATCTACATGCCAAGTTTCAAGGCTCACAAGATCAAGTTGCACAATCAAAAGCCCTAATTGCCTCACAATCAACTGTAGGGGCAAAATGGTCATTTGGAAGTCAAAAGTCAAAATTTTTGGTCAACATCTTATTTTGAAGCCACAATCATCATTTGGTCAAATCTTGACCATGATTTCACAAGAATGGCTCAAAAATCATCAAGATGCAAAAGTTTCTATTTTTGGACAGTTGAAAAGTCAACTGTAACTTGACCAAGGCATAACTTTTTCATGGTTCATAAGAAAACTCCCATCCAATGCTCATTTTGAAGGGGATGACATTTCCTACAACTCATCTTCACATTCCAAGTCCAAGAAATGCTCTCACAAAAAGTTATCAATTTCAACATTATAGGTCATTTTCAAAAGTCAACAAAAAGGCACTTTAAGTCAAAGACCATAACTTGAGATTGGTAAATTCAAATGACATGGGACCAAAGGAATTGGTTAGAGGACTTCAAGACCTTTCCAAAATGTCCAAGTACATGTTCATATGGTCAAAATTGAGCAAGATATGCATTGGAGAAGTTGGGAAATTTCCATGAAATGGCAAAAGTCAACTATCCTTGAAACTTCAATTTTTGACAAAAGGGCCCACTTTTTCCCACTTGATTCAGCCTTGCCATGCCACCCACGTGTCCCATGATCAATTTCAAGACCAAATAATTATTTTTCTATTTTTATTTAATTTTTATGGATTTAATTCATTTTAATCCATAATAATTCAAGTAAAATCAAAAAATTGATTAAATGGTATCTTGTGGTTTGATTAGCCTTCATGAAGCATATTCTAGTTGCCAAATTCGTGTAAAGCTCATTTATGCATGAAAATTCAAAATTTGGACAAAGCTTTGAAAGGCCTTTAATGGTGGTTAAGAAGAAATCCAAAACTTCAATGCACAAGTTTAAGGCTCCTAATTCTGACTTAAATCCCTTGATACATACATATGCAAGCAAGCCATATAGGATACACGGCCTAGAGACCCCTAAAAATGGCCAAACCAAATTCCAAAAACTTGAAGAAAACTTGAAATCTGTTTTCTCACTTCCAGGCCATTTCCAAACTTTTAACTGATTCTAATACATTGCATAAGTATCCAGGAATCCTTGGAGATCAAAATCACACGCTAACACTCAAGGAATCCCAAGAACCAGTCACACGGTTTGACCATTTTTCCTTTAATCGTAATTCAATATTTGTGCATTATTTACGCATTATGATCATTGATTTACATTACTAACATCCTTCTGGAGCTTTTGGTATAAGACAATTGCGTTGTGGTGTCCTAAAATAGAAAACGCCATGGACAAATTCTAGGGTTTTCAAGGTCCTGATTTGGGGCTTTTCAGAATAGGAAAAATCAGGCTTTGAAAAAGCCATGGTTGGATTCGTCAGGATGAGACGAAATCAAAACATCCCTCGCGAACAATTTCTGATTAGCGTACGCCTATTCGCTATTTTCTCTTGATGCAGGTTGTGGGGGTTAAAAACCCCCGCTAATTGTTTTGTTTTTTACAGGAAAAAGGAGGAAGACGAAGTACGTGGAGGCGTGTGACTGGGTGGTTCAAATAACGCGCGGATTTTTTTAATTTCCAGAATAATGGTTGTTTTCATATTTTAATTTCTTTGATTGTTATATTAACAAAAGCACTCAAGTGGCTCAGTGGAAGATGGCGTGGCTTGCAACCATTGGGACCTGGGTTCGATTCCCAGATCCCCCCAAATGTTTATTCATGTTTTTTCTAACTCAATCACATGTAGTCTTCCAAACAATCAACACCATATGCCCTCAAGCATTGAGTTGCCATGTGTCCTTGAGTCTAGATCTGATGACAAAAGATGAAGGACCACAATAGTCCCCAGTCAATGCTGGCACACCTGATCAGGAAGTCAAACATGGCTTTGTGCAAATGGGCCTAAATTCCTGATTCACCTCCCAAAAAAGGCCTGCACCCCCCTGGGTTCTTATTTTCTTTTCCTTTTTTCTCTTCTTTATTTTCTTTTCTTTCATAATTTCCCTTTTATTAATTATTAGTTTTTATTAATTACTTAATTAACCAATTAACATTTTTTACAATAAAACAAAAAAAAACATTTTATTATTTATTAACTTATTTTGTAAATAAATGTGAATTAAATTAAATTAGTTTAGTTAATTAACTTTAATATTTTTACAATAAATAAAAATAATTTAGAATTAGGTTTTTGCTAACTTTTAACTTCTATTTATTTTTTTTTTATTTTCATTAAAAACATAAAAACACAAAAATATTTTTCTTTTAATTAAATTAATTAGTTAGTTATTAGTTTTAATTTCATTAATTACAAAAAGTAACAAAAATTCAATTCTTTTCTTAAAAGGGTTAAAACCCTTAGGACGTTCCCGATTAAATTTCTACTCGCACGCATTTATTTATTTTGATTATTTATGTAACTGTCTCCAGATATGTAATAGTTAATTAGGTTTTTACCGCTTTATTTACTTTTCTTGTACTTTATTTCCAAACGGGTTTTGTTTTTTTTGGCGATGTATAGACCCGCGCCTTGTAATAGTTAGATTTACATTTCCGCAATTTATTTTCCGCACTCCTAACTGTTAACAATGCATGAAAGAATGTATGTAAATAAAATTAATTCGTAGCTCACAAATAACATGTACAAGATAATCTTAACTGAAAAACAACACACAAAGCACATGCCACTTCTAGGGTACGCCTCACTGGTTGCCTCGAACGTGGTCATCAAGTATAAGATGTCTTAGAGGTCGCCCTTCTGTCCAAAAGATCCAGTTGCCTCGAAACGGTTGCCTCGGATACAAAGGATCTAGGACATTAGGGTTACTTCTAAGGTGTCCTACCATTGCTTCGGTGACCACATTGTCCCTTATAACCGAATTGACCCGAATACCTCCAACGATGGTGCTACCTACCTCTCAATGGTGGGATAGCACTATCTAAAGGACTCTTACACAGCTTAATTCCTTAGAGTAGGTAGATTTCTCTTAAGTACTTGCTCTTTTTCAAAACAAACAAAAACAACTTTTCGCACCTACACTTTCAAAATTTTTCAAACAAACACTTCATACACTCTTGAGGACTGATACAAGAGTTACTTAGAAGTTTTCCAAACGAACTTTTTTTCAAAACCCACACACACTTGAAAAGCAAACATATTTTGAAAACATAAGAGAAAGTACCTAAGAGCCCGTGGATAACCACGGATAGAAAGGGTGCTAACACATTCCCTTTCTATAAATCTACCTCCCGAACCGAGAAACATTCTCAAAGAAGGAATTTTGTTGTGCTTTTGTCCTTTCCATGTTGGAGAACATAAAAGACGGTGGCGACTCTTGCTTACCGCGACATTTTGTGAAACCAGCTTTAAACAGTCAGTTCTATTTCCACCGGTCACAGTTAACGATTTAACACGACTGCTTCATACAATCTCAAAAAGGCTGCAAAAATTCATATTCATTCTACATTCAATTTGTGTAATACATCACAGTAGTGATACATTTTTTGTAACGAAAAACAAACAGTACACAATAAATATTTTCTTTTGATTAAGTCTTTTTCCTTGAGATAAACCGATTTGTGGTTGTACTCAAGAAGACTTTGGCAGTTGTCAAAGTAGAATTGTAATCAGTTTGATTAGTGAATTAAGTCCTCGTTGGAGAGAGGCGAAATCACCTTGGCGGGTGGACTGGAGTAGTTTGAGATCAAGCGAACCAGGATAAAAATATCGTGTCTATTGCTTTTGATTTTTAAAGTTTCAATTCAACCCCCCTTATTGTATTTTTCACTTCTTCAATTGGCATCAGAGTGCCTGGTTCTGATTTCATACACTTAACCGTGTCATTACAAGATCCAAGCTTTAGAAAAACACTATGGTGGGACCAAGCCAAAACATCAGCAATGACTATCACGATGACAAGGACAGAATCAGCGGCAAACCTCTAGTCTTTGATGGAGAAAATTTTGACTACTGGAAAGACAAAATTGAGAGCTTCTTTCTGGCTCATGATGCTGACTTATGGGATATGGTAATTGATGGATACATGTATCTAGTGGATGAAAGTGTTCATAAGATAGATAGAAAAAGAATGTTTGACCAACAAAAGTGTGATTTCAGAAACCATCATAAGGCCAGAACAATTCTTCTCAGTGCCATCTCATACTCAGAGTATGAGAAGATCTCAAACAGAGAGACAGCCAAAAACATGTTTGACTCTTTGAGAATGATGCATGAAGGCAACATACAAGTTAAAAAAACCAAGGCCTTTGCGCTCATTCAGAAATACGAAGCTTTCAAGATGGAAGATAGTGAATCCATAGAAGCAATGTTCTCAAGATTCCATATTCTAGTTGCTGGGATGAGAGTTCTTGACAAAGGGTATTCTATTGTTGATCACGTAAAGAAGATCATCAGAAGTTTACCAAGGCAATGGAGGCCAATGGTCATTGCTCTTATGCTGTCTAAAGATCTCAACAAGATATCTCTGGAGGAATTTGTTAGCTCCCTCAGAAGCCATGAGATAGAGCTAGAAGATGACGAGCCTCAGAAGCAAGGTAAGCCTTTAGCATTAAAATCTAACAAAAAACTTGATTCTAAGATTTTGCAGGCTATGGAAGAAACCTCCGATGGATCCTCATCAGAAGAAGACGAATTGTCTCTTCTCTCTAGAAGGGTCAATCAGCTGTGGAAGCAAAGGCAAAGGAAATTCAGAAACTCTAGAAAATCAGGGAATCAGAATGAACCCTCCTCCAAATACAGAAACTTTGAGCCCTCCTCTGGACACAGAAGGTCTTAAGCTTCGTCTAGTCACAGAAAGTAAAACAACAGAGACATCATCTACTATGAGTGCAATGAACAGGGGCACTGCAAAAGTGATTGTCCAAGGCTTCAGAAGGAGAAGCCCAAAAAGAAGCTCTTCAAGGAGAAGAAGAAAAGTCTCATGGCAATATGGGATGATTCAGATACTTCTGACGCAGACTCAGAATCAGATGATGAAAGAGCCAACATTTCTCTTATGGAAAATGTGACAGAAGACAACAAAGCATATGGGTCAGACTCAGAATCAGACACAGAAGAGATATCTTTAGAAACAAGGCTAAAACACCAGTCAAGGTACCTAGACTCTGGATGCTCTCGACACATGACGAGAAGAAAGCATATGTTCCAAAGCCTGGAACTTAAACCTGGAGGCTACATGGGTTTTGGAGGCAATCAAAGAGGGAAGATCATTAGCTCTAGAATAGTGCGTAATAGTAACCTTCCTTCTATTAATAATGTGTTGTTAGTTGATGGATTGATGCATAACCTGTTATCTATAAGTCAATTAAGTGATAACAGTTATGATATAATCTTTAATCAAAATTCATGCAAAGCTGTTAGTCAGAAAGATGGAACTATCCTGTTTAATGGGAAGAGGAAAAACAACATTTATAAGATAAAACTTTCTGAACTAAAGAGTCAGAATGTAAAATGTCTTCTTTCTGTTAACAACGAGCAATGGGTCTAGCACATAAGATTGGGGCATGTTAGTATGAGAAGAATATCTCAAATTAACAAACTCAATCTGTTCAGAGGACTTCCTAATCTAAAGTTCATCTCAGATGGTCTGTTTGAAGCATGTCAGAAAGGAAAATTTGCAAAACCTGCTTTTAAAGCTAAAAATGTTGTTTCCACTTATAGGCCATTAGAACTTCTACACATAGATTTATTTGGACCAGTGAAGATTGTGTCTGTTAGTGGAAAGAAGTATGGGTTAGTGATCGTAGATGACTATAGCAGATAGAGATGGGTAAAGTTATTAAGACACAAGGACGAGTCACATTCTGTGTTCGTTTCTTTCTGTAACCAAGTTCAGAATGAAAAGGATCTTAGAATTGTCAAAGTCAGAAGTGATCATGGTGGAGAGTTTGAAAACAAAAAAATTGAAATATTTTTCAATGAAAAAGGAATTCCGCATGACTTCTCTTGTCCTAGAACTCTCCAACAAAATGGATTTGTAGAACGAAAGAACAGAACATTGCAAGAAATGGCAAGAACCATGATCAATGAGACTAATATTGCTAAGATCTCCTGGGCAGAAGCAATTAACACAACATGTTACATTCATAATAGAATCTCCATAAGACTTATTCTGGAAAAGACTCCATATGAATTGTGGAAGAACAGAAAGCCCAACATTTCTTATTTCCATCCTTTTGGATGTACATGTTTTATTCTGATAACTAAAGATCATCTGAACAAGTTTGACTCTAAAGCACAGAAGTGTATTATGTTAGGATACTTTGAACGCTTAAGAGGGTACAGAGTATACAATACAGAAACACAGATTGTTGAAGAGTCAATCAGTGTTAGATTTGATGATAAGCTTGACCCTCAAAAGTCAAAGCAGAATGAATCTTTTACAGATATAGAAGTTGAATTCACAGGTGCTGAAGGCAACTCATCATAAGTTCCCAACAGAGACGCTCCAACAATTTTAGAAGGAAATGTCACAGGCATTCCAGTACCTTCTGTTGATCAAATCTAGAAAAAGTTATCCAGAAGCAGCATAGCTCACCCTGAAGATAAGATTCTGGGAAAGAAGGATGATCCAATTAGAATAAGATCAACATTCATAAATTCTGAAGAATCCCTCATGGGATTGGTATCTATGATTGAACCAACAACAATTGATGAAGCTCTTCTGGAAAATGACTGGATTCTGGAAATGCAGAAGGAGTTAAACCAATTCATCAGAAATAATGTATGGGATCTGGTTCCCAAACCAAAAGGATTCAACGTCATTGGAACAAAGTGGGTGTTCAGAAACAAATTGAATGAGCAAGGAGAAGTCATCAGAAACAAGGCACGACTGGTTACACAAGGTTATAGTCAGCAAGAGAGGATAGACTATACAGAAACCTTTGTCCCAGTAGCCAGGTTAGAATCTATCAGACTCTTAATCTCTTTTGCTGTAAATAATGGCATCACTCTGTATCAGATGGATGTCAAAAGCGCATTCTTAAATAGGTACATTGATGAAGAGGTATATTTGCACCAACCCCCTGGATTTGAAAATTCCAAACACCCAGAATACGTTTTCAAACTAAAAAAGTCACTTTATGGTCTGAAACAAGCTCCCAGAGCTTGGTATGAAAGACTGAGTAACTTTCTGTTAGAAAAGGAATTTACCAAAGGGAAAGTGGATACAACCCTGTTTTGTAAGACATTTAAGAATGACATTTTAGTTTGTCAGATTTATGTAGATGATATTATATTTGGATCTACTAAACCTTCTCTGGGAAGAGAATTTGCTAAGTGCATGCAGGCAGAGTTTGATATGAGCCTGATGGGAGAACTTAAATTCTTTCTGGGCATTCAAATCAATCAAACTCCAGAAGGAACTTACATTCACCAGAGAAAATACATCAGAGAACTTCTGAAGAAATTTTACCTCTCAGAATGTAAGCCATCAAAGACTCCAATGCGTCCCACGTGTATTCTGGAAAAGGAAGAGGTAAGTAAAAAGGTAGAGCAGAAAATCTACAGAGGTATGATTGGTTCTCTCCTTTATCTAACAGCTTCAAGACCTGACATTTTATTTAGCGTCTGTTTATGTGCTAGATTCCAATCAGATCCTAGAGAATCTCACTTAACAGCAGTTAAGCAAATTTTCAAGTATCTGAAAGGTACTACTAACCTGGGTTTATTTTATAGAAAATACAATGAATACAACTTAGTAGGATATTGTGATGCTGATTTTGCTGGAGACAGAGTAAAATGTAAAAGTACTTCTGGAAGCTGCCAGTTTCTGGGAGACAATCTGATCTCATGGACCAGCAAGAGGCAGTCCACAATTACATTGTCAACAACAGAAGCTGAATACACTGCAGCTGCTGGATGTAGCACACAGATGCTCTGGATGAAAAGTCAGCTTGAAGACTTTAACATATTTGAGAGTAACATCCCTATTTTCTTTGATAATACTTCTGCTATATGTTTATCCATAAATCCTATTTTGCATTCTAGGGCTAAGCATATAGAAATAAAACATCATTTTTTTAGGGACTATATTCAAAAAGGAATTTTATCGTTAAAATTTATTGACACAGACCATCAATGGGCTGATGTGTTTACAACACCCCTTTCTAAAGATAGATTTAATTTCATTCTGAAACATCTTAGCATGAAATTATGTCCAAAATAAGAAGTTTTATTTGCATATTCTGACCCTCAGAATTTTATTTTTTTGAACATCTGATCAACTTGTCTTTAGAAGTTAGGAGTACAGTTGCTTTAGAATCTATCTATAAAGATCTGAACCTTTCATTTCAAAGATAGAGGCGTGTAGTTCACACCATCAAACATTTGTCATCCTCTCACAAGCCACCTTCTAAGGTTGAACATGCGTTTGAATTATGAAGGGTCTAAGGCTCCGATTGGATGCATTGAGACACCTGTCAATGGTAACTGTTCAGTATCTACACGATATCCCTTAATTTCAGGTTTCATAATTTCAGTATAATCATTACTTATTTTCTCTTTCTTACTAATTAAGTTTTCAAAAGTGTTTATAAATTCAACTTCACTATTTCATTCACTTCTTACTGCATCCATTATTTTCTCTCACTCTCGTGTTTGCAAAAACCCCTTTTCTCAGTTTTCTTCAACAAATCCGTGTGAACAATGGCATTCTCACCAAGCATCAAAAATCTCAATAGTGCTCCTTGTTCTTCTTCAATAGAACAATATGAGGAACCTATAAGAACGTTGCTCAAACCGGTAGATAATCTTGAAGTTCTATGTGAGTTGATCGTTGATTTTGAGAGTTTAAAGGAAAATGGGTTTGATTTGTATGAAGATGTGACGGCTCAGGGATGGAACAGATACCAAATTTTGAAACCCCTGAACCAGAAAATCAACACGCTACCGCAAACCAATCAGAAGACTCCTTTACAAACTCTGACACCACTACCCCAATTCCTGGAATAACAGAACCTCTTATGGTTCGTTTACCTCTCTCCATCCATGATATTCCAGAAATACCTTCACCATATGATTCCACACCACCAAACACTCCTTACTCACCAATCCTAATTTATGATTCTCCTACTCCCTCACCAATTAACCGTTTAGCTGATCATCTCAGAACTGTCATTGATCTAGAAGCACTGGACCATCTAGCTTCAACCTCAAATAAAATTGCCATTCCCAAATCAACCTTAACCAAAACAGATGTTGGTAAGAACTTGTTTATTTTGAAACAGAAATACAGGAATGGGTTACTTCTTTGAAGCAAGCAAGCCTAGAGATTTCTAATGTTGCTGCTTCTGATTCTCTTTGGGATATATTCAGAAAATGGTCCAACTCTGAATCCCAGAGGCTGAAAGAATTGAGTTATGTGATGGCTCAGCAAAACTTCAGTGATCAGCTGAAAGCCTTCAAAGACCAAGTTCTGAGTCACTGGGACAAGAAATAAATTCTTCTGCTAGAAAATTCTCCCTGGAAAGAGCACCAACCTTCAGAAGCCACTGAACCATATTCTGATAGTCACCCTCTGACTACTGCTCCAAAAAAGGAAATTGCAACAGAAGAAGTAGTTGAATCAGAAGATGCTGTAGAGTATTCTGAACGACATGCAACCTCTCAGGATACACCAGCTACGTCTCTAGTCATGCAAACTCTGGAAGAGTTGAAGAAGGAGAATGCTTTAATCCATGCAAGGTTGGATAAGCAAGAAGACACAAACAAAGAAATAAGGGATATATTGGATAAACAAGAAGACTCTACAAAATAAATCAAGGATATATTAGGAAAGCAGGAAGAATCAAGCACTCAGATTAAGAGCTTGTTGGAAGCTTTATTCACACGACTTCCCCCTCCATCTTAGATTTTGTTTAACTTGTTTTCTGTATTCGTCATCTTATATTCTTCGTTTTTGAAAGATGTCATTGCAATCTGTTTTCAATACAAATCATCATTTTTTTACTCTGATAATTCATGATTATATTGCTTTTTGATACCTGACAAAAAGAGGGAGAATGTAAGATATTTTCAATAACAGCTTACCGAGACTAAGTCTCAAACATTCTGAATATCTTAACTTCTTATTTGTTTTCTGAAAGCTTAAACAAGAATAAAATATGATAAAGACAGAAGGAGATGCATCAAAAGCTCTGGTACAAAGGAATCTTAGGAAAGTATCTCATCTCTATCTGAGTACTCAACTAAGGGGGAGACTCTCTTAAACTTTTGTTCTGTAAATTTTTATTGAAAAATACTAGTTTTTGTCATCATCAAAAAGGGGGATATTGTTAGAACATAGTTTGATTCTACAACCCTCATAAGAGTTTGGATGATAACAAACACAAAGAACAAATATGCATTCTAAATTTTTGTTTTATGTTGTACAGAAGTTCTGACTAAAATGACATCAGATGTTAAGCCACAGAAGCACTCAAGATAAGTAATCAGAATGTTTTGAAGTATGATGATCAGAATCTACGCCAAAGAGAAAGATATTCTGATTCTGAACGGAAGTCCAACACGCTAACTGAACCTTACGTTTCTGACTTCCCAAGTTCTGAAGTAAAGAAGCGTGCAAGATTCCTAAGTTCTGAAGCGTTACTTTTCCATTAAGGCAGTATCATGTGCAACGGCTTCCTTCAGACAAGGATCTTGTCAGTATGGAAAGTTCTTCTTTGAGTTAGATCTAGGATTTCCGTAGCTCCTCGAAATCAGTTGGCATATCCGGATGAAGAACAACGTAAGGAGTGTCTCCTTCAGCAATCGGCTCCATAATCACAGGTAAGATGGTTGGGTAAGGCATCATAAGACATTGAGAATGCACTCGCACCCATTTGAGGTAAGGCTCAAGAGGGATGGAATTCTTGTGCCCCAGTGTCTTGCTATCAACTCGGTTTATCATGCCCCAAGCTCGAATGAACCTCTTGCGATAACCCTGAACATTATTTTCATAGTCAAAGATGATTCCTTGGACGAGTGCATCATGAGGACCATCCCTTCTAGTATAACCAGACTGCCGTAATGCCAAACATGGATTATAAGTGATTCCTCCCCTAATGCCTAAGAGAAGGACATTAGGAAATTCCCCACAGCGATCAATGATGGTAACATTCTCCAAGGATCGCGAACACCAATGGATATTCGAATGTGTAAGGGACCACAGAAGGGTCCCTCTTCTCTTTAGAGTGCGAGTATGCAGAGAGTGTAGAATATCCCCAAGTAAAGTAGGCACCAGATTATGAGAAAGAAAAATCTTGACCGCATTCACATCTATGAAATGGTCCATGTTAGGGAATAGTACCATCCCATGGATGAGAAGTGCCAACACCTCTTCAAAATCTTGTAAATCCAGGTTATCCCAAAAATAGTGAGCTTTCTCAAATAGAAACTTAGCTGGAAATCCTTGGACACTTCTTCTAGTTTCCTAATTTGCCACTATATCAGACCGTTGTAAAGACAGAGCTTGAGAAATCTCTTCAGGATTTGGGTCTCTTTCCATACCATTGAATGGTAGCTGATTAAGGATAAGTACTCCCAATAATTAAGAAAACTCCTCCATAGTAGGCACTAACTAGTAATCTGGAAAAGTGAAGCAGCGATGTAACGGGTCAAAGAGTTGAAAGAGAACCTTTAACATTTCTTCATCAGGGTTTGTAGTGACCAAGTTGAGAAGTCGTCCATGTTTTTCAGTGAAGGGAGAACTTTCAGGAATCCTTGATGCTAAGTCCTTGAGTTGTGGAGGTACTTTCACAAGGTTAACTTGGATAGTGTTCCTATGAGCGGATGTCATGTCCTACAAAATAAGACAAAGATAAGACCTAGAAAATCCTTGAAATGGTTAGTATGATATGCCATGTCATGATTATGCTAAGAAATCCCAGATATAGCAAGCACAAGCAAATCACACTAAGACCTTAGGTTTAAGGCTTGCATGGGTTTTAAGGTAGTACCCTCTTGAAGTTGGATTAGTTCAACCTGTCCTATAAATAGTAACCGGGTTCTAAGGGATCTCAATATCACTGACCTTTCCTATAAGCTTCGTTCGATAGACGAATGACTCGCAACCAAACAAAACTTAGGAGTCAAGTCTCAATGAGTGTAGCATCGAGTATCTGCCGACTTTAGGAATACACCAAAGACGGCCATCTCGCTACGTCCTAATGGCCAAGTTGATCATTTAAGGATTCTAAGGTCAGTTAACGCTTTATGACACCATGCAATGGCCCCGTATTCTCCTTGATTAACTCAAGGGCTACCGATACCAACCAAAGTGTTGCATCAATATAGCCATCACTTCAACCGTGTCGGTATACCTCGCACAGTTTCCACGATCTATTTCTACTTACCTAAAAGGTTTCCCCAAATCCGGGTGTAGGATCTATAGTACCCAAACAAATACCCTTAAAAGTAAAGCAAACAAACAAAGAAGCAAGAGGATCTAGACCCTAAGGTAAACCCCACTTTTTATTATTCTCCGACTGTTATATACTGGTTTGCGTTTTTTGTTTGCAAATGTCGCGGTAAGCAAGAGTCACCACCGACTTTTATTTTATCCAACAAAGGAAAGGGTGAAAAGAACAGAAAAAGACCTTTTTCGAGATTTTCTGAGTAAGGGGGTAGATTATGGAAAGGGAAGGTGTTAGCACCCTTTCCATCTGTGGTTTTCCACGGGCTCTTAGGTACTTGCTCATTTTTGAAAACTATTTGTGTTTGTGTGTTTTGAAATTTTTTTGTTTGCTTTATGGTAACTCTTGTATTATTCCTCAAGAGTGTGATAAAGCGTTTTGAAAAGATTTTTGAAAGTGTGTAAGTGTGAAAAAGTTGTTCTTGAGCAAGTACCTAATATTTATCTACCTACTCGAAAAAAGGATGTTCTTTTCCTCCTTTCTCTTAGATAGCACTATCCTACTATTAGTGAGTAGGTAGCCCTATCGTTGGATGTTTAGGGACTATCGAAAGGGACGCTATGGTCATCGAAGGCAACATGTATGGATACCTTAGCGTTCGAAGGGACTGTCATCATATAGGCAACATCGAGGGACAATATGATTTTCTCGTAGGCAACTCGAGGGACGTTTAGGGACCATGATATTTTATGATGACTTTTATACCAAGGTTCTTTGCTAAGATATCCCTACGTTCGAGGGACACGACCATTTTCGAGGCAACTGAGTGAGGAATACCCTAAGGATGCAAGTGTGAGAAGTGTGTTTTTTCAGTTAGTTATCTTTTGTATTAAGATTTACTAACGTTTATTTTCAATCTTTCCATACAATCCTAGTTACTAACAGTTATATACCAGCATATAAGAATATAAAGAGGGAGAAATAAAAGTTCATACGCTATTACAGGGCTTTGGGATAGTTATAATTATATCTGACTAAAATATAAAGTACGAAAATTAAAAGTGCGGAAATTTAAATCCTAAACTATTACAATCGTAAGCAATTACAATATAACATAAAATGTGCGCGCGAAATAAAGAAGCGTCTAAAAACCTAATAAAATATTCTAAGTAAACAAGAACTTATTTGTTTGATTTTTTATTTTAATTAAGAAAAATAATTAAATTAAGTATCCTAAAGTCTATTTAAAAAAAAATGATTAAGAAAAATAGTCTAAGCTTTTTTTTGGTTTTTTATTATGAAAAGAAAATAATTAAATCTAAATAAATCCTAAGTTCTACTTCATTTTAAATTAAAGAAAATAGTTAAAATATTTATTTAAATTATTTACAAAATTAGTTTAATTAAAAAAACAACCTAATATTTTTGGTGACTTTTTCTGATTTTTATGATTAAATAGAAAAAGATTAAATATGATAAAAACAAAAAGGATAAAAAAAAATTGCAAATGGGCCTAGGTATGATGGAGAAAATATGGGGGTGTTGATCTGAAAATGTGCTAGGCCCAACAAATCAGAGCCCATAACCTTTGTCAATTTGTGTTTTTCCAAAAGCTTGTCGTGTTTAGTTTGAGGAAGTTTGTTAATGTTGTAAATATTGTAATTGTTGTAAATTAAGTGTGTAGGGTTATTATGGAGGTTGATGTGTTACACCAGCTACTGTTGTCCTGTTTGTGCATCTGGTGTAGCGCACTTGGCACGGTAGACCCTGCTTAGCACGCTCTCATGTGCTGCGACAGTGAATTATTTTTAATTTCACTTGGCCCTCCTTTTTCCCATTTTCACCAAGGCTTTGTATTAGTAAATAACAATAGTATTATTTTTCTAATTTTTTATTATTGTTTGGATTCTAATTTTGGCCCAGTAACTTGAAAAATTTCGAGGTGATTTTCCGATTTTTATTGATTCAACTTGCGGATGTATGGTAATAATAGTTTTTAAAGTTGGTACACGCCAGATACTCATTTGTCGCTTTCTATAACTTAACATGTTTAGTAAACTTATCATTTGTTTAATTACCATATCATTCATTCTTTTTGCATTACTTGCCCATGACTTGAATCCTTTTAGTTCCCTTTTTACCCCAATTGTGAAGAAGCTTTCCATTGTTCATATATGTTGGAGGCTACAATTTTTGTTTTAACTAGATTTTATTATGTTTAATATTTTGTTTGTATTTATTATATGAAAGCATGAAAATGATCAAGGCATTTTGTTTGATTTTGAGCACAACTACCTAGTCAAATAGTCAATTCACCTTGTGAGTGTGTGAACTTTTGCTAAACCCTTTTGAGCCTTTTTGTCAATTTCCATGTTCTTTTTGAACTTAATACTTGTCTATGAGTGTTTAGTTTTCCTTTTTTAATGGATGTTGATTCTTTATTTTCTTGAGCCCTCAACTATGATTTTTAGTTGAATTTTTACCTTGCCTTAGAAAGTAGGGAGTATTCACTTTAATGTTGGTTGAATTCAAGTTGGGGAAATAATTTTTTGCTTGCTCTTGTGTGTATTACTATGAGGTTGAGAAAGAAAGAGAAAAAGAAAAGAAAAAGAAAGAAAAAAGTGAAAAAGAAATAAAAAAGAGAAAAGTTGTGGAAAAAAATAAAAAGACTATGGAATAATGTTGTGTTAATAAGTATTGCGATTGGTGTGACAAATTTGGGATTATGAAGAAAGTTGATGGAAGTTTTGTGTTTGAACTTTTGTGAGCTGATCACTCCCTTAGGTTTAGGCTAGTTTGTGTTTCGATTAGCTTTGGAAATCATCCCTTGTTTGTTAACGAAGCCACATTACAACCTTAAAAAGTCCTTGTGATTCTTACCTTTGTATTTTCAATATGAGTTTTTGGATGAATGCATAATTGAGTCTTTTGTTTGCAAGATTGTGGATGAGTGTTTTTTGTCCCTCATTTTTGTGTGGTCTTCATCTATCGATGAAATTTTACTAGGTGTGATTCATGATTGAGCTTGTTTTGTTTTAGAATGTTTAGTATATTTTTGAACATCAGATTCGTTTCGTTTACATGTTGTCATTGTAGGATTGTGGTAATTATTTACCTTGTGCGTGCGTTTTTGTTTAAACCATACATTTGTTTTCCGTTTTTCAAACTTGTTGATTCATGATTTTTTGGTTGATTACTTTTGGTTATTTAAAATGTTTGGCCTTGTTTGAGGACAAACAAGTTCAAGTTGGGGAGAGTTTAATAAGTTCAAATTGTAGAAATTTTTTGTATATACTTTTTGTTGCACTTATCGACTCTTTATTGTTAATAAACATTGAATAAACCCGACTTTTGTGTAAATACGTTTACTTCGCGAATAATTGTGTTTTTATGTATATAGTGTAACATTTGATAGTTTTAATGTCTTTTGTAGGTATTTGTTGCATATTTGGAGCATCGAGGAATAAGGTGTCTAAGGCACGACTCCGGATGCATGTTTTTGGAATAAAAGTCCATTTTTGGGAAGCTTTATCCAAGCAGGCGCGCTAAGCGGGAGTTGTAGCACGCTACGAGTGTTTTGACAGATTTGGAAAAAGATGTGCTAATGAGGCCGCTTAGCTGGATCAGGACGCTTAGAAGGGGTGCCGCTTAGCGGGATCAGTCTGCTTACCAAACGGTGAGATCAATATTTGATGATCTGGGACGCTGCAAGCTTTGGGAACAATTGGATCTGGTCTCTGGCAACTTCAGGAGTAAGGTGTGATTTCTAGTTTGAGTTGAAATTCCCTACAAATCGTGTTTCAGTTTTGACAACTTTAGTGGATTTTTGCAAATTATGTGTGGCTTCTTTCAGGCTATATGTGTGCTCGTTTGGCTTGCTGACATGAGGTATATATAGGGTAGAATGAGGAGACAAGGTTGGATGGAAAGAATCATGGCCATAAACATTATTTTTAATCCATGATCCATATTTGAAAAAATGCTATAATTTGTGATTTCATGCCATTTTTGATGATGAGTGAATCTAAACACCATTTGCACAAATTTGTGGACCTCATGCCAAGACAAAACACAAGCCCAAGGTCAAGGCCCATTCCCAATTATTTTGTACCATTTATTTGATATTTATTTGAAATAAGTCGAAATAAATATGTAAAAAAAAAGGTAAAAATGATAAGGCCATGCAAAATGATATTAAGGGTCCTCTATAACCTTAGGAAGATATTTAAATCTTAAAAAGTTAGGCTATTGACCCAAAAATTCAAATTTGCTCAATGCACCATTCTTGAAATTTCCAAAATTTTCCCAACTTGGGAAAGCCATAACTTGCTCAAATATCATCTCATGATGATGATCTTGTACTTTTTGGAAATACTAAGATGTCTACTTCAATTCCTCTTTTGATAAATTTTATATTTGAAGATGTTATCGTGTTGTAAAAGGTCTTGGAAAAAAGTGGCTTTTGTTGACTTTCTAAAAATGACCTATAATGTATGAAATTGTATCTTTCAAATGGTGCATTTATTGAACTTTAGAGATGAAGATAAGTTGTAGGGAATTGAATTATCTTCAAAATGAGCTTTGGTTGGAAAATTTCTGATAAGTTATGAGAAAGTTATGATTGGTCAAAATTTGGTTGACTTTTCCTATAGAAATCCTAATTTGCCATTTTTTACTTTTGATGGGTTAAGAGCATTTCTTGAGGAACCATGATCAAACCTTGATCAAATGATGGATATCACTTCAAAATGTTGATGTTGACCAAAAATATTGAAGTTTGACTGTACATGGGCCACAGTTGACTTTTAACCTAGCATAGTTGATTTTCCAATACTTGAGTAATTGACTGAGCAAACTTATTGAGCAAGTCATGAAACTTGGCATGGATGATATTGAAGACATATTAGGACCATGGAAGGCATTTGAGAATTTTGGAGCTCAACCACCTTGATGAAAATTGAAACCCTAGTTGGGGGTTCATTGCCTTAGGAGGAGAATTGTCCGGTCAACTCAGGGAAAGTTGGGAACCTCTAAGAGTATGTCTTATATGAAAATCGGAGGGCAAATTTTGGGTTACAACATAATGCAACTCTTAATTTATGGTGAAAGTTCCTGAATCGTGCTGGAGAAGTCAAGTTGCAGAGTTGGGTTTTTGGGTTTGGAAGATGATGAAGATGGAGTTACAGTTGAGAAACAGGGACGGGGGTGAGTTGTATATGATGTATGGAAGCTTTGTGATTGATTTGGAGAGGAAACGCATGAGTAGATTGTGAGATGGAAGTTCAAGGTCAGAAATGACAAGCTATGGAGTTTTTTTGTGAAAATTCTGGTTTGAGGGAGTTTGAGCGCTTGTTCATTCGTCTGTTAGCTTGTAAAATAGTGTCTCTATTTATAGGGAAAGTTTGGAGAAGCTCAAGTTGATCAGAATTCAAAATCACATGTTAAGCTCAACATGTGATTTTCTTGAAAAATTAAGTTTCAATGTCTTGCACCTTTGATCATAGAGTGGTTAAACACTTTAATCACATTTCTTCTGACCTTGTAGATGGAGTGTGATCAGAGGGAACAAGTGAGAGGCTCAAGAATTGACTTTGTGCATAAAGCTTGCTTTTCAAGAATGGTAATGTTAACTTTCTCCCCAAAATGGCAAATTGACTTGGACAATGCTTAATCCACTTGGATCATAGCTCAAAAGTTTATGTAATCTATTAATTATGGATAGATACACAAGTTATAAGGCCTTCAAAGCAATATTATGCAGCATAACATTGAGATTGGATTATGTGTTCATCAAGAAAAATACTTATAATTCAAGAATGGATGCCCAAATTCATCTCTTCGAATCTCCTAGCTCAAAAATGATCTCTTCAAGTTCTTAGACACTTTAGAAAGCTTGAAAAATTGTCTACAGCCTTCATGTCGACCACTTTGGCTAAATCATCTTGGAACTAGGTGAAAATTGGTCAAGAAGTTAGGTCAAAAATCTGCCTAAACTTGTTGAAATTTTCACTAAGTGTTTTATCAAAAATGTCATGACTTTATGAGCCTATATCTTCAAATCTAAGCATTTTTTGGACACCAACCCTAAGGGACAAAGTTGTATAATTCATCAATATCTACAACTTTCATGTTGAAAGTTTTCCTTGAATCATCTTGCATTTTTGTGAAAAGTTGTCATGAAGTAATGAAATTATCAAGGTTAAAAACACTTAGAATTTTTTCTAAGTCTTGAAACTTTGACTTTTTTATGGAATTTCTTGACTTTCTTGATTCTTGTTGACCAAGTTTTATATTTTTGAGTATCTTGATGAATCTTGATCTTTGAAATTCAATGTTGATGAAAAAGTCAAAGTTTAACTTTTTGTGTACTAGGTCAAAAGTTAATGATCAGTCATTCTCAGTCAATGTACTAGGTCAAAAGTTAATGATCAGTCATTCTCAGTCAAAACCCTAACTTTGACAATTTTTCCCCTTTGATGATTTGAGTGCTTTTCTTGAGGAATTGTGACCAACATTTGATCAATTGATGAATATAACTTAAAAATGTTGATGTTGGCCAAAAAATCACGGAGTTTGACTGTATAATCTTTTTGATGTTCTTGTTAGCTGCTTCAACAGCCCCATTCATCTTCGGCCGGTAGGGAGAAGAGTTATGATGTTGTATCTTGAACTGTTTGCAGAGCTCGATGATCATCATGTTGTTAAGATTTGTACGATTGTCAATAATAATTCTCTCTGGGACACCATATCGATAGATCTGATTGTGTCGGATGAATCGCGCCATGACGTTCTTGGTTACTGTAGCAAAGGAAGCTGCCTCAACCCATTTTGTGAAGTAATCAATTGCTACTAGAACGAAGCGATGCCCGTTAGACGCACTAGGTTTGATCTCGCCGATCATGTCGATGCCCCACATTGCAAAGGGCCAAGGAGCCGTCAAAATATTCAGGGGAACCGGAGGTACATGCACCTTATCAGCATAGACTTGGCACTTATGTCAGGTTCGAGAGTGCTGATAACAATCGGCTTCCATAATGGACCAGTAATATCCTACCCGTAGGGTTTTCTTTGCCATGGTATGTCCATTAGAATGGGTTCCGAAGGTGCCTTCATGTATCTCTGCCATGATCCTTTATGCCTCGCTCTTGTCTACACACCGCAGTAAGGTTGACTCATGGTTACACTTATAGAGGATTCCATTACTGATAAAGAACTTAGCAGCGAACCTTCTCAGAAACTTCTTATCATTAACGGATGCCCCCTCGGGGTATTCTTGAGCCTCAAGATACCTCTTTACCTCGTGAAACCAGGGTTTATCTGCTACCTCTTCAGTCTCAATGTCACAGCAATATGCGGGTTCATCCAACCTCAATGGTAATCTGGGGAGCTTCATTTGCCAAACTAACTTTGAACATAGAAGACATGGTAGCTAGCGCATCCGCCAACTGGTTCTCTTCTCATGGGAAATGTTCAAAGGTTACCTCCTCAAAGTGTGGGAGCAATGTCAATACATATTCTCGGTAAGGAATGAGATTCGGGTGCTTCGTATCCCACTCGCCTTTGATATGACTTATCACCAGAGTGGAATCTCTGAATACACTCAATAACTTAATCCTTAGGTCAATAGCAGCTCGAAGGCCCATGATACACGCTTCATACTCCACCATATTGTTGGTGCAGTTAAAACATAACCGGGTGGTGAACGGAGTATGACAGCCCTCAGGAGATATAATTACAGCACCAATGCCATTACCCAACACGTTCAAGGCTCCATCAAAATACATAGACCATCGGGATCCCTCCTCAGGTCCTTCATCCGTAGCGATAGACTTTTCTCACCTGATATCTCTCCACCAACTGCCCGAAAACCTTTTGTTATTACACCTGCCAGTGTATCTGCTACCATTCCTATTCAAGTTCCTATTCTTACCCCTGTCGCCGAGTCATCTGACGCTCGGGGCAAAGGGATCACCACTGATGAGCATGCCCAGACGGAGGCACCAAAGACGATCATTGTTGAAGCTTCTAAACAAGAGATGGAAGAGATTTGAAGATCATCAAAAAGAGTGACTACAATGTAGTCGAGCAGCTGGGGCAAACCCCGTCCAAGATTTCTATGTTGTCACTGTTGCTATGCTCAGAGGCCCATGCCAAGGCTCTGATTTCCGTCCTGAAGACTGCACATGTACCGCAAGAAACGTCAGCTGATCAGTTTAAAGATTGCATGGCCAGTCTGACTGCTGATAATGGGTTAGGTTTCTCTGACGCTGATTTGACTGCTAAGGGGAAGAATAACAATGATGCCCTGTTGAAACAACCGGCTGAAAATCATCAAACAATGAAGTCGCCATCGAACGTCTTTTATCCCACATGTAGGGAAAGGTAAACATTGAGAAAACCTGAGAAGGGAGAAGTTACGGTCTTGCGACCGAGAGATCGGGTAAGGGAGTCTGTTACGCGAGGGGAAGGTATTAGCACCCCACACGCCCGTAGTACTCTACGGTATCCACTCTTGTTATCTATCTTATGGGTGTGTTTAATCTATGCTTATTGTCTATTATACTACTGAAAGGAATGCATGCAAAACAAAAGAGAAAAAGAATGTAGGAAAAATAAAATTGTGCTCGCCTGGGCCCTACCCCAATGCCTACGTATCCTTTTTGAGGAATCAGAGCTACCGTAGTTCGGCTCATATGTTTTGTTTGTTTTGTGTTTTTTATGGACAATGTTAATTCCGCCTTCTGCCGCTGCTCGACCTTTGGAGACTTATGCGTTGGCACAGAAGTAAACTAATCATGTCCTTACCTGAAAAGGGTTTAGAGAAAAGGTGCTCGAGCGCACAAAATGATTTGAATTTGTTTTGTATTTTTGTTACCTTGAAAAAGGGTTTAACTATGATTAGCATGGTTTTATGATTTGCTAAGAAAAGAAGTTTTTGTTTTAGATGCAAGGATGCAAAGAGGGGAAGAAAAGAGTCTAAGGGAGACTAGCCTATTTCTAACCTAATGTTATCATACAATGGTGGTCCTAAGGTTTGGATTAACAAAAGGGAAACGTCTACCTAATGTTAGCATGCATGGTTTACAACTTAAGGTCTAACTTGCGTCCGAATGAAGCAAGCGCATCCTAAGGGAACATGGTATATACAAGGATAAAGAAAGCAAGCCAGTGAAAAAAGCACACCTAAAGGGATCCTGCCTAGGTTAGCATGTCGAAGAAAAGTCTAAAAAACTATCCTATAGGGAGCATGCAATGAGAGCGAAGTAGTGATCTCAATTTCTAAATTGAGTGACTCATCGATCGGCAAGAAAGAAAGGAAAGTGATAAAATCCTATAGGGAGCATGCACTGAGAGCGAAGTCGTGATCTCAATTTCTAAATTGAGTGACTCATCGATCAGCAAGAAAGAAAGGAAAGCGATAAAATCCTATAGGGAGCATGCACTGAGAGCGAAGTCGTGATCTCAATTGCTAAATTGAGTGACTCATCGATCGACAAGAAAGTAAACAAACACAAGCACAACACATATAGCAAATGAAGTGCGGAATGCCTGCTACAGGTCTTTAAACAGCAACTTCGAGCGCACGCTCTTTATTTCCTACTTCTCATGATATCTAGAAAGCGGTAAAGTGCGGAAAAATACAAGGGTAGTAGCAGAGGCTACCAAAGCGAGCAAGTCGTCAAGAGAGGACGAGAGCAATGAAGAAGCGGGAAGCACGCGTTGGGCAAACTTCACCAAACAACAAACAAAGTTAGAAATCATATCCAACTAAAATAAAGGCAAATGCATATCGCGAATGCAATGCGTAATCTGGAGCTTCTTGCACAATGAACAAATGTGTCAAAAATGACGAAGCACCGTTCGATAGTCCGAACCTACCGTTAAACCACTGATCATGTCAAGGGAATTGAACCAAAGATGTAGAATCGACAAGAACATGTTAAAATCCTAATTCTAATCATGTACCTAACATTAATTCAATTAATTCCTAAGATAATAGAAAAAATCATAGAAAAATATTATCCAGTCAGGGGTTGACATATTAATGCTCATGCGAAATTTTAACAGAAAAATCATGTCAAAAATTCCCCAAATTAATTGCAAAATTTAAACAACAAAGTAAAGAAATTTGAGACAATTGGGAGGTGTATGGCTTAAGATGCTGGTGTGATAGGAAGCAAAGAATTATTGAACCTAGTCATTGAAGCCCAAATGAATTTCAGTATGGCCCCACACAGTCAATTCCTCATTTCAATTTAGTTTCTGATTAGTAATTAATATGAAAAAGGGAAGAAATTAAATAAAATAAAATTTAAAAAAGAAAAAGGATTGAAACGCTTCGTTTTGTCAAGGGTAGCCAGGGTTCCTAAGAGGCACACATCATACAAGACCTACTCTCTTCTTCTCTGGCCAAAGAAACCGGCGGCTCCATCACCGTCACCGCCGCCGTTCGTACCAGAAACTCCAGCTACGTATATCAATTGCTTCGTCTTAACCCTCTCAACACGAATCCGAAAAATGTTGTTTTCATCAATTCCAATTCCTGTATTCTAAATCTACCCGAAACGCATAAGCCCTAATTATTTGAGAATGAGAATCAAACGACGATGCAAGAACTTCATGCTACGCCTCCATGGGGGAAAGATTCAACAGGTCCTAAGTTACGGCACGGTGTCAGAAAACGAGGCAAAGGTGAGTGATGAACCAACCTTGACGGCGACGACATGGATGAAGATGTGTTCCCCGGTGAAAATTGAACTCTAAATCCAGGTACCTCTCTTTGTTTTCTTATGTTACTTTGATTCCGTTTCTTCTCCCTATCTCCTTCTTCTGCTTTTATGCGATGTTGTTATTGATGTGCGTGATGACAATAAACGTGCAGAATCGTTGTAGCTGCAGAATTGTTGATGGTGATGATGAACGAATCATCGTTTGTTGATGGTAACGCTGAACGGTGATGAATCGCTGTTGACGGTGATGTTGAGCGATGATGAATCACTCTTGTGGTTCAAGATTCATAAAGGAGAAGCGCAGAGGTTTTCTGAGATGCTGTAATTTTGTTTGCCAAGAGGTGATGAAGATGAGAGAATACCGAGTCAGTTATGGTGTTGAGAAGGAGAAGAGAGTCAAGAGAATTTGCAGAGAAGCTTCAGTTTGTCCTTTGGTGATTCTTCTCAAGTGTGTCAAGAATGAACGTGATGGTGATGTAGCTTTTTGCAAACTGATTCAGAGAATTGGAGCAATAAAAAATGGAGTTGCCGAGAGAAGAATGAGAGTTTTCTTGTGATTCTGCAGAATATTCCCCCCGTTCAGTTTTCTTCTTCCAATCTGTTACATGCTGTTAGATCTGTTAGGGACTTTTTTTTTTTACAGTTGAGGGTTATGGTTAGAGGATCCAAATCTAATTCTAAAGGTTGGGATTCTGTTATAAGTACATTGTTATTTTTTTGCTACAGGTGGTTAGAAACAGTTGGGAGGTTGGAAGAGTTAGTCAGAATTCTGTTAGGAGTTTGAGAGGTTAGTTACAGGTTTGGGTGGTTAGGAGGTAGTTATCTGTATGATAGCTTATAAAACCAACTGCCACAAGAATGCATTGTGTTGGACAAATACAAGAGGGTCCATTTATATAGAGATTTCTTTAGTTTCTATAAGTGGCATGAGTGTAACACGGGTTAACTGGAACCGTGATGCCTTGACTGCAAACGATTGTGTCGTTTTCTCATTAACTCGGCTTCTCTTGCTATCTGGATATCTGAAGGCCAGAAGATTTGACAAAAAACTTTGCAAATAAAGCGAGGCAGCATCCCCACGATCATTATAAGCAAAATTGTTATCCAATATGTAGGAGATGTTGCCAGATGATAAATAGTCCAGTAATTAGGAAAGACGGGTATGGAATCCAATATCACCATGCATCCATATGTAATTACTATGGATCCCCAGACAGCAATATGAGTAATTAATAACCAACGGTTGATGTCCATAGCCAGGTGCACATTTACAAGGATAACAACTACAATTGTCCACAAGCTTCCCATGCTCCATATATCAATCGAACTATCCTTATAGGTAAACAATGGTGTGTAAAAGAGAACGAGGCTCTGCCATACTGTGTCAAGCATTGTGATCCAAAATAATTGCATATTGTAAGCTTCTTGCCTATAACCAGTACTATACAGTTTCGGATACTGCAAAAGCGTCCTATGACTTAAGTCTTTGTCCGAAATACCAACAAAAATTATGGGTACAGATGTGTATAGCACAGAATAGAATACACTACTCCAATCTGTTAATGCAGAAGTTGTAGAAAAAGCCGTGCATAATATATACCAAAATAACATCAACACAAAGACAACATTGCCGTAGAAGTTGTACAGAACTAAATAACCGACACGCTGGTAATTCCAGTGTCCATGAACAAGAAGTAATCTTTTCAAGAACTGAAATTACCCCATAGCAAAATCTGATGCCACCACTGCTTGACGTCCTTCCTACCCACATATTCCAAAACCAACATCTGCCATTTGGATCATTGACACATCATTGGCCCCGTCACCTATGGCCAGTGTCATATCATCTATGCGGCTCTTTATCAGATCAACAATTCCAGCCTTCTGCAAGGGTGCAACACGGCAACAAAGTACAACCTTACAGGAAATTGCAAGGTCAAAGAACTCTGACTCCAGTTCCTTCTCCAAAATATAAACCAAACTATTCCCATCAATTACGAGTGCCAATG